>CM057387.1:126359292-126969292 GCA_030015415.1 Cynopterus sphinx | reverse complement strand
CCTGGAGCTGCCGGACCCTCCTGCTTTCCACGAGAGCCTGGAACTTTCCATCTCCCCGTCTTTCAGGGAGGACAGGCACCGCCCTGGCCCCATCACTCCCCCGCCCCCGCCCTGCAGACTCCAGCTGCGTCACCTTCCTCAGGGCTCCCCAGACACCTGGGCTCTTCCCGCCTTCCCGCGTGGCACGAGCCGTTTCCTTTCTCCGGTGCCCTCGCCGTCTGCCCGCCCCTGGCCACCTCCTCCTCGTGCTTCGAGGCGCAGCTGAAAGGTGGCACCTGGGCGCGCCCCTCGCACTTGCTCAG
This sequence comes from Cynopterus sphinx, assembly GCA_030015415.1. NCBI lineage: Eukaryota > Metazoa > Chordata > Mammalia > Chiroptera > Pteropodidae > Cynopterus > Cynopterus sphinx. The sequence goes on along the minus strand of CM057387.1, from coordinate 126,968,990 downwards.
GCGGCTCACGTAGCGCTCACCCCCTGGGCCAGAGAGCCTGGAGCCTGTCCGTCTCCCCAGCTCTGTCCCCCACGTCCACGACTCCTGCGTCTGCATCGCGAGGGCCTCGTGTGCTGCCTGGCACACAGTAGGTGCTCAGCACACAGTAGGTGTCCGGCACACAGTAGGTGCTCAGCACACAGTAGGTGCCCGGCACACAGTAGGCGCTCAGCAACTCATCGAACGACCGGGCCGGGGATGGGTGATGAAATGAATGGAAAAGCCCGGCTGGGTGGCTCCTTCCCGAGTCTCTCGCTGAACCTTTCCGTGACGCTCGTTGTTTCTGCTGCGACTGGCACCTGGAGGGTCACGAGGCCGCGCTCCCACGTCTGCATCACTCACGGGCAGCGGGGCCGGGCTTTCCTGCTCACGGCCAGGCTGCGAGGGGTGCGCCTCGCCGGGCTGCTCAGCGTGCCATGGACAGTCCCCCGGGCACCCCAGACGGCCGGGACCGCAGTCACCGCCACCCCCGGACGCTTTCAGAGCCCAGCTTGTGTAGAAATGAAAAAATGCAAGCCGGTAGCCTCCGCCCGGGCGTGCGTAACGAGCTGGCCGCTCAGCAGGCGTGATTCGGGGCTGGTTTGACCTGCGGGTGGGGACCCAGAACGCCCTGTAGGAGGCCCTGGCGTGGCCGTGCAGGGAGCGGGGCTCTGGGAGAATCTGCCCCCCCGTAAGCGTGTGGGGTAGACGCCATCACCGTGACGTCCGCACGTCCCTCCTAAAGGACACGCCACGCAGACCTGGCACCTTTGACGTGCCCAGAGGACGTCGAGGACGAGTCTCAGAACCACGAGTATTGGCGACGCGATGGTTTTACGCCTCGTTCTGGGTGAGGGAGTGGCGTTTGGTGGCTCTGGCAGATGCTGGGACCCGCTGCTCCGAGGGCCCTGGCTGTTCCCCGCGGCTTCGGTCCCTCGCAGACTGTCCCTGGCGTCGAACTCCCGTAAAAGACAGTTTCAAGACTCCCCCGCGGCCGAAAGGTCCATTTTGCGTGTGTGCGTGCCAGATCCCCGAGGGGGTGCAGACCGCAGATACCTGTCAGGGCCTGGACTCGGGAGAGTAAAACTAAAACATGCCTCTGTGCACCGTTGCCGTTTTGTCTAATTTGTCCCAGTCAGGACACCGGTCCCCTCGAGACCTGACCCTTCTCTCCCCCCGACATCGGACCCTCGTCTTGAAGACGGGCCGAGAAGGGGCTGTGGGGAGATCTGGGTGAGGACGGCGGAAGGAGAGAGGGGCTCCTGTCCTTTGTCGGGGCAGCCTCGGGGGGATCATTGGGGAAAGCCAGGCCCTCTGGGCCGACGGTTCTGTAGGGTGCCTGCCGCGGGGGGCTCCTTCTGGAGAGGGGGTGAACGCGACAGCAAGCTGGGGCCGAGAGGCAGCAGGGAATTGGGCCCCTCCGAGCGTCCCACGTCCTCACCCGGACGAACGCAGCCTCCCGGAGGCCGGACACGGCCCCCACCCCGGGGTGGACCAGTGCGCGTCACTGGTTTAAGAGAGAAAATGTATTAATAAATAAAAATGATTCTCAGGGTCACTTTCTCCTGCTTTTTAAAATTTTCTTTCTTTTTTTTATAACATAGCTTCTGTTAGTGTAAAAGTCAGGCCCGGGGCTCGCGTTTGTGGCTCGTGTTCTGTTTCTAGGGGACAGTGCTGCTCGGGGGCCGCTGGCCATGATTGGCAGGACATCCCGGTACCCCCCAGGCAGGGCACCGAGCCCTAAGGCCCCTGCAGGGAGGCTCAGCCCACCCGTGACCCCCCCACCAGGCAGCAAGAGTTGGCTCCGGCCAGGCTTCGATCCGTTTCTGTCCTTTATGTTCTCTCCTTCGACCCGCATCGGGTCGACAGTGGCTTCCTCTGCGGGAACGGGCCTCGGACCCTCCGGGGACCCTTCAAAACCAGGAGAGGGGACTGCCAGGCGCATGTCTGAGGAAGCTCTGCGTGCTGGGAGCCCGGGAGTGGTGTGACCTCTGCTGAGAAGCTTTCAGAAGTTGGAATGAGACAGCAGGGAAGACTTCCCGGAAGAGGCGGGCTCTGAGCAGGGCCGGGCAGGTTGTGTGTGTGGGGTGGGTGAATGGGGGCTGAGGAGCCAGGGGGCGCGATGATGCTGGTCCAGGGTGCAGCCTCTGCGGGTGGCCCCCGAGGTGGGCTTTGCCCTGCTCTGTCAGGACCCATCAGCCGGGGGGGCAGGCCCGGCTCCACCTGGCGAGCGGGTGGCAAGCGGCCAGCAGGCCTGTGGGTGGTGGAGAGGCCGCCCCCCTGCACCCACTTCCCCCCTCCGCCCCTGGGGAGGGCCCACCTGCCTCCCAGGCCAGCGGGACCCCGCCCGACGCCACGCAGACCCGCGGGGCCGTGCGACGCGTCTGCCGCGCGTCCCCTCGACACACACATCATCGCCGGACGGCGGTGTTTCTCCTGGAGCGTCCAGAGGACAAACGAAGCATTTAAAACCGGCCGCTGGACAGGCTTTGCTTTGGAGCCGGCAGGGCGCTCCTTCATCCTGACAGGGGAGCATCCTTCTCCGCGCCGCGGCAGGATTTAGGGTCCAGGAGGAGCGAGGTGCTGAGCGAGGCAGAGCCGGACGCGGCCTGCGGGCTCCGCGCCCGGGGCTGCACCTCACTGGGTGCCCTCACCCTCCTCTTCTCCTTTTTTAAATTTTTTAATTGAGGAAAAATGCATAAAATTTGCCACGCGTGGCGTTTAGTGCGTTCACAGCGTTGGCTACTCCTAGACGTTTCTCACCCCAGAAGGAAGCCCTAACGTATTAGCAGTCGCCCCCCAAACCCTCTTCCCTGGCCCCCAAAACCACGAATTTGCCGCTTTCCCTATGGATGTTCCTGCTCTGGACGTTCCACGTAGACGGAATCGGACAGTACGTGGCCCTTTGGGGCTCGGCTTCTTGCACTCAGCGTGCGGTGCAGCACGTGTGGTCACTCCGTTCCCTGTCTGTGGCTGCGTGGCTCTCTGTTGTGTGACTCCCCCGTGTCACATCCGTCCGTCCGTCCGTCCACCTGCAGACGGACACTCGCCCTGCCCCCCCCCGGCCGCTGTGAGTAGCGCTGCGGGAACGCTCGCGGACACATTTTTGTTGGAATCCCCGTTTCCACGTCCTTGGGGCGCGCCCTCTCGTCGTCTGAGAAATCTGTGTGTTTCCCGGGCCAGACTTGGGTCTGGGAGGCAGCACGTGCGCGGGAGGGGTCGTGTCGCTGAGCTGTGACCCCGCCTGCCCTCTCCGGAGCCCTGCGACGGCGCAACTGGGGGGACGGAGCCTTGAGGTCAGACCCGTTCTTCGCGTCAGCCCGAGCACCTCTTGGTCGTTCAGGCTGGCCGTGGGAGCAGGCGTTTCAGACTGAAGCTTCGTGGATAAAAGGAGATTTCCCGTCGCTGAGGCAGACGAAGCGTGCAAGGGGCGTGGCGTGGCCGTGAGCTGGGTCCGGCCGGCGGGGGAGCCTCCCGCTCCTGGGCACGCACTCTGCCTCCTCCTGGGCCCTGGAGCAGGAGGGACGAGGAGGGCCTCCCGGTCGGAGGCGGGCGGGAGGCCGTTGGCCTGCGCTGGGGAAGCGCGGCCGTCGTCGTGCGGGGTTTCTCCTCTCTGTCGGAGCTTGCGGCCGTCCGCTGAGGTGTTAGGAGCAGCGGCGTGGGCTCTGGAACCGAGCTGCGTGGCTTTGGGTTCCGGCTCTGCAGAGGCGCCGCGCGGCCTTGGGCGCACCACGTTCCTGCCCTGTGCCTCGGGCGCCCGCCTGTGGAGCGGGTGTGGTTCCTGCGTCAGGGTTCGCTGTGCGGGTCGAGTGGGGTTCCCCGCCACGGGCCCTGGAGCGGCGCCTGGCCTCGGACATCGGTCCGCCCCTGTTAGCCACCGTGACGGTTACAGCGACGCGGATGGGGAAGTCCCTGTCCCCCGAGACCACGCCCCTCGCTGGCCCGGCAGACTCGCCCTGCGCCGGAGGCTGGCGGCCCGCACTTCCCTCCACACGACTGAGCACCCGAGTGGTCTGCGCGGCTCCTCGGCGTGTGCAGCGCGATCTCTCCGAGCAGTTCCTACGCTTAGAGACGGCAGGTCCCCCCCCGGGGCCTGTCAACCCGATGACCAGGTGACGAGGTGGGCCAAGACCCAGACTCGGGAGAGGGGCCGGGCAGACTGGGAGTCATGGGTCTGGGAGTGACTCAGCCATGCCCGGCGCAGCTGGGTGCCAGGCGGCAGGGAGCCAGGCAGCAGGGTGCCAGGCAGCTGGGTGGCGACTGCCCTGGGGGTCGAGGTCGGGTCTGGGGCCTGGGCAGCCTGAGCAGGACAGAGGCTGGAGTGGTGGCCGCTGCTGAGCGGATGGGTGGCCCACTGAGGTGGCTCTGTGAGGGGGTGGCGTTGCTTCCCCGGGGGCGGAGGAGGGAGCGTCTCGTGCTCAGGGGTAGATCCCAAAGCCGAGCGACGTCCCGGGGCCTCCGCTTGGGTGCACAGCGGCTCAGTAGCCCTGGGCCGAACCCCGGGTGTGGTCACTGACTCACGCGTGCGTGACGCGTGACGGGTAGACTAAATCCCGACTGCAGTAGGGGTCCAAGGGGCGACCTCTTTGAAGGACGGCAGTGGGGGGGGGGACCCCACTGGGTTGGGGCAAGGGGTGGCCACGGGGTGTTCACGCAGCTCTCCTCTGGGCGTCTTCGGAATGCTGCGCTAGGCCCGGAGGCGGCCGGGACGCACTGTGTCCCCGTCCTTCCGGGCCAGGAGCGGTCACTTAGCTCTTGGCATGATCCCGGGCAAGGGCGTGGGTCCCAGGGGCCCGGTTGGCACAGGCCACTCTGGACACGCCGCCTCCTGAGGTTCAGGTGACCGGCTGATCCACGCCAGGGCCTTGCTGTATCCGCGCAGCAGCTCCAGCAGCTCCCGGGTTCTGGGGAACCAAGTGGGGCCGACGCGTAGGTGGAGGGACAGGCTTGGGCCAGCTCTGCTCGGTTCCGGAGGTGGCGCCAGCCGTGGGCGCGGAGAGTGGAGGCGGGGGTGGGTGAAGGCGCGTCGCCCTTATCTTCTGAGGCCCTGGGTGGCACCCGCGACCCGGCAGGGGCCCCTGGACGGGCGGCTCACGCCCCGTGGACCTCGGAATGCTGGTGACGGTGGCTCCGGCCGCAGCCGTCGATCTGGGCGTCGTGCTGAGTCGCGGCTCCTCGCAGCCGCCGCGTGTCACCTCCGCGCTGCGAAACGGAGGTCCCGACGGGCCGAGTCACGTGACGAGGCCCGGCAGCTGTGAAGCGGCAGAGCCGGGTCTGCTGCTCCCGAAGCACGTGCTCTCGACCGTGATGCCGCGTCCCCTGCCCGCAGCGGCCGAGTCAGTCAGCCTCGGGTGCACGGTCCCCCAGGGCCCGCTGCGTGAGCTCTCGCTTCGGCTGTCTTCAGTGAGGGGCGTGTGCAGCGCGACACCCTCAGGACACACACGGACACCCCTGCGCACTGACAGGTGCACGCTCATTTCTGTCGCGCCCGCCCCCATGCTCCTTCCCTCCCATCCTTCCATCCGTGCCACCAGCAGGCGTCAGGACGCTCCGGGGTCCCCAGGGTGCACGGGTGCCGACGTAGCACTCGCCCGGTGGCGGATGCCACTCACGTAGACGAGCCCCTGGGACGCACGGTGACGAACCCCGCACTCTGGCAGGTGCCGGGCACCGTGGGGCGCCCATGGGGTGGCCGACTGACCAGCCCTGTCACGGAGAGTTAGGGGGGCTGCCCACGGAGCTGGCCTCTGTCTCCCGCGGGACCTCAGGGGAGGCGTTTCCCCGGGGCCCGGACGCAGCACATGGAGGCTCGGGGCCCAGAGAGGACCACGTGTCCTCGATCAGCGTCTTCGGTGCGACGAGCGACGGGAACCCACGCACCGAGGCAGCACAGGCGGCTGCTGCCCCGGGCGTGGCGAAAGGGCCGGGCTGCCGGGCCGAGCTGGCTTGGGCTCCGGGTACTGGCCACGGGCCACCCCGTGGCCGCGCCCGGTCTCCGCGATTGCGCGAGACCCTGACCGCCGCCGGGGCCTGCGGCCTTTGCGCTCTGCGGAGTGGCCAGCGTGTTCTGGTTCGGTGACGGCCGTCCCCTTGTCTTCAGGCCAAGTTTGGCGTCTGGTCACAGGTGTCAGCTCCCTTGTGTCCGGGCCCGGCGGAGGCTCACTGCCGGGGGAGGCCGCGAGCCTTGGTCGGGCGGGCGACCCCGGCCCGGGGCGCCCTCGCGGAGGCCTGGCCGCCCGGGAAGGCCGGGCTGGGGCCGCTTCTCTGCAGGTTTTCGATCGTCTCGGGCAGCAGCTCTGTGTCGTGTCGTTGCCCGGACCCAGGGAAACGTGTCCTGGCGCAGCCGTAGCGTAACGTACCCTCCCTGCCGGGTCCACGATAGCCGTGTCGTGCCTCAGAGCGGGGGCAGTGACTTACGTCGACGCCACCCACCGGCTTTTTTATGGAAATTATTAATGAGTCAGTAGTTCTAGCTGCGCTTGCGTTTACACGTGTGTGATCTACCTCCAGGGCCCGCGTTTTCTCCGTCTTCGCCTTAACCTCGGCCCTGACCCTGCTCTCCTCTCTCAAGTGCAGCTCCGCGGATTAGCCGTGGGGAAGGCTGACCCTCTCCTGGAGTCCGGCTCTGTCGATCCTTTTTCATCGACGTGAGAGTCGGCTCCGGGCATCGGGCCGAGACAACGCAGCGTCTCTGGGACGAAGGCGACCGGTCAGGCCGGTGTCTGGGGGCGACGGAGCCAGCTTTCCAGGCCCGGCCTCGCGCGAGCGGCCCTGTCGGTGGGGGCGGGTTTCCCTGCCCCGGATGAAGGGCGTTCGGCGTCCGAAAGGGCGGCTGACGTTCTCCTCCCGCAGGGGAGTGTCTTCGTCCTCGCCCCCGAGGCACCTTCGGAAACCCGACGCTTTGATGATGGTTGTGGGGCCGGGTGCATGGAAAGGGCTTAAAACAGAAAAAAAACCAGAACAGAAGCACAGCCCAAGTCGAGGGCCTCCCGGCAGAGGTGGGGACCCCGCCTCGCGGAGGAGGCCGCAGCCGGGGGACGCACCGCACGACCTTTCTGAGCTCTCAGCGTCCGACGTGACCTGACCGTGGTCCTCATCTCTTTATTCTTCTGTTTCAGGAAATCGCCGCTTATTTAATAACGTTCGAGAAACACGAAGAATGGCTAACCACCTCCCCTAAGACAAGGTAATGTCCCGACCGCGCCGTTTTTGTTTGTTTTTTCTCGAAAATGCACAGTAGATGGATGCATTGTCCTTGGCTACCTGATCTGGCCGGGCCACCCCTGGGCACGCGGACGATGCCGCGTGCTGTTGGGCAGCGCGTGGCGCCGAGGTCTCGTCGTCGGTCCTAAGACCCTGGTGGCGGATGCAGCGAGGCGGCCTCAGAGCAGCCCAGGCCCCCGGCACGCGCGTCGCAGCTTTGAACCCGACAGCCTGACGCCCCATCCTTCGGCCGGGAGCTCCGAGAGCCTTGGCGGGTGGGGGAGCGTCAGGGGTCGATTAGGGGGAAGTCCCCGCCTGCCACCAGGGCCCTCTGGAAACTTCCCTTTTCAAAGGGAAACCGAGTCAGCCGTCCGCCTGCATCTCGGTGCCTTTCACGCGTCCTTCTCGTTTTGCGAGTTATTCCTGGTGCGCGCGGGGTCTCCCGCAGCAGACGCGGTGGCCTGGCTCGCGGGGGGTCGCGCAGTCAGCGCGTCCCTGGCCCTACCGAATGCCACAAACCCCGAACTGCTCCCGCCATGCGGGACTGGAGGGGACTGGCGGGGAGACGGCGCCCTCGTGTCCGGCCGCGCAGCGACCGTATCCCCTGAGGCTGGGGCTTGGGGTTTATCCTCAAGGCAGCCTCTCCCCCACCCCACACCGCCCCCAGCTCTGTGTGTGTATGTGACGTCCGCCTCCTCCAGTGGCCACCGCTTCTTTTCTTAGCGGTGACGGGGCCAGGCGTTTGCCAGTTGGACGAGCGTGGCTCACGGGACGACTGGGCTGGGTGTAGGAGGTGGAGCGCGCAGTCTGTTGCCCTTTGGGTCGAGGCACCGAATTTGCCAGGTTTGTCCACTGGGACCAGAGAAAGGAGTGTGGGGGGTGTCCCTTGCCCCTGCGGCCATCAGCTGGACCCGCGCTCCTTTCTGAGCCCCGGCAGAAAGCAGGTCCCGTCCTCTGGGACGTCCACTCGTTCCAGAAGGGACTTACACGTCCTGCTTCGTGGGGCCGAGGTTTTTCATGGTCAGCGAGGGCGACGTTGGCCCTTCGGAGGCGGTCAGAGGCTGCCGAGGAGAGGGAGGGTCGTGCCTGAGGTTCGCGTCCCCCGGGTGGGGTAGAGGTGGGCCCCGAGGCCTCTCCCTTTCCACCCGAATCCCCCCGCAGGACGTCCTCCTGGGGCCATGCTTCCCTTTGCTCTTAAACCGAGTCGTTTGCGTCCGTCAGCTCTTGCCGTGATAACGCCGCGTAAGACGCAATCCCCAGGCCTAGCGACTTAGGACAAGAGACGTCTAGGTCTTGCGCTCAGGTCTGTGGGGTGGCTGTGGCTTTGGGTCGGGTTCCGGACCGCTCGATGTGGCTTTCCGTTCTGGGGCCTGGGGCGAGGACGCGCCCTCTGCCCAGGATGTGGGGTTCTGATGGCGGGTGGCAGAGGCCTAACAGCCCCGGGCGATCCCTGACAGGTTCCCAGGCGAGGGGAGGCGGCCGGTCTCGGGCCTCGCCGTGGGGACCGCTGCCCTGGGGAGGAGGAGGTCGGCCTGACAGCTGCCCCCGCACCATCGCCCGACTCCCAGCCGCGGCTCCGGCCCCTCTACGCGCCCTTCCGTCCTCGGGGAACACGCCTGGGTCTGAGCAGAAGGAGGGAGCGTCCCTGTAGCCAGAGAGAGGGATCCCGGGCCGTGTCCGGGCCGATGCTGCTCTCGGTTTCGCAGACGCGCGTCCTGCCCGGCCGCCGGTTGGCGCAGAGCGGCCTGCGCCGCGTGTGTCAGCCCTCGGAACCGGGGGTGCGGCTGGGGCAGGGGTCGCTCACGGCCGTGCCCGACTCACTTGGCTTCTCGGAGGGTGAATGGCCAGGAGGCGTCCCGTCCCGCGGCACAAGGAACGCGCGTGGCGGAGGGGAGGGGTGCGGGTCTCAGATGCCGAGCCATCCGGTCTGCGCCGCGGCCTGGCCCGCCATAGCGCGGTGGCGTGAAGAAGCCCCTCGTGTCCCTATAAAAGCTCCACCGCTGCCTCTTCACGTAGCGGACGGAGCCGACGTTGACTCCCATCGGGGCTGAGTCAGGTCGTGTTCGTGGTCCTGCCTCGCGTGCCGTGAGGGCCCGTGTCACGCACCGCACGGGGCCCTCGCCGTCCCTCTGGCCAGCGAGGACGGTCCCCGGGCTTCGGTGTCAGGGAACCTCTGCGGGGTGTCCGCAGGCCCCGGAGGGACGGATTTCCCCCCTAGAGGCGGGCGGTGAAGACAGAACTCGGTCCAGTATCCACTCGGTGCTCCCACTCGGAGGCCTTTGTCCCAGGAGCAGGAACAGTCGCTCCGGCCGTTCGAGGACCTTCCCGAGTGAGTTGTCGAGTGGAGTTCGGGTCCCCCCGCGCCCGTCTCCGGGACCGAAATTAGTCGGCGCAGTTAACCGCTGAGCTGACGCAGCCAGCCCCCCGGCGTCAGGGGACCCGTGGTGCCGACGCGGCGCCCGGCGAGGAGGCGACGCGACGTGCGTGCGCCGCCCTCGCCGCCACTGCTCATCCCCTTCCAGGAAATTAATGAGAAGGAAGCGCACCGCTGACATTCACAGTTTCCTAATAAAACGAGGCGTTGTGTGCGGGAGGGACCCCTGTTAAATTAATCGTCGTGATCGGCTCCCATAGAGATGTTGGTATAGAAGATGCGGGGGGGGGCCCCTCTCCTCGTCTCCGTGGCCCGCGGGTGGCCGGGGTGACACACGTGGCCCTTGCTCGGTTTCTGCCCTAATTACAGAGAAGGTCCCGGGAGCCCCGCTCCGCTGCTTGATAACGAGGTGCGCTGCGCGGAGGCGTCTGGGGTTCGGGGGGCGGCTGGGGGCCTCGGGGGCGGCAGCGACACCGAGACAGAGCCGGATGCTGAGCGTTCGCTCGGCCCGCATTGCGTCACCAGCCGCCGGGGCCTTACAGACATGGTGGCTGGAAAGATCACCCTCCAGCGTGCCTTCATTTGGCGCTTGCTGTGTGCCCGGCCCCGTAATAAGGCCGTTTGGGGGGGCCAGGGAGCCTCACACTCCGCCCCCCTCGAGGTGGGCTTAGAGTCGTGGAATTGGGAGCATCCCCCCTCCGTCGGGGATCTTCTTCTGGCCCGTCCCGCTGGCTCCGCCTGCGCGGGGGTCGCTGTCTGTGCACGGCCTCCCCGGACACATTTCAGGTCGCACCCCGGCCCCGGCCGGCCAGACCCCCTTTCCTCCCGTCTGACACACGATGTCGTTCGCTGCTAAGTTGTTGAATTTGTGTCCTCGTCATCTGACCTCCTGCCCCCCCAGGCGAGGAGAGGGACTTTCGGCCCGGCTTGCGTGCGGGGTGTCCCCAGCGCTGGGCACGTGGTGGGCGCCTGATTACTGTTTGTGGGTGAACGAGAGTGAGGGGGAAAGGGAGTCTGGGTGCTGCGAGGGAGGAGGCCCGCTTTGCTCTATTTCATCTTCATCTCGTGTGTCCCCCTCCCCGCTGGCCGCTTGACCGAGGGCCGTGGGCCGGGCCCTGTGCATGTGAATCCGTCTCAGAGCTGCGCCGGGCAGGGAGCCGCGGGAGAAGCCAGGATCGGGCCCGGCTTGCACGGTGAGTGTCAGACCTGGAAGCCGAGGGCCGGGTTACTGCTGAACTGCCCAGGCCACGACCTCAGCTTCCTGCTCTGCCGCTACCCCACTCCGTGGGCGTGGGATCGAGGTGGCCCCGCTCCTGTTCCCCTCCCGTCGCCGCGACTTCGGGGCTGCCCGGGAGGCCCAGGCCGCAGGCAGAGCCTTCCTTCGCTCAGGTGCAGGGGGCTCCCTGGGCTGCGTCCTGAACGGGATTTCGCTGCCCGTTGCCGGCCGAGCAGGAGGATGGCACCCCCCCCCCCCGTGGGGCCGAGAGCAGAGCCTGGCGACCCCCGTCATTCCTGGAGACGCACAGCCGTCCCTGGGAGCCGGGGACCCGCAAGGCTCCCGGTGGGATGGAAGCGTGTCCTCCCCAGGAGTCCCGAGGACGCCAGGTAGAGGGAGGCTGGACGACGCTATTAATTATGTGACTAATTAATTAATTAGATTTATATAGATGGCACCTTCACGCCGGAGCACTGGAGGCCTGGTAATAGGATTTTCCTATAATGAACACTAAATGCTTCTTGGTCAATAAGCAGTAAAACAGCCCCGTCGAGGGAGGCGTCCGAAAAGGAAGAGAAGTGAGACCTGAGCCTCAGGGGGACCAAGTGACACGTGGGGGACCCCGTGCTCCCTCCCCCTGCCCTCGGGACCCCGTCCGCCCGTTCTGGACCCATTGCCACCCCCACGGTGGCCGGGCCGAGGGAGGACGCCCATCTCGGGGTCTCCCCCTTTCCTACCGTGTTCCCCCCCCGGGGCTCCCAGGCCTCTGGGCGGTGACAGTTTACTCTCCGTGAACAGTTCTCGGGGTCTGGACCCCTCCACTGGGCTCCTGCGTGTCGTAGAACCATCTCCAGCTCGTCGCCGTTGTCTGCCCCGGAGGGAGAAAGGGTCGGCCTTGCTCCCGCGTGGTCTTCCTCTCTGGTGTCCCTGCTGCTGGGGAGAGCCCCCTCACGTTAAAGACCTCAGAGCCACGCCTCGTCCCCCCCCGCTGCCCCCCATGGAATCGGGCGCTGGTTCCGCCCGGGTCCAGCCTGTGTTCACGCCCTTGTGCTCCCGCGTGCCCCTCCCCCCACCGGCGAGGCCCGGACCATCCACGCGGCTCCCACTGAGCCTCCCTGTCCAGGCCGGACCCCAGCCCCAGCCCCAGCCCGGGAAGGGGGCCAAGGGCGCGCGCTGGCGGCCCAGGTCCCCGCGTCCCTGTGCCCCTGGGGGCAGCAGACCCTGGCTGTCCTTAGGCCGTTCTTGCCGACGGGCGGGGGCATTTGTCACACACGCGGGACGTGTGTCTTGGGCCGTGCGCAGCCGCTTGCTGCAATGGCTCCTCCCGCTGTGCCAGGTTTTACCACGACCCTCCTCGCTGCCCCCAGGGGTGTGAGTCCGGGCCCCCACCCCCCTCTGAGAGAAGCTGGGAGACGGGACGGATGTGGGATGTGGGTGTCTTGTCTTTCCCCGGGCCAGACGCCTGCCCCCTTCCAGCTCCCGCCTCCGTGCTTTCTTAAAATGTTCATTTATATCAAAAAATACGCACGCCCGTAGTTTGTTTAATCAGTCCGACGGTCCTAACAGATTTGTAGGGAGAAGCAGCAGCGCTGCGCCCCCCCGCTCGGGCCCGGCTCCCAGCGGGGGCTGCTTGGGGTTCTCCTGGTTCTGATTTTGCCTCCGGCTCCCGCGACTCGGCCACGCTGCCGCTTCTTGATTGGCCCGTTTGGGACGCTGGTTTCGCCCTCCTCCTGTGCGTGGCGAGGACGTGGCTTCCCCGCGGTGTCCTCGCCGTTTTCCTCGGGGGGTGGGGAGGGCCAGACGGACGCAGCCGCGTTTGGGGGCGAGTCCGGCATCCAGCATCTCTGGATGCCGCCGCCCGGAGATGTGCTCACTTCCCCGGAGAGGGACCCGCTGGCCTGCCGCCCGGTGCTTCGGGGTGGCCTGGCCCCCAGCGGCCCGAGAAGCAGGCTGGGGAGGGGCTCGGGGATTCACCCCGAGTCACCCCGTCCCCGGGGCTGCGTCCGTGTCTCCCGCCTGCTCTGCGGTCCCCAGGTGCAGAGTCCCTCGGGCTCTGTCTCCCGAGGATGGACGTGCCTCGGTGGGGATGGGGCCAGAGGCCGGGGGGTCCTTTGGGATGGTCTGACGGTCCCACATGCGTGCCTGCAGCCTCTCCCCGTCTCCCGCCCCGTCCCCGGCCTCTGCCTCCCCTGCCTCCTCTCGGGGGCCCTGCAGGGAGCTGGTGTGTCGGCCCTGGCCGTCCCCGCTGGGGCACGTGGGTTTCGGTGGCCCCTCCTCGCCTGTGTCAGTCATCAACCCGCTTCTGCGTCCTCCTCTCTAGACTGTGTCCACTCACCCGACCCGGCCCGTCTCTGCCCCCTCGCCCTGTCCCTGTCGGTTTACACCTGTGCTCACCCTTTCCTGCTGCCGGATCCGAGGCACGTGCCCCGGCCGCCTTCCCCGCCGGCCTCTCGTCTTCTCGGCCTCTCTCCCCCTCTGAGGCTCCTCCTAGTCTTGTGTCTGTCCCTCCCTTTCTCAGGGAGAAACGCCCCAGAAAGCAGTTTAGAGGTTTCCAGATGCGCCACGGCTCAGGCCTAGGAAGCCGCGCTGCCGAGACTTGCACGCTCGTTGCTGTGAGGGTGCAGCCCCGGCGGACACCGCCGCCGGGAGCTGTCCCCACCCCCGTGTCGGCGGGTCAGCCCCGGTCCAGGGCCTCTCCTGGTGTCCGCGCGAGGGCAGTGGCAGGGCCCCTCCTGGGCGGGGTTTTGGGGGTCCCGGGGCTGGGCAGACCCGGCAGCGAGTGTCGCGAGCAGGTGTGGGGCAGGGCGGGGGCAGGGCGTGGTGCTCGTGAACCAGGCCAAGGATAGGCAGTGGGGACCCCCGTGGAGGGGCGAGCAGGGCGGCTGGCGAGTGGGTGTGTTGAGCGGCCTCGTCCTGGTCACCTGGGACAAGGACGGAAGTCGGGAGATCCTGGGAGGGAGCCGCAGACCCCGCTTTCGTGACGGGACGTCTGTCTGGAGGCGTCCGTGTCCGGAGAGCTGGTCCAGCAGACACAGCAGGACCCACCCTGTCCATTGGGACGGTCAGAGGACGCTCAGCGAGTCGGTGCGCGGTGGCTCCGAGCTCAAAGCTCTGGTCCCCTCAGCATGCGAGTTGCCCGGCGTGTGGCTGGTGTCACACTCCATCCGTCCCCCCGTCCCCTCGCGTTCTGTGCTCCTCCTTCATCCCCCTCTCACCCCTACACCCACTCCCTCCTCTGCGGCCTGCCTGGGGCCTTGGTCGGGGCCGTGCGGGCCCTGAGAGCCCCATGTGGACGTGGCAGCCTATGTGTGGGGAGAACACCGAGGCCCCGGGGATGGGGATGGCCGGCCGAGGGAATCGGGGAGAAACCACTCGAAACGGCCACTGAACCGGGAGTTCCTTTCTGGCCATGGGGCAGCTTCCCAGGTGGGGACGACCCCCCGTCACTTTGGGAGCGAGTGGCCTGTTCCGCTTCTTGGCGACGAGGCCCCCCCAACCCCGTGTCCCCGTCGCGGGCCTGGGGTCACCCACAGCCTCCGCCTCCCAGCTGCGTGACCTCCCCGCCCCGGGCCGCAGGGCCGGCGAGGGGGCCCGAGAGTTCCGCCGTTGATTAATTTTGCATTAAGTAATTAATGGTAACGCTAGTTGATGAATTATTCAATTTTCAGGTAAAACGGGGCGATAAATATTCATAACGCGTTTTATTAAGGGGATCTCCGCTTCCCGTGTCATTAAAGCCGGATCGGCGAAGGCCGATTGCGGATGGAGATGGAAAACAGTTGTGCTTGGAATTAATTTACGAAGCTGAGGTCGCCGCCTTGTGCGTGGACCCCCCGCCCCCGCCCCCGCGGAAAGGTGGGGCTTCGGCCTCCCCATTGGTGGGCGAGCGTCCGTCTGGACCCTCGAGGGGGCCGCTTTGACTCCGGTGACGCTCCCGCCTCTGGCGGCCTCGAAAGGGAGCACAGGTCATTCTGGAAACGGGCTCTGGGTGGCCCGAGGCGTCGCTGCGTTCGATTGATCTGACTGGAAAGGGATTCATTCCACGCCTCCCCGGACCTGCCGCGGGGAAGCAGGTTTGGGTCCGGCCTTCTCCTCCAGGAGCCCCTGGGACGTCCCATTACCGGGCAGATGGCAGGTCTTCTGGGCGTGTAGCATGTGGCCCTTCCTCTAACTCATCTGAGTTCGCAGCACCTGCCCCACTTTTAATTTAATTTAATTTAATTTAATTTAATTTAATTTAATTTATTTTACTTATTTTATTTATTTTATTTTACTATTTTATTTTATTTTATTTTATTTTAATTTAATTTAAATTTAATTTAATTTAATTTTATTTTATTATTTTATTTTATTTATTTATTTTTGGTTCCCTGTCCGAAGGGCTGGGATGTTCCAGGGGCGGTTTAATAGGCATTGATCTGCAATGATTTTTAGCTGCTGAGCTTCAGGAGAGTTGAGAAGCCGATAATTAATCCTTTCAACAGCTCATCCCTTTTGTTTTAAAACGACCTCATAGCTGAACTGCTCGCGCAGGCCGGGCCAGCCTGACCCAGTCAGCGTCTCGCCTTCCTCTGCTTGGTCCAGAGGCGTCTGCTGTGAACGCGCAGCCCCGCTGTGGGGGGCGGGTGGCTCCCCTCGTCGTACTGTGTAGTCAGCTGCCCGGGAGGCCCCCTATGGCACACGAGCCCCGGTCTTGGAAGACGGCGCAGAGTCCACCCCTCCAGGGAGGCCCGTTTGTCCCCGGATCCCTGAGGCAGAGCGTGCCCAGGCTCCCTCTCAGTCGGTCCTCGTCCCGCGGCAGCAGAAAACGGCCACGGCGCCCCCCACTTTGGGGACTCTGGGGTCCTGTTGCCTCCGTAACAAATCGCCACCAACACGGCGGCGGAAGGCGTGCGACCTGGGTCTCGCGGGGCCGACATCGAGGCGTCCGCAGGGCTGCGTTCGTCCTGGACTTTCTAGGACAGAATCTGTGTCGTGGCTTCTCCCGGCCGCTCGAGGCCCCGGCTTTCCTCGGCTCATGGCCCTTCCTCCATCCTAAAGCCCAGCCCGCAGCACCTCTGACCTCCGTCCTGCCCCCCTTTTCTGCTCCCAAGGAGCCTGTGATCATGTTGGGTGAACCCGGGCCCCCTCCCTATGTCAAGTTCACGAGCAGCCCTGACTCCCCCTCCGCACGCGCCCTGACGCCTTTACAGGTCCCAGACGTCAGGGCGTCTTTAGGGGACATTGTTCTGCCTGCGACATCTGCATGGCCCCATCCTCCTGGGTTTGTGGGAATGTCCATGGAGAGCGAAGGCCCCGAGAGCATCCCTGAGCAGGCACGCGTGTGACTCTGAGCGTGGGCTGTGGACATGGACAGACGCGGGGCCATCTCAATCCCGTCTTCGGGGAGCTAAGCCGATGGACGTGTGACCGAAGATGGCCAGTGGGCAGGTTGCTTCCCTGCTCTGAACCCTGTTTTCCCCCTGCACCGTGGGATGTCGCGAAGACTAACGAGATAATGTGTGAAAGCGCGGTCCGTGCACGGTAACGGTGGCTGTGACGGCCACGTCATCTGTTTTCAGGCGAGTGCGTGGGTGTCACTTGTCCAGAGGCAGGAGGTTGTGTCGCGTGGACTCCGTGCCCGCACCCTATGTAGGGGCGGCCGTGCGGGGGTGCTCGGGGCATTCGGGGGTTCTGGGAGGTGGCGCACTTGCTGCCGGGGTGGCCGGCTGCTGGTCCTTTGTTCGTCCCATACCTGGCTTCATTCGGGCCTAGTCTCTTAGGATATGGGGTCGTATGTCAGTCCCTTAGAGGCACAGATGGCCTTTTTCTTTGTCCCTCTCAGGACACTGGTAGATGATCTTAAAAATCTCCGTCGTTAGGTTTGTTCTCTTATGTCCTCCACGGGTCTGGCTGTCCCATCTGGCATTTATCCTCACGACACCTGGTGGGGGCAGAGACTACGGTCCCCGTCTTACAGACCGGAGATGAAGACGGGGCGACCTGCCCCAGGTGACATGTAGTGAGCGGTGGGGCCCAACACTACACTGCACCTCCTGGTCCAGACCGAGCACTCTTCCCTTGGGTTCTAGCTCCTCTCCCCAGACGCCCAGTTGGCTACTCTCGATGAGCTTTGGGGGCCTCTCTGTCTCCCCATTTTCTTTCTTCCTTTGCGGCAGAGCATTTTTGGGGCCAGCGGCCTCCTGTCTGCCCTTGTCCGTGGCACGCGAAGGGCGGGGTGGCAGTCTCACGAGCTGAGCTGTCCTTTTTGGTCCAGGGTCCCGCAGGGGGCCCCCCTTCTCCAGAGCCCTTCTCCCACTGCCCTCACGGAAAGGTGGGGACGTGGCGCTGAACCACGGGGCCACTGTTCATTTCTTCCACTTTCCAGGACGAGCGTTGGGCCTCCGGGACGGGCCTCGCAGCTTTCTCTGGCTGCCCTGTGTTGGCTCGTGCTCGCATTTCTCTCTTCACCCCATCAGTGGACGCCTTCCTTCCCAGGCAGCCTCACGTCCCCTTTGGGGTGCATCGCCCCATCTCTCCTGCTCCTTCCGCTGGGCTCCTGGTTCACCCCAGGAAAGTGTAGCATCAGCAAGAGAAGCAGCGACTTTCTGAAATGCAACCCACGCGGCTAAATGCCTCAGGGAGGCCCGGCCTGACTTTATTAGGGCCAGAATCAGCCTCTTCTGTCAGAAACCAGCCAGGCCAGGGCCAACGGGAGCCCCTGGGACCTGGTGGCTCCTGGAGCCCGAGGACCGTGGCCGACTGTGGCTGAGCACCAGCGTGTGGCCTCGGGCCGGGACCCCGAATGGACCCCTGGCCTGTGCTCGGACGAGCCTCGTGCCCCCACTAACCAGACGGGGCAAGAGAGTACGGCGCAGCTCCCCTGGGGAGGATCGGCCCTGACCCCACCACCTCGTTCTGGGGACCGGGATCCGGGGCTGGAGCGGCTTCAGGTCAGAGCTTCCCGAGCACAGAGGGAGGACGGGGGTCTCGGGCCAGACCTCCCGCCACGGACGGACCAGGGCCGTGCATATGTATTCGTGGTATTTAACGTCATAATAAACGTACAGAGTTGGTGGCATTTTAAATGCTTTTCGGATTAATTTATATTCTAACAGGGTAATGAGGAGGTGGCTTTTGTCCAAGAGGTGAGGTATGCAAAAATAACCTTTAAGGGCCTCATACTTAATCTTTAATGATATTCTCTCTGTTTAGTAGCAGCATCGTGTGTCCTTCACAAGTGCAGCGGGCAGGAGGAAGGGGCGCTTCTGGCTGGCCGAATGCCTGGCACGGCGACGTCCCGTGGCGTAGGCGCTTCTACCCCTCAGCACTCTGGGCCGGCCTGCCTGGGAGGGTAAAATAGTAAAACAGGGACATAGCCACAGGGCCCCGGGCCTTCTGACCCGTCCGTGAGCTTCCGGTTCTGGGTCTTCCCTGCTCACCCTCTCTCCATGGGCATAATCCCAGGGGTGTCCAGTACAGCGACCTTCCCCGTCCTCGCTGCCCTTGACCTGTGGTATCTGACCCCGTGGACCGACTGACCCTTGTCAGAGTCCTCCCTAGCTGGTTCCGTGGAGCACCTAGGACATGCCAAGTGCCGGGGAAAAGGCTCTCAGGTCTGGGTGGGGGCTGCACATACCCACAGTGATGGGGGAAGCAGCAAAGTGCCGTGACGAAGGTGGGTGGGGGCTGGGAGGTGGCGCAGGAGGGGAAGTGGCCGTCCTCAGCGTGCAGTCAGGTGGGGCTCCGCTGCTGTGACCCCGCTGTCCTCGCATCAGTCAGGGCTCTCAGAGAAACAGAGCTAAGTGTGTGCGTGCGCGTGGGTGCGTGTGTGTGCGAGTGCGTGTGCACGTGTGCAAGCGTATCCACGTGTGCATGTGTGTATGTGCATGTCCACGCGTGACGTGCATGAGCATACACGCGCAAGTGCATCCGTGTGCGCATGTGTGCAAGTGCACCTATGTGTGCATGTGTACGCATGTAAGTGTGCGTGTGCGTGCGTGTGTGTCTAAGCTGTGGGCTCACGTGACCGCGAGGCCGGCAGCCTCCACAGCCCGCAGGTGGCAGGCCCGTGTGGAGTTCCGCTCTGACAGCTGCAGCCCCGGGCTCGGGAGGAGCCAGGGCTTCCTGTGCGGACTGAAGACAGCAGGACGACCAATGACCCAGGTCGGGGCAGCCAGGCAGGGGTGTCCCCCTCACTTTCCGGAGGGTCCGCTCCTTTGTTCTCTTCGGGCCTTCGCCTGGTTGGACGAGGCCCACCCACAGCCGGAGGGCAGTCGGCCTTACGGAGTCTGCGGTTTCAAACGTCAGTCCCCTCCCACGGCACGCCCGCGTTCACACCTGAGGTGACCAGCCGTCGGGGCCCGGCCTGGCCCCGCCCGGTGGACCCGCGAAGCCAGCCGCCTCAGGGTCCTGCCTTCAGAGCTCTCTTCCTCTCCGTCGCTGGCTCCGTGCCTTCCGCCTCCATGCTCTCCGCCTCCATCTCGAGGCCGATGCTGTCAGTGCTCGACCGCCGACCCAGCTGGGTTGAGGCATTAATTAGTTAATTTTTGAAAAATCCCTGAAAGACGGGTATTGACTTACTTATCTTTGACTCGGGGCCAAGGGACTTTGGGTTTTCTGCGTGGCTTGTGGCCGGTGGGCGAGTTCCATCTTTCCTCACCTCGTGGCCCGTAGCTTGCGATTTCCAGCTCGGATTTCTTCCAGGTGGAGGGGCCACTTAGGACACTGTGGAGCGACCCGGGCGCAGAGCCCTCCCAGGGTCTTGGGGCCCCGCAGCCCGTGTGGGACAGCCGATCAGCCCTACCTGGGCCCCCTCCGTTAAGCAGTTCGCGTTCATGGAATCTTTCTACGTGTTCGCCTCCGTCTTCACAGAAACAGCAACCGCCGTCCCGTCGTTCTCACGTTTCATTAACCTGCACGTCATTTAGTGACGTAACCACAGTAAAACGTGCAGCCAGCACAGGCAGGTTTGGAAGTAGACGTGACCGACGGCTGGCACACGCACGAACCCGGCCGACGGATGGAGGGATGCGTGGCGTCCGGGAGGAGGATTCCCGCCCGGGGTAACAGGGCCGGCAGGTGTGCAGCATGGGCGGGGGCGGGGCGGGGGGGCAGCTAATGTGCAGCCCCCCCCTGGCTCTCCCCGGTGGGCGCCAGCACGGCCCAGCCCCGCCAGTGCTGGGAGGCGATGGGCCCAAGGCCCTGGGCTTTATAATGGAAATGGAGGGAGATGGTTTCTCTGCCTGGACGCAGGGAAGATCAGTTAAGAGAGTTATTGAACCCCCAACCCGGGAGGTCTCAGCCCCGCCCGCCTGCACTCGGCATCCACTCCTCCTCCCTCTGCTCCTCCAGGCCCCTCGCTCTGCCCTACGCCTGCCGGCGGCCGTCTCCGAGGGGCCTGCCACCTCAGAGGGCGCTTTGAGCTTTCCTGGCTCTTTACTCTTCCCACAAAATTTCTCTATTCTACGTCCCAGGCCCTTAGGGCCCCACCAGGCAGTCGGCTGACTAGTTTAATCAGCATCTTCAGCCCGGGCGTCGGCTTAAAAGGGGCTTCCTGTCCTGCCGTGCCGGGATGACAGGCTGATGCATGTCGGTGACTCAGGTCCCAGGGCACGGCTCAGATCCTGGCGTGTCCTGCCCGTGGCTGTCTCTGCTGATGGAAGGGCCCTCCCCGAGCGCTGGAAACACGCATCCAGCATCCTTCCACGGTCCTCCCTGTCCCCCGGGGGGGTACTGACCCTCCAGGACGAGGCCGGGGCGGAATTAGACGTCGGCACACCCCTTTGTCTGAGCTTCCATGCCTTGGAGGCTCCTCAGAAGGTGCCTTTCGGAGCCAGCGATGCTGAGGACCGCGTTTTTCACGTCGTTTGGGATTTTTCATCGTGAAAAACGCGCATGTCCCGGCACGTCCGGTACATGGCCCTCCGGTCGCTTTTGCCAACACGCACGAGGCCCCGGGAGTGGGGGGCACGGCTTGGCGGCGCCAGCGCCATCTGCGTGTCAGGGACCGAGGCGGAGACCTTGACCGAGGCGGCAGCATAACAGCGGGCTTGCCATCCAGGCTCACTGAGCACGGGCCCACTTGTAGGAAAAGCTGTGTTTGTCGGGAGATGCACCGACGTCGGGAGCTGATTTTATGCCGAAGAGCCGAGTGCGGCGTGTGTCGTGAGCAGGGTGTATCTTTGTGTGGAAGGAGAAATAATTTGCTAGGCCAGTGACTGCTGTGTTTCCCAGACACCCGTGCACTTCGCACACCGCCCGGGGGCCAGGGAGCGGGCAGTCGCCCTCCCTCGCAGAGCTCCGAGAGGACCCCCGATGTCAGTGCAATTTTCAGAAATGAGAGGATTAGATGCTTTCTGTTTTCTCCGAAGACTGGCCGGAACTCGATCCGTTTCATGCGGATGACTCCTCTGTGGCGCAGTGTCCCCGCAGATGTCACTCAAGAGCCGCCGCGGCACGGCCAAAGCCCCGCCGTCGGGTCCGGCTGTCACCTGGGCTGGGACCCAGACTGGGGCCCGTGCCGGAGGTGTCGGACGGGGCTCTCAGAGGCCAACACTCACGAACCCGACGCGCGAAACGAGAGAGACGCCCGCCGCCAGGCCCCTCGCCATCCCGTGCCCACTGTCCTTCCCAAACCCGCGGGACCCCTGGGAAAGCCTGGCACCTAGCAGAGGCGGCGACACTGTCTCTACTTTCGTCCCAGGGAGCCAGCGTGGATGACCCCCGGAGCCCAGCCCGGAGGCGCAAGTGCTTGTTAGGTGCAAGCGACGCTGGTGTCACTAGGTCACTTGGGGCTCTGTCTCCCGGGGGTCTTCGGGGCTGTCGGTGCACCGAGTGGGCCACCAGAGGGACGGCTGCTGACAGCTGACTCGCGGGCCGCTGACTTCCGATGCTTTGTCTCACCCAGTCCTCACAGCCACCCCTTGGCATAAGGACGGTTATCACCCCCACTTTACAGATGGGGAAACCGAGGCTTCAAGATCCCGAGTGACTTGCCTGGGGTCACAGCCGGGACATGGGGGACAAGGACCGGAAGCCAGACCCGTCTGCGTCGTGCTCGTAT
This sequence comes from Cynopterus sphinx, assembly GCA_030015415.1. Lineage (NCBI taxonomy): Eukaryota > Metazoa > Chordata > Mammalia > Chiroptera > Pteropodidae > Cynopterus > Cynopterus sphinx. Next base: position 126,947,135 of record CM057387.1, on the reverse strand, counting down.
GCGTCGCTGCTTAGCAAACCGCCACACGCTTCGTGGCTTGCAAGGACACGTGTGTCGGGCGGGCTCTGTGGCTCAGGGAGCCAGGCCGGGCTGTCGCGAGGCTGCGGCCGTGTGCACTGGGGCCGCCGTCTCACACGCAGGCTCGGCTGGGGCGCCGTCTGCTTCCAAGCCCCTGCGGTCGCCGTCAGCCTTCGCTTGGTCCCAGGCCGCAGCACAGGGGCCCTCAGTGCCTTGCCCCTCGCCCGCGCTGCTCGCTGCCTCCACGCGCGTGCATTAAGCAGGCAAGAGAAGGTTCTCAGCAGGACAGTTACCACCTTCGGTGAACGGGTCGCAGGCTGATGCCCCCGCCCTTGCTGCGTCCTGTTGGTTGGAAGGGGGATCGTGTGAGGGGGTGAACGCCAGGAGGGGGGTGGCCGGGACACCTTACAGTCTGTCCCCTGCAGGCTCCAGGGCCCAGCCCGCCGCCCCCTCGGTGGCGCGGAGGTGGCCCGACCTGACGACAGCTCGGAGATGCCCCTCGTGGGCCGAGGGTTTCAACTAGACTTTCTGCTCCTCCGTGCCACGGTTCCCGTGGTTTTCCACGGCTCCGCTGTTACCAGGGACGGATTAAAACCTCAGAGCCACGCTTTTGACTGACGTACGAGACGCGACGTCGCACATTTCACAGCATCACCTCGCAGAGAAAGGCGGCGGCGTGCTTCCGGGAGAGACGCCAGGGGCCGAGCTGGTTCTGCAAAGCTCCCCGCGTGCTTCGGCGGCTGAGAGAAGCCTGCGATTCTGCCGGGGGTGGGGACCGTCCAGACGGCCTCCGAAGGGCCTGGTGCCGCCATCTGAGGAACAAAGAACTTTCCAGATGTCGAATCCACATGGTGATGGGAGAATTGAGTGCTGTGGGGAGGCCAAGGTCTCTGCCTTTCTGTGCCAGCGAGTTGCCCGGCCCCACACCCTGGCGGGCTCAGGACTTGGTTTAAAGGGAAAGGGCACGACGAGCCACGTGTGGGACTTCGGGAGACCGGTGGGGACCCGGTAGGACATCCTCACAGAGGCTGCAGAGAGGCATGAAAGCTGGCCTGGCGTCCGGCGTGCCGGAGACGCGTGCGGCGGAGTGGATGAAGCGCCGACGCGGCCAGAGCGAGGTGCCCCTGTGAGCGGGGCTTCTGGTTCCCGGGGAGCAACCGCTCACCCCCACCAGAGCGGTCGGGGCTGCAAGGTTTAGGACATCACTAGGGCCCTGGGTGTCGTTAAGGGGTGAAGCGTGCATGAGAGCCACGGTGACTGACCTGCGATTCCCTTCTCTCTGGGGATTCGCGGGGGCAGGTGGGCTGTCCCGTTCCCTGGGGTCATTTCTGAGTTTCCTGGATGCGCTGTTGTCCCTGGACTGTCAGGTCGCCTCAGGGCTCAGGGGCTTTCAGAGGGAAGAACAAGACGCAGCCCTGCTCTCCCGCTCTGCCCGCTGGGGCGGGGGACCCCAGGCTGAGACGGGAGGGCCAGCGTGCAGGGCCTGGCTGCCCTTCTCGGGTGCACGCCTGTGGCTGTTGGTGCTTGGAAAATGGCCCCCCGTGGAGGGGAGAGAGTCGCGAGGTGGGTGCCCGGTCACTCTGAGGGTCCCATGGTGTCCCCGAGTCTTGATGGGACGAGAGGCTCCGCCTGGGGAAAGGGCTGCTTCGTCCTGCTGTCCCTGCACTCATGTCACCGGGGACCAGGCCTGTCTGCGGCTTGTCCGTCCTCCATCCCTGTCACTCCCCGGGCTCCTCAGGGTGGCTCCAGGGGCAGGACCCGTGGGAATGCCAGCCGGAAGGACCGGAAGCTCTTGGAAACGCCGAGGACAGCGTTCTGGCCTCCGAGAGTGGCCGAGGGGAGCAGACGCTACCACCTGTGCCACCTGCTCCTGCCCTGGCCCCCAAGGAGTGGGAGTCGGGAGCCGACGGGATGCAGAGGAGGGCAAAGGGCATCTCAGGTGGGGAACGGCGCTGGCGGTCTAGAGGCCAGAAGGTCGGCTCGTGGAGACTGGGGGCGTGGGATTCGGCAGGGCCAGAGCTCAGGGCTCGGAGGGGCTGGGGGGTGGGGAAACAGGCCCCGGAGGGCCTCCTGTGTCACCCCAGCTGAGGCATTTCATCTTAGACTCAAAACCAGGTCCCGTGGCGGAGGCTCCAGGGGGCCCTCCTTCTCCACCTTCCCTCCCAGAGCCCAGCGATCGGTCCCGCAGACGCCGGACGGGCACCCTGCCGTCTTCCGAGGTTGCCTCTGACCAGGGCCCCGTGCAGGCTCCCCCCGCACTCCTCCTCCCTCCTCCCACTCTGTCTGCCCCTGCCCTCCGGTCGGCAGCCGAGGACACGGCGCGGTGCTGAAGTCCGAACTCTGCCCACCCGAAAGGTGAAAGAAAGGATTTCGTGATCGGCCGAGCCTTTCTCTGGACAGAAGGATAAGGTGTCGATTGGAAAAATTTAAATATTGATGAGTTTTCACTTTTGTATCGATCGAGCGGAGACAGAGTTTGAACGATGATCCGCATCACAGATACGAGGCTTCGCATGGATCGCGCGACTTTGGCCGTTTGAAAATTCCTGGGTCATCCTTAGAAGTCGGGGTGCGTTCAACCGCGTTTCTCCTAATAGCCGGGATCCGACCCAAACTCGCGAGAAGTACTTGAAATTTCTGCCTCTTCTCATCTACCTCTTCTTCTCTTCCCCCACGGGACGGGTGGCCCCCTGTACGTGGGGACCAGATGTGGGGGACCCCGGGGGAAGTCTCTGACTGTTGGGCTTTGCCTGGCTGCCTGTGGCTCGGGGGTGAAGGGAAGGCCGGAGGGGGTTTGGCGGTTGCTTCGTTTTTCATGTTGTTGAGCCTGAAGCGATTCCCTTGGGGTCTGAGATGGGTCCTTCAACCGTCGAGCCCAGGGCTTTGCTGACACCTTTGCTACTCACCTTTGCCCTTCTCCTTGGGACCAAGGTCAAAAGACCACGTGCCTTAAAGTCCCCAGGCTGCCTTTCAGGCGCATTTCCATGCTTGTGGCTGCTGGCCTTCCCTGGGAATTCTCTTGGAGGCTCAGGAATCAAGTGTTCAGCAAAAAAAAGAGAACTGCAGTCATCCCTCCTCATCCCCCGGGGACACGTGCCAGGGGGCGCCCGCAACCGCAGATACCAGCTTTAAAACACGCAGGTAATTTAGGCCGGACTCAGTTCTGGGTGTGGCACAGGCCCCCGAGGAAACGTGCGAGGGACCTCGGCCTGGCCTGGGGTGACGAGCAGAGACAGTCCACCCAGCGGGCCGACTCGTCGTCCTGGACGGCCCTGTCCTCAGAGAGCCCGCTCGCAGCCTTCGTCCTCGGCTGGTGGGGAAACTTGAGTGGGAAACAGTGCTCTACCCTGATACAGAGCTTTCCCCTAAGCGGTTGTGTCCAAACTGTGGACCCCCAGCGTGGCTTATGCCCACCCCCTCGCTTCGTCCTCAGAGTCTGGAGCTTTGATCTGTGTTAAGCTGAAGATGCCCTGTGACCAGCCCAATAAAACCCTGGGTGCCGAGACTCTGTTGAGATAGCACCGTGGGGTGCTGTCAGACCCTGTGGCCGGAGGAAGGTTCTGTGGGACTCCCCTGGCAGGGGCCCCCGCAAGCTTGCCCCTGGTTTCCCCCAACTCCACCCCATGCACCGTTTTCCCTTTGCTGATTTCGCTCTGGACCTTTTCGCTGTAATAAAGCTTAGCCACGAGTATGACCATATGTTGGGTCCCGTGAGACCTGGGTGGGCTCGAGGTCCCCTACCACAGGGAGCCAGGGAAGGCCTCCTGCTGAGCTGACATTTAGCTAAGACTCTAAGGAACGGCAGGGGTGAGGAAAGTGTGTTGCAAAGCGTCCTAGGCAACCCCGAGAGCTTGTGCAAAGGCCCTGAGGTGGGAAACGAGGCAGGTTAGGGCGCATAGAGGCGTTGACCGGAGGGCGTAGCGAGAGATGGGCGCGGAGAGGTGGGTGTAAAACCCTCGATTTTGTCGGCCCTTTCGGCCACACTACGGAATTTGGACTTTACCTGCCTTCGAATACAGAATGAAAAGGACTGGCCCCGTTTTTAAAGACGAGGAAAATAAGATCTCTTGCCTGGCCTCCCACAGCCAGTGGGTGACAGAGCTTGGCGTGGCTTTAGGTCCACGTGGCTTCTCAAAAGCCAGGGTTTTCCCCCGGATCCTTGGCACAGTCGAGGCGGGACTTGAACCCTTGGGAGGAAGGTCGTCGAGAATCGCCAGCCAGGTCGCTGCTTCTCTCCTCTTCCTCTGACGCGCCATCTCTGTGGGATACATTACTCAGGCCGAGCTTCGTGACCCAGTCCTGTCCCCGATGTGACAGGCATCTGTGCCGCAGTCCCCACTGTGGGGGGCTGTTGCTTCTCGTTTCTGCCTCAGTTTCTGCAGCTGTAAGGCGAGGGTGGGAGCAGTGCGCCATCGACTGGCTTGTCCATTTAGAGTTTGGTCGCAGGACAGCCGACGTCCAGTGCACCGTGCGCGCTACAGGCATGCAGGTCCGTGGCTTTCGACACCTGCAGACACCCAGGAGACGTCGCCACAATCACGGTACCGCACGCCTTCATCACTCGTTTCCCGGTGCCCTTTGTGACCCATCTCTCCGGCCCCTTCCCGTCTCTAGACAAACACTTATCTCTGATCTGTCACGTAGATCAGTTTGCATTTTCTAGAAATTTATACAAATGGAGTCATACGGTATGGGGTCTTGTAGACATGGCTTCCTATACCCCAGCGGTCCCCGACCTTTGTGGCCCCAGGGACCGGTGCTCCTAGGAGAATCTAGGCCTGGTGACCTGGGGTGGAGCTGAGGCGGGGATGCCGGCGCTGGGGCGCGGCTGCAGATGCAGATGACGCTTTGCTCGCTCGTCTGCTGCTCACCTCCTGCTGTGCGGCCTGGTTCCTAACGGGCCATGGACTGGTTCCAGGGTTTGGAGACCCTTGTCATACTCCACGTAATTATTTTAAGATGCATTCATGTAGTTGCCTGTATCCACGATCTATGCCTTTTTGATTACCGAGTAGTATTCCATTTTATGGTTCTACCACCTTTTCCCTCTCTACCCCCCTACTGATTCACAGGTTTATGTCTGGCTTTTGGCAGTTACAAGTGAAATTGCTATGGACATTCGTGTACCAGTTTTCGTGTAGACGTATACTGTTTTTCTTTGGGGTAAATACCTAGGAGTGGAGCAGTTGGATTGTCTGGTGGGTGTGCGTTTGACTTTGTAAGGAACCAGCAAACTGTTTTTCAAAGTAGCTGTAGCATTTATATCCCCACCAGCAGTGCCGGAGAGTTCCGGCTGCTCCCCGTCTTTGCCAACCATTTGTGTGGTCAGTCTGTCTGGTCGGCCGGCCTGCCTATCTATCGATCGATCGATCTATCTATCTATCTATCTATCTATCTATCTATCTATCTATCTATCTATCTATCTATCATCATCTATCAGGTGAGTAGTGGTTCCCCAGTGACTGGTGATGGCGACGTTCGTTTCACGTGCCTGTTCGCCACCATATACCTCTGCTAGGAAGAAGTGTACGTTCCAAACTTCTGCCTCTTTAAAACGGGAGCACGTTTCTGTTATTGAGTTGTGAGCGTTTTGGGTACGTGTTCGATGCCAATTATTTGTTGGGTCCATGCTTTACAGACGTTTTCTCCTCGTTTGTGACTTGCCCTTTTATTTTCATAGCAGGAAGATTCAAAGAGAAGACGTTTTAAATTTTGATGAAGTCGGTGTTGTTGGCTCTTTTACGGTGCCGGTGTTGTGTGTCGTGTTCACGAAATCTTCGTCAAACCTTTTATGTTTAGATCCAGCGTCTTTTCAAGTTAGTTTTTGTGCGGCGTGAACAGGGCCAAGGTTCCTTCCGCCGTGGCTCCTGGTGGTCCCGGCACTACTTGTTGAAAGGATTATGCTCTGGTCGTTGAGTTGCCTTGTCCTCTCTGAAAATCAATTGACCCTATAAGTGAGGGTCTTTTCCTAAAATTTCTGTCCTGTTCCACTTTTCCGTATGTCCATATTTGTGCCGACACCACACTGTTAACGTAGCTTTACCAGCTAGCTTCATACCGGGTAGTGTAAACGTTTCAATTCTGTTCATTTTCAAAATTATTCATGTTCATTTCTATACACGTTTTAGAATACGCTTGTCAGTTTCTGCAGAAAACCCGATGAGATTTGACTTGAATGTATAGATAAATTGGAAGAGAATTGATCCTAATAATACTAAGTTTTCCTCCCCATGTACATGGTATAATTCACTTCAATTTCTTTTTAGCAGAGTTTCATTTATATTTCAAAAATTTTTCTTTTTAGTGGTGTTTTGTATTTTCACAACTGTTTTTGCATTTATGCTAAGTAGTTGATATTTTTGATGCTATTTTAAATGGCATTTAAAAGTTTTTCAACTTCCTGTCGCTGCTGCTAGTATGTAGAAATACAGTTGATTTTTATATTTTGACCTCAAATCCTGAAAACTTGCTAAACTCGCTTATTAGCTGGGGTAGCTTTTTAGTGACTCCTGTAAGATTGTCCACCCAGACGACCATGTCCTCAGTGGCTGACTGCACTTTTATTTTCTCGGCTTCCGTCTGTATGCCCCTTGTTTCTTGTTCTTACCTTATTGCAATGGCTGGACTTGCAGCGCGATACAGAGCACGGTGGAGCCCAAAGCTGGCCTCATGGCTGGCGTCAGCGGAGAAGCACTCGGTCTTCCCCCGTCACGCGTGCGCACGGCCGTGTACCCCGTGCCCGGGGAGGCGTGTCGTTGGCTGTGGCTCAGCACATCCCTTCAGAATCAGTTTCAACCCACGTCCTTGATTCCTAAGCACAAAAGTCCCTGCCCCTCCTTTGATATGGATCCAAATTTCAGAGGATGAACGTGGTGACAGAAAAGAATCCATTCCTTCGGATTTACACGGGCCTTTCGTCGCTAATAACTCCTCTGGGAGATTCGTGCTCACCTTTAGGGATTCCAGCTGTGCGGGGAGGCACCACAGCAGGCGGCCGGGGGCCCCGTCCCCGTTTGCTCCTCTCCCTGCCTTCCCGTCACTCTTCCCCGAGTTGTCACGTCTGCCGGCAGTGTGGCGTGTGTCGTTTCTCCAGACAGATCACACGCGCGCACGCGCAGGTGTGAAAAACAGCCTCTCGTTCTGTAGAATATAGATCTCGTTTTTTTTATCTTAAAAATAGACCAAAGACGCTTTTCTGTGCGAGAATCGCTGTGTCTCCTGTAACGGACACCTCACCTGGAGCTTCGGCTCTGCCCCGCTCTGCCCCAGGTGTGTGCCCACCTGTCACTGTGCCAAAGCCCCGCCCTGGAGAGCCTGGCTCCTGTGAACCTCACCTTTCCCACTTCAGAACCTTCCGGGCGCAGTCGCCCACCACTTGGCTGCCGTCTCCCTTCTGCCCGTGTCATTGCTACGTTCTTGTCTGATTTATGAGCTTACAGAGCCCTCTGGGACCAGGCAGAACGTACCTGTTGTAGTTTCGCGTTTCCCGTGGTCGTGCACTCAGGAGGTGCTTGTTGGGTGGATGGAGGGACGGACGGATGGACGGATGGATGGACGGACGGGTGGGTGGATGGACGGGTGGGTGGATGGACGGACGGATGGGTGGATAGGTGGACGGATGGACGGGTGGGTGGATGGATGGACGGACGGACAGACGGGTGGATGGATGGATGGACGGGTGGATGGACTGACGGACGGGTGGATGGATGGATGGATGGATGGATGGATGGATGGACGGACGGGTGGATGGACGGACGGGTGGGTGGAGGGGTAAGTGGCGAATGAAAAACCAGCCTCTGTCCCATTCCCCCCCTGACGAAGCGACACCTCACAATGCTTCGTAGCTCAGATCGTGCAGGTTTGTGGCTGGGGCATGAGCTTTCTTACTAAAGCCCATCAGGTAACGTCCCGGCTTGCTCGGCCGTGATGCAGACTGGCATTTAAAACCAAAAACAAACAACGGCAGCAACAATAACAATAAAAATGACAGTCGCCACTTATCGAGGGTCTCCTCTGCGGGGGCCCTGCCCTTACGTGCTCACACACCCTGTCGTCTTTGATTTCCCAACCACGTCTGTGGATTGGAAGCTACTTTTGTTTTCGTTTTGTAGACGAGGCCCAGAGGAGTCACGTAAGGTGCCCAGGAATGCACAGCGGGTTAGTGACAGGGCCCGACCCGGCCCAGGGCTGCCCGACCCAGGGCCCCCTTCTCAAGCCCGCCCTTGCCCTTCTCTGACGTCGAAGCGGGTTCGCTGGGCATTGTCTTTCCTGTTGGAACCGGATCCTTTTTAATGGCAGAAAGGACCCGACCTGAGATTCATAGATTAATTCGGCAACTTTTTCCCCCTGAGAAAATGGCTCTCGTGATTCGCACCTAAGGCTGGTAGTAAAACGACTCCCTCCAGCTCCAGAATAACTGGTTTTCTCCTAACCCCCCCCAATCCAAAACAAAACAACAAACAAACAAAACTCAGCAAAAAGCAGAAAACAGAACAAAAACTAGCAAAACCCCCCAAACCCTTGCCTGGCTTCAAAAGGCCTCCCCCGGCTCTCTGACTGCTCGGTTCCTTGGCTCCTTTTCGCTTTAGCAAAGGGAGGATGCGCTTCTGAGTCCCACCCAGGGGCATCACCACCCAGGTCCCAGGCGGTTCGTTCCGGAAGCCGTAAACTCCGTGGACGGGATCGTCAGCGGGCACACCCCGGGTTCCACGAAACCGAGTGTAGGAGGGAAGAAAACCGCCGTCTGTGGAGATTTTGTTCAAGTTCCAGTTAGCTGGCACGCTTGCGGCGCGCACCGTCGCCGAGCTCTGGCAGAATTAAATCTGAATCCCACGTAGGATCTCGTGGGCAGGCAGGTGTCCCGGAATGTTAAACTTTATGCCGCTTGAAAACGGTTTCAAGCCCATCAGAGGGGGACCACCCGGCTGCAAAACGACCTGCTTTATGACGCCGCCTCGCAGCTCGCATCTCTTCCTTCTAATTAAAAACGAACCTTAGAGTTGGACCGCCCCCCCCCCCCCCGCTGCCGTGTCCCCTCTTCCTCCACATTTAACGACGGGACGTGAGGTAGGTAGCGGGACTGTTCTGGGAACCTTTGGAGCTCGTATTCAGGAAATCACTTTTCAATTAAATATTGAGTTTTGCGGCTCTCCAGAGGGGCTCAAGCCCCTCTGCAGGCCAAAGGGTGGCCCCCCGCGTGTCTGGTGTTGTCCAGGCCGCGGGGCCTCGGGTCGGTCAACACTTCCAACCTCCTGTAGCCGGTTCCAGAAAGAGCAGGAGTCAGAGGGCTTTGCCAAGGCGGGGAGTCCACGCTTGGCCCCCCAGATTCTACCCCTCCCCGGCCAAGGTGTGAACGGCCTAAGAGGGTGTCGTCCCTCGGGGGCACTCAGGGTCCCTGGTAGGACCCTTTGCTCACGTTTCCCTCCCCCTTCCCCCCACAACTTTCCTTACTGTCTGGTTTCTGATTTTTTTTCCTGGGAACATTATCCCTCTAATGTGATGTTTCAGGCTCTGCTAGAGCGCAGACCCCTGGCAGACAGGTGGTTGTTCACCGGTCATCGACCCCTCGATATGGCTGATGCCCCCAGATCCTTCAAGACCGTGGAGACAGTGGGCGTTGGTGGCCAGGAAGTGGCCTTTGCAGAGAGAAAAGGACGCAGAGGGCGGGCCGGGAGCCAGACCGTCCCCCAGCCTGGCTGTGGCCGAGCTAATTCAAGCCGCAAACACGCTCAGTGTTACTGTTCAAGTGACATCAGTCTTGCAGGGCACCTACGACAGAAGCTGGCACGCAGCAGCGCCGAGTAAACACTGGCTGTTTTGAGGTTATGAATATTTTATTCTTCTAATTATCATCCGATCCTGGTAGGCCCCCTTTAAGGTCCTTCTGGACCATGCCTATGTGCAGAAGGAAGGGAAACAAACAACCCCTTACGTGGCCCAGGGTGCCCGTTAGCCATCAGACAGGGGTAGGACCTACGGGGTCGTCACCTTGTTTAATGCCCCCGTGTTTTCAGAGCAGAAAACGGGGGCTCCTGGCGAAGGAGGGACTCCCCCTGCACATAGAGCAGTGTCACCCTGGCGTCTCCGGATCTTTCCGGCAGCCTGGCTGCTCCCCCTGTCCCAGCATCCTCGGGGCCGGGAAGGGCCAGGGCACGGCTGCTAGGACTGGCCTGTCCCTGGGAGCCGCACTTACTTCGTTGGGGTGACGGTCCAAGTCAGGGGCCCGCTGCCATCTCAGATTGCGCTGCCAGCTACGGCACGCGTGCCAGCCCGCGTCCCAGCACGCGTCCCTCTGTGGGCAGAGCGGCCGGTGGAGAGGGAGGGTCTCCTCGGATGCTAAGGGGTCGTGCGGCCTGCACCCCCCTGCACGCCCAGGGCCAGCCACACCCCCTCTGGAGGGGCCGCCTGTGCTGGACCTTGGCCGTGATGCTGCCGCAGGAGGCGCGGCTCCACGACCGCAGGTGCGAGGCGCCTGGTGTCCGCGGGTGGTTTGCTCCAGGGGCCCCGGACGTGGGAGAGAGAAGTCGGTCGGAGGATTCTGCTTGGGGCTCGGCCTGGAGTGACGTGCGCTGGGGGCTCAGGCGACCCGGGCTCACCCTGCCCTCCGGGGGCTCCCTAGCTATGGGTCTGGGAAACCCACACACACACGAACTTGGGGCGGGCGGCACCAGGCATCATCTGCATGCCGGGTCAGATGCGTTGTAGATGCTTCTAGAAGCGGTCAGGCTTCCCAGGGCGCCGGCTCTGAGCGCCCACCGCTCTGGGGGAGGAGGGGGGTCAGCAGCTGGGTGAGATGAGCCAAGACTCAGACTCGCTCTCGGGGGACCTCATGAGAGCCAGGCCCTCGGATCGCGGGGTCGAAGGTCAGACGTGATGCACAGGTGTCTGTCTCCCTTCTAATCAGTCGTTACACGTTTCGAGTGTCAATCACGTCCTTAAGCATTCGCGTCCACGAGATGGAAACCTCCCTCGAGACGCCTCCGAGTGGCCCGGAGCTTCAGAGCCACCCGAGAAGTGTGAGACCAGAATGAGCCGTTCTCCCGTCGCCCGTCCCGGCGTCAGCGCTGCCCTTCTCCCGCCTTTCCCTGGGTGGGGCCGGCTTTTCTGGTCTGACTATCCTGGTCGGTGTGGGATTTCCCCCCGGTGCCTCGGAGGGAAACACCCGGGAGGGGAGCCGTCGGCTCCTTCGCAGGCGACAACCTGCACCTGCAGCTCCCAGGATGCTCTTCCCCAGAGGACCAGGGGCCTGGGTGGCGTTGCGTCTGCCTCCTCGTCCTTTTCCAGAAGTCGTCGCAGAGCGAATGCTGCGCCCTCCGCTGCCGGCGAGCAGCCCCTTTCCTAGCGGGAGGACAAAATGTTTGGGGGCAGCGTAGAAGGTCGTGGGTACGTAAGCTAAGTTATTCGCGGGAACGTGGCGTTTCCGTGCTTCCATTTGACGAAATGGCTGTTATTCCGATGCTCCACGCGCCTGTCGTCATCAGCAGCCCCCCCGCGCGCTGGCGAGCACGGGACACGGTCACCCCGCCTGTTAGCGACACGCTGCCCCGGGACCTCACTCCCCGCGTCGCGGCCAGCTCAGGCTGCCAGCACGCAGCGCCACGGCCGTGTGGCTGACCCGCAGGCCTGTCTCCTCTCCGATGCGGGGGCTGGAGGTCTGAGGGCCGGTTCTCGTGAGCTGCGTCCCGATGACCCGCCCTCGGAAGACACATCTCCCTCCCTCTAAGGCCACAGCCCCGTGGGACTGGGCCCTCACCCTTACGACCCTCATGGACGTCATATCTCCCAGGACAGCTGCATTGGGGGTTGGGGCTGGGCTGTGACTGTGGGGGACAGACAGGCCAGGCCCTAGCACACGCCCCAAGGCCCGACGTGTGCCATCAGCGGGAGTTTCAGATGTGCCCGGTAGGTGCGTGTGTGATTTCTGCATTAGGGGACTCGCCCTTATTTCCAGAGCCCTGCGTGAGGCTCCTCATGCAGACGTCGGAAGTCGTGATGGGGAGGGCAGGGCGTGCCCCGCAGAATAGTTACTAGAACCCGCCGGGCTCACCTGCCGCCTCCACCGGTTGCCTCCGGTGGCCTCTGGGGGCTCTGGGCACCCCGAATCTTCTGGTGGAGGTCGTGTCAGGCAGCGTCTTCTCTGAACGGCACTTGGTTTCTGCGAGCGGGCGCTGAGGATGTCCCACAATTTGGACGACTGAGGACTCACCTGGAGGCTCGTCGCCGCTCTCGCGGCCGGCTGTGGGGCGGGCGACCTTGCTTACTCGCCCCATGTCGCCAAGGCAGAAACAGAGGCGGGAAGGTCCAGGAGCCGGCTCGGCGGCGCACGGCTAGCCGTGACCTCGGGTGCGTTCCCGTTCCCCTCGGTTCTGGTGCTTTTGCTGACTCGCCCGGCTCCGGGGGAGGTCGTGGGAGGAGAGGCAGGTCCAACGACACAGCCCGGTCTTTCGGCCGAGAGGACCCTCTGTCCCGGGCCCTTCTCCCTGCGTCTCCTAAAAATCCGTGTGACCCCGGGCAGGGAGGACACCCGCCACCGCTCCGTGGCTCAGGTGGGACTCGGTCCCCCTTCCTCTTGCCCTGAGGGCTTCGGCGGGCTGCCAGCCTCTTCCTCGTTGTATTTATGGAAGCCACTAAGGGCTTCAGAAGAGGGTTTAATTCAGCGCGCGGTTCTGTCTGCGAAGAAAGTCGTTTATAGTGCGGGGAAGACTGAGCCTCAGTCCGGGAGGAGCAGGCCGCTCGGTACCTGCAGAGGATAGAGGCGAGACACGGCGGCAGGGCTGCCGGGGCCAGCAGGGCGCGGCCCGCGCACCCAGGGGACCCAGCAGGGCCCCCGGCCGTCCCCGGGAGGGCACGGGCACAGGAAAGCGGCCGCGCAGGGTCCCGTGGTCCTGGGCTGGTGGCAGGATCCGGGGCCCGGACCGACGGGATGGAGCGGTGTTAACCCGCGAGTCCCTGGGCTGCGACAGTTGCAGGGACCTGCGCGTCCTCATCCGCGCACAGTCAGCCCTTTCATGGTGGCGTGCCGGCGGGACACGGGTTGCCCTTCAGGGGAGCACAGAGGAGGTGGGAAGAGGGAGGAGCTTTGGAAAAGCATCACACGCCCCCCCCCGGGATCTGTGACCCTGACCCGGGTGACCCCGGGCCGAGTCTCCCTGGACGGCAGCAGGTGCGGCTCACGCCTTGGGGTGCTGTGACCGAGGACCGCCACCTCTGGCCGTTGAGCGCCTCCCACGTGCCTGGCACCGGCCGCTGTCACTGGCTCGCGCTCTGTAGACGGGAAGCTCCTTCTGAGGGCCCCCACCCCGGCCCCCACCCCAGGGGGAGGCGCCCCACCGGGCAGTTCCTCCTCCCTGCCCTTGGAACTGGGCAGCCGCTTCCTCCAGAAGTAGCCACGGCCCACGGTCCCCCCGCGCTGCCCCGAGCAGCGGGCGCCAGGCAGGCCCCCCACCCCTCTTGGCGGCTCACCCGGGGCCTGGGGGAGCAGGTGCGGCGTTTCGTGGGGGCCGCAGGGGAAAGCACAGAGCAGGGAAGTGCAGAGGCGACGCGCAGGCGCGTGGGAAAGTCTTCCCGCCAGGCGTCGTGTCCGGGGACGTCTGTCCCGTCCCGCTGGTTTGACGAGCAGGACGTGTGTCAGCGTTTCCCGCTGTGCGACCGCTGCCGAGGAGGACGCCCGCCGCCTCGGCCTGACCCCCCCTCTGCTGGGAAACGCTCCGCATCCTGCAGGCTCCTCCGGGAGCTCGTGACAGGGGGGTGCGGAGGCCCGGCCCGGCCTGGGGCTCGGTCGTTGCCGGGCCGGCTGGGGGAGACGGATGGCCCGGGTGTCAGACGGGGGAGGGCGGGCACAGGGGGCCTCGCTGCCTCTTACACACGCACACGCGTGTGCACACGCACACACACACGCACGCACTTCCTCTCCCGCCTTTGCTGGGCTTCTCCCGGGATCCAGAGGACTCCTGTTGTTCCAAGTCTGTCTCGCTTCTTTCCCTGCCTCTGCATCATTCATTCATTCATCCATTCATTCATCCATTCATTCTAACATCACGACCACTTTCCTAGAGCAATTTTCGCTTCTCAGCGAAAGCGAAGGGAAGGTACGGGGAGTTCCCACGCACCGGGGCTCCCCACGCAGGCGCAGCCTCCCGCACCGTCTACACCCCCCACCACGGGGGCCCCGTGTCACGACCGACGAGCCCACCCGACGCCTCGTCGTCACCCGGAGTCCACAGCTCACACGAGGGCCCTGTCCCACGGGTCTGGGCGAATGCTCGGCGACGCGGAGCCGCCGTTAAGATGCCGCGCGGTGTCTTCTCGGCGCTCACGACCCCCCGCGCTCTGCCTCTTACTCACCGCCCCTCCCGGGTCCCGGCGGCCACTGACCCTTCCACTGTCTCCGCGGTTTTGCCTTTTCCCGACAGAACGTCACGTAGTCGGAACCGCCCGGCCTGCAGCCTCCTCGGATCGAATTCTCTCCCCTAGTCGCAGGCGCCGAGGCTCCGCCGCGTCCTTCCACGGCACCTGGCTCGTTTCTGTGTAGTGCTGAGTGGCGGTCTGGTCCGCTGTAGGGCGGGACCGCGGTTTAGTCACCTGTTTACCGGCCGAAGGACGACCCCTTGGCGGCTTCTGGGTCTCGGCAAACGGGACTCAGGCCGCTGTAAACATCCCCGTGCAAGTTTCCGCGCGGGCGTAATCCGTTTCATTTGGGCAAACCACAGGGAGCGTGCTCGCTGGACCGTGTGCTATGGGCGCACTTCGTTCTGGAAGAAACCGTCAGGCCGTCTCCCAGGGTGGCTGCGGCCTGTGCATCCCTGCGGTAAGGGTGGGGTCCCCACTGCCCCGTCCTCGCCCGCGTCCGGCGCCGTCAGTGTCCGGGTGTCGACGGTGCAGGGGCGCGTGCGGTGGCGTCTCGCTGTGGTGTGAGTTCAGAGCCAGTGACCTGTGACGGGGGCATCTTCTCGTGGTCCACCTGCCGCCTGTGTCCTCCTGCCGCCTGTGTCCACCTGCCGTCTGTGTCCAGTCTCCCTGCCGCCTGTGTCCACCTGCCGCCTGTGTCCAGTCTCCCTGCCGCCTGTGTCCAGTCTCCCTGCCGCCTGTGTCCAGTCTCCCTGCCGCCTGTGTCCACCTGCCGCCTGTGTCCTCCTGCCGCCTGTGTCCACCTGCCGCCTGTGTCCAGTCTCCCTGCCGCCTGTGTCCACCTGCCGTCTGTGTCCAGTCTCCCTGCCGCCTGTGTCCACCGGCCGCCTGTGTCCACCTGCCGCCTGTGTCCAGTCTCCCTGCCGCCTGTGTCCAGTCTCCCTGCCGCCTGTGTCCAGTCTCCCTGCCGCCTGTGTCCACCTGCCGCCTGTGTCCAGTCTCCCTGCCGCCTGTGTCCACCGGCCGCCTGTGTCCACCTGCCACCTGTGTCCAGTCTCCCTGCCGCCTGTGTCCAGTCTCCCTGCCGCCTGTGTCCAGTCTCCCTGCCGCCTGTGTCCACCTGCCGCCTGTGTCCACCTGCCGCCCGTGCATCTCGTTTCCTGCCTTGTCAGCTCACCTCCCGCAGTTCCCTCGGGCCTGGCATCGGCGTCTTTCCCTATCGGCGGGTGCAGTTGGGTCAACCCCAGCTTTGCTGCCTTTGGGGGCCCCCAGGAGTCCAGTGCATCGCCCACTCGCCAGGGCCCAGCTCCTTCCTCCTTGATCTAGGGATCACCGGGCCTCAGTGTGGCCGCCGCTCCCCGGCACACGGAGCGGGTGGCCCTGCGCGGCCCTGACGGGCTCGCGTGGGCAGCTGCCGTTCTCGCTCGTCCACTGCCAGGACGTCCGGCTCCTTGTTTCTCTGCCCGGCCTGACTGGGGGCCCGGGATCCAGCTTCGGCTTGGGGCTGAGCACAGAGAAAGGCGCAGAAATGCTGTTGCCTCGCTGGGGGACAGCCTGGCCCCGTGGAGTGGGGCCCAGAGGGTGCATCTCTGAGGAATAGGATGGAGGGGAGTGGCCTGGTGCCCCCACGTGGTGCCCTCCCCACCAGAGGCTGGGGGTGGCAGGGGCTCCTCTGGGGACTTGAGAGGGGCAGGACGGGGCAGGGGTCCCTATTCCCTGGCCAAGCCTCAGCAGGCGGAGATGGACGGCTGACCCCGCAGGACCCTGGGGGTCCTAGATGCCTCCGTCTGGGCTTGGAGGCGGGTGCTCCTCCCTGGAGGAGGGGGCGTTTGTGTCTGGGCACCCCGACCTTGGAGGCGCTCCCTGGCAGAGCCGGCAGCGTCCAGCCGGCTGGACCCTGGAAGGGCCTGACCCTGAAGCAGCTCCCGAGGCCAGCTGGTCAGGACGAGGTCAGCCCCAGGCCTCCCACCCGGGGGCCACCGTCGTGATCACACGTTGTGGGGGAACTGTGTCCCCCTCTGTGGCCTTTTGCTGTACAAATCCCAAAAGGGGGAAGCTCGGTCCCTCCCCGTGTGGGCCCTGCCGGCTGGCGCTGCCGACGGGCCTAGCAGGCGCCGGTCCTCGGCCCGAGCCGAGAAGCAGGCGTCGCGCGCTGTTCACACGCTGATCGCCGCATCAGATGCTCTGCCTCAGGTCCCGCACTTGTCTCAGGGTGGAAGTGAACGCCACGGGTGTTTACTGCGTGGCGGGATTCGAAATCTGTTGCGGGAGCCGCCGTCAAAGCGTCGGGCCCAGAGCGAGGGAAACGCTTTTTTTGCACAAAGTGGGGCTTGGCTCACCGGGTGACCGCGGAGCTCGCTGTGGGTGCGGGGGGCTTGGCTCACCGGGTGACTGCGGAGCTCGCTGTGGGTGCGGGGGGCTTGGCTCACCGGGTGAGCCCGGAGCTCGCTGTGGGTGCGGGGGGCTTGGCTCACCGGGTGACCCCGGAGCTCGCTGTGGGTGCGGGGGGCTTGGCTCACCGGGTGACCCCGGAGCTCGCTGTGGGTGCGGGGGGCTTGGCTCACCGGGTGAGCCCGGAGCTCGCTGTGGGTGCGGGGGGCTTGGCTCACCGGGTGACCCCGGAGCTCGCTGTGGGTGCGGGGGGCTTGGCTCACCGGGTGACCCCGGAGCTCGCTGTGGGTGCGGGGGGCTTGGCTCACCGGGTGACCCCGGAGCTCGCTGTGGGTGCGGGGGGCTTGGCTCACCGGGTGACCGCGGAGCTCGCTGTGGGTGCCAACGAGGAGTGCGGGCCTCCTCTCCCTTTCCGTCCATCGCCTCTGGGCAGCGGGCAGCCCCGATCGCCTGGCAGGCCCGTCTGGACCTTGGATGTGTGTGGGGTCCCCCTGCTGTCTCCCCTCTTGACTCCGGCCCTGTCCCCAGCATGTGGAGCTGGGAGCCGGGTCTCTGGACATGACTGTCCTTCACGGGGCGAGCTCCCTTTCTTGCCAGGTCATCTAAGCCTCGTGGCAGGGGCAGCCAAGCCGGGTCCTGGCGCCGTCCGTTTCCTGCGATCGAGGCGGCCGGGCCCCCGGTGCTGGCTTAGTCGAGTCCCCTCCTCGCGGGCCCCCGACCCTGGGGAGGGTCTCCCAGGGGGACGCTGCCGGCTGCTGGCGCAGTGCCCGGCGACCACCGGGAAGGCCGGGGGCGGGGGACCCCCCGTCTGGCAGGTTTTCTTCCCGTGGCTCGAGGGCCCACGTGCGCCGCGCGTTCCCGTTCCCTCCGCTTTCCCCTTCGGCCGCCTCTGATCGGATTCACCGCAGATGAACATTTTCCATTACGTGTTATAATGTGGGTTTTTGAAACCAGCTCTCCCTTCACAGACTGCTGTCTTTATAAGGTAGGAATTGCTCCTCAGGCACTTGAAAGTCCCGCTTCATTAGCTTGGTGACTGTTTGGTAATTTGCAAAGTCACTTTCCCAAGTTTGCGGGCTGCCCGGCCGAGAACCCAGCCGTAAAGGCGTTAGGTCCTAGTGGTGTCATGCCTCTGTCCGGGGCGGCAGGAAGGGGCGTCAGGAATTAGCTCTGACCTCGGCCCACGCCGCCCTGGGCCGGAGAGGAAGCCGCTGCCGCCGTCAGAACGCCCACCCCTTAAAGAAGCTTCCGGAAGGGCCTCGGAGCCCTTCGTCTCAGCATCGGCCGAACTTTGCCTCCCGCCAGCACCCGCGTCTCCCGCCTTTCTTCTGATAATGGCCTGAAACCCTTCCTTTCTCAACCATCTCTCAGGTCTGATGCCCCCTCCCTGGCAACGTCAGGGCAGGCCTGATTCCTGCCCATTTGCGCACTCGAGTTAGGCTTTGGACAGGGGGTGCAGCCCGCCTTTGGACAGGAGGAAGCGTCCAGAAACTCCCGTTTAGGCGTTTTTTTGTTTGTTTGTTCGTTTGTATTCTCACTTTCCGTCTCTTGCTGTGTCCAGGCTGGGGACAGCCGACAGGGGTAGTGGTGTCTGGTCCCTGCGCCGAGGTTTCCGGGCCTCCCTCGGGGAGGGGGCTCCAGGCCTGGGTCGCCCTCTCTGCTCCGTTCCCAGCAGGTGCTCCACCTCCCTGGTGGCCTCTCTGGGGTCCTTCCAGCTGCAGAGTCCCCCGGCTCGGTCTCCGGAGACGGGGCGGGTGGGCTCAGAAGAGCCTTTTCGGGGGGTGGGGAGGGAGTGCGTGTGGCTCTGTCACGTCCCGTTGCCCTAATTAATTTGGCATCTGTACGAGCCAGGAGTGGCGCCCACCCCCGACCTTTCCCAGATGTTTCGGGCCAAGGTTTTCTGGCCAAATCGACTCTGACATTTCGAGAAGACCCCGTCCGCCGTGTTGCGTCGTGGGAGCCTTTGACTCTGAGCGGCTCTGAAAACCAGCTGTGAGCCCGAAGCGAGCCTGTCGGATCCGCACGCCGCACCCGCAGCGGCCACGCGGGGCCCTAGAGGTCACTTCCCAGACACCCGCGCAGGTGGGCGGGCCGGGTTGATCCTGAGCCGCGCGGGTGTGTCCCACGCCGGGGGCGGCGGCGCGGGGAGATGCACACCGAATGCCTTGAACCCGCCTCTGTGTCTCGCCGTGTTTGGAATGAAAACAAATGCGGACCTTCGATGGCCACGCTCTGTGTTCACGAGAAAGACAGGTCCCGCCACTCAGGGAGGCTGGTGGCGGTGCGAGGCCGAACGTCCGCAGCCGGAGCCCGTGCTCTTTGTCGCTTGGTCTAAGGAGAAAAGCCGAGGGGGGTGGGAGCGTGGCAGGCCGCCCCCGGAAAGGCGCACTCCTCCTGTGCAACGGAGCTTCCCGTTTCCAAGTGGTGTTTTCAGGGGAGGGGGAGAGGGCTTGGTCGGCCCCAGCTCCCACCCCCGCCTGCCTGCGTCGGCGAGTGAGGCCCCACCCGCGCGCCCATCCTAGGCGGCCTCTGAGGAAGGCACACGAGGCAGAAGAGACCAGCAGATGCGCAAGGAGAAGGGTCGTGGGCCGGGGGGTGGGGGTGATACGTGCCCCCGGCCCTGCCATCTCTTCCTCCCGGTGGACAGCGCGTGTGAGGTGTTCCCTGGGCGGGAGGGACAGAGCCCCTCCAGCCCGGGCTGGCTTCCTGCATGATGGCAGGTCCTGGGCCTGGGCTCTGGGACCCCCTTTCCTCTTCCCGTGGCTTGGGGTCCCTCGGCGTGAGGGGGCGGCGTCCTGGGTCTCGGGCGCATTTCACACGTGACGGTGCACGCGCCATCAGACGGCCGCAGTTAAGACACAGCCCCTGAGAAGCCTGCTCGGTGCCGTGGAGCAAAGGCCAGAGGAGCTGCTCGTCCCGGGCTCCTCCACCATCCTGCCGCTGGCTCCCCGTGGGGCCCTGGGCACAGCAGACCCTGCCAGGGTCCCCAGGGTCCCTGGTGTGCCTGGGTGTGGAGCTGGGGGACTAGCCAGGTGGTGGAGATGCCCCATTTCCTCTGTGGCATCACTGTGCCGAGTTGGGGGTAATTTGGAAAGGTCTTGTAGGAGATGGCAGTGAAGGACGCGGCCCTGTCCCCTCGTATAGTTTAGGGACTCACTGTCCTGGAGTCACAGATGAGTGGATTGGACCTGGGGCGTGACCCCCACCCCACAGTGGGCACAGTTTAACTTAATGGCAAGTGTGTGACTCCTCATTTCGGGCCTCCGGACCAAGTCGCCCTTTGACCCCGTACAGACAGCAAGCGTTGCCTTTACCGCTCACGCCGTCCCTTGGCGACAAAGCCGGCATCGCCAGCGGCTTGTGACCCAGCAGGAACCCACAAGACGGAGGCTTCGAGAGCGGACATTCGCTCCGTCGCCTCGCTGGTCGCTGAGGAAATCGTGAGCCGGAGGGAAGTCTCAGGCAGAAAACGCCTTTTTGGTAACAATCCACATGACGCACGATGGAGCCTTCTAGTGGTTTAAGAATAGAAGAGCGCGTTCTCATTCCGATGGGCGGTCAGGCTGACTCTTAAAACCCTGAGGCGCGAGAAAGTGCGGATCACAACCAGAGAAGACACACGACAGGCCCCGCCAGCCAGTTCACGGAGGGGCCTGCGCGCGCCGACGTGGGCAGGGCCGTGGACGGACTGGAAGCTTCCTGCGTCGTGGGTGGGACTGGGAACCGGCCCGGCCGCTTCGGAGGACTCTCTGGCAGATCTTCTTCGCCACACTCAATCCGTGAGTCAGCAGGTCCTGTCCTGGACACTTGCCAAGAGGAGTGAAACCGTGTAGCACAGAGGCCCTCCCGGGAGAACGTTCTCGGTTATCCGCACGAACTTAAAACAGAAATCGCTCCGGTAGCTGCCAGCAGGTGAGTGGGGCAACAAAGGCACATGCTCACGGTGGAATACTACTCAGCGGTGAAGAGGAGCAGGTTGCTGATACATGCCTCGGCACAGAGGGGTCTCGGAAACGTGGTGCTGCCCGAAAGGAGCCTGTGTTCGTTGTCGTTGACGGGAACGATCAGGAGGAGGTCAAACTAGTCTACGGCGGAAACAAACCCCAGCCCTGGGTGCCTCCGCCGTGGGGGACGGTGCCCGCAGCCACCCAGGAGGGAGCGAGACAGCTGTCTTGGGCTAGAGCAATGTCCCGTATCTGGTTGCACAGATGGTGCGTTTGTCAAAACTCATCTCGTGACACGGTTGAGATCTGTGCACTTGTTTTATTCTTTGTAAATTTTGCCTTAAAATAAAAAAACCCTGCAAACCAAGACTGAGGCCCAGGGAGCGACCCGCCCGCAGGATTGTGGCACCGTCTGCAGTTTACTCCAGAAGAGAAAAAGGATCGTCATGTGCACAGGACCCGGATGGCTGCGGGACAGAGCGAATGTTCGTTATGAAACTCGGTGGTGGGGTGCGGCTTGTCTCTACACATTTTTGGCTTTCCTGCAGGTTTGATAGTTTCCATGAAAATGTTGGAGGAAAACGCGCATCTTCCGTGGCTTCACACGCATCTGGTTAAAAACTGGGTTTAAAACATCAAGGGGGTCATGCACACGGAGGTCAGCATGGTGGGCGCCTCCCGGGCTGGGCTTCTGGGGGCGAAGCTCGAGGAAACGCCCGGAGCGTGTCTGTGCGGAAAGTTTCGAAGCAGACGCAGGTGTCAGAGCCACTGAAACCCGCAGCTGTCTGGGGGCCGAGTGGTGACCGCTGCACGTGGCCACGCGCGCGCCCGTGTCAGTGGAGTGGACAGCACCCGGGAATGAAGCTGCTGCTCCAGGGGTTTCGCTGTCCCTTTGGACGGAGGAGTGGGATGCCGCCCAGGGCGGGGCGTGAGGCCAAGGGAGGATTCCCGGAACGGGGGACACGGGAGCACTTTTAAGTACTGACGGAAGCGCCCCGTGGGGGAGGTCGGGCCTGATAGGTCAGAGGAGCCGGGGTAACCAGAGAAGCAGCATCCCTGAGGTGGCAGGGGCTGGACCTGGCGCCCAGGAGCACGGTGGCCGCTGGGAGAGGCAGGGGGGGCGGGATCGAAGGTCGTGGAGGTCACGCTGGGTGCTCGTTCCTGACCCGCACTCTGCCTCCCCCAGGAAAGGAGACGTCCAGTCGCCATCCCGGCAGTGGGCGACGGTGATGCTGGGCGAGGATGTGTGGCGCTGCCACGCGGGCTCACAGGGAAGGGAAGGAGGGTGCGAGGGCGTGGATTTTTCCTGAGACCGGGCCGTTTCTAGGAATGGTCCCTGGTCTGGGCGCAAGGGCGGACGAGTCCCAGTGGCTTGGCTGCTTCCCTCCTCCCTCCCTCCTCCCCCCCTTGTCTCCCTCCCTCTCTCCCTCCCTGGTACCCGCATCTCCCCTTCGTGCCGTGTGTCGTCTGCAGGGAGCGCATCCCTCTTATTCGCTGCTGCATCTCGCTGGCTAAAGCCGGCTCAGCACCTGGCACGTGCTCAGCAGAACCGGTCGAATGACTCAGATCAGGCCGAGAGTCACACGATGCGGGGCCAGTGCGAGGGCAGCGAGCGGGGCGCCCGGGAGAAGGCTCCCGCACAGCGCAGGTGTCCCCGCTCGGTCTCCGTGACCCCTCCTCATCTGACCCTGGCCCGGGAGTCCAGTCTGTCCTCCTGCCTTTTATCCCGGTGGTTTTGGCCGGTAACAGGGCGTGAGCTGTTGACTCTGAGCTACGGGACCCCGCAGGCCGCAGCTGGCCCCGTCGCTCGCCACTTGGAAGTCGAGGCAGACAGATTGGGTCGGCTTGTTGGAGGGGCTTGCCAGTGCGTGGCGGGAATCGAGTCGAATTTATTATCATTTTTTTTGCCAGTCGTGTTTTGCCAAATATTTATTTAATCTGAGGATTCTCGAGAAGTGCTCGGGCTTGATGGGCAGGCGGCTGGCTGCCGGGGTGGCCCGTGTTGGCGCCGCATCCTTTCCTCTGCTGGCGCTTTATGAGCCCAGAGCTGCCGAGCCTGAGTCCGGGGTCCCATGCTGGGGACCCCCCTCCACCGCCACCGCCGTCGCGTGCTGAGCCGGCCCTCGGGTGGGACCCCGCAGGGAGTGCCGAGTGCATGTTCGCACCTCTGGAAGCCAGGGCGACGTCGAAACGGGTAAATGGTTTGAAGATGAAAGTTGCCGTTTGTTCTGCCGTTTTCCAGGCCGTCAGGGTTATTTCACCTTCGTCAGGGATGGTGAATCCCGCTCAGAGGACAGCGCAGCCCATTGGGTGAGGGTGTGTCCAGGGCAGAGAGCCCAGCGGCGCCTGTGACCGCCGGGGCGCCAAGGGACGACGCAGACACGCGTTTGCGGCCTCCGTGTTTGAGAGGGAGAACGCATCTGCACGATGTCGTGCTTTTCAGGAGAATCTCACGTTAAAATGGTCCCTTTCCCGGATCCGTCACTTTTCTTCATGAGAAAGAGTTTGGGAAAACTGCCTAAATGACGTAGTGTTGGAGGTATGGCAATCATAAAGTGGATGTCCCTGGCCAAAAAAAGGTCTATTTTTAAACTAGAATGCTAAATCAGAGCTGGTCAGAAAACTGACAATTGGTGAAGGTTACAAAATTGCCACGGGATGGACAAGAGGTTAAGTATATCAGCTAGCGCCATCTTCGTCTAAAGTGGATTGTTCTACTGGATTATTAAATAGTCTTCACTTTAAGTGGATTGTTCACGATACGATACGTAGCGACCAATACGGAGAACGATGTAATTTTACCTGTTTTCGTACCACCCTTTGCCCCGTTTTCTTTGATGTTTTTGGGAAGACAGAAAGCCTCGCACACGCAGACGTGTCTTGGCCCTACTTCTCGCTCTCCTGCCCCCGAGTGAGCGTTTTTGTTCTTGCGCATGGTTTTCATTCCGACGCATTTTCCTGTTTTTATCAGATGTTTATGAGTTCCTTGGCAATGCGGAGCGGTGTCTTGCAGACTTTGAAACCTTACATCAGTGAGACCGTCCGCTGCTGACAATGTTGCAGCGTTGGAAGTTCTACCCTTACCGACCGCGGAATTCTAGGGCACTTGTTCCAGCGCCCGTGTGGCATTTCCTTGCATTAACATGGGTGTGCCGTCCCTGACGGGGCGTGCATGTGTGCGTGTGTGTGTGCGTGCATGTGCATGCATGGGTGTGTGCATGTGCATGTGTGCATGCACGCGTGGGTGCTTGTGTGCATGTGCACACGCGTGTGCATGCATGGATGTGTGTGCACACGTGCGTGCCTGCGTGTGCGTTTAGACCTCCCAGAGAAGCGGACAGCCTCGGCAGGGTGCACACATCCTCACCTTCACCTTGAAGGGTCAGACTCTCCCCAACGCGACTGTACTGACTTACGCTCCCAACTACCAGCGCGTGTGCGCGGCTCCTGGTCCTCTCCGTTCCCGTTTCAGAGTTTGGAATGGTCCCCAGTGGGAAGGTCGCGAGGTAGCTCGTCATGTCTCAGTTTCCATTTCTCTGGCTACCCGTGGGTCGAGGCTATGGCCTGTTGGGTTTCTTCCTCTGTGAATTGCTCATTCATTTCCTTTGCCCACCCCCCGCTCCCCTTTTAAAATTTCGTTTCCTATTGAGCTGTTTGTCTTTTAGTCATTGATTTGTACGGATACTTTACACTTTCTAGACACCGATCCTAAGCTGTATGTATTACAGATGCTAAGTTTTGAGACTTAAAAAAAAGTTCTGCAGGTTGTCTTTGGAAGGCTACGAATCCTTCGTGTGGATGTGGTTTAATTTTATCAATCTTAATTTACATGGTTGGTGCTATTTCTTTTTGTTTAATAGATGTTTTTCTAAATCCCAAATCATGAATATTATCTTCTGAACGCCTTAAGTGTTTTGATTTTCACATTTAAGTTTCAATCCACCTGGGATTCATGTTGTGTAGGTGAATTCTTATGCGTTTTCCATGTTGAAAACCAGTTGTCCCGTTGATTAAATGGGTTCGTCCTTTCTCCACTCATGTTTTCATGTATGGCTTCTGTCTTTGATTAATTAGCCCCGCGTCGGTGAGGTTGTCCCTAGGCTGAATGTCCCTCTGTCCATCCCCGCCACAGCACTCCCTGTCTTAAAGGCTGAAATTCATCGTGGCTTCGAAATAAGTCTGGACAAGTGGTAGGTCAGGCTCTCCTCCTATGTCACGCGTGTTCCTCAGGCGTGTCCTAACCATTCTCGGCCTTTGCTGTCTCACGGACATTTAGAAAAAATAACATAGTCAAGAGCATCAAATTTCTGTGGGGATGTTGGTCGGCGTCACGTGAAATCTGTCTATCCGTTTGGTCAGAACTGACCTTTTCACGGGGCTGAGCCTTCTACCCTGGGCATGGTGCACCCCTCCACACATTCAGGCCGTTTAAATGCCTTTCCGTAAAGTTGTGCATTTTACGAATAACTTCAGTCTTAGAAGTTTTACGTTTTCAACCACAACGGGAAACGGCATGTTTTTAATTCCGTTCTCTCTGCGTTGCTGTGATCCAGGCGTGATTCGTGTTTGCAGGTTGAGCTCGCATCAGCTGCACGGGTAAAATCTTCTATTATTAATCTAATCCTTGGCTGTAGACCCCTTTAGGGTCTTTGCAGATAATCGCATCATCTGTGAGTACGAGAGTGTTCTTCCTTGCTTCCCCAAACTCTTAGCTTGTGCCTCCTGTTCTCGCCTGACTGGGGAGATCCGGACCTTTCGTACCGAGCTGAGCAGAAGTGACAAGCGTGGGAGCTCCTGTTCCACGTCTGAAATTACAGGGGAATCTTTTGCCTTTTCAGGGTTAACAGTGAGGCTTGCTGCAGGTTTCTGTTAGGTCAAGGATGTTTCCTTCTATTCCCACTTTGCTAAGAGTTCTGATCACAAATGGGCATGAAAAAATATTGGATGCTGTCAATGCAGCTGTTAAGAATGGTCGCATATTTTCCCCCTACAACCTCTTAACACGTTGCATCGCATTTATTGGTTTGATAAGGTTTCGCTGACTCCGTAACCCTAGAACGAATCCAGCTTGTTCGTGCCGTGTCGTCATCGCCATAGATTTCGTTTAGGGATTTTCCATCTGTGTCCGTGAGGGATTTCGGCCCCTACGATTCTCCGATGCCGACCTTCTCCTCAGGCTTGTTGTCACGACGGTGGATTAATTATGCTTTGGGGTAATTTGTGCGAGATTGACATTATTTGTTGCCTGAATGTCTGACAGAGCTATTTAAGTGGTGCCGCCACCTGGGCTTAGTATTTTTCTCTGCTGCTTCAGTTTTTCTCTGCGTTTGCGAGAGTATTCACGTGTCTGTCTCTTCTTGAGGCCGTTTTGACCACGTTTTCCCTTGGAATTTGTCCCCTTCGTTTCCATGAGCTTGTCATAGGGCTTCTCAATAAGTTTTTAGTCCCTGAAGAGTCTCTGCGTATGCTCTTCTCGCTCTCAATATTATTGTCCCTTTTTTCATCAGAGTTTTGTCAACTCTGGTTCTTTTGGAAGAATCAGCTGCTGGCTTTGCTGTTCATGTGCGCTTCACGCTTATCTTCTATTTCATTGTTTCTTTCCTTCATATTTATTTCCTACTTTCTGAATGGATCCACTTTCCTTTTTCTCTGGATTTGGTCGAAGGCTTGGCTCATTAAGTTTTCACATCTCTTTTCTCTATGAGTATTTAAATCTACGTTGATCTACACGTGTTTGAGCCGCGCCCCACATCCTCACACACGGTGTTGTTTGTCATTCAGTTCTAAACGTTTTATAACTCCCACTGTGTTTCATTTTTTGAGTTACTTAAAACTAATTTCTTAATTTCCAAACATACAGGGATTTTTCTGGAATCTTCTTGCTGATCCCTGATTGTTCATTTTTGCTCTATGGTTCGGTCAATTGTCATTTGGCGCCCACTATCTCTCTGATGCGAGTCCTTCTGAATTTTTCAAGATCTAGTTTTAGTTTCCGTGAATACGGAGCGCGGGACGTGCATTCTGCATTTGGTGACTGCAGTGTTCCAGATACGTCCCTCGGGTCAGCCTGTTAATTGTGTCATTCGCATCTTATTTATCCTTACGGTGTTAGAGTTTGTCTGACCTGCAAATGGCTGAGAGAGTTGTGCTAAACATCTCCCACGTCCAGCGGTGGCTTCCTTTCTGCTTGTCTTTCTGTCAGAACCTTCCTTTATTGGCTACTTTGCTTCTTGATGAGTTTTTTGTCACCTCGTTCCGAGACTGGAGGAAAATGGGACCCGCTCCTGTTCCATTTGCCTGGTGGCCAGAAGCCAGTCCAAGGAAGAGCGAGGCCGCAGCGGTCACCGTCAGCAGCGAGGGGCTGATAGGAACACGTTCAGTCGTCGTGTTACACTAGGGACGCGGCCACCCAGTCACGAGCGTGGCCTTCGGTCGTGCCACTGCCCCCGCCCAGAGTGCCTTTCGCCACCCCTTCCTCTACCTCTGTTCACCTGGCGAACTTTTTACCCCCCACCCTCCCCTCGACACCCACCCGCCTCCAGTTACGGATGTCGGTTTCCACCCCCACGCCCCCCGCCGTCACCTGCAGTGAGCCCAGGGCCAACACGCACTGATTGGACCGAAACGGCTTCTGCCCTCGTGGAACCCCTTCCATGACGTATTCCTCCCCTCGCCCCCAGATTACGTCCATCCGCTGAAAGTTTTCGATTAAGGCAAAAGCCACACAACACAGAGTCCGCCATGTGGAAGTGTGTAGCTCAGCGGCGCATGGTGGCGCCTTCAGTGTCGTGCCACCCCCTCCGTCTAGTTCCAGAGCACTGTCATCGCTCCGAAGCAGCCGCCTGAACCCGCTAAGCAGTCCCCCATTCTGTCCTGCCGCCCCCAGGCCTGGAAGACGCTGGCTGCTTTCTGTCCGCGTGGATCGGCCTGCTCCGGACACCGCGCCGCAGTGGGGTCGCACAGGATGGGGCCTTGGGGTCCGGCTTCTTTGACTGAGCACGATGCTGTAGCGTGTCACAGCATGTGTCAGGATTCCTTTGCCTGGCTGGCTAATACTCCATGGAATGCTGTACCCCCTTCTGCTTAGCCACCATCCACGCGGACGTTTGGGTTGTTCCTCATCCCGGTTTTCCTTTCCTGCTCCTCTGCCCCCTCCCCTCGACATTGGTTTTTTGCTTTCACGGTGAGGTTCAGGTTAAAGCCAGGGGAGATGGGGGTCCCCTCCCTCTGCTTCTCAGCCCAGAAGAGATTCAAGGGGGTGAGGGTGTGGGGAGGGTCAGCCCACAGCTCGATGGGCCTGTAGAAGGAGGGAGCCCCCAGACCTAGATTATCGGGGTGCCCTGCAGAGGAGGCGAGGGAGATGAAGGGTTAATGAGCACACGGGGGCCTGAATGTCTGCGATGCACCTCTCTGGGGACACCCTTGGGATGGCTCCTTCGCCTTTAAATAACTCTCACTGGCTGCTGCGTGTCCGCCAGCCCCTGCCTTCACTGTCACCAGGCCTTCCCTGGGGAGGTGGGAGGAACTCGCGCTTGGCATCAGGAAGGGCATTTGATTCCTGGGACAGCGTCCGTGAGCGCCTGGCACCCCTGGGGCCCTGGGCACTGAGGTGTGAGGGACGCGGACACAAGCTCGCCAGCTCCTCGCGTCACGGTCTTTGCAGACGCTCCGCCTGCAATCCTCCAGGTTGGGGACAGCCAAGTATTTAATGACCTTCCTCTGCACCAGCAATTTTAGACTCAGGAGCTAAAATTAGATTCCCTCCCCAGTGCCCGGGGGAGGGAGGGCCAGCGCTGTCCATCCGTCCTGTGCCGAGGCGCAGCTGGTGACGTCCTGTGCGAGAGGAGGCCCGGGTGAGCCCCGAACACAAACCGTGCCGTCCTCAGGGGCCACAGAAACGGTGCTTTTCTGCCCCTAATGCTCTTGAGGGTTGACAGCATCTACGTGAACCCCAGTTCCCCGTCCTGGGGCCCTGGGCACAGGTGTCCAAACTGGGAGTCATAGTCCCTCACTGTGGAGTCTGAAGGTTAAACGAGACGTAGAAGGGCAAAGCCCTGCTCAGTGGCTGCCAAAGCACCTGCTCGGTCAGGGTCGGACCCCTTCTGGAATCTTCGTCCAGTGCAGGGAGACAGAGACTCGTTCTCCAGGCTTCTGCGCGTGGTCCTGCGCGGGGAGGGAGGGTGTCATTGTCGGGAGACCAGGGAGGGTGAATGTCGCCAGACCCCGAGCGGACTGGCGGGACCCAGCAGGCCCATCAGGGCCCAGCCTTGCTCTGGGTGACCTTGGTCACCGAGGCTTCCCTTTGGGAGCTCTGCCTGGTCCCGTGGTCCCTGTCCTTGTTTCCGTGACTGTCAGACCATCTGGTCGGTTGACGTGGGGACCCCACCAGGCCTCTGCTCCCCCGAGGGGAAGCGGCCATCGAGGCGCAGTGGGGAGAAGGCCCCAGGCCCCGGTCCCCAGAGGAGCAGCTCTGTCAGGAGGCGCGGACGGGCGTGTTATTCTCCTGCAGAATCTACTAGATCAGAAGCTTCTCCAAAGCTTCAGCCGCAGCCGCCGTGCGAAGCCACTACCAACAAGGACGATTTATGCTGTGAAAACAGAAACCCCAGCGCATCCGTCAGCCGGAGCGAGCGATCACGAGAAAGGTTTGTTCTCCACGTGAACAGCCTCCATGGGATTGTAATCACGTTTCTTAATTATTTTCATAAATCTCGGGTCTGCAAAAACACACAGGCCCTTCTTCAAAAAGGCGTTGTTTGCAAGGGCCCTGCATGAGGAAAGAGGCTACCCAGACAGCCCTCGCGTGACTGGAAGGTTCCAGAAGGGGCTGGAGCCAGGAGGAGGGGCTGAGGGCACCGACCTGGAACTGGAGGGGCACGTGCTGCCCGCCCCCGCACCCAGGGGCCTGCTGATGACACCGGCCAGAAGCCTGCGTGACTGTTTCTGAGGGGACAGCAATGGGGAACAGACCCCGGACCCCAGTTCTGAGGACGGCAGCCGCCCCCAGCCAGGAACGAGCAGATGGAAGTGGCTTCTCTGAGGCCCCGCTGTGCTCCGGGGACCGGGGGCACCTCCGAGGCGGCAGGAGTTGAGCTCGGCGGGGCAGAGGCCGGGGGTGGGAGGCCCTGGCCCCAGTGTCTGGCTTCGCCTCATGTAGGATCGGTCATGACAGACGTCAGGACAGGCTCCTCGGAGGCTCAGGCCGCCTGGGCCCGGGGTCCCCTCCCGTCACACTTTGGGCTTCCAGCTCGCCTTGCCCCAGGTCAGCAGGCGGCTCTGTTTGGAAAATAATTTAGAAAACACTTTTCCTAAGTGATGGTGGCGCCTTCTGGTGTGTGCGAGGGAGAGGAGCAGAGAGACACACGCTGGGCCGGTGACAGGGCACACGCCTCGAGTTTGGCACCGTTCAGGTGTCCAGGTGTTGCCTCCTGTCCCCGTGGACGCGCCGGGCAGGACGGTAGACAAGGTCGCTGACGTCCGGCTGTGCGGCTGGTGGCAGTTGGGACGCCAGGGCTATGTGGTGGGGACGTTAGGCGCGTGTCAATAAAATGACAGAAGCATCTTCAGTGCCTGAACGGCCTGGACTGGAGTTGTCATTCCTCCGTCTGCTCTTCTCCCGCCACCTGCCCGGCCCCGAGAAGGCGGACAGGGCGTCTCGCCGGGGCCGCTGGCCACACGTGCTCACGACACCCGACTCCATCGAAACGTCCGCGCGCCCAGCACCAAGGCCGCCGCCGCGTGGCTCTGCGCTGTTTTAAGCCGTCGTCAGAGTTCAGATGCGGATCCCAGCCTTTCCAGAATGTGCTTTCCTCCCTGTGGCCGGGGGTGGCGGCTGGGCTGGGGGCTGCGTGGACACTGCGGGGCTGCGGGCCCGGCCGACTGGCCCCACCGCGTGGCGCTTGCTCCCTGTCCGGGCAGAGGCGGGTGCGCTGGGACTGGCCTCTCCCAGGGCCCAGGGACCCCCAGCCAGGCCCCCGGCCACGCCGCAGTGTCTGTCCTCAGCGCAGACCTCTGAGGTGGGGCCACTGCTCCAGGTGAGACTGAGGTCACACAGCTGGGGCCCAGCCCTGGGCCGAGGTGCGCGTCTCTCGCGTGTCTGTGTGTGTGTGTGCATGTGCATGTGTGCATGATGCGTGTGTGTGCGTGTGTGTGCGTGTGCATGCGTGTGTGTGCGCTCGCGTGCACGCATGTGCCTCCGAATGCCCACCCTCCGCCCCCATCTCCCTCGCCGGTCCCCGCCTCTCCGAGTCCCTCTGGCCTCCGTCCTGCACGTGTGACATTTGCTCCCCTGGGTTTTACTCATCTCGGTATTTTGGAGACTGATCACACAGTAGGCGCTTCATAGGTGCTTGCTGCTGGGTGTGTGGGCATGCGCATCGTGTCGGGGGCTAAGCCCATTTTAAAGACAGAAAAACTGAGGCCGAGGTCAAGTCAGTTTCTCCAGCTCCCGCTGCTACGTGGAAAAGCCGGGCCATGACCTGAGTTCCCGGATCAGGGGTGGCCTTTGCCACTAAATCCGGGGGCCTCAGCGGGGTCAGCACCCCCGGGCTCTGCGGTGCTGCTGCCGCTGCACTGAGCAAGGGAGGAGTCGAGGGGTGGCCCCGGCCCCACCCCATGTCACCCAGAGAGCTCCTGTTCCATCTGGGTGAGACTTCGTTTGCGAAGGTCCCTTTACCTACCAAATGTGTCCTTGTACCCCTGGAAGTGGGGCGTGCCCCGGAGTCAGCTCTGGGTCACACTCCGGGTCGCCGGAAGGCCACCTTCGTGCGAAGCCCGGCCCACGACTCTCCCAGGCGTGACCAGCTGCGGGAGCAGGCAGGGTCCCCTTGGGTCTCCGGCTGTTTGCAGGCCCTAGACCGGCAGGCCCTGCCGTGATGTCCTGTCACGCAACGCCGTCCCCCGCCGCCGAACCCGCGATTTCACAAACCCGTTGTTTTCGTTGGTTTCGATCTTGTCATCCCTGTTTTGTGTGTTATTTCTCTGTTCCCGTCCTCCTAGAACTAATAATCTTTGGCAAACCCTGACATGGATCAGGAAGGCCACTCGGGGCGGGGGTGGGGCTGTGTCAGGGTTTCTGGACTCGGCCCTGCACATCATATTTAATCTAGAATGTTGGGAGACTAGACGAACTGGGAGGCGGCCCAGGACGGTGGCAAAGTGGGAATCGTAGCAACAGTCAGGCCACCTCAGGTCTGCCCCGAGCTCTCCCCAGCTTAGTCTCCTCACGTAGAAGGTGAAGACAATGAAGTCAAAATAGAAAGTCAATGGGCACAATCGAAGAAATCCAAAATCGCTTCCTCGAAGAGATTAGTAAAATGCACACACCTCGAGCCGGGCTGAGGACAGAAAGAAGGAAGGCCCCGAGGACTAACATCCGGAGGGAAAGAGGAGCCAGCACTGCCCGTGCCGAGGCGCGTGACGAACGAGCCTGCGACAGCGGCCGGGAGCCTGGTGGGATGGACCAGCTCCGCGAGAGACACGCGCTGCCACCGCGCACCCCGTCAGGAGGGAGCAGGCCTCAGAGGCCTACAGATGCCGGAGACACCGAGTACAACTACTGACGACCCCACATAGGAGGGCAGGCCCAGAAGGCCCGCTGCTGAGCGCTACCAAGCAGTTAAGGAGGACGTCACATCGATTGGCTACTCCTTCAGCCTCTATCAATGGCAGCGACGGAGGGAGCCCTTCCTAACGCGTTCTGTGGAAATATTCCCCCCATGGGGTCCGTGTGAGGTTACGAGAGATGCCTGTCAGCTGTTTAGCATGAATGAGCCTAGTGGCCATGGAGCCCTTAGGTAAAAATAGTTAAATAAACCGCTTTTTAGACCAGTTTTGCAGAAAAGGCGCGAAGAGGTATTCTTTGGAACGTCCCTCAACCAGGGTTCGTCTGATGGTTTCCTCATGATTGGACCGGGCTTATGGGTTTCTGGAAGGAAGACCGCAGAGGTCAAGTGCACTTATCACATCGCAGCGAGGGCGCCTGCTGCAGACCTGACGTGTCACCGTCGCTGTTGACCTTGATCCCCTGGCTCAGGTGGGGTTTGCCAGGTGTCTCTGCTGTAAAGCTCCTCTTCGTGGTCCGCCCCCCTCCACTGTGTCCTCCTGAAAGGAAGTGGTTAGGCAGCCCCCACTCAGGGCCCTGGCTCCTTTTGGGGGAGGACGGGAGGCCCCACCCATGGATGACTGGGAATTCTGCAGGGGAGATTCGCCTCTTCTCCCCTTCTTGTCTGTCTGTGTCGACACGGACTTACAGATGGGTGTTTTATGATTTGGAAACATTTTGTTGCTCACACTGCTCCATCCACGGGTCGTCTTTCAGTTGTCTCCTGTCTCCACGTCGACGCGGCTGTGACATTGTGGGTTTTCTGCTGCCTCTTGTTTCCTGGCCGGCCCCAGCTCCTCTCGCGTGCTTCCTGCACCAGCCCACGGAGCAGTCGTTCCTCCAGGCAGCCCTGGTTCCTTTCGTTGAGCAGCGGTGTTGGACCGGGGCGCTGAGCTTTAACCATCCATAGTAGCGTGAGCACAGCCACGGACAGGATGGCAACGAAGGGAGGTGACTGTCTTCCAGTCATTCACTAGAACAGCTGGTGAGCCCAGGGGGCCTGTGGGCCGTAGTGAGCGGACCTCTGACTTAGTCCAGTGCAGTTGTTGGGGGGCGAGAGGGGGGCGGTTCCCCCACACAGTCATCAGGGGCCTAGGAGCCTGATACCTGATGGTGCCATTATATTCGAGGCTGGACTCACCTCGCTGCAGAAGGGCTAATGAAGGTAGACCATCGCACGGGAGGAGCTGTTGGGGACCAGGCCTGGCAGTGGCACCCATCATTTGTGCCGCGTGCCATTGGTCAGTCCCATAACCCCAGACTGCAGCACCGCATCTGCTGGGCCAGGAGGAAGAGGAAGAAAACACATCGCTGGGGTACCTGGGGCGGACCAGGCAATGGGCTGGGCTGCACCTCCACCTGGAGGCCCCCCCCACATCCCAAAGGTCCCTCCCCCACACTGAGACTCCTCCCCCAGCCGGAGGCTCCTCCACCGTTGACCCTCCTCTCTGCCTACGAAGTCCTGTCTGAGGCAAAGGCTCGAGTACTTCAGAGGAGCAAGAGGTTCTGTTCTGCTCTCAGGAGCTGCTGCTTCTCCCCCTCTCTGTGCTCAGAGCTGCAGAGCGGTGCAGTGTCCGGATGGGCGAGAATTCCTCCTTCCTCTGCCCTGGCCAGGCCGTATCTCTGCTGGTGTTTTCAAAAGAGGCTTTTAGAAGGCTCGTGAACAGGTATCCACGGTTCGGGGCTCGGCCTGACTTATATTTCTAGCGACTGTCAATCGCCTGCCAGTGAGAGCTCAGCATTTGTAATTAGGCTGGCAAGTCGTGCACCACGGTTCTGGCTGCGAGTTGGGGCAAGGGGGGAGCCGGTGTTGAGGGGCTGCGCTGAGCCACGCCCCC
Organism: Cynopterus sphinx; assembly: GCA_030015415.1. Lineage (NCBI taxonomy): Eukaryota > Metazoa > Chordata > Mammalia > Chiroptera > Pteropodidae > Cynopterus > Cynopterus sphinx. Next base: position 126,912,996 of record CM057387.1, on the reverse strand, counting down.
TCTCCTGCCAGTGATTGACCCCAGGGCCACCTGGGCTGGTCCGGGACTCTGCTGCTCAGTGAAATCTCGCTGGCTCTCTCTGCGACGCTTCGCCAAGGGCTGCGGGCTCTGGTTCCACAGTGCCCTCTGCGCTCAGGAGGGGCGCCTCTCTGCTCCGCCCCTTCTGCAGAGGGAGCTGGCTCCCGGCGTGGGTGTGAGGGTGCCGGGGTGCTGTGGGGCAGCCAGGGCCCAGAGAACTCGCCGCCTTTGTTCTGGAGCGTGCAGGACCAAGTCCTCCCCGGTCTCCTCGTCAGTCTGTCTAACTCAGCTAACCAGAGCATGGTGTCATGCCAAGGACCCATGACTTAGGGATTTCCTTGGTTTATGTCGTGATGGTCGTTTAAAGACGGGATTTCGCGGGGTCATCTATTCTCAGCAGCAGCGGATCGCTTGATTTGGCCACGGGGGTGCTCTCCAGGATGCTGGCTGCGTAGGCAGGTGGGAACAGCTCAGGAGTCATGAGTTCTTTCTAGAACAATTGATGCCTCTAGGGAGGGACACCAGTACTGGGGCCCTGGCGTGTCTTAATGACTAAGGCATCTCTGTGTCCCTCTGTGGTCACACACAGACACACGGAAGGATAAATGACAACGTGAAAAATGCCTTGCCCATATCAGGCGCTCAGTAATGCATTCAGGAAAGGGGTTAATGACAGTTCAGAATAATTACATAACAGTTACGAATAGTTACACAGTAAATGACACAGAACCACCTTTATAGGGTGGAGACTACAAAGAAGCAAGGAGGTTTAGATAGACCCACTAATAGTGGGAGACGTGAGCAGACCACACTCAGCACAAGACAGATCAAGTGACCAAAAACATAACATAATTACGCAGAATAGATATTATGGACATATGTATTTGCATATAAATGTACAAATTTACACCACAATAATACGGAATATACCTTCTTCCAAAGTGCACGTGGAACATTTATAAAAATGTGTCCTATATTAGGGTCACACAAAAACTTTAGTAAATTCTGTAAAGTAGAAATATTACAAATAATACTCTAATCACAGCACACTAAGACTAGACATTATTAACAAAAATAAAAACACCCCAAAAGATCCTTTAAATCCAGAAATTAAAAGAAACTCTTAATAAACAACACTTGGATGAAAAGGGAAAAATAAACATTAAAAAATGAAAAACGAAATAATGAAAATATTACCTATCAGAATTAATGAGAGTATTTAAAGCAGTGACCAGAGGAAAATTCACATTACTAAACATTTTTATCAAGAAAAACAAAAAATGTAAATAAATGAACTGAGTTTTCAGCTCAAAAAGCTAGGAAAGAACCACAAAGTAAACTAACAAAGCACAAGAAAGAAAATAAAAGGATAAAACAGAAAATAATAAAGTAGAAGATAGGGGAATAAGAGACCTAATTAATAACTCAAAAATCTAAATTTTAGAAACATTAACAAAATGGAAAAAAACACTTGCTAACAGTAAAAAATGGGGAGAAAGCACAAATATATAAAATAATAACAAAAGGTCCATAATCATTGAAATAGAAGATATTGACAATCATGAGACTATTTCGCAGATCTTTCTTTATGAAAATAAATATGAAAACCTAGATAAAATACATAGTACCCAAATTGGCTCCAGTTGATATAAGAAGCTTAAATAAACCCATTTCCACAGAAGACCCAGAGAAAATCGTTAGAGAACGAAGCCACAAAAGAGCATCAGGGCTGGATGGCTTCACAGGGCACTTCTACCAAAGTTTCACAGAGCAGGTAGTCTGCATGTTTTATGAGTAGTTTCAAGGTATTGAAAATAAAAAAATACTTTCTAATTCTCGTTTTGAAAGTGAGTATGACACTGATGCCTAAATTTGAAACAGCAAGTAGAAAAAATGAAATTACAGAGCAATATCACTCATAAATATCGAAGCAAAAGTACTAAATATATTATTTGTAAAGCAAGTTTAATGCAGTTTTAAGATATTAATGTATCGTGACCAAATGCCATTTTTTCCAGGAATGCAAGGTTGGTTCAACACGAGGAAATCCATTAATGTAATAATATGCTTAAACTACAGAGGCATGTGATTGTCTCCGTAGGTGCTGAAAAGCCCTTTTTGGATTCCAACACCCAAGCCTGTTCTATAAATTAAGAAAATAGCGATGGAGGAACATGATAAAATGTTAACATAATAAGGTATTTTACCTGCCTGAATCCTAGAGTCAGCATCTCATTTGATGAGCAAACACTAGAGGCATTTTCACAAAGATCAGAATCTAGGCAAAGATGCCGGTTATCTCCACTGCAATCACATAATTGTACAAGAGGTGTTAGCAGTTAGGTAAAATAAGTCAATTAGAGGCATAGGTCCCAGAAAAAAAGATTCAAAAGTATCTCAATTCGTAGATGATATGATAATATTCTATGAAAACCCTAGAGAACCAATGAGAAAAGTAAATCAGACCATCAAAGAGATCATTAAGGTAGCAGGACAAAAATTAGCAAACAGAATCTATAGCTTTCTCATGCGTAAAGAAGAACCGGTTAGAGGACACGATAGCAACAGAGGAAATAACATACTTAGGAATAAACTAAGTAAGAAACGGGTGAAGTCTAAATGAGAAAAACTTTCAAAACACTGCGAGAGACACAAAAGTGACCTTGAACACTCCGAAAGGCATCTCTTGGTCTTGGATGGGATGACTGAGCATCATAAACAGCTAGTTTTTTTTTTTTTCCAGTTAATTTATGGCTTTAACATGAGCCCAGTGAAAATACCAATACGCTTCTCTTGGAGCTGTGCAACTGACATTTTAGTTCATTTGCAAAAGCAAACGTGGAATAACCATGAACATTGTGAAAAGTAAAACCCACCGGGGGAAATGGCTCTCCCGGATATTTGAATGAACTATAAAGCCCCTGCAGTTAGCTAGTGTGGTCCTGGGGCGTGAACAGACACAACAACTGTGGAATTGGCCGCAAAATCCAGAAGAGCCCTCCCTACAGATGGACATTTAACAGATGATGAATTAAGGGTGGCATCTCAAATTACAGCAGGAGAGACGGACTTTTCAAGATGCCCTGCTGGACAACTTGGTGGCCCCGGGAAGGGATAAAATCAGATGTGTGTCTTATACCACGTGCAGAATAAACTCTAGATGGACCTGAGACCTAAACAGAAAAGATAAAGTCACAGAAGTACTGCGGGAAAACATGAGTGAGCTTTCCTTAACATGGGCGGAGGGAAAGGTTCTCTAACTATGACTCAAAATCCAGTGAAAGAAAAGATTGATACATTTGGGCGCGTGACACAACACTTTTGCCGTGGCAGAACGAACAAACAATCCCAAACCCCACCGCAAGCATCGTCAAAATGCAAATGACAGCGTGAGAGACAACGTTTGCAACGCACAGCACATCGGGTGTGAAGAGTTACTGTCCTTCATGCACATAAAAAAACAAAATTGGGGGAGAGGGGAACTTGGTAGAAAAACGAGCGGAAGACGTGAAAAAGTCATTTGTGTGAGATGCAAACGGCCTTTAACCATACGCAAATCTGTTCCACTTCACTCACGATTAGAGAAATGCAAATTGAAACGACTCTGAGGTATCATTTTCACCCGTCGGATCGGCAAACGTTAAAACGATCAGCGACACCTTGGTTGGCGAGGCTGTCGGGAAGCCGGGGCTCACGCACATTGCTGGCGGGAACGCAAATGGGATGGTCCCCGTGAAGGAAATTCGGCAGCATTTATCACGATGACGTACGCGTGTACATTTTGACCTAGGAATCCCATTTCTGGAAGATAAACTTCAAAAGCAGGAAAGTATTCATGCCCAAGGTTATTCATTCCGGAAGTATAAGTAACTGCAAAACGTTAGAAGCAGCCTGCTGTCCGGACCCGGCGGAAGGGTTGCGTAGCTACTGATATGTCCACACGCTGGAGTACTATGCAGCTGTGAAAAAGAGAGAGGAAGGCCTCTATGAAGTGAAATGCTGACTTGCGCCTATCGGGTGCTCATTCTAGCTGTGGAGGTGGTTGGGGACAGTGTTATAATATTGGGGGGATGGCATTGGGGCAGAGGGGCGATGAGTGAAACTTCTCTGGGACACCTTTGGATATGCTTCTGACATTTATAATCATGTCGATATGTCACAACTCAGAAAGGCACCAAGGGTGAGAGACAAAACTAAATGTGGAATCAAAGCAGAAACACAGTGAATCCAGTTGTATTTCAAATGGATAATAAAACACGTCGAAGGTGAGGACAGCTCCCCGAGTGACGTTTGGACTCAGTGCTTTGATCGTACGCCCGAAGGCTAAGGACAAAAAATAGCTGTAAATATATATATTGTTCTCTAGTCGGTGTATTTGTTTCTTAAAGCGACGTGGATTAGCAGTTCTGAAATTATTTATGTTTTATCCAGGCTGATGAAGTACATAAGTGTATGGTGAGGAATGGGAGACATGCACTTTCTCCAAATCAACGAGAAGGCTGGAATCAGTCTGTGGCGTTGGGTTGGAATTTGAGGCGTTGGTGAGGACACACACACATGCACGCACATGCACACAAGTTCTAGAAATGCGTACGAGCATACCCATGTAGCTCTGTCTGCTGAGAGGGCTTAAAAGCAGCGACACTTCAGCAGGAGCAGTTTGGACCAGCGTGTAGGGGAGCACGTACTCAGCCGATGATGGAGACTTGATAGAAGGACACACGAGCCAGGCTCTCAGGGGTCAGATCTGGGATAACGGAGCACCAAATGAATATAAATAAATAAGTGGGGAAGAAAGTGTTTCCTTCTAGAAGAAGGAATTTATATAAAGTCCCAGCGCATCTCCCCACAATTCCTTATTAATTGCAAAAGGGAAATTGTAAAATTTCCAATGGGGAAATATGGCAGGCCCTACCTCAGTAGGGTTGACGTCACTAATACCGGGGCAGTGGCCGTTTTGTGCCTCCAGACAGGACACGCCAAGGACACAGCCCCATTTCTGTGGTATTCCTGCCCAAATGTGCAGCCTCCATTCAGTTTTAAGGATCTAGCAGGCTAACACAAATCGAGGGGCTTCTCCAGGATATTTGGCCTGCCCTCTAAGAAAAATGTCAAGGTTATGGAAGAAAAATCCAAGGAACTGGCCCCGATCAGAGAAGACGAGGCGACCCCAAAACTAGATGGTCGTGTGACGCAGGACTGGATCCTGGACCAGACGAGTTTTTGCACTTTGCTTTGCTCTACGGACATTATAGGGAAAATGGTGAATTTTCAAGGCCTGGGGATGAGATACCAGTATATGTCAGCGCTAATGTTCTGACTTTTAGGAAATACACACTGAAGTAATCAGAGGTAAGGGGGTTGGAGCTTAAGCTTCCTCTCACACGGCTCCGGAACAATGTGCTGTGTGTTTGTGGGGGGAGGGAGAGGGAGGGGGGAAGGCGATGAGGCGCATGTTAACACTTGGTGAGTTGGGGTCCTAAAGTGTTTCGAAATAAACGTCTGTAAGAAATGGTGAGCAGCACGCCTCCCCGGCCGTGTGGCGGGTGCCGAGATGATCCATGCAAGCCTCTTGCGGGGTCTCGGCGTGGGGATCACCCAGGGGACGCCCACACTTCCCATGTGCGGGCCCCGCCGCTCAGAGGCGGCCCTGCGGGGCATCCTTGTCTACTGGCAGGAGATGGATGGAGACTCATGTAGGGCCCGGCTCATGGGCCCACCCACCGTGTGACTGCGCGAGTTGGTGGTCCCCATTAGGACGTCATTTTTTGGAGGCGAACGTCCTGACAGAAGCACTTGAGAATGGGTTCGGTCATTCAGTATCTAATTGCCCCAGCGATAAACATCACTTATGGAAATGAGGTGGCAGGTGCCTTTCCCTGCAACAGCCAGCGACTGGGGGGCGGACGCTGCAGTGTTCAGGCCTCCGGGCCGGATGGACACTGCGGTTTGAAGGAAAGAAATATGCAAAACGGTACCGTGCGGAGAAACCCACACGTGGGGTACGCATCCTGGAGGGTGTGGCTCAGGGGTCTCCCTGGGGATTTAATGCTAGTGGGGATGGGAGCCGGGATGGGGGTGCCCCCCTGTGAGGGAGAAATGTAGGACTGGGGGCGAGCCCCTGGGAGGGTGGGATGGCTGAGGAGCGGGGTGGGGGGACATCAGGGTGGGAGGAGCAAGGGTAGGTGGGTCTCGGGTAGCTGAGCACCGTGAGGGAGGAGAAGGGCCGGAGAAGCACTCGGGCGTTTGAGCAGAGGTTGGAAATGCCCCTGGATTTGCAGGTGAGGCCAGGGGGCTCCCGCAGGTGTCCCGTAACCCGGATTCGTCCGGCGTCTATCGTGAAATGTAGGAATTTGGGGCCACGCGGTGTCTGACCGCTGATGCCAGGAGAGGTTGTGGACTTCTGCTTTTTGGGGGGGACAATCCGTTAGGTCCAAGCTGATTTGTTTAAAACATAAAGGAAATGTTCTTTAGCGAATAACATGGAGAGCAGGTGGCATCGTTTAAATGTCCTCGCTTAGCAAAAGCAGCTGCTGTCATTCCTACATCTGTCTTTCCGTTACGTTTTAAAAAACTGGATCAAAAGCGGAGCGTCTGGGAACGCAGGCTTCTCCACGTCCTGAGTACATTCCGTGGCTCTTTCCAGCTTCAACACACGCATTTATTACTTTTCCTATAAACTGTTTTAAACTTACGGAAAATTCCGGAGGATAGGAGGGACACGGGCTCACCTGCCCCCGCATTTCAGAAAAGGCCCCCGTCCTTCGCGCCCGCCCTGTTGCTGTCATGTTCACGGTCCTCGATGGCTCGTTTAGCTGCTCGTCCCTCCTCCGACCCATCTGTGTGGTGCCGGAGGCAGGGACCAGGCCTTACTCCGGCACGTGACATCCGCTGTCGTTCCTCGCAGTGTTCCCTGGCAGCTGCCTCTCCGATGCAACTGTTCGGGTGCGGGGACCTTGGGCCTGGGCCTGAAACAAACCATCACATCTGTTTAGAGAGCGGTGACAGAGTCACTGTCACTCGACGTTGGCCATTTTAACCATTTTAACCATCTTCACGTGCACGATCAGTGGCCTTAAGTCCATTCGCACTGCCGTGCGACCATCGGCCCCGGCCATCTTCAGAACGTTTTCCTCTTCCCCACGTGATCTCCGTCCCCGTTAAATACGACTGCGCCACTGCCCCTCCCCAGCCTCTGGCAGCATCCCCCACCCGCCCCTTCTACTTTCTGTCTCTGTGAATTCGACTCCTCAGGGTCCCTTGTATGGGTGGACTCACACGGTATGTGTCCTTTCATGTCCGACTGCTTGCATTTACCATGATGTCTTCGGGGTTCATCCACGTGGTAGCATCAGAAGGCCCTCCTTTTTGAAGGCTGCGTGGTACTCCATCATTTTGCTTTCCAGTCACCTGGTTGGTCCTACCTTCCAGCTCTTGAGGATGCTGCTGCTGTGAACACGTATCTGTTCGGGAGTCCGTTTTCAGTTCTTTGGGGTATTTACCTAGAAGCCAAATTCCTGGATCGTACAGTATTCTGATATTTCATTTTCTGAGGAACCGCCATACCGTTTTCCAAAGCCGCCGTGACCATTTTCCATCCTCACCAGCAGTGCATGGGGGTTCCCATTTCTCTTATCATTTTTCCGATTTTTAAACAACAGCCAGTCCAGTGGGTGTAAAGTAGAATCAAACCCTTACACTTTAAGCTTTGCAGTCCCCCCTCGCCCCCCATCTGCTGGGCATGTTCTGAGACCCCCAGAGGATGCCCGAAACGGCAGACAGTAACGAAACCTGCGCACACGAAGTCTTTTCCCATGTGTGCATAGGCCCTCGGGAAAGCTTAATTTGTTAATTCGGCCCAGTATGGGGTTACGAACGATACCTGATAGAAGGAGAACAACTGTAACCGTGCACTGTGGTAGGGTTGGGTGAATGTGGCCTCTCAAAGCCTCTCACTGTGGCGAGCGTACAGTGTGGGCACGCTCGTGTGCCCGGGGCGGGAAGCAGGACGGCACAGGTGGGATTCTGCCACACTGCTCAGAACGGCACACAATTGAAAAGCTATAAATTGCTTATTTCTGGAATTTTCCATGTAATATTTTTGGACCATGCTTGACCCTGGGAAACTGAATCGGCAGAGAGCAAGACCACAGATCGGGGGGCGGGCACTAGTGGATATTTTTTTATCCCCAAGTAATACGCCAGCCAGGCATCCCTGCTCCACCTTGAACTCCGTCTTGGGGCCTCGCCCCTCCATCGTGGTCGCCGTGGACACGAAATGGTCCGCGAGAGACTGGCCTTTGCTGTGGTCTTTGGCAGGGAAATTCCGGAGAACACTTAAATGATGCACGTCACATGTGGCAATTAAAAGTAATGCGTTGTCTCTGCAAGGCCGGGCTGAGAAGGAGGTGTGTGACGTATCGCTAAGTGGAAAAAAAAAAAAAGCCGGAGAAGAGCACTGTAGAAGCCGCAACGCGAGTGGATGTGTGTGGGCCTTACTTATATGCATCATATGTAATGTCTATGAGGGGCATTAATACCATGTAAATGATCCTCATGTGTCGATACATAATATCAACGACACCGTAAATGTACATATTTTATAAACACATGGAAAGCTCTGGAAAAATTGGCATCATGTTATTGCTTTGGATCATTTCTGAGGAAGGGAGTGAGGTTCGCGGGGGAGGGGAATGTACATTCTTACTCCTTTTCCAATCGTTTGAGGTTTATTTCCTTAAAAATGTATTTCTTCTGTAATTTAAAAAATAGAAAGAAAAAATCCGAATGCAGGAAACCCGACATGCAGGTGGTGGGGCCCACACTGCCAGTCACGGTACCGCATATGCTTTAGGTGCACATAATGCGATTATTTGTGTTGTTTGAACGCTTACGGAGAGCTGGGCTCTGGTCTACACACCTGAAGTGCACTGAGTCCCTCACCCCGTCGATGCACGTGGTGACGGGGCCCCCCACATGGTCCTGAGGCCCCCACGTCGTACAGAGGCCCCCCACGTGGTACTGAGGCCCCCCATGTCATACAGAGGCCCCCCACGTCGTACAGAGGCCCCCCACGTGGTACTGAGGCCCCCCATGTGGTACAGAGGCCCCCCACGTGGTACCGAGGCCCCCCACGTGGTACTGAGGTCCCCCACGTGGTACTGAGGCCCCCCACGTCGTACAGAGGCCCCCCACATGGTACTGAGGCCCCCCACGTGGTCCTGAGGCCCCCCACGTGGTACTGAGGCCCCCCACGTGGTACTGAGGCCCCCCACGTGGTACAGAGGCCCCCCACGTGGTACAGAGGCCCCCCACATGGTCCTGAGGCCCCCCACGTCGTACAGAGGCCCCCCACGTGGTCCTGAGGCCCCCCACGTGGTACTGAGGCCCCCCATGTCGTACAGAGGCCCCCCACGTCGTACAGAGGTGGAGATGAGCTCAGAAAGGTGCATCCCCCTACCACCCCCACGAAGTCACTCAGCCAGCGAGCGGGTCACGTTGCGCTCTTTAGTGACGAGACGACTTGCTTCTAGACAGGGGCGCAGGGCATTTAAGTTCGAGTTTTAACTCCTGACTTACCTTCGACAATGATGAGATGCTGCAGACCGTGCTTGCGGCCTTCGAGGGCCGTGAGGGTCTGGCTTTTGCTTCTTCCTTCCTTCCTTCTCCTTCTGTTTTGATCTGAACCTCGTCTGAGTACGGGTGCCACGATGGGCTCACGGGTGCCTCGTCTCCTCTTACACGCCTAAATCTCTTTTTCCATCACTTTGGTGTTGGAAGATCCGCTTTGCTGAGAACCAGCGCTTTGATCCGCACCTTCCCTCTTCGGGTTTCATGGGGACGCTGCCCCGTGGCTGCCCCGTGGCTGCCCCGTGGCTGCCCCGCTTTACCCGTAGCCTCCGCGGGGCCCGAGGAGGGTCGAAACCGCTTGCCCTGTCCCGTCACTGGATCTTTTGGTTTACGGGCTCGGAGGGTGTTTTCTCAACGGCTCCTTCGAGGTTTCTAATTCCGCTCGCAGGGTCATGTTCTGTTTTCTCGCGCTTCGGGGTTGTGTTTTTGGAGAAACTGTCGTCCGCTGAAATATTTGGCTCCTCGTTTGTTTATGTTTTCCTCCTTAGCAGCCTCGAAACAGCTCTTCGTGGGCCGGGCGGGTGTTTCGCGTGGTTCTAATCGATTTCTAATTCAAGGGCCCCCTCTCCTGTCGGTGCAGCATAGCGCAGCGCCTTTGATGCCGGCTTTTGTGGCCGGGGGTAGTGGGGGTGAAGGGAGAGGTGGGAGTCCTTGGATGCATTTTATCATTGTTATTTTTTTGTTGGTTTTGTGGGCTCTCGAATGCCGCCTCTCGCTCTCTCTGCCTTCGCTGCAGTTTCCAGATGGTGCCCCCCTCCTTTCTCCCCCCCCCATTTCCCGCGCTGCCGCGGGAGGCCCAGCCTCCTCACGCCCCTTCCCCAGCCGGAGGTCCTGCTCTCTGCATTCTCCCTCACCCGCATTTCACTTGGGGCATCCGGTCTTTTCTTCTCTGGGTAGTTCTAGTTCGCCCCTAAGCCCTCCATTCCCTCCTCTCTTAACGGGGCTTCGGGACTGTCCCCCGCTCTCCGTGCGCTTTGCAGAGGTTTCGGGTGGAAACTCGAGAGGGAGCTTCGCCGGGACTCGGAGCTTGTTCTCCTCCTCCGGGTGGTTTGACGTTTGTCGCATCGCCTGGTTCCAGTCATGCTGAAGCTCTGCGGGGCGCGTGCTTCTCTTGGCTCCTCTTGTCGATCCGTGTCGCTCTTGGAGGATGCGTTGGGAGACGCAGGACTCTGTGGCCATCGTTGCCGTGGCTCCTGGGAAGACCCCTGCGTAGCATTTCAAGAGACCGTGCGGTGACGTCGCTAACGCACACCTGTCGTCAGCGAAGGCCCATCGTGTCGCCCGTGCGCACGTGAGTCTCGAAGATGCCCTTGGAAAGGTGTGCCGCCTTTACAAGGCAGAGCGTCTCCCCGCGAGCTCGTTCGGCCCCCATCTGTCCCTGGATCCTGCATTTAGGCGGTCGCGCTCAGCGACCTGTCGCACGGGAGGGAGCTTAGCCATTCTGCGGCCCGAGGCGAGTGTGGGCTGGTGGCCGTGACGTGCACGCGTGCGTAGTAGGTCTTCATCAAGCGCGGACGGCCCACCGTGCGGCCGTGTTCTCCCAGCTCCACGCAGGGCCCAAAGCCGGAGTCAGAGTCCGCTCTGCGAGGCTGGGGAGGCCGCTCAGAGCCCGGCACCCCGCAGGGCCGCAAGGATGTCTGTGGGAGAAATGAGTTAGAACCTCAGTTCCCAACACAGAGCACCTACGAGGGAGGGTAGAAAACCCCAGGCCCCTCCCTCGACGGAGAGGGGAAGCTTGCGAAGGGTCTGTCCTCCAGCCCATTCACAAATCCATGTTCCCAGGGAGCCCCGCTCCGCGTGGCAGGCAGCGGGCCGGCTTGCGGTCTCGGCCTCCGGTGGGCCCCGGCCTGATGGGCTGGCGGCTCTCCCTTCCCGCACGGAGGGTCATCGCTCCCCAGGAACCGCTGATGGGCGGGTCACCTGGTGTCCTGCGGGGTGCCGACCATGTTCCCCGTCCTCTGTGGGTCCCAGAGCGGGAGTCATCGTGGCTTTGTGGCCTCAGACAGCTTTCCTGAAAGGTCACGGCCAACGTCCGAGCTGCCCGTTACAGGGGAGGTGATCCGAGGCTGCGCTGGACAGGGAGGAGGAATCCCTGGGGGACCCGTGGCCCCGCGTGTCAGCAGGTGGAGGGTCAGGTTCAGAGTTCGTGCTTCAGCATCAGGCAGCCCCTGCGGTCCTCAGGCCTGGCACCGTCACCCCAGCTTTGGGGTTCAACCTCCCAGCCGACCCACAAGGAGGGACATAGTCAGGACTAGGCTGACACGCCGTGGGGCGGGTCTCTGTGGGAAGTGTCCCGCCAGCAAGGCTCCCTCCTGCCTCCCTCGGACTGGCCCAGGCAGCCTCCCTCAGCCGTCAGGCAGCCTCAGCGTGCACCTGGCCAGGACCTCCTCCCGGGCCCTCGAAGGCCATGCGGCACCGGCCCAGGCGAACGCAGTGGTTTCCCAGAATCCTCCGTGTTGGACGGCGGTGGCAGCTCAGGAAGGCGGAGGGCGCCCCAGGTGCTGTGGGTGATGGGCACCCGCTCCGACGGGGCCGCCCTGGGCCCGTCTCCGTCGTCGTGTGGCCCTGCCATTCACGGCATCGGTCTCCGGCTCCTTCATTCATTCGCTCACACACCCAGTGAGCACCGCCTTCTCCTGCCTCGTCCCCCAAACGGCTAGACCGAGGATCACAGAGGCAGGCGCGGCGCCCTCGCCCCCAGGGGCCTCTGAGGAGCGGCCCGGCTCCCGCGACCTTCGGAAGCTCACGGCGCGCGGCGGCCTTTGAAGGGGGAAGTCGTCCAGCATCACACTGTTCTGTTCTGTCCCTGACACGTCTGGGAACGTCCTCGGCTGTGGTCTCTACGCTTTCTTGCTCCGTAGCCGGCGGAGCCTCCACCCGCCGTGCAGCCGCACGCGGGTGTGTCACGTGGGGCCCCAGTCAGGGGTGGGCGTGCGTCGCTGCTCAGCTGCTGGTCGCCGAGGGGTGAGGGCCCCTCCCTAGGCTGGGGTGTTCACGTGAGTGGTGTCGGGACCACGACACTGTGCTCGCGGAGGATGCAGGAAGGGAAAGGAACCGGCAGGGGTACCCCGAGCTCACGAAGGATGCCCCTCTGCCTTCCGTCAAGGCATCCACACACACGCGTGTGCACGCGGGGCACGCACACGCAGCACAGACTTCCCGCAAGGCGACTCTGCCTTCTAGAAGCTGTCCGAGCTGTCAGCTCCCCACGGGGAGGGAGGGGTGACCGGCTATCGAGCGGCTCCGCTGCCGGACGCAGCGTGCAGGCTTCCGAGGACGTCGGTCCGATCTGGGAAGTGGACCAAGCGTGATGATTTCCAGTGAAACGAGACACTGCAGGGCCATCAGCGAAGTCGACGATGCTTTTGAGAAACCCCTCGAGCGCTGTGGCAGGGGGTCCCGGGGGGCCGCCCCCCTCCGTCCTCACCCTGGGTGACGACGGTTCCTGGGGCGCCTCTGGCCGGGACGGCCTGCACTTCGTGTCCTAACGAACTTGGGGGGCAGAGATGGCATCCGCATGGCACAGTCGAGCCTTTCCACCCTGTGCCCTCCCCAGCCCCTCCCGTTTCCTTCCTCCCTTCCTGCTGCCTGGCTCCGGCACCTGCAAGATGCCATCAGGAACGTCACGCGGCCTCCCGGGGCCCTGTGCAGTGGTGGCTTCTCCTGGAGGTGGCCGGAGCGGGCGGGGCTGTGGGCTGGAAGGAGACCCGCCTCTGGGACCGCCCTCCCCGCCCCTTGTGCGTTGTCCCAGGGCACTTGGCGGCCTCACCCACCCCTCCGGCTCTGCCCGCGGCCCAGGCCCCTTGTGGACCCCCCTTTCTTGGGCTGCCAAGCCCAGGGCCCGCGGCTGGTCTTGCAGCCGGCACGGAGGGAGCTGGCGTCAGGCCCACCCTGCGGTCCCCGATCGCGGCTCCGCCGTGCGCTGGCGCTGCCGTGGTGCGGGCTCATCCTGCAGCTCTCGGTGTTCGCCTCTGCCTGGGCGAGATGCCAGCCTCGGGTGTGGTGTCAGGACGCGCGCAGCGCCCACGGGGCGCCCAGGACACCGCCGGGCACAGAAGCAATCGGACGATGCCAACTCGCACCTCGTGCCCGGGCCTTCACTTTCCTCAAGTTCTTGAGCCGTTTCCTTCTAGATCTGCTCCCCGCGCCGGCCAGCACCCTCTCCCCTCCCCAGCCTTGCTGGCCACCCCGGTTACATTTTACCAGGGGCCACAGCCCAGGTGCTCGTCTCGCCTTTTCCTGCCTATTCATCCCGCCACCCTCCACCCGTCCATCTGTCCTTCCATCTGTCCATCCTTCCACCCATCCACCCATTCATCTACCCATTTATTCATCTATTCATCTATTCATCTATCCATTCATTATCCATCCACTTACCTACTCATCCATCCATCTGTCTATCTACCCATTTATCCATCTACCCATCCATCATCCATCCATCCATCCATCCATCCATCTGTCCGTCCATCATCCACCCCTCCACCTATTCATTCATCCATCCTTCTACCCATCCACCCCCCCACCCACACACTCGTCCGTCCGTCCCTGTTCCATTTATCTCGTGACTCACTGGATGTGTCCTCCGTGCGTATACCAGGCTGTTGAAAAGCAAAGCAGACTCAGTCTCCGCCCTCACTGAGCGTGCCGTCCAGCAGAGAATAAAGAGGGCAGGCGCGTGTGCGTGTGCGTGGGTGTCTGTGCGTGTGCGTGTGTGTGCGTGTGTGCATGTGCGTGTGCGCGTGCGTGCGTGTGCGTGTGCATGTGTGCGTGCATGTGTGCGTGCGTGTGCGCGTGTGCGCGTGCGTGCGTGTGCGTGTGCATGTGTGCACGTGTGCGTGCGCGTGCGCGTGTGGTAGGTGCTAGGCAGGAAGCACCAGGAAGCGACGGGAGGACCCGGGCTGTGTTTTCGGGCGTTAGGAAAGCCGCGCCATCCACTGGGAGACCGTCCTCGCTGTGTGCGGTGCCCGGGCTGCAAAGGGAGGTGAGGGTGCGAAGTCGGGGGGAACGTAGGGAGATAAGTGCTCGTTCGGGGAGTCCGTGGGCGAGGGCGCCTTTGCCAGGCTTGCGTCTGCACACGTAGACCCCTGACCCTTCCAGAAAAAGGGGCTCAGAAGAGCTCGTCTGAGATTTCACTTGGTCGTGAGTGTGCACGCGAGCGTCCACGCGAGCGTCCTCTTAATCGCGAGTTTGATCCTATTAGATGGATTTTCATTTTGGTTAGGTCTCAGGTTTTTGGGGTTTTTTTGGATTGATGAGAAACTTAACAAAGGCAACACCGTCCCCTCTTCGTTGTGGCGGGTCAAAGGCAGACAAGGTGGTCAGCCACGTGACGTCCCGGGTGGAAGATTCCAGAACACCACGAGGAGCCTGACGACCAGGTTGCGGCTGGGCTTGTTCTGACCGCAGGACAGTCGTGATCACAGCCAGTCCCCCCGTAGCCCCTGCGGTGTGCGATGATGGCGCATGCGGCTCCTTGACTTGTGCGCAGCCGCCGGGGAGCCCAGACCATCCTCGTCCGTCCCCTGGTGGCGGACGGGCCGTCCCCCCGCCAGGCGGGGCCTCGTTCCACAGCGGCAGGGACTGTGGCTGAGTCGGAGCCGGGAGAGCCGCTGCAGGCCGGGTGGTGACCGGGGGCCGAGGCGCTTGGCGACCTTTCCGCCGGTGGCGCAGATTCGAGCCGGCCTGCAGGCCATCGTCCCGGTGGCAGGGGCAGTGGGGACCCTGCTTCGGCCAGTGGGGAGGGGAGAACCAGGCCTGGCCGGGTCCCGATGGGTGTGTTCACGCCCGCAGCGAGGTCCACGACGGAAAAGTTTCCTAAAACGCTCTGCCGTGTGCCAGAGGGAATTTTAAAGGGTCCCTGCGGGGTCCTGGCTCTGTCCCTGCACGTCACCATCATGTGGGGCAGCAGAGCCCGACGCCCGCGCGTCTCTGCCCCCTGCTCTGTGCCACTCGGGTGGGCCCTGCTGCCCGGGAGCAGGTTGCAGGCGCGGTGGGCAGGGTCCTCGCTCCCGGTGTCAGGTGACGGCCGTCCAGGGCTGGCTGGGTGCTGGCGCGGCGCCCCGGGGCCCTCGGCAGGGGAGGCTGGGTGGAGGCACCTGCTCCGCCGGCGCAGCCGCCCAGGGCCCTGTGCAGTGGCTGCTCCAGGTCCTGGGGAGGGACCCATGGCGCGCCCTGCTCCCGCCCTGCGGCTTCGCTTGCCTCGATTCACGCCAGGTCCGTCTCCTTCAGCCTGCGGCCGGCGGAGTGGCGGGGAGGGCGGGCCTGACCCCCCTCAGTCCACGGGCGGCTGGAGCGGAGTCTGTGAGGGCGCTAAAGGGCGCCGGCTGGAGGGGTGCCTGAGGCCGGCGCAGATCTCCCCGTAATCAAATCTCTCCTCCTCCTCGACGCCCCCCGTCGCCTGCCCCCACCCCCGACGTCTCCGAGTGGCCGTGGGAGTCGGGTTTCCAGGCGCTGGCTTTCTGGAGCTTGGAACGGCTCCCTCCGAGGGGCTGAGAACATGGCAAAGTCACGTCGCACACGAGGAGCGAGGGGCAAGCTGGCCACCCTGGTGGGTGGCGCCTCCACCAGAGCAACGTGGGGGGGAGTCCCAGGACGTTTAGCGTGGTTTCTGGGCTTCACGGTTTGCCTCGGCCTCCCTCCTGGGAGAGGTCACGGCCGCAGGTGCACAGGCTTTTCAGCGGGCCTGGCCGGCTGACCCCAAGGCCGGCCGGTTCCCTGCTGGGTGGCGAGTGCTGGAAAGTCGCTCCAGCTCCCCCCGCGCTCCCCGAGGCATGAGGGCGTGACACGGGTGGCCCAGTGCCCGCCGGAAGCGCCTGTCCTGTCCTGCTCTGCCTCCACGTTCATCCTCCTCCCATCCCACGGGCATCCCACGGGCTTTCCCCTCAGCTCAGCGAGAACCTTCCTCCAGGGCTTTGGGGCTGGGCAGGTGGCGGGTGCTCACACCAAGGGGCAACGACCCGAGCCCACTGCCTCCCCCGCGGAGTCCCCCGAGCCCGGCCTCTGTCACCACCTGACCCTCACGGACTCACAGCCACCTCCTTCCTATCCGTGGGTCCCACGGGCCTGCGAGTCCTTCGGACACGACCGAGTGTCTTCCTTTCACGGACAGAGTGGGCCCCGCACATGCCCGCTCAGCGCCTCCGGCAGTCCCCGTCCTGCACTCAGGTGACGGTTTTCTCCCGCCGCCTCCTCAGGGTCGTCCTGTCGTCCCCAGAGAGGTAGGTCTCGGCAAGCCCGGCCACGGAGCACATCCCGGCCCGGCCGCCTTCTCCAGGCCCGTGTGGACGCGCAGGCACTGGCCGCACAGATGCCCGTGCGTGAAGGCGCTTCTGCTCCGCCGTTCGCCTTTGCGGATTTCTTTTCTCGTCAACGACTGCGGGCTGTGCCGCCGTGTCACCGCTCTGTGACTTACTCACCGGGGCATCCTCCGAAGCGGCTCTCAGGTGGCTTCCACACTTTCCCGTCGTAAACCAGGCCGTGGCGGAGGGCGCGCTGTGTGCGGCCCTGTGGCCCTGTCCGTCCCCTCCTCCCCGAAGCGGTTGACGTGACGCAGACTTTCCGTGGTGAACCTGCCCGTGTACGTGTCCCTACACGTGGGCCAGTGTCCCTGGGGGCTTCTCCCGCCTCCCAAGGTGGGGGCACGACCCCTAGGGCCGGGGCCTGGGGAGGAGTGGCCGACAGACACCTCGTGCTTGTCTCTTGCTGCGCGTCGCGTGCTGCATGAGGTCAGGAGCCGCGTTTCTTTCTAGGCCGGGCCCTGACCCTGCGCCTCCCCCAGGGCTCCCCGCCCAGCGTCCTGCCCGGTGGACTCGGGGGTGACCGCTGACTGCAGGGAAGAAGGACCTGAGAGGGGACCCCCGGGCCAGAGGGATTTGTGCCTTGAGGTCATCGCCGGGGCCTTTACCTCCCTCCCCGCCCCCTAGCTCCCCTGGCAGTAAAGCATCGTTTTCTATTAAGTGACGCGTCTGACATTTACCCAAATTTTATGTGACAATTTAGAAGGAACGGGTTGCGTTAAACGGCCTCGTTAATACCGCGATGACGTGATTAGGGAACAGCACGGCCGTGGGGCTGCGGGGCTCTGATTTACGAGCTCCGGAGAGAGGGGCGAGGGGTCGCCCCTTTGGCACGAGTCGCGTGATCGCTGGTGACAGTCGGAGGCGAGGCCGAGAAGGCGGCCCTGCTGAGGCCGCCCGGGCAGGGCGCGTGGGCACGTGGGCGAGGTTAGCACCCAGGGGTGTTTCAGCTCAGGGGCCTCTGCAGGGCCTGAGGTGGGCCCCACCCTGGCACCCCGATGCTCCGGGTGGCCTCGTGAGCCTCTGCCCACCGTAACCATCTTCCGAGGGAGGCAGCACAGGTCAGAGGTCAAAACGTGCAGGGGCCGCGACCTACCTACACGGGCGTCCTGGTGTCCCCGTGCCTGCCGTGTGGACCTGGGCAAAGCGTCAGCCTCTGCGGCCCTCAGCAGCTTCGTCCGCGAGGAGGGACGCAGAGTGACCTGCTGTACAGGGTCACCGCCCGGGCCGAACGGGCCCGAGGCCGTGCTCGGGGCTCAGTCCTGTCGGCCCCTCCTGGGGTCAGGGAAGCCCTTGCAGCCCTTTGTGGAGACCTCCCGCAGCTAGGCGTCGGGGTCGCGAGGCTGTGAGGACAAGGGTGCGAGCAGGCCGAGCCCTCTGGCGGGGGCCTGGGCGCCAGGCCCCTCAGAAAGCTCCCTTCACGGTGGCCCCGAAGTGTGTGAATCGGGACGTGTGGCCCTGAGTGTGGGGAGGGTCCCCATGGCGCAGGCGGAGGGGTGTCCAGGCCAGGTGCCACCCCGGGGCGGGCTGTGTGTGGGTCTGGGGCCGGGAAGGGAGGTCGCGTCATAGAGGGCAGGGCGGGGCTCGGGCACGTGTCATCACACCTGTCCTGGCACTCGCACTGCGGGGTTCTCCAGGGCGGGGGCCCTGGTGACGCTCTCGGACCTGGGAAGGGAAACCTGGACCGTGACGCCGGCAGGTGCCAGGCTCCGGAATGAGGGTCAGAGAGGGCTGGGGCGGGGTCCCATGGGTGCAGGCGGGGAAGGGGGGGTGAGACGGAGGCCCGGGGGCTCGAGGGAGGGCCAGCCCCACGGCGGAAGGGCAGGGCCCGCGCCCGCCTCCCTAAGACTCGACTTTTCAGTGGCGAGAATTTCCCTTTTCCTCTTATTATGAACAGCGGTGTCCGTTGCAGGAAAATTGGGAACGAAGGTGGCTGAAATGGGACGACGGGCGGCCACCGCCACCGGCGACGGGGTGCAAGGCCTCGGGCCCGTTCCCACTCTCATGCAGCATTCCTTTTGGGGGTTTCGAGCTGGTTGGGGCCCAAACAATGGCCTTCGAGCCCCCGGTGGACAGTTCCCTTACGTGTCCTTCAGCTTCGGGGGCCGAGCACCAAGGTCATCGGGAGACATCGCCCTGGGCACCCAGGCACCCAGCTCATGGGCCCATGGGAGATGCCAGAGCTGGTGCTGGGCGCCCAGAAGGAGGGAGTCTCCGAGGGGAACTCAGGGCTCCCGCCGTCCACCCCACACCCCCAAACTGCAGGGCCCTGGGGCCGGTCAGTGGCCAGGGCCCGTGTCGTCCCTGAGGCCTCCCCAGTGGCGCCTCCTCTAGGCTGACCTGCTTCCCCAGACCGGTCCTTCGTCGTGGTGGACGAGCCCCCTCCTGCTCGCCCCCTGCATCCGGAGCATCTCCTGAACCCCTCTGCCCCATCACCCCTCCGTCCACCCCGAAGGCCTGTCCCTGGTTCTCGTACTGACCCTGGCAGCGCGTGCCGGGGTTCGCAGTCTCACCTCACATGGAAGTCATGGTTGTGGCCGGGCCAGAGGGGATGGCCGCGGGGTCTGGCCTTGGGCGGAGGTTACCGGGGAGCCCACGACCGGGAGACCACGGGGAGGAAGGTCGTTTCTCGGCCAGAAGAGCAGCTGAGATGACCCGGGTGCACATCCCGCAGCCGCTGGGTGCCACGCCTGTGGGCGCGGAGACCGGGCGATGGTGTGAGGTTTTCCCTCGAAGCCGGCGTGTGACGCCAACGTCACGAGACGGGGTGGGCAGGCCCTGACAGCTCCCCTCCCACCCGACGGGACGGACCAGGGCTGGCTTCAGGCTGCGCTCGGCTGCCCGCGACCTTGCGGCCCTTGTCACCTCTGGAACGTGGCGCCTTCTGCCCAGTCGGGGAGCCTTCGCAGCTGCCTGCCGGGGAGCCCGGGTCAGAGGAGAGAAGCCTGGGGCCGGGAGTGTGGTTGACTCCGGGGGTGCGTGGAGATGTTCTGCCCTAAAGATTAAAAAACAGAAAAAGTCGCTAGACAAAACGATTGTATTTGGGGTCTTGTCTTCACCGCACTTACGGGTACCTGTCTGTCGGCGGGTCTCCTGCCAGAGGATCGGCTGCCCGAGCACCAGGACGTGCCCGTCCGCCCGTGTCGTGCTGCACCCCGAGCCCACAGCGGTGCCCGGCGGGGAGGAGCCACCCCGGGCGCGCGGGGACAGACAGACAGACCCCCGCGTGCTGCGGTGCCCTCTCTGGGTCGCCCTGGGCGCCGGCCCCGCCTGTGCTCCCCTCGGCAGCGTCTTCCCGCTGCGTCTTCCTCCTAATGGTTACGGATTGCGGAGAAGAAGAACAAAGCCCGTTAAGAGGTTCCCCTACATTTGATTTGAGGAAGTTTTCATCCGAACGACTCCATTTATTGGCCTTTAGCGCGCAGCCTTATTCCCTTCTCAGAAAACGAGTATCGCCCTGTCTCCTTGAGAAGAATTGATTTCAGCCGGGAGGGGGAGCGGCCGACTCCGTCCTCCGCCTTCCCTCCTCTTTTCTTCCCTTTTCTCCCTTTTTTTCCTTCCCACCGAGACAGAATTCCTCTCCGAGGCAGGTGGGGCTGCCAGCAGCAGTAATTGGGCCAGAAGCTAATTCCCCGAGATTCATTGTCTCGAAAGCTCCCACCAGCGTGTGGGCAGCCCGCCCGACTCGCGTGCTAATGATAGATGACGGCCCCAGCCGACCGTCACATTGAGATGTTTAGTCCTTCCTGCGAGGAGACGACACGTGCGTGCTCTCTCGGACCTACCCGGATTGTTAATCAAATGTCGGTGTGGGAACGTGACAAGTGAGAGTCTGTGCAAGGCCAGGCCCCGAGGAGGGGCACAGTGCGGGCCGGATGAGATGTCGGGAGGGTCGAACGTGACGCAGACGCGGGGTCATGTGAGTGCCGCCCCTCGGGCTCGGCTCCAGGGACCTGGCTCCGGCGAGCAGCGGGATGGGATGTTCTTTCTTTCCGAGAGTACGGGGTCCAGAGAAAGGGGTGCCGTTTGTTCGCTCGCCTTTTTTATTATTATTATTATTATTATTATTATTTATTTGCTTTGTCCCTGATCGAACACTGGAAATGTAAATGCTGTTTGCTGCTTGTTCTGTTTGCAAGAAATGAGTGAGGGTTTCCCTTGTCCCCGCGGCCTGCGGGTTTCTCAGTTAACTCACTCACTCGAGGAGCATTTAAGAGTCGTTAGGACAGGGAGGCACGGGAACGAGCGGTCCGGGGGAGCCAGGCTCGTGCCACATCGGAACGATCACCCCGTTTTCCTGATTAAAACCCTCAGTCACTTGCCATCTCTGCGAGGGTGAAGTTCAAGGTTCCGGGGCGGGGCTGGATGTCGGGGCAGCCAGAGAGCGGGACCACTCCGCTCCGGCCTAGACGCAGCCTCTGGTGTCCCCGGCGCTTTCTGTCCGTCGCAGGCACGTCACATGCTACAATCCAGACCCCACTTCTCCCTCGGTGCGGCCAGCACAGTCGTGATTACGCACGTGGTTGATGTGTCTCTCGTCACGCCCAGGACCGAGTCCATCCTGCTTCGGACCCCTCCACCCCAGGCCTGGCCGGCTCCTGGCCTCATCGTCTGCCCCCCACTCGCTCCCTGCCCTCTGGCCTTGCCGCTGTCTCCACCAGGAGGCTCTCCGCTGCGCCCTTGTCTCTGCCCTCGTCCCGGTTGTGCCCTTGTCTTTGCCGAGGCCTCTGTTCTCACGCTGTGTCCTGGGAGGTCTCCGTGGCTGCCCGTGAGCACATCGCCGCCGGCTGTTGTGGGACACACACACTCGTTCTTCCGGAAGCCCCTCCACCCCCACTTCTCTGGACCCGGGCCTGAGCAGGATGCGCCTCTCCCTCCCCGACGGGACCCCCAGCTCCACAGAGGCAGGGCTTTGGCCCTCTGCCACGGCAGAACCCGGAGCGCCTCGCACGAAGGCCTGGCCCATACGAGCTGCTCGGTCAATATTAATGGAATAAATCACTGAACATCCCTGCCGAGCGCCTGGGAGCTCTGGGACAGGAGCCATCATTCAGTCCCCACAGGCTTGCTCTGGAGCGATCCCTGGTCGTCCCCATCTCCTCGTAGGGCAGCCTGTTCTTCCCAGCGACCTCCAGCAACCATTTCAATGCACGGAACCGTGGCTAGCAGCCTGCCCTCACGAGGGCCTCAGAAAACACACACTGGCTCCTGGCTCTGGCCTCTGGAAGCTCGAGTTGCCCCTCATCCTGCTTACGGCCCCTCACAAAGACGGCCTGGCTGTGGAGACGAGGGTCCAGGTGCCGCCCACCTGGGGTTGGAGACGAGGGCCCAGGTGCCACCCACCTGGGATTGGAGACAGGGCCCAGGTGCATGCCCTCCTGGGGTTGGAGACAGGGCCCTGGTGTGTGCCCACCTGGGGTTGGAGACGAGGGCCCAGGTGCTGCACACCTGGGATTGGAGACGAGGGCCCAGGTGCCGCCCACCTGGGGTTGGAGACAGGGCCCAGGTGCCACCCACCTGGGGTTGAAGACAGGGCCCAGGTGCACGCCCACCTGGGATTGGAGATAGGGCCCTGGTGTGTGCCCACCTGGGGTTGGAGATGAGGGCCCAGGTGCTGCCCACCTGCGGCTTGAGACGAGGGCCCAGGTGCCGCCCTCCTGGGGTTGGAGACAGGGCCCTGGTGTGTGCCCACCTGGGGCTGGAGACGAGGGCCCAGGTGCCGCCCACCTGGGGGTCATGGCTGTGTGGTGGGCCTCCCCTGGGGTCGTAGTGGGGCCTGGGAGAGGTCGCCTCCGTTCAGCACTGGCTGCTGGACAGCGCCAGGCCGGGCCCTGCAGACTCAGGACCCCCGGGACCATCCGGGTCCCCCATCAAACTCCCTCCTCCTGGGAGCCTGGGCTCCTCCCAGCCACTCTTCCCCTCGGCCGGGCGGGCGCAGTCGCCGAGGGCGCGTGGCTTCGGGGGCCTCCGGGCATACGAATGTCCCCAGCCGTCTGCTCCCCGATAAGAAAGCCGCCTTTACGATTTTCAATTTGCCCTTGTTCTAATGAAAAGAGCCGGGTGGCTCAGCCCCTAGAAGGAGCTAATCAAATAACGCAAATTGGTGTTACCTTCTCCTCGTCCTTATTATTTCTGTGGCTCCAGCTGGAATTTATTGTGAAAAGCGGTTGGTTCTCATATCTGGCAGATTGCGTCCAGGGCCGGGCCTGACCGCCTTGTCTTCCGGATCGTTCCATAAATAGCTCGGGGTGGCCAGGCCGGGGTGGGGGCGGGGAGGGCACCACCGCTCCCGCCCAGCTTGCTTGTTTCTTGTCCCCCCGACACACGAGGACCCTATAAACGAGTCGGAAGAAGACGCCAGGTTGGGAGTTAATCAGCCAGCCCCTCCCGGAGGGGTCTGGGCTGCGGGGTGCTTTCTTGGGCTTCCATTTGGCGGTCTATCAACCTCGCTGTGCTCGAGCCATCAATTCTCGCTCTCGCTGGGTTTGTGTGCGAGGGAGATAAGCAGAGAAGACATTCCTTTCCCAGATTCCTTGCTTCCCCTTGCCACAAAAGGAAGAAGTGCAGGGACAGTTTACGTCGGGCTCAAGCAGGCCTCTTCCTTTGCATGAAGACGTCAGCCTCGGGGCGTCCCTCTGAGCTCTGAAAGTGCCCCGGGGCAGTGCTGCCAGAGCGGGGGCGAAGGGGGTGCCAGGGATCTGCAGTAAGAGGCCAGGAAGGGGTGCAGTGGGGGTGCTCACTGGGTCTCCCCTCACCGGCTCTGTGGCCTGGGGAAAGTCGCTTCCCCTCTCTGTGCCCCAAACCTTCTCGTCTGTAAAACGAGCGTCAGGACACCCAGCCACCTCGGTTGCTGTGGGATTGGGCTGGAGGTGGGTGAAAGGCCTTTACCCTGTGTCTGGCACCCCACAGAGGCTCGATAAATGGCCACTCTGGCCGTCGTCATAGTAACCGTTGTCCTGCTCCTGTTGACGTTTTGGACCGGGATGCACACTTCTGATGGTGCGTTTGAATCAGGGACTTTTTGGTGTTGGAAAGATCAGAAAGAGAGGTGTGGGTACGTAAGACGAGCGAGCTGCCATTCAGGGGGGCAGCTCTCGCTTTCTAACTGCCACCGGAACAGAGATTTAGCACTGGCCCCGGAATGCAGCCACCGCTCTAGGACGCTCCGCTGGTGCCCTGTCACAGGGGCCTGTTGACCTTTGGGGTCAGGGCTTGGAGGCTGTTGGAACTGTAGGGACTGCGTTTCCCTCTAGCCAGGCCCTTCCGTGATCCTTGTGGCAGGAGGGATGAGACCAAAAGCAATGAAGGAAAGGGGGGAGGCTGCTCGGGGTGTGGGTTTCAGCTGGAAAAAGGGAAATTCTTAGGAGACGTTCACCGTTCGGAAGCCGTTCAAATGTCCTTCCTGGGGTCCGGCGGGACACAAGGACACCATCTGTCTCAAAGGGAGCTGCAAGGGCAGAGCGGATGCGTTCACTGAAGCAGTCGCTGGGCGACTGGAACAGAGCTTTCCCCCCGGAATCCGCCCCTGTGGGCCGGGTCAGGGGAGCGGGCCGACCCCTGGAGTAGCAGGCTGCTCTCAGCGGTCTGCATGGGACGTTAGGGGGTTGTCAAGGTCCCGTCAATGGTCAGTGAGTGACAGGGAAAGTCGGGGGTGTCAGGGAAGGGCCGTGAACCTGCGCTGTTTGGGGTACGCTGACTTTTAAAGTCGGGCTCAGGCCCTGGAAAGGCTTTTCCTTCTGTAGGATTAACACAGTCTTGGGTGCAACCCCCAGGTGCTCCATAAATTCCCATTGCACATCCACACGTTAAAACCGCTCAAGGACACATCACTGCTCCGCTCTTCAGTCACTAGCCTCCTTCTGTGCAGCTAATGTGAGAGATATGTCACACCCTGAAGAGGCGGTCTCAAGGGGGGGTGCATCACGGGCGCGGGACGGCCTCTCCCACGGGTGAATTTCCCAGCCGTGACCAACCATGGCCATTTTACGACTCCCTAGGTCCTTCCGTCATGGTTCCCTTAGGGAACCCTAGAAAAAGGGGCCGAGTTTGTCGTTGTTAGTCACGAAGAACGTGGATTCCGTGGCAGGCGGTGTGCCGGGCAACTCGTGTACACGATGTCTATGATAACGGGGAGACCCAGGGGTTGGTTCAAGGTCACGTGGCTCCTAAGGAACTGAGCCAAGATGTAAGATGTAACCTGGAGCTCACTCCAAATCCCATGACTGTCGTCTTTTCAAAAACTCACTATGGAAAATTTCAGCCCTGTCCAAACGCAGCTAGATCAGCGCAACGAACTCCCATGCGCCTGTCGTCCCCTTTCAGCGGCGGCCAACGCGTGGCCAGTCGCGTCTCCTCCGTGCCCGTACCCCCCACCCCTGCACACGTGATCTCGAAACGTGTCTGAGACGCTGTGTGGTTTCACGGGGAAATGTTTCAGCATCTATCTCTGACACGTAAGGTCTCTCGTTTTTAAAAAAATCTGCACCACCACGACCACCCTCGACAACCAATTCTACATCATGTAACTACCCAGTCCCTGTCCAAAATTCCAGCTGTTTCCCAAAGACCGCATTTTCTTTGTACGTTTGTTTTTGGCTCTATAGTCAGGTGAGGTCTGCACGTCGCGACGGGTCGATGTTTCCCTTTATCTTTTTAAATTTATGCACCCCCACTCTGCTCGCTCCTACTCTTCTGCACCGGATCTGTTCATAAGTCCAGGACGTTTGTCTGCAGAGCTCCCCCCAGGCTCGTTTTGCTGACGACCCCGCCGTCGCGTTTTTTACCGTGTGCTGCCTTCTGTGGGTCCTAAGCAGCGGTAGTCAGATCGGAGGTCTGAATAATTTCCAACTCCTTTTTTCCCCCCCTTTCTACAGAAAATGTCCTTCCATCAGAGACTCACACTATCCGGTCGTCTCTCTTTTGTGATGTCGGTCACTGTGTATGGCCCATCCATCTATCAGAGGTTGCAAAATGGTGATATTTTGATTCTCTCACTTTTTCATTTGGGGCCAGAACACTTTTCATAGATACCACCCTCTCTTTTGCTCCTTAAAAACTCAAAAGAACAGTTTTCACAGGAAGGAGGAGACATGCCTGCTTCTTTATCCATCTCTGTTTGTCTGTTTTCTTGTTTACTTACTTATTTTAATTTTCAAAATAATGCATTGAGTCACTAGCATCCTCCCAAATCGATCAGTTGGTTTTTTGTTTGCGGGCTTTGGGCTCATTAGGAACTTCGGATTCAAACATATTTAATGTGTTTTCATCCGCTGCCGTTCCTGTCCTTTATCGATGCTCACATGGTCCCGTCTTTGGTCGGTGGGAGCCTCTTCAAGTTGATTTATGTGTCCTTTTCATGCGATTTTAGGTCTTTGGCACGGCTCACATCGTACCTAACGGAATGTTTTCCCTCTAAGACGAGGAAAAAGACAAGGGCGTTTGTTCTCACCACTTTTGCTCAATATTGTTCCAAGCTTCTAGCCAGCGCAATAAGGGAAGAAAAAAAAATTAAAAGGCGTCTAGAATGGAAAGGAAGATGCGAAACTATATTTATTCACAGGCGACTTGATTATATATATAATCAATATATATACGTACATATATATAAATATATGCAAAGAAAATTACTGGAACTAATTAACGGGTTTAGCAAGGTCATAGGGTACAAACTCAATAGACAAAAATGAATTGCATTTCTATATGGTGGAAATGGATGATAATCAAAAAAATAAAATTAAAAAACAATTCCATTCACAGTGACATCAAAATGGATAGAGTCCTTAGACGAGTTTAACTTACGAAGTGCAGAACCTGTACTACACGGTCTCACCGAGAGAAACTCAGGGGTTACGTAAATGGGAAGGCATTCTATGGTTTGTGACTGGAAGCCTTTGGAGATCCAGAAATTCCGTATTGCTCCGTGGCAGCTGTTTCTACATCGATTTCCAGATTCCGTGCAAACCGTATCAAAATTGCGGCAGGCTCGTTTGGGGCTCTTGCTGCAGAATTTTCAAACTGATCTTAAAATTTACGTAGAAATGCCAAGGACCTAGAATACACATAATGACTTTGAAAAACCAGAACAAAGATGGAGGATTTATTCTCCCTGATTTCACGACCTACTATAAAGCGGCCACCCTCAAGCCAGCATCATCACAGGACAGAGAATGGAACGGACCGTGAGTCCAGAAATAAAGCCGTATGGTCACGGTCAGTTTATTTTCCATAAAGGTGTAAGGTCAGGCCATTGTGGGGAAAGAATAGCCTTAAAAAGAAAACAAAACCCAAACCAAACTGTGCTGAGACAATCAGGCATCCACGTGCCAACGATCTGCTTAGACCCCTGCCTCACACTACACACCGAACTTAGCTCAAAATGCCTTACAGACTTAAAGGTCAGAGCTAAAGCTATGAAACTCGCAGGAAAAAGGCACGAGAGCAGATTTTCGTGGCCTTGAGGTAGGCCCC
Organism: Cynopterus sphinx; assembly: GCA_030015415.1. Classification (NCBI taxonomy): domain Eukaryota; kingdom Metazoa; phylum Chordata; class Mammalia; order Chiroptera; family Pteropodidae; genus Cynopterus; species Cynopterus sphinx. Next base: position 126,885,586 of record CM057387.1, on the reverse strand, counting down.
CAATGCGTAGATAAGACACTGAAAGCACAATTAATGAAACAAAAATTGATAAACTGGACTTTACCAAAATTCAAAGCTTTCGCTCTTTGGGAGTCGTCATCAAGAAAAAGAAAAGCCATGGACTCGGAGAAAGTATCTGCAAATCGTGTGTCTGCTACGGGACTCGTACCCAGATTTTCCGGAAATAAGTCTTACAGTTCAAAAGGAGGACCAACAGTTCGTTTAAAAATGGGCAAATGTTCAAGTAGGCATTTCAGGAAGGAGATCATATGAGTGGCTACTAGGGACGTGAAAGGAGGCTCGGCGTCGTCAGTCATTAGGGAAACGCAGAGGAAAACCCCAGCACACACCCGTCGGGTGGCTTTCGTCCAAAAGACGGCCGACGCCGAAAGCCGGGGCGGACGCGGCGGTGCGGGGACGGTGGCGCCTCTCCAGTCGGAGCGGAAGTGGTGCGGCCTCTCTGGGAGGCAGTCTGGCGGGTTCATTTCTGTGTCCTCAGATGGACCTGGGTTCCACGTTTCGTTGCTGGACTTTCTCTCCTTTCAGGTCGTGGGAAAGTCTCCCTTTCCCACGTGAAGAGGCGAACGTGTGATGTTACCTCTTCCATTTGAGTCTCCGTTCTGTGGGAACGGGTGCTGCTGCGATGTGGGGGACAGACCCAGCCCTGTCTCCTTCCCTTTGCCAATCTCGTCATCCCAGGGTCAGGCCCTCCCCTCCACTGAACCGAGGGGCCTCCTTCAGCGTGCACTAATGGGCCTCGGTGAGCGGGAATGTTTCAGGATTTCCCGTTCTGTTCCTTTGCTCTGTTTGTTTGCTTCTCAGTTTTATACTTTTTAGAATACAGAGGCTTAACAACGTGTTAGGAGCTGGAAGGGGCCGGCCTCTGTACCGTGGCATCCTTCCTGTGAGCTCCTTTGGCTATCCTTGGGTTTTTTTTCCTTCCTAATAAATTTTATCATTCATTTCTCTAGATCAAGAAAAAATATCCTGATGAGATCCCCCTTGTCACTGCATTACATTTATAAACGAACTTCGGGACGGTCGATGTGTTTCTCATCTTCACTTTTCCTGACCAAGACCGTGCTACATTTTGCATTCATTGAAAACTGCCTTTGTGTCTTTTAGATTTTTATGGTTTTTTTCTTCTTAGGTCCTAGGAATTGCTCATTAAGTTTATACCTAAATTTTCTGTGAGTATCTAGCAAATGGAAGCTTTCGTCATTCCTTCTGTGTGTTTTGTGTCTGTGTGTGTGCACGACACACACACATTTAGAAAAGCTGAAATACATATATGAACTTGATTATGTATCTTAATCTGGTCCCTGCTTCTTTACGTTTATAATCTGCAGTTCTTTCATTGACCCCCCGATCTTGTCACCGCATGGCACTGAGCGTTATTGGTTTCGCGAGCTGTTCGCGTCTCGGATTCCCAGGTTAATGAAGCTAGAATGACGCTCCCCGTTCTTCACCTGCCTCGCGCCGCTGCGGGGAGGTCTCGGATCGTTTCTCCGCGGCTCCCTGAGACCGGGGGCCTTAGTTCGGCTTCTCCCAGAAGGGGGTCCTGAGATGAGCGTTCGCACACGGCGCTGCGTTTGGGAAGTGGTCCCGGGAGACACCAGCAGGGGCCAGTGAGGCAGAGAGGAGCGGGGGGCCTACGAACAGACGGTCCTTCTTCCCAGCAAGTCTCCTCCGTGGGAAGCCAGAGCCAACGCTCTGGGCGGCCATGCGGATCCCACCCAAGGGGCAAGGCAGCCGGGAACTCACTCCAAACCCCCGTCCTCTGGGTCTGGGGCTCTCCCAGGGCGTTAGCGGTCACCCAGGTGGTAGAGCAGGGCCGGCTTCGGCGCCGGGCTGGCCCCACCGTCTGTGCGTGCTAACCCAGTGGCTGCAGGGGTGGCTCTGGCCTCGGAGCGAGGCCTGCTGGGACAGTTTCTGGCTGGGAAGGCTTCGTTTCCTCTCGATCTGTGTGTTGGGACGATAGGGTGGTTGTGAGGAAGCAAACGATGGAGACAGACGGAGACGGAGACGAAGACGGAGACGGAGACGGAGACATGGCTGCAGACACGCACCAAGACGTCGACGTCGCGATGGACAGATGTGGACGTGTAGATGCTGCTCTGCACACAGCGTAGACAGAGCCGCAGACGCAGATGTCCGTGCAGACGTGGATGTGGCTGTCAGCGTACGGTCGGAGGAGGCGTGGACACCGGCTTGCGTGTCGCGTGCCTCCTCGCCGTTGCCGTATCCCTCCGTCCCCATTCCACCTCCATCTCTGCCTTCTCAGACGGGTGCTACCTTTTCCTGCTGTCGTGAAGCACACTAAAGCCCTCCGTGACCGCCCTCCCCCTGCAACCAGGCGGCCCCTCTGGCTCCTCCCAGAGTGGCACCCCAGCCCCTTCCTCCTTCCTCAGATCCCATCGTACCAGCTTCAGCTTGCAGTACCGGCTTCATTTTCTTTGCCTTGCGGGGCCCGTGGGGCCCTCTGCAGCACGTCTGGCTTTCCCTTCGTCAGTCCCAAGACCCGGGAACTACAGGGGGAGGGACACCCCATCGCGCAGAGCAGAGGCGAGCGCTAATAAAACCGAGTGTTGGGTTAAACGTGATTGGGTTGCCTCTGATTGCAAGTTAAAGTGATGATTCCATTTGTCGAGGCCGTTTGAATCGGACGCGTTGGTTCTCTGTGGGGCCGAGTCCTGCCCACGGTGCCGGAGGACGGCCATCCTCTCGTTCTCAGAATGCGTGGGGGCGGAGACCTTCCCTTCCCCCTTCCGGCTTCTTGGGCTGGTCTAATCGTTACATTGACGTATGACAGATGAGCAGGAGGGAGAATCCAAAATTTAGTTCCATACATATGGGAGCCCCCCCAAACATGAGACTCCGGGACAGTCAGATGGCTGAGGCTTACAACGAGCCATCCTGAGCAAAGGAGGAGGGCCAGGGGCCCGGGGCCCGGGTGGGAAGATGGTTCTCGAAAGCCGGGAGAGCCATGTTTGGTAAACAAGTGTGTGTCCTGTCTAAAGAGTCATCTCCGGCAACAGCTCTCTGCCTGGCCCAGGCTCCCTATCCACACGCTTTTAGGCAATTAAGGGACAGGAGGGGAAAAAAGTCTTCCTGAGTGTGTTGGGCCTCAGTTGCCTTCGGGTCAAAATCACCCACATGCCAAGGTGGCGTATTTTGGGGTCACGCATGCTGCTCCTCCTCAGTCCTTCCTTTGAAACTTCCTTGAGAAGTTTCACGGTCCAGAAGCTGAGCTGGTAGGTCGCTCCGTCTCCCCGAACCAGTCTCGGTCCTGACGACATTAGGTCAGTTCAGTTGAACTCGCTTTGAGCGAACCATCAGACATTTGACATGAGTGTTTCTATGGAAACTAACGAAAAGGGCCGTTTTAGTTCTAGGGATTCCAGGACAGAAGGGCGGGAGAAAAATCGGAAACATCAGTTGGGAGATGGTAGCTAAATGTCGGAAGAAACGAGAAGAATTCGGGGTCTAGCCCAGTTCATAGGTAGAAAAGCAAACCCCAGAGGCCATCGGCAGTACCAGATTCGGCATCCACAGACGTGCGTTGCTGAAACGCAGTGTTTCCTTCCATAGTCGCCCTCATTTCTATCAAAGATAACTACACGACGACTAATTTGTTTGAAAATGAAGTCTAGTTTTCATAAACTCGGCCCGATTATTTACACAAAGGCAGCGAGAATGGTGATTAATAACCACGTGGACCCTGAGTCTGCTTCGCCGAACTTTGCATAAAGAGTTTCAGATTGAACCCCTAAAAGCCTCCTGAGGCCAGAAGCAAAGCCACGCCTAGGACCTACCATCAGACGCTGCCTACGACACCTACAGATTTGGGTAAAGCCCTCTCTTCCCCAGGTCCCCAGACACCCTGGGGTTCCCGAGCTTGTCGTGAAGTGACTTATGAGTGAGGGAACCCGGTCAGCAAGGGACAGGCTGCTGTTTCCACGGGGCTTCGTTGGCTCCATAGAACCAGCCTTCGTTCCCTAAAGCTGTCGGGTCCCCTCCGAGTCCGTGCACGTCCTTCCCAAATGGGACATTCCAGTCAGGGCCGTGGTCACATGACCAAGTCGCGTCCTGTCGTAAGCAGAACCGACCCCTATTGCACTGTCTTGGCATGAAAATAAGGACACTCGGCAGAATCTACAAGTTCTGGAGGGGTCAGGCAGGGAGGAAAAGATAAATGGTTCATCTTCGTTCACAAAAACACGTGTTCTACGAAGTGCTGTCAGTCAGAGATGGCTGAAGAGGAAAGGTTCCCTTGTGCGTGGGACACACAAGGTTCAAGAAGCAGCGACGTTTTAAACGAAAAGTCAGAAAAACTATGACCATTCAGTCCCGGGGGTTAGTTCTCGGCCTTCGGCGAGCAGCTTTACGGGGCCATGCGTATTCTTTTTCATTCCAGCTCTGTAATTTTCGCCCCGTGGCCGAGAGTTACCAGGGACCTGTAGTCCAGTGCACTCGTCAGCGTCCTTTCCACGCGTTTCTTTGAAGATAAAACGCGCTTCGGCAGGACCACGTTTGCAAAAGGTCACATCGTGGTAGCCGGCTGTCGGTGACCGAAAGCTTCCATGGCCCTGGCCAAAGGCCCGAGGGGAGCGCATCGCAATGCGGTTGCCAAGGAGCTTCGGTTACTTCTGTGACACGCGACCCTTTAAGGTGACGACGGGCATCACAGGCGCGAACGTCGTTCCAGGACACCCGATTTCCAGGAGTTCCGTGCGACACGTGGAACACTGACGACACAGCCCCACAGAGCTACAACCCGGAGCAGGCTTCGTGTTCTCGTTGGATGACGCCCCGTGTGCAACTTAACACGTCAGCTATTCCGAACGAGTTCCCTTTCTTTAAAGAAAACAGATATTTTGAGATGTGCCAGGGACCCGCCAAAGACATCCCCGATACCTCAAGGTCGAAAGACCGTCATTTAGAATTTGATATTTTTTGGGGAGGGGAAGGGGTAAGTTTATCAAAAATCTCAAAAGGTTTGGACATTTGACTAGGCGCGCAGATCACTGTGAAACGATTCTTACTGATCCGTTTCGCCGAAGTGACAATAACACCTTTCAGGGGCGAGCACGGAACGAACGCTAGACAGAGCTGAGCAAGACTCAGCTCGTCACGCTGAGAAGACGAGGCTCCCTCACGTCCTCAGACACCGATGGTCAAGGTCACATGAAGCACAGGAAATCGTTCCGAGAAAACAGAGTCTTTGTTTTCTGGGCAGATCACTCGAAAGATTAAAAAATAAAAAACCCTTTCACGATCTCTTGTTGAGAGCAGACCAGTAATCCATGAAAACCGACCTTTTTAGAGGAAACCAGATTCTACTTTGGCGTCCGCGCATATTAAGTCGATTCATTCATTTAAAAAAAAATACTTACTTGGATCCGCCCCCTGCTTAGCCGCTTAAGCACGCACAGCACTCCAGTCCCACGATTTCTAGCCCTAGAAACCTTCTACGGTCTTCCTCGTGCATTCAGGGTTTGCCCTCGGCTTCGCCTCTTTCCCTTTCTGGAAGAACCAGCCCCGAATGAGGACACGATTGCTTTCCTTTCCCCCAACAAAAATTCCGCTGCACGCCTCCTACCTGCTCGTTTGGAAAACTCGTTCTGCTTTCCTTGCACGCAGAGATGTTCCCCTGCGATTGCAGGCGGGTTTAATTCCGTGTATTCGTTAGAATTCTGAACCCTTAGGAACCTTGCTTTCTAGTGAAGACCAAGTCAGCGCTGTGAACCGCTGCACCGGCATCTTTAGTCGGGGGGCAAGTTTACGACTGCGTTTCCTCCCTTCTAGAAGCATCTGCTTTCTCATCGTGGTTTTTCTGGTGTTTCTCCAGCGAGGCTGTCCTTCACACCAAAATAGGTGTAGTGTCTCGGTCATAAGCAGCCCAGAGTGGTAAGCTTTTCTTCAAGAATCAATGATTCTGTGTTTTTTCCTCTTTCGAGTGACCTAGACCGTCCATGAGTGCCCATCCTCTCATTTAATTGTGCGAAACTCTAAGGTCTCAGGTTACCAAGAAGATCTGGGAAACGCTTTCGGTGGACAGGCCAGAAAATGTACTTATCATTGGAAAGTTCCCGTGTAAGGTCTTCTCCCATTTGTGTCTCATCCCCTCGGCCTTAACGACGGCGCTTGAGTACTCGTGAAACTTATATGAGACCCTCAAGCGGCTAGCCCTCCGCTCCTCGCCTTTTGGTTGGTGCCAGATCTGTAACGGAGGTAACGGAGCTCGCTCGACTTTTAGTAAATCTAGGGAGACTAGGAGTGTGATATTTAAGGCTAGGAACTTTCCAGACGTCCTCGCATCCGTCAGACCAGCACACTCAAACTGGCTTGTGTTCGTGCAAAGTCATCACGTCGCGCTCTTGCACAAATCGAGTTTGGCCGTGCCGTCCAGGGGGAGGAAAATGCCGCGAGGACGCACCAGGCAGACGGGGCCCCTGCCGCTTGTTTTAACGTTCTGGCCGCGAATCAGGCGTTACAGCAACAGAAAACGCGCGCGTTTATGAATCACGATGGGATCCAAACGGGCAGGTGGGCAGGGTGGTGTTGCCCACGCCAGTGGGATGGCTTCGGCGTTGCACTGGTGTCTGGGAGAAGACGCAAGATCATTTTTGTCCTTGACGAGTGGTTTTAAGGAGGCCCTGGGCGGGATTGGGGGCACAAGAGGCTGCTTCGCGGTTTGCATATTAAAAGCCTCCCTTTTTCTTCAGTCTTAGGCCCTTGTTTCGGTTATCCGCTGTCTGGATTTCAAAGACGTGGTAAGATTTACGTCTTTCAGGGCCGAGAGCATGCGCGTCCGGGGTAGATCTGTCCATTGCCCGCAGTCCGGGCCAGTCACTATCCCGCATTTTCCTTCGTTGGCTTCGCTGAGGAACCGCTGCCTTCCGACGCCGTGACTTTTACGTCTGCGCGTGTCTGGGGGCGGACGGGGGAGGACCAGGGTGAGTTGGAGCGGCTCCAGCCTTAGGCTTTGTTTCTCCGGGGACTGAAGTTGCAAACCAAAGCTGGATCCTCACTCCTTTTCTTGGGCGCTCCCTGCGAGCTGTCGTCTTCAAAGGATCGGGTCGCCTGGCCCATCGTAATGCCGGGGAGCTCGCCGGCCCACCCAAGCACACGCTTTTTATATCGGGGAGACGGCTTCCCACTGGGGCCGAAACGCAAGGGCAACTCCGTTCTGGAACGTCGGGCTCAGCGCGCCCCGCCTGCGCGGTCTACAGGCGGCTTTCCACGAAGGCCCGGGGCCCGCTCCTCTTGCGGCGGGCTCAGTTTCTCTCTCCACCCGACCCCTGGGAGGAAAACCCCCCACGACTGTGCTTCTGTGGGTCCCCGAGGCTCGGCCTCCAGCGAAGCCTCGTGCTGCCGGTCATTTGCAGGAGGTGGAGGGGGTTCCAGGCCATGTTTCCTCACTCGGGGCTTTTCTCCTGGGGCCTCGGGCTCATCATTCCAGTTTCTAATCCCGGGTGGGAGTGACACCTCCCAGGGTTAGACAGGGTCTCGGGGGAGACAGGGCTGTCAGTGGCCCTCAATGTTTTAAAAGCCTCTTGAAGTTCAGCCAGAGCTTCCGAGAGGGAGGTCGAGGGACTTGATAGCTGAAAAGCTCTGTTTCTGTCGGGGGGGACGTGAGTCCTTCGGCTGGGATCCTGGACACGCCTCGTCCGCAAAGGGCTTTGCACAGAGAGGCCTGACTCCCCCAGAGCCCGGCAAAGGGAGGAGGCCCCCTCTCGGTCTTGGCCGCTGCTGCTTACTGCATTTTACCCCCTTGCTTCCAGCGTTTTCTGATGAACCCGTAGACGCGGGGTCTAGGGACGAGGCCGGGGCGCTCTGTGGAAATCCCGCAGGGAGAGGGACGTTAGAACGGGCGGCTGGGCCTGTGAGGGGCAGCATGGGGGCGGCATGGGGGTCTGCGACTGAGAAAGTCTGCGAGGAGACGGGTCAGGTTGTGGGGAGGAGGGTTCGGTCGCATGTGGCTGCGGTTTGGGTTCCCACTTCTGCTCTTTCTCCACCTTAGTATCGGAGGCCGTAAGGCGGCGTTCCTCCGTGTCCCCTTTTCGGCTTGGTCTTTCCATGGTTCCCGGAGGGTGACAGTTTAGGCTGAGGACTCTCTGCAGTGAATGCATTTATGTGTTCTTCAGTTCGAAGGCTCTTTTGCTCATTCCTCAGGCTCTGGTCCTACGCCTGGCAGGTGGACGCGGGGCGCTGCTGCCATCTTTAGGGGTGCGGGAGGGCCCACAGCCGCTGGGGATGAACCGCGAGTAGCAGAGCCGGCTGCAGCGGAGGGGGCCGGCCCCGCTGACCCCAGGGTCGAGTCCCTGCCGTTAGGAAGGGCAGACTGTGCAGCCCGGCACGCGCGGGACGGCCGCCGTCAGCCGACAGCGCTGTGACAAGCCCGCGGCGGGGCCGTTCCCCGACGGTTCTCGTCAAGGCCGGCCTGGGGAGGGGGCCGACAGCGACACCGACCGACTGCCCTGTGCTCGGCACACCGTGAAGTGGGGGGCGTCGCCGCGGGAAGGCTGTCGTTTCCAGCGGATCCCCGCGTCGTCGTCACCCTGCTGCCGGATGACACAGCCCGGCGGGGCGGGAGCCACGCTGAGCTGCCATGACCCTGGCATGAGTCTTTTCTTCCCACGGACGATGGCTCAGGAAGACGTCGCGACCGCGAAGTGGCCTCTTGTTCAAAGGGACGGAAGAGAGTGGGGTGGAGGCCCCTGTCCTGGTCCCCGGGCAGGAGGGAGGGAGGGACAGAAGGCAGGAGGGTGGGCCGACCCTCTCGCCTGTGCTGTGGCGGGGACGGGGAAGCCACCTCGCCTTGCACGAAGCCGCTCCTCCGCCTTGGCTGGGAGGGACGTGGAACACCCGGGCTGGTCCCGTGGGTCACAGAGTCGCTTGCCGTTCCGTTCTCTGTGCGGGGCGTTCAGGGGCACGGTGACGCGGGGCGGGCCGCTGCGGGGTGCCGGGGGCGGGGAGCAGGCTGGGGAGGGGGGACAGTGTGCTGTTAGCCGTCAGGGCGTCTTCCCCGAAGGCGGACCCCCCCACATACACACCGGCTGCAACTCGTGCTGGAAGTGGTCAGCGTGGCTCGCTGTCCCCTTGGCGGCTCCAGACCCGTGGGTGACGCATGGCTTCCTTCAGGACAATTCGAGGTTCTTTTTAACGGCGCCCGACGGCCGTCCCGTGGTTAGCATTTAGCACGGGGGCGACTGTTTTTCTCCATCCGGTGCCCGTGGACCGAACAGGCACACGTACCCGGTGGTTACTGAGCCCTCCGACAGCTGAAGCCCAACGGGGAAAAGATCAGGGGCTTCGCTGGCTGGATTGGGGGCTGAAGACGCCCTGCATCCAGCACCGGTGCGAGGCAGGCGATGATGGGTCGGGAGGGCGCGGCGGGCGGCCCTGACACAGGCACCGGCGTCCGCACAGACTTACTTGTCCCCTGACGCCGGGCCCGGGATTCCGAGGCGAGAGGGACATTCTTCTGCACGAGACGGGAAGCCGCAGAGGCAGCCACGGCACCCCCAGCCCCGATCTCCTCTCCCTGTGTTTCCTGCTTTTCCTTGGGGAGCTCGGGGACCCCCCCGCCTCGTCCATCCTGATTAGGGGGGGGCTATTATGAAGGGTTCTTTTTAGGCCGATCGCTGACACATTGACACGTTTAATTCATTGGGCCGGGCCTAAGACGCGGTCCATCCAGGGAGCTGCGACCGAGGGGGAGAGCTGCGTCCGGCGCCTGCGGGTGTTGCTCTGCGGTCCTTCTCCTCACATCCTTCCCCCGCTTGGTTCTCTCGGTAACGTGCCCACCCGTTTGTCGTTTCCAGACCCCAGAATGGCTCCATGATCCTCTACAACAGGAAGAAGGTGAAGTACAGGAAGGACGGGTATTGCTGGAAAAAGAGGAAAGATGGGAAGACGACCAGAGAGGACCACATGAAGCTGAAGGTCCAGGGCGTGGAGGTAAAGCGCGGAACAGGCTTTGTTTTTGTTGTCGCTGTCGTCGTCGTCGTCCTGCAAAGGTCGCCGTCGGGCGGCGCGGAGGACGGCGTCGCTGAGGCGGGGTTCGGTGCGGTCGCCGCTGCCCACCGCGCCTGTGCTTGTCGGGCCCCTGCTCGCTGTTTCCTGCCGCCTCCTCTCCCCGGGCTCCACGCCCGTGACACCGATTCCGCTAAAGCGCCCCGTTTCTGGGGTGTGGGCGGAGGCCGCAAGCTGCCTGCAGACCCGGGTGCTGTGTCTGTCCCGGAGGAGCCTCCGGGGCCGTGGAGAGGGGAAGGGGGAGGGGTGCTGGGTCAGGGCCGTCCCTCCCCAGGTGGTGGCCCGGGCCGGCCCCTGGGAGCCGGTGGTCGCCAGCCGGAGCCCGGCTTCCCTCCCTCCACGGTCAGACCCTTCCATTCCCTGTGGGTGTCTCGGCCTCGGGGCGCTCGCAGGCCTTAGAGCTCAGCGATGCGCGGACAGGTGTGCGGGGTGGCGCGGGGCCAGTGAGCTGGGCAGGAAGCACCACGGGGCCTCGCACACGCACCCGGTTAGGTCCTGGGGGTGCGGGGCGCGGTCTGGGTTCCTTGCGGTCGTCCTGACCCCACAGGCCCTCACCCTTGGGCATCCATGGACGCACCCCTGGTTCCTCTGTCGTGGTCTGTGGCCCCGAGTCACGTGTCACGGCTCGGGACGTGAACCGCGGTGTGCCCCGGCCCCCCGTGGCCGAGCACCCGCTTCTTCTCCTGTCCGGGTGGTCCCTGGGGCGCGGTGGGCGCCGTCGTGGGCCAGGAGCCGAGGAGCTGGCTTGTGAGGCCCCTGGCACTTGTCCCCCTGGAGCGCGTTGGCTGCGGGTCCGCTAGCGGGCCGGGATGGACGGCCCGAGCCGGCGTCCGGCGGCTCGCCCTCCAGGCTGGCGTGCATGGGACGCGCCTGTCCCCGTGGCCTTTCCTGTACGATCCGCGTCCTTCAGTGGCCACTGAAATGGCATCCACCGGCTTTTACTGGGTCACCCCATGGGGAGAGGGAACCTCATTTCCCATTTGGTGGGGTTTTGCCGATTTTGTGGGGTTTTTCCGATTTGGTTTTGTGAACACCTGGGCGCCGTGCTCTCCGGTGATGAACAGAGCCCGGTGTGAGGGTCTCGGTTCCCGCGTTCGCCTGTGGGCGAGGGGAGTGGGGGCCGCGATGAGGGGAGCCCTCTGGGCTGGGACGCCACGCCAGAGCCGTGGCAAGCAGCTACCGCAGGTCCCTGCATGGTCCGTCTGCGGGGACAGGGTCCGTCTATGGGGACGGGGTCCATCTGCGGGGTCCATCTGTGGGGACGGGGTCCATCTGCGGGGACGGGTTCCGTCTGCGGGGACAGGTTCATCTGCGGGGACGGGGCGACGTCAGTGAGGGCAGGGGGCATTCCGCCTCGCCGCAGCTCAGAGGCCTGGAGGGAACCGGCCTGGGTGTGCGTTTTCTCCCCTTGGGTTATCCATTAGAGTCGTCTCGGGTGGAACCAGGGTGGTCTGTGGTTATTCTTGGCCGCCCTTGCGTTTGGGGTGACCGTGGCTCCCATCCCCGAGGGCTGGTGTGTGGGCACGCGCACGGGGACCGTCTGGACCCCCGGAGCACGGCAGCGGGGACCGTATGAGACCGTGAGGGGCGTCCGGGGCTGCCTGGGCATGAGTGGCAGGGGCGGTGGGCAGGGCAGGCGGGCTGGGGCAAGGGGTGTGCCCTCAGTTCTCGGAGACAGAGGCCACCTCGGCGGCCTCAGGGGTGGTGGCCTCTCGCACTGAGCTCAGGGAGCCGTCCCATTGAGCAGCCCCACTGTGCGCACGGCCGTGAGGTGTCTACAGAGGAAAAGGGGGCCGTGTCCTCGGCCCCGTGGACTCGGAGGGGCCAGCCGTCCCTGGAGGTCAGTGGTGCAGGCAGGTTCCGGGGGGAGGCCTGGGCCTCCGGACAGGTGTCCTGGAGGTCAGGGCCCGAGGCGGGTCGGACGCCAAGCGCCGCGGCGGGCGGGACCTGGGCCTGACTCACGCCGGGTGCCGCGGAGCTCCCTGGGTCACTCGGCACCGTGGCCGGGGCTGCTCCCATGTGGTACTTGGACCCCCGCATCCCTTCACCCGCGTCCTGCTGTGCGAGCACCCGGGACCCCCCATCCGTGGGCTTTTAGGTCCTTCCCTGCTTTCTCAGCGTCGCGCGCTGTGCCCGCCGGCGCGTGCGGCGTGTGGCCGGGCCCTGCGGTCGCCAGCGGCGAGGTCCGAGCGGTTTCCGTTTCACTGGACACGGCTGGGCCCCTGCGAGGTGCGAACGACCAGCCCTGAGCGCTGCCGCCCCCTCCTCACCCCGTCACACGCCGGCGGGCGAAAGGCGTTTGGATTCGGTCGTTCTCAGCTGTTCTCGGGGACCAGCCCGTTCTCGGGGACCAGCCCGTTCTCGGGGACCAGCCCGTTCTCGGGTTCATCGCGGTCCGTGCCACGGGTGTGACCTTCAAACGTCCCCGAGGTCAGCCGCCTCCGGCAGGACCAGCTCGCGTCCCGCGGGCTCCTCCCGCACCGGCTCCCTGTGGCCGGGAAGCCCCGCGGTCACGCCGGGGACAGTGGCGGCCGGTCCTGTCCACGCGGGGCACTGCGGTGTGGGCAGACACGGGGCTTTGTGTCCCGCGGGGGGCGGGGGGGCTCCCTAGTCTGGAACCTGTTTTCTCCTTCCGTGGACTCGGCCCCGCGTCGCGCGAGGCTCGGGCCAGCCAGCGCTCCCAGCGCTGGGGGAGGCAGGCCGCCTCGCCCGGGGTCCCGGGGCTGTGGCTTTTCCGCCACCCGGGCCGGGCGCCTCGGGCCAGGGCACGATGGAGACACTGGGACGTCCGGGAGGCCTTCCAGCCCCGACGCTTTTGTTCTCCGAGTCCAGGGCCCTCGACACACGGCGCGACGCAGGGGCACGGGGTGGGGGCAGCCGCTCCCGAGCCGACGGACGAGCTGTGGGTCCGTGATCCGTCGCCTCGTCTGGAGGCCAAGGAGACGCCGACTTGATCGGGTTCCGGGGGTGACGGAGGTCGGCAGAGGAAGAAGCAGGCGGTCGTGACGTCAGCGTCTCTCGATGGACGCCTGCCTTTCGGGGCCCGACGGGGGCGGGACCTGCAGTGTCCCCTCCCCCCTGGGGTGGCTGTGCCGGGGCGGACGAGCTGGGGTGGGCCAGCCCGAGGCGAGGCGGGAGGCGGGCCAGGCTGGAAGGGGAGCCTCCAGCAGCCCGGTGCCCTTCTCTGGCCTCGGAAGCGTGCGGGGCTGTCCTCAGCCCGGTCCTCACAGCCCTCTCCGGGGAGAGACGGCGCGTCGGAACCCGGGCGTGTCAGGGCCAGGACCTCGTGGCGGAGGTGGGGTCCGGACCAGCCGCGTCCCTCGGCTCCGAGAGCACCCTGGACGCGTTTGGTGGGACAACCGTCCCCCAGGACAGAGGCCGCGGGGTGGGGGTGGGGTGGGGGCGGCGCAGACGTTATTGTCCGCGTTCAGGTATTTCCCCGACGGCACGCGCAGGCGGGGACTTCCCGGCCCTCTCCGCTGCCACGGCCTGCGCAGAGCCCGGGGACGGAGGCGAGGAGCCGGCACTGATTGCCAACGTGTGAGGGTGCCGGCGCCGGGCGGACTGATGATTTGGGGTTTATTTGATCGAACGTCGTACGCGGCGCGTGAGAAACCGAAGCTGTGCTGCCCCGCAGCCTAAGGACTCCTGCGTCGGTGGCAGAGATGAGGCGATCGAAGGCTCGGAGGGCCGTTCCGGGGCACGCGCAGGGGTCACGACGAAGCTGGACCGGGCCTCTCGAGGAGCCGCCGTGGGGGGACGCGCGTGTCAGGAATTTCCTCCGACCGAGAACGTGGACGTTTCCCTTACGAACGCGTCGATGCCGAGCCGGTGGCTGCGGTTTTCCCCTCCCTCGGCGCCTGACGACCGTCGCTCACGGGTGACCCGCTTGCCCGCGGTCGGCACGCGGCGCTGAGGCCTCCGCCCTCCCTCCTGCCTTGGTTTCCCCAGCTCTCGCTTTCAACGCTCAGAGCCCTGCTGAGCTCTGCGTTTCAGCGCCTAAGACGCTGGTGGAGGCCAGGGCAGGGCCCCGCTTGCCGGAAATTTCCGAAAAGACCCGTTTAAGTCTCGGGGGGACCCTGAGAACGACTGTTGGATCCGAGGGCTGGGATGGGAGTGCGGTCGGCCCCTGCGGGCCCCGAGCCCCTTCCATCCGAGGCCGACGGGCAGCAAAGCTTCCCCGAGAGTCACGGCTGCTCCGGGGGCCCCCGATGGGGAGGGACACTCTGGGCCGTGCCTGTTCTCAGGTGACCCAGGGCCGGGGAGGCTCCGCGGTCACTGCTGAGGACAGCGCGGGCGAGGCTCCGGGTGACGTTCAGCGAGGCGGACACCTCGCGGGGACGTGTTAGAGGCAGCGGCGTTGTCCGTAGCTCGAGTCTCAGAGCGCGACGGCCGAAGGCCGGACTCGTTTCCGCCTGGGACTGGGGGACAGCAACGGGGGGAACCCCGAGACCCCATCCCCACCCCAGGTCCCTTGCTCCTCGGCGCAGCGGAAACACACTTCACCCTCCCGGCTGCGCCGTTCGACTTGGAGCCCTGCCCCTGGCGTGTGCTTACGACGCAGAATCAGACCTCACTGTCCCTGCAGCCATGTTAGGTTCGGTTCCCCCAAAGAACCCACGCCGAACCGTCCGGCAGTCAGTTCCTCCAGAATCTGGGGGGCCTTCCTCGGGCCTCGTCAGCCTTCGTGGCTGTGAGAGTCTCCGTCACAGCCCCACCGAGGGGGGCGGAGCGTGGGCCGCACCGAACCCTTTCCCCCTTTCCGCTGCCACCCCGAGCCCCCTGACGTGGGTGGCGGCTTGGACGATGCCCCCGCCTCCGCGTGGGCTTTCTCGGCCCCTCTCGCCAGCACAGTAGGGGCCCAGGCTGTGTTTGCTGCCCGACCGCGTGGCCGGACGGTGGCCGGGCTGGCCCATCGGTTTCCAGTACCTGCTGGGGGTCGTTGGTCTCCCCACGCCCGGGGCCTGAGCACGACCTTGCATTTCGGGGTGGAGGGGGGTGGGGAGTCGGATGTCGGCAGGGGAGGGCGTGCATCAGCCCCTGTCACAACCACAGTCGCCTCTTCTGGGGGTGGCCGAGTGGACCCCACTGACGTCGCTTCCCTCCCAGATTAGTGGACGACTCAGAGACGCGGCCCGGGATTCGGCCTCCTCTTTCCCCCTCTTCTCAACACCCGGCCACACAAGTCTCGGGCTAAGTCCCCGTGAGCGTGCGCCCCATCCCGTGGGGGGGCTTCGTCCCGACCTTTTCCCAGCCGTCCAGGTGGAAGCCCGGCAGAGCCGCGGGGCGCGGGAGAAGGGGAGATGGAAATCGGCGCCCTGAGAAACGAAGACTCTGCTTTTATCCTTTCTCCTCAAATGGCGTTCGCGCTGGCATGTTGTGAATGGACCGAATTACACCGAAACCGAGATGAAACGAGCTCGGGGGCAGGGAGAGCCACCGTCGCACTCGCCTTAGCGGATGTAATGCAAAGCGACGCGCTTTCCACTCAATTAGCCTGCACATCGCGCTGGCCACCGACCAGGATGCGGAGCGTTCGGGGTTTTGTTTTCACGTGATTGAGGGAGACGCGATGGGATAAATCCCGAGAACTACCCTCCGTTCCCCTTCGGTCCGAGATGCTTGTGCTTGGTGTTTCCTCCCCCCTGGGCTGGAACGGGGCCTCGCTCCTCCGGTGGGGGCCCGGGAGGGGAGCAGGCCCCCCGCCCGGCCCCCAGCAGCACGGTCCCCCCAGAGATCAGTGGGGTTGCAGCGGAAGCTCCTTCCTCGAGCTCAGGGCCCTCTTCGGCTGCGTAAACAAGGGTGCGGACTCCGAGCCGTTTCCTTCGGGGTTGGACCCCACTGTGTGGGCTTTGAACCCCAGAGAAGGAGGGCACGCGGGACCGCGGCTCACAGACGTGAGCGCGCAGGCCGGCGGCGACAGGGTCTCCTCGTTTAATTTATTTGGCTTCGCGACCCTTCCCTGCATTCTCCGTGCTCCTAATGCGGCGATGTTGCTCGTTCGCACAGCGGCTGGACGCGAGGCGGAGCGGGGGTTGCGGCTGTGAGCAGGGACAGCGCAGGGGACCCCGCCCGAGCCTCCCTGTGTGCTGTTCTGTCTCCCGCGGGAGGGGCCCGGGAAGGGACAGCGCGTTCGCCCCCGATGGACTAGAAAAGGGCGTCTCTACGTCAGGGTGCGTGCGGGTGCCCTGGGGGCTCGGATTCGGTCGGCCGGTGGGGCCTCAGAGGCTGCCTTCGTGCTGGTTCCCGGTGCCATCGCCGCTGCTCCTGGCCGGGGGTCACTCTTCGAGCCGTGACGATGGGGAGACGTGAGGGAGAGACAGTGGCATCGGGCAGTCCCGCAGGCTGCGGATCCCCTGGTACCCGTGCGAGCTGAAAATGCGTGCCTGCCGACCGGGCCCGGCCACGGCCAGTGGCACGCGCGTGTCTGCCTGGCCCAGCAGCTGTGGCCAGGCACCCGGCCCATCCTGTCTCCGCACGTCGTCCTCCTCATTTTCCCTCGCGCCGACGCCCCACCTGCGTGCCTCAGCGTGTCCGCGTCTCATCTGCGAAACCAGGTACCCGGTCCGATGGCGGCTGCTTTGGCTCCGAAAGGCACGTCAGGTAAATAGCGCGGTTTCGGGGCGTCCAGGACACGCGCAGCCTCCGCGCACTTTAGATTACGCCCCCGTCCTGCTTGTCAGCAACATTTTGGCTTTGGGTCTGACAGCAGAGGAGGAAACAGCCCTGGGCGTTAGCTCCGCGCCCTCCCCCCTCGCAGTCGCCTTTTCATCCACGCGCAGAGATGGCGTCCGAGTGACAGGCCCCCTCCGGGCGGCGGCCCTTCGCTCAGGGCACACGCCGGCGCCGTCCGACTTTCCTTTAGTAAAGCCCGGTCCACGTTCGGTGAGTTCATCGAAGTGTCGAGGGGGCGCTCCGGCCGCGGCTGCCGCTGTCAGCTTCCCTGCCACCTGCCACCTGCCACCGGCCCCGGGTGGCGGGTGGGGGCCGCTGCGGGGGGCCAGCTCCCGAGCCTCCTTGCTCCTTCTACGTAGCCGTGTCAGGTAGCCACGTCAGGTAGCCACCGATACTTTTACCGATTACACGTGGAAACATCTTAACTACGTTGGATAAATGAAATGTATCCTTAAACTTAGTTTGGCCTGTGTTTTGTTTGTTTGTTCGTTTACTTCTTTTCCGTCGTAGGGAGTTGACACTGCGGCTCGTACTGGGGCTGTGCGGCACCGGCCGGGGACACGCGGCTGGGACCCGGGTTACTTTGGGGCGTGCGCATCCCTTAGGCTCGGGCACTAGTCCTGCTGCGGGGCCTGCGCCGGGCTCGCTCAGAGTTGGAAGTGGGGCGCGGTGCGGTGGGTCGGGCAGGGCCGATCTGTGGCGAGGCTGGAGACTCGGGCCCCGCAGCGGGACAAGGGGACCCGCGGAAGTCGGGTTCTGGTCCCGCGCAGGCATCCGGCCGGCGCCCCCAGCTTAGATATTGAAGCTCCTGTCCGCAGGTGCAGGAGCCGGGTCCCGGGCTGTTTCAGAGCCGGCGCCGCTGAATCCTCGGTCCCCTCCGTCACCCACGCAGGCCCGCTGGGGTGGCAGGAGCGACGGCCGCGGGCGGCAGGCCCGCAGAGCCGGGTTGCAGGAGGGGTGCTGAGGAGCGGTGCTGTCATCTGCGGGGGCCTGTGCCTTGCCAGGCGCCAGGGTGTCTGGACTTTCAACATCCATGAGTCAGAATGGAGCCCGAGGCCAGCAGGGCTTCCGACGGGGGGCCCCCCAAGGCAGGCATCGCCTGGGGACCCCAAAGCCCCCAAGCTGCACCCCTGAAGGCCACGGGGCCTTTCCTCCACCCATCAGTTCTGCTGGGTCCAGGGGAAGCTCTTCGTCCTCATAGTGCTCGGGAGGCTGGGGGCAAAGGGATTTCTGTCACCCAGCGGGCGTTGATTAATGATTTAGTTTTTCCGTCCGTCCCTCTGTCCGTCCGTCCTTCCGTCCATCCATCCATCCATCCATCCATCCATCCTTCCATCCGTCCATCCTTCCATCCGAGAAACATCGTACCAAGCCCACTGCGTGCCGGGCACTTGGCTAGGCGCTGGGGATAAGGTACGGGGATGCAGGTCCACCTCTGCCCTCTGAAACTCCCAGTGTCGCGGGTGGGGGCAGACCGCGGTCAGCACCCCAGGACGTGCCAGGCTGGGCGCTGGCCTCCGGAGGTCTGGGAGGGAGTCGGTGAGGCAGGAGCACACACCTGTGCCTCGGAGGGACGTGGCCGTGCAGAGCTGGGGGGCGTCCTCAGCAGACTGTCTCTACGCTCTGGCTGGTCCCCAGGGACAGCCTCTCCCCGGCCAGGGGGGTTTTAAAGCTGCAGTTATTACGCGAGGTCAGTTCTAGAATGGACTGTCCAGCAGCGGTCGGTCCCCAGCCTTTAGGCCCCGGGGACAGGTGCTCCTGATGGCCTGGGGCGGAGCTGAGGCGGGGGTGCCCAGCCTGGGCAGCGGGCGCAGATGGGGATGAAGCTTCCCTCCCCCGCCGCCCACCTCCCGCTGTGCGGCCCGGGTCCTCTCAGGGCACTGCCCGGTGCCGGTCCACGGCCGGGGGCTTGGGGACCCCTGCTCTGCCGATAGCTAGCCACACTGTGTCGTATGTTTAAAACATGCTCAGAGTGTAGATCTTACGTTACAAGGGTTCTTGCCGCACACCTAAATGAATAATTAAATTAGTGGTATTGATAAGAGGGAAGGTTTGGGAGGGGATGGACACGGTTATGGCCTCGGTGCTGATGGCTTCACAGGGGCACCCTTATCTCCCGACTCACTGAACGGTGTACATCAAATACAGCTTTTTCCCGTCAATTATACCTAAATAAAGTGGTTTTAAAAAAGATACAAAACGTCGTAATATGCAAAATTAAAACATATCAACATGCCTCATGGATAGACTGAGCCTCGTAACGAGTCCCTCCCGGCAGAGGGTCGATGTCCTCTCTCCTGCCTCCGTCTCCTCGAAATAAACACCTTTCCTGTTCCCACGGCTTCAGAACGGACACACACCCCGTGGGGAAAAAAAAACCGCGGTAGAGGGTAAGGTGGAGGCTCCCGGGGGCGATGCGAGGTCGTTTCGGACAGCTCTGCGGTGTTTCTCAGGTGGGAAACCGAGGCCCAGAGGGCCTAAGCGGCTGCGGCCCCGCTGGTGAGCGGCAGAGCCTGGACCCAGACGCAAGGCCTCCTGGTCCCCGGGCTCGGGCCCACGTGCTAACAGCCCCTGTCGTGGGCTTTTCGCTTGAACGCGTAAAGGCCCCGGCTTTGGAGTTCCTTCATCCGCTCCTTCATCCCAGCAGCACCTCCCCGGGGCTGGGGGAGGGTGTCGTGGGCAAGGCCCAACCTTCACGGAGGAGACGCCACTTCATGCCCTGACTCCGTGAGAAGGACCGTGCCGAGGTGTGGGACTGTAAGATCTTACCGCAGGAGGATCCGATGAGCGTGGGGAGGGGGGAGGCAGCTGGAGGAAGGGACGTTTCCCCGAGCTTGTGAGTAGGTGGGTGGGGAGGGCAGGGAGGAGAAGGAGAAACGCATTCCCGCAGAAGGAGGGCCTGTGCAAAGGCCCCGAGGCGTGAGGAAGGACCGTGATGGAGGCGGACAGTGTACCTGGTGCAGAGGGGAGCGGGTGCAGGGGAGCCTGGGGACGGCCACATCTTCTCGTTTTAAAAACTGGGTTAGGCTGCTCTCCGGAGGACTGCCTGGGGGCGGGGTGCAGCTTCAGGAAGGAGGGGCTTCTCTCTTCATTGTTCAAAGCAGGTGGTCTGGCTCCCCCTTTTATTCTTTTTCCTCCTTTGTCCTTTTTCTTCCCCGGGCGAGTCTCTTCTCCCTCTTCCGTTTCAGCATCCGGGGACCCAGGCTTCAGGAGTGAGAGGCTACAGATGGCTCGGGTCTCAGAGCCGCAAAGCCAGGGGGACGCGCGGCCCCGAAAGCTGTCATGTGTCACACAAGTCAGCCCTGCAGCGCCGCGGCCACCTTCCCGGCAGAATGTCAGGCAGCCCGGCACCAGGAGCAGCTGCTCGGGGCGGCTCTGAGCCATGTCTCAACACCGCCAACACCGCGTCCCGCTTTCCGCGGAGGTAGCCCCTGCCCCTGCCCCCTCGCTGCTGGGCGCCCTGGGCCGCTTTCTCTTCCAGCATCTGTTCCTGGCACCCGGGAAGCCTCTGTGCGGGGGCTCCGGGACGCCGGTCTGCATCTGAAATGACCCCGGCTGCGGCCTGCCGGACGGACGTGGGCGCTCAGCCTGCGTCTGTTCTCCGGGCGGGGGAGGGCTGAGTTACAGCCTCCGTCGCTGCTTAGTGACAGGGTCCCTACTGGTTAGCGATGGGGGTCCCGCAGCAGAGAGGAAGGACACCCCCTGCGTGATCCTCAGCATCCCTGAGCCCCCCAGGGAGCAAGAGTGCGCAGGGAGCGGCCTCCACGCCCCGCCAGGCGGGCCCAGAAGGGAGGAGGGGCGGGCATCAGGGGAGACGTAGAAACCTTGCGCCATCCGTAAAGGCCACTCGGCCCTCTGCAGACGCCTTTGTTCCCGTAAACGTCAGAAATGCTTGGCCTCAGAAACGAGAACCAGTGACCGCGGCGTCCCCAGCCTGATGCACTTCCAGGCCCCTTGCCCGCCTGGCCCGTCCTCCACCCCGTGGGCCTGGCCCGTCACCCGAAGCCCTCTGGGCCCGCCGGGAGGATGCTCAGAGGGCCGCGTGCGTGGAGCTTCGCCTGGGCTCATCGGAGGGGGTGCCGGCATGAGTCCCAAGCCCCCTGCTTGCCCGATGAGCCATCCTGTCCCAAAGACGATGAAGCAGTGGGGTTAGCAGAGGTCTGTGACTTTTTCAGAAGGGGTTCCCGCAGAAGCGGCCCCACTCGGGACTCTGGGTGGCCGCTCCCTGAGTCGGGGCGGCTCTGGGCCCCACGTGGACGCGTGGCCGAGGGGAAGAGCGAACCAGGTCAGGCTCTTCTCGGGGAGGCGGCGTCCTCTTGCCGCCACGTGGCACCGGTTGGCAGGGGCGCTGTGGTCCAGGTAATCGCTTCGTAATTGACTGCCTCCCCTTCTTCCCGTTTAATAAATAGGATGGATAAAAGCGACCCACGCGGGGTGGGATTGTAATTCAAATCCCATGGACTGCAGCTGCGCATCCTTCATTTCGCACATAAAGGCAGTTTCTATGGAAATGACTGCGGAAGGTTCTCCGTGGACTCATGGCATTAGCGTCGCGAGGGACCGAACGTGTCTGAGTGACTGAGATACCACAGCGGCGGCGGCGTGGTACTTCTCGGACCAAAAAACAAAAAAACAATTGGCACCGTGACGGGTCCACTCTATCTATCTATCTATCTATCTATCTATCTATCTATCTATCTATCTATCTATATCTATCAATTATGATTCTTATGAAAGCCAAAGAGGGGAGAAGTGCTGGAAAGCAAACCAAGTATTTTGTGAATGGGAATCCGAAACGGGACACATTTGTTTTGACGTAAAAAAGCCAGAAATACAGAAATAGCAGTTCTGTTGATGAACTGACAAAAAAAAAGCATGCTTTTTTCACTCCCCCCCCACCCGCCGGCCTCTTCTCCGCCTGGACACAGGGCCCCCTCCGTCTGGGACCCCCCCCTCCTGGCAGCAGAAATCACGTGAAAGCCATTAGCTCGGGTTTTCAAACACAGACTCGGCGACTTTTTAATTTATTCCGAAGCCACATATTAATCTTGCAATATTATCGGGAATCTCTTTGCACAGAAACGGCCTTCTGGGCTGCGTGGTTGCAAGTGTACAGTTAATAAAGCGAAGTGCTTCGTAGCTCGTGTGTCCAAGGCCTGGTCTGCCACGCGGAGACGATAATTACTGTGGCAGGGAGAGGAAAGCCTTCCTCCCGGGGCAGGTAAATGTCCTGAAAAAATTGGATTCCACCCCTCAGAGCGCGCATCCCTTGCAAATGAGATGTCGCGGCCGAGAGAAGTCAGAGCGGCAGAAGAGGAAAACAATCGAAGGCTGGAACACGAGGATCTTAAGTGGGAGAATTAATCATGCTAAATTAGAAAAAGTATTAAAACAGTTTTAGATTAATGCCGACAGTGAATATCAATATAATTGCAGCCGCTTAATTTGGCATAAAAAGCATCTAATGAAATATTTTAATATCGCTGTCCATTCAATTTAGCAGCTTGTATTTCACGGGGTATTAAGTGGTTTTTAAATTATCGTTGCAGAATCTTCCAGATCCGCGTGGTTTTCTGTTGCCGTTGTTGTTTATGAAAAGAATAAGAAATCGTGTGTGCGCGCACACGGATGTGTGTGCGTGTGTGCATGCGTGTGCGTGGGTCGAAACCCGAATTCCCGCTGAGCAGACCGGGTCAGAACAAGGCCCTCGGTCCTGCTAGCTGGGCCAAGGAGCCCGCATTTCGCCACTTTGGCCCCCAGGGGGCCCGAGCTCTCTGCGTTTCTCTGGCAAAGGCTCTGAGGATCCAGAGCCTCAGAGGATCAGGGGATCCAGAGGGAGAATCCCAGAGCAGAGGGCCCCATCCAGGCCAGCCCCCCAGTGTGCAGTGGAGGCCGACGGTCACCTCGCTACTGGAGGGAGGGGGCGTTATGGAGGCCCGTTATGGAGGCCCGTTATGGGGCGAAATGGAGGCGCTCCAGGCCGGCACCGGGTAAGCACGCGTTCCCAGGGGCCCCACAGTCCCCCCGGCCCCTGTCTGCTGGCACAGCATGTGCTGGCTGCCCAGGAGCTCCGAGTCTGGCCGGCCCCGCTCAGCCCCGGGGGCGCCTGTCCCTGAGCCTGCGGGCACCTGTCCCTCCTCCCTGGCCCGTCAAACCTCCTTCCCGCCACTCCGATCGCTGCCCCCACCCCTGGAAGAGCAGACGGGCCAGGCCGGCTCTATTCTCATCCCAGCCGGGTCCCCCATCTCCCCAGACGACACGGGAGATCCACGGTCACCCCAGCGGTGTCGGACATCCGCGGGCGCCTCGATGCAGGTTTTCTGCTTAATGTCCCGTTGTGAGTGTCGCTGAATGGCCTTGCAGTCCTGGCTCTCAGGGGATGAGTGCTGTTCTGGGGTACGGCAGAACCCCAAAGCGTGGGCAGAAGCCTTCCCTCCGCCTCTGCTTTCCCCGTTGTGCCGATGGCTCTGTTAGCAGCCTCCTGCGGGTGACCCCTGCCTCCTCTAGGTCCTCCCAGACCTCTCCTCCGAGCCGCAGGCTTCGTGGTCAGCTGCGCGTTTGACCTCTCCCATGAGACGCAGCAGGTCCGCACCAGAGATTCACACGGGGCCTCCCTGGGGGTGAGAGTAGGGTTCCCAGAAGGACCGGGTCGCCCCTAACGATGCTTGGTGATGGCAGCACTCGGCGGCTCCTGTGACTATGCACCAGTTGTCCTAAGCCCCAAAGCTGGCTGAGAGCTCAGCAACGCGGAGCTGGGACCCGCGGGAGCCTCGCGATGCAGGTCACCTCGTACGCTGCTGGGTCCCACACGGTCACAGGCCACACATATCCTCTTTCCACAGTGGAAAGGCCACGAAAGGCTCTCGCAAGTGGCTCTTGCTGATGCTTCCACCGCCATGCCGAGGGAGCCGACCGCGTGCCACGCACCGCACCAGGCTCTGTGCACCCAGGGGCGCCCACACCCTGAGTGCTAAGGGTGTGGGCGAATGTTGGGGGGGGGGGGGTGCCAGGGGAAACCTCCAGGGCAGATGGACATTCCCTGGGGTCCTGAGGAGGAGCGGATCAAACGGAAACCGTCAGCAGGCCAGCCCAGCCGGGGGGGCGGGGGGAGGGACAAAGGTGCCAGCCAGAGTGACCTCCATGCCTGAAACCTGCTAGAGCAGCGATTCCAGACCTGAGCACCCAGGGTGGCCCCCGAAGGTGGTCACGTGTGTCTGCGGCTGTCTGCAGCGTTTCAGAAAACCAAACAGGCCCTCCTCTGTGAGAAGGCGAGTCCTGGGCCACAGCACCCGAGTCTCCCGGGCTGAGTGACGTCCGTCCGTGGTGGTCGTGCTGGCGCCATCCTGAGTGACGTTGGTTCACGGCTGTAGGGCTGCCATCGTCCTGAGGGCTGCTGACCACGGGAGATGGTCAGGTGGGTGGGGATCTGGCAGCCAGCATGGTTTTACACGGGCTGAAGGTATTTTTGGAGCCACCAGGCTAGGGCACTGGCTCTCAGATCTCGAAGTCTGTCAGGCTCAGACAGCGAAAGGCCTTCCATGACCCCACATGATCCCGTGTGACAGTCAACAAGTTAGGGACCGGGGAGGGCGCGCTGCTGAGGCCGAGTGGAAAGGAATAACCCGAGTGGAAATCCCAGCTCCACATTCGCGAGCGGCGAGACCTCAGGCAAGCTCATTAACCTGCCCGAGCCACGGTCTCCTCTCTGGAAATGAGGACCAGGAGGGTCAGAGATTGCGACTGTCCCTGTGAGACGGACTCTGTCCGTTCAGGTCAGCCCCATCCGACCCGTCTGGGGGAGGCTGGCCCGCCTCGAGCAGCTTCTGGGGGGAGAACAGAGAATGAGAGAAAGCTAAGTCGTTTTTATCATGAAGCACTTGGCAATGGGGATGGGACAAGCAACCAGTAGGAGAGAGAGGGTGCCCGTGGCGGGGTCGGGTCCCCAGCCAGGGTGCTCCCTCCCGCGTCTGCAGGATGCAAGTTAGAGTGGGTGAGGCTGAGTGTGCTCGCCACTGCCAGTGTGTTCCCGGGTTCAGATTGAGCCTTGTCTCATGACGGTGCCGCCGTGGGGCATCGCAGTCGTCTGGGGGTGCCCGGTCCCCCGGGGTTTCTGTCCTGCATGTACAGAACTGCTCTGAGGCCTGGACCGCACCTTCCTCGTCCTCCTCCTCCTCCTCCTCCTCCTCCTCCTCCTCCTCCTCCTTCTGCATCCCCGTCACAGCTAGTGTTTACTCATGTCCTGGCGGTCAGGGTGGGCTGGGCCGTGCCCTGGTAGCCGATTGACCCTGCGGTACCAGTGGCTCACCTTGACCCGAGTTGACGTCTCTCTCGCGTCAGGACCCAGAGTCAGATGCCTCTCGTAGCCCCTCCTCCAGGCACTGACCCAGGGGTCCCCGCTGTGTGGCTTCCTCGTAGAGTCCTCACAGCTCCGAGGACTGGGAAGAAAGAGAGGCCAGAAGCGGGGTCCACCACCTCTGCCCTCGCTTTATTGGCCGGAACTCGGTCACATGGCCACCTGAGAGCAGGGGAGGCTGGGAAATGTAGTCCCCCTTTGCCTGGGACGAGGCAGGGACACTGAGCAGCACCTGGCCAGTCTCTACGCAGCCTCTGGCTGGAGGTGACGGCACGTCCGTGGTTCCTACCCTTCCTGGTGGCCCGCAGCCTCGGCACCAGCAGTGTCACTTGGGCTGGCTTCCTGCAGCGAGGGTGGCGGGGCGCGGGGCGCGTGGTGTCACGCCCCCGGGCCTCTGTCGGGACATTTCGAATTTACAAACAATGTGTCACATCTTCTTGTTGCCTCGATCTCCCAGCTTGTGCTGAGATACAGTTTAAATATTTTCTCCACATTTCAACCGACTGCGTCCTCGGCTCCTCTTGCGCCAGCGTAAACGCTTCTCCTCCGTCCATCGCCGCATCCCCGCCGTCTCCCTCTCCGTCGCCACGTCGTCAGGGGCGCCCACTCGCCGTGGACAGAGGAGAACAGGTGCCGTGAGCCCGCCAGCCCCTGGAGATGCCCCGGCACCTCCTCCGTGTGAGCTTTTACCAATGCGTCCTCAGGTTCCTCTTGACTGTGCTGCTCTGGAATTTTCCTCCAATGCGGGAGATGAGGAATCAGCCCCAAAGGGCAGGTGGCTCCCGGGGCCGCTCAGCTCTCGGTGGCAGAATGGGCACCCGCCCCACTCCTGGGTGCTGAGCGCACAGTCCAGGCTCCTGAGGTCATGTTCACGGCCTTCTGAGTCTGCCAGAGCCACAGCCCTGTGCTGGGCCAGGGAAGGTGCTGAGCCCCCGCCGATGGGTGGGGGGTGCAGCCTGTGCCCGCTGGAGGCCCCAGGTGGCCCTTCACACCAGGCGCAGACACAGTGCCCCACGGCCGGGACAGGTGGGGACGAGAACGAGCACCGAGACGCAGAGGCGGCTGCGCTGTGCCTGGGCCAGGCCCCGGAGCCATGTCCGACAGGGAGAATGCCAGGCCTGCCAGTAGGGAGGGAGCACCTGGGCCATGAAGCCAGCCTGACCCGACTGGGCGTGGAGTCGCTACGAGCAACAGTGGCCTCTCTGAACCTCAGTCTCCTCGTCTAAGACGGAGTTGATAGTGCGCACCTCCTAGGAGCTGCAGAGAGGCGAGCGCTAAGCGCTTGGTCCCAGCGGGCTGACCGGTCCTCTACGTGCATCCTCCTCATCACACCTCACGGTCTGCTTGTCTTCTGGGCCCCTGTTTTTCCCCAGTGACGAGTGGCTGTGAGGGGGACACTCCCCGGGGTTCCATCAGCTGCCTGGGCCGCTCCGACCTGCTCTGGGCTGTAGGTGTCCCTCCTCTGGGCTGGCAGAGGTGAAGGAGCAGAGGACTTGGCCCAGGAGTGGGTAGCCAGTGGGGACAGGGCAGCCAGCCTGGTTCCATTCCGTGGGTGGCATTCCCGTCAGACGCGTCTCGTTGTCACCCCACTCCGGCTTTTTAGTTGGAAATCTAGAGACGCATTTCTCTTTCCAGCAATAGTCTGGAAGCAAAGCAGCCCTGGGAGGAAACGGAGATGCCAGGCTCCCTCGCGGTTCTGAGGGCACCGTCCGAGGGCGCGCGTGCCCACCTCGGAGCTGGCTCGCGTGTCGCGGGGGCGAGGCGCGGCAAAAACACACCCTGACGTTTATATTGGATGTTTTAGTTTGCAGAAATCTGAAATTCAATATACCCTCCACCTACACTGTGAGAAATCCATTTATAGAAACGAAATCAAATCGGAGGCCTGAGGATGGGTGGCCAGAAATGCAATATTTAAAAAATAAAATAGGAGGAGATCGAATCGCCGAAGCGGTGGCTGGTCCCCAGGCTCCCCGGGATGTGAGCTGGAGGGAAAGGCTGATCGGGCAGAGCCTCCTCTGGGGACCGGTTCGGAACTGCTTGTACGTGGTGGCAGTCTACAGGGGAGGGAAACTGGTTCTTTGAAAGAAACTTACTGAGTGGCAGAGCCAGTGTTCTGTGTTTTCTGGAAGCCGCCTCGTGTTCCGGCGCTGGCGAGCGTATGTGCCTCTAGGGGAGCTTTACGGGAATGGCTGGAGCACTCTGGAGAGCCCGGGGCGGCCCTGGACCCCCTGAGCTACCCAGCCTCTCTATGCATTCCGAGGACGTAGTGTCTCCTGAAAGGCAGCCCACCCTGGCACCGCTTCCCTCGTAGGCGTGCCAGCCCAGGTCCCGAATCCCCACCCTCCGTGCTCAGGGGAGAGATGCTCAAACTCAGCCCCGGCTCGAGCTTCTGGATTGATCCCCCATTGAATTCCTTCTGCAGAAACCTTTTCCCGGCCCTTTAAGTCACCGAGGGCTGCTGCTTCTACCCCCACATCCCCCACGCGGGGCTCCTGAGACCCGGTGTCCCTCCCTGAGCTCTGCTGCACCCACGGGCCACGGAGGAAACTCAGCCGGTTTGCCCGAGCGAGTTGGCGTCACCGCCTGCGTGTCCCCAGCTCCCTCCGAGGGGACTCCTCATTGGCCTCCCACTAGGGAACAGGCCCAGGAGTTCCTGCAGAGGCTCGCCCACCTCCCAACAGGCACACGAGGCGTGAGCTCCTGGAGAGCCGATGCTCGCCCCATTCCGGGACTCCTGGGGGAGAAGCACCCTGAGATCAGCCAGCGTACACCGAGTGTCGTGGCTGAGGGCCCGGGGTGTTCCAGGGTGTTCCGGGACCTGCGGGCGCCTCTGCCTGCTGTGGTCTGCCTTCTGCTTTCTGGCCACCCAGCAGGCCTTGGTCCCCAGGCCTTCCCTGTGCGGTGGCCCCTTTTCCTCTGTTACGGCAAAACGCTCCCCTGTCGATGCGACCGGATGGACGATGCTGGTGAAAACGGATTCTGTCCCATTTAGGGCTCTCGGTGGGGGAGACCAGACGTGGATCGCCCCCGCTGAATGCCTCAAGGCACTGGGGGACTCCTGGGGATGAGGACAGGGAACGTCTTCTCGGCTTCTTGTAAAATCGTGGCTGCCTGATGTCCGTCCACCTGGGGTCCCGAGCTCTGCCCTGCTCTGCCCCCACCTCGTGGCGAGGGTTCGGGGAGTGTATGCCGGCCGAGCGGGTGGCGGGTGCCACTGTGGGTCTGGGCATGTGGATTAGGGCGCCTGTTCCCAGCCGCATCCAGGTGTTCCTCGCTTCCACGTCCCACGGCCCCGCGGGGAGGGGCCACTGCGTACTATTTATTCATCTGTTCAACAGACATGTCTGAGTATTTGCCGTGGCCCGGTTCCGGTTCCTGGGGATTGAGAAGTAAGATGCACGGTATCCGTGTCCCCGCATAGCTTACCTGGCAGCAGGGGAGACAGACGAGGGACAGGTCTAACGCAGGAGGCGACGAGAGCCACAGAGAATGCAGAAGTGCACGTTCTCTCCCGCCGTGGGACAAACTACCCCGAAGCTGAGTGGGTTGTGGAAGCGCACGTTTCCTGTCTGGCGGTTCAGTCACCTGGGCCGGGGATCCGGGCCGGGGATCCAGGCCCGGCCTGGCTGGGCCCACGAGCTCAGGGCCCCCCAGAAGGCAGCAGTCGAGGTGACGGCCCGGGCTGTGGTCCTCTCAGGACCACCCAGTGGGGCCAGCATCTTGCTCCAGGCTCGCGCGCGTGGGCTGCGAGAGTTCGGTTTCTCGTGAGCTGTTGGCCCGAGGGCTCCAGTCCTTCACCAGCTGTGTGCCAGGGGCCGCCTCAGCTCCTCCCTGTGGACCTTCCTCGTCCGCTCACGGCACAGCAGTCTGATTCGTCACAGGGGGCGAGCGAGGGAGCCCAGCCAGAGTGAGCCTGTGGGGCCCTGGACTCGGGCTCCTGGGTGAGGTCGGTGCTGCGAGGTGGCCCGCTTCGTGGGTGGAAAGTGAGCTGTTGAGAGAGTAAGTCATCTGCTCCGGGTGCACAGCTGGAGTGTGGCAGGGCCACCCGGTGTGCCCCCAGCACCGTGCTCCTGCCTGTGCGTGACACCATCGCTCTGCCTCTCAGTCTCCCACACGAAAGGAGGCGTGGGCCCAGCGCGTCAGCAGCGCTGGAGGTGGCGAGAGAGCGAGAAGGGAGCTGCCTCGGGTGCCTTGGGAAGATACTGTTTGGCAGGACTTTGTGGTGGCTTGGATTGGGGCTGGGTATAAGGAGAAGAAAGACATTAAAGTGACTCCCAAATCGAGGCCCGAGAAGCTGGGAGATGGGGTGCCATTTGCCGACCTAGAGAATTATGGGAGAGGGGCAGGATTGGGGTGGAGCCAGAGTTAGGCTTTGGCCAGGCGAAGCGCGACGTCCAGGTGTGGACGTGGAGGAGGCCGTCGCATACATAAGTCCGGAGCTCAGGGGAGCAGAGAAACAGGGCCTCGTGGGCATCGGCCACGGACCGCCATCTAGACAAAGAGTGTAAGGGAGAGGACGTGGCCAAGGACCGAGGCCCCGTGGCATTAAAACGCTTAGCAGGCCGGAAGGAAGGAGAGATCCACAGAGGAGATTCAGACAGAGGCAGAGGCGGAACCGGGAAGGCATGGTGCCCTGGAAGCCAAGCGAAGAGGCCCTTTCGAGAGCGAGGGAGCGGCGCGCTGTGCCAAGCGCAGGATGGGAGCGTGACCGGGAAGGGAGGGAGGTTCGAACGGGAGGAGATCCTTCTGCAAAACCAGCTTCCCCTGCCTGTGAGAAAATCTCTGGCTCCGATGGTGGATCTGTCGGGCCATTTCGGTCCGTGAACATGGTATGCGTGCTCTAGGCATCACGCGAGATGGGTCGCAGGGAGTCTGCGTCGTGTTTCTTTCCGTAAAGGGTGCTGTGTTGTCCCGACAGGTGTTTACGTCACCGACAGGCCCTCTCGGTCGGGTCGGCCTTGGTCGTCCTCCTCGTTAGGGTCGGTCTGTGGTGCTTTTCCCCTTAGTTATAGGCTCTGGCTTGTACTCAAGGGCATGGTCCTTACTCTCTAGACCCGGTGACTTGAATGAAAGCTGTGGGTCCTCGGTGGGAGCCCTCCGCGTGGCTGGGCCCCAACTCGGAGTCCCCCAGTGCTGCGTGATGACACCCAGGGTCCTCGTTTAGCGCTCGGTGCTGGAGCAGCCGTGGAGTCCTGCCCTGCAGGTGGCCAGCTCTGTGTGTGGCCTGCTGCGACAGCACCGGGCGCTAAACGCAGACTCTGGGGGCCAGGTCTGTAACTTCTGGGGCCTTTCCTCCGCCCGGCTCACTTCTCTCCGGGACCCGGGCCTGCGAGTCGTAGGTGCTCCCCGGTTTCTGCCTTGTGACGAGGGAGGCTGGGACCCATCGCCCTGGGTGCAGCGGCGGGGACTGGATCTGCCTCAGCCATCCCCGCAGAGGCGCGGTCATGCGCTCACGTGCAGGGCACACCCCCTATGCTGAGGGGACTGTTCTGCTCTGGAAAAGACACTCGGAGGATCTGCCCGGGCTCCCTGAGTCCCCGGGAGTGCGTGATTGTCTTCCTCTGGCTGGGGATTGACTCAGGACCTCCGCTCTCCCGCTTCCTGGGAGTCTGCCCGCACAGGGGCGTGCCCCGACCTGCAGGTTCGGCGTATCACTTGCCACAGGAGGATTTCTAGTGTTTTGTGCCCAGATGGTCCCAGGTTACCAAAACCTAGTGTCCATTTCACTTCTGTCATTTATGTATTTATCCAAACATTCTATAATGGATAATACATTATTTATCTAGCAAACTTTTCATTAGCACCTAAGATGTCCCAGCCATTGCGCTAGGTTCTTGAGCCCCACGTCCCTGACCCAGGCCCTCAGGGACGGGTGAGTCTGGTCTAGTGGTCAAGGCAGAGCCCCCCGGGCAGTCAGCATCTCGGCCTCCCGTCCCTCTCCTCTGCGGCCTACCACGCTCAGGCCCTGGGTGCCCAGTCCGCTCCCCACTTCTACGGCCGCGACCGGAGGAGGCCACTCGCTTTGACGAAGGGGCTGGCCTGACAGAGCCCGACGTCCCGAGTCTGCATCTTACCTCTCCCCTGACGCCCTGGGTGACCCTGAGCAGTGCTTTCCGCCCTCTGGGCCTGATTCCTCGTCTTTGAAAGATCGGAAAATGCCGATCCAGAATGGCACTGCAGGTGCACAGACCCAGGTCCCCTGCTCAGCACCACGGCCCACGTGTCCATGCTGGTCACTAAGAAAACCCCTCGTGAGACCGTTCTCCGTGGCGGAACAGCAGACGAATGACTCGGTTTCTTTAACTGAAAGGCACTTTGTGCACTTAGGAACGTCATGGACGTCGTCTCAGCCTCTGGGCCAGGGCTTCGGTTACGGCCCCGTGACAGCACGGTCAGCACTGTCTCCTTCCGTGACAGTCCCGCGTGGGACTCAGTGTCGACCGGCCCCCCACCCCGCCCGTCCCGCTTTCTCTGGAATTCTCCCACTCTTTTCTATCGTCCGGGCAATTTGCCTCCCGCTGCTGCATGACTCAGGCTGGGAGAGCATCCAGCTTCACCGCGAGCCAGCGGCTCCCCTGAGTCAGAAGCTGGGCGTTGTGTCTCAGTCGCCTGGAGCCTCCAGATAAAGCCCTGCACGTCCGCGTCCTCCCCGGTCACCTTCAGGCTGCACCGCCCCCAGCTCCACCGCCCCCAGCTCCACTCACGCGTCTGGCCCCTCTCGAGGGTTCATTTCGTTTCCCTTTGAAAGATGAGTTCGTTCCTCATCAGGGCAGATCCCAATTTTACGATCCACTTTGGGGCCCTTTATAGCAATAAACAACACAAACTAATGAGACTGAGATGGGGCCTGACATCCTGGAGAGGGAACGGGGTCCATGCAACGTGAGGGGTCCCGAAGCCGAAATGCTGTAAGCTCCGCGGCAAACCCGACCCTGGTTCTATTCTATTTAGGATCCAGACTAACTCCTCCCTGCACCTTAAATAGGTTATAATTTACAACAAAGTAGGAGATCGTTTCCCGCACGTTTGCCTTAGAACCGAGCAGCCACTGCGTCGTTCAGATCTGAGAAAGCATCCTTTTCTAGAATGTTCCTTCCCATTAAAGCGACAGATTTGCATGTCCGACGGGGCACAGACGCCCTCCCGAAAATGACTGCATCCGAGGGACTCAGTCGGGAAGCATCCCTCTCCTTCTCTTCCCCCCCACCCCGCCACCTCCCTCAGGCCCTGGCTGCAGAGCCCCCCACGACCTCCCTCTTCTCCTCGGCCCACCCCGGTTCCGCAGGACCTTCCACACCCGACACACCACATCCGACCCCCGCGTTTCTAACTACAGTAATCGCTTAGAAGATCGCATCGCAATCACCGGAACCGGAAAATTGAAAGATTGAAGGTAATTGGTAGGCCACGAGGGGGAGCGGATTCACGTCCCGAGGTCGGTGGGCGAGCATTTCAGTCCCCTGGTTCCCAGTGATTCCCGAGCAACTTTATTTGAACAGTCGGAGTTGCACTCAGAGTAAATATTAATTCCATTATGCCGTAAACCTTTATTTATCATGACAGCAAGTCATAAAGTTCCCTTACGCGAATACAGCTTCTAAATTGCACATCACAGATGAGATACAGCGCACGCCCTGGATGCTGGTGGCAATTACCCGCCGCCCTTTATGCGAGTCGCTATCACACGCGCTTTCCGAATGCGACGCCGCGTCTGAGCTGATGCGGGAGATCGCCCACGAGCCCAGACGCACGGGGAGAGGGTGACGGAGAAGTCACAGCGGACAGGGGCCGGGCGCGGGGGTCAGAGGGCACCAGGCCGCGGGGCAGTAACTCCCGTGAAGTGTCTGACTTTTTAAATCACACGAGCTGCTCGTTGGAAGCCTCTGGTAATTGCCTCCTCTGAAGTATTGCGAGAAGCGTGGGTGTTAATTATTCCTTTCTGATTTGTGGTGTGGTTTTGACTTGTTCGGGGCGATGGTTTGGAAATATGGATCGGCTGTAATTGTACTAAGTGAAAAGAGATGACTCTGTTTATCAAATGTCTCGACTTCGCACGGTTCCTCAGCCTTGTCGGTGACTGCAGGGGGCTTCCTGAGACGGGGCCTGGGGACAGCCCCTCTGAGCGGGTACTTGGGGCTCTGCCTGACCCTGAGCGGCGCCAGGCAGTGGATAGATGGAATGACATCCACCTGGAAGTCCCCTCACCTCTTCCCTGTAGAATGGAAAGGACGGGGTGGCCAAAGCTGTCATCATCTTTGGGGAGTGGGGCGTGGATGATGTGTGTGACGGGTGGCACGGTGCTCCTGGGGTGTCCGCTGCAAAGCCACCCTTCCCTCTCTCTCATCCCTTTTTCAAGGGCAGCGGCCGCCACCCCCGCCGCCCAGCCAGCTCCCCTCTCCCGCAGCACGACCCGCCCCACCCAGAGCGAGCTGTTCTGGGCTCTCCCTCCCCTCAGGCCGGTCCCCTGACCCCCACTGCATCGAGCTCATGCAATTGATGAGTCGCGAGGCCTCCGCCGAGGCTTCCAGGGGAAACTTCCAGGGCCGGCGCTGGCTCATCCGCAGCCACGGATGAATACAAACTCGATCTCGGCGCCGGTCTTTGAAAGGCCGCTATTTGGGGACTCCCTTCTGGAAAGGGAGGGGGTGTCTATTTCCAAGATAAAATTATGCCTTTGTCGATTCAGCAATAGCTTCCACTGCTTTCTCTCGAGGGGTCTCTCGCCTTCATCCTTCTCCAGCAGAAAGCCCTTCCCCTTTAAGCCTGGCGCCTGGCTGGTCCAGCGATGTGACACCTTCCCTCCCCGCCCCCCGCATCTGCCCTCCCGTCTCCTTTTTGGAGCTGCTCACCTCTCCCTGACAAGAAGGAGAGCAACCTTGGGGGGCCCAGGAGTGTTTCGTCGCAAAGACCTCAGCCCATGCCCCCCTCTTTTCGTTGCCTGTGTTCAGCACGGGGCACTCTGTTCCAGGCCGGGTTTCTGTGACATGAGAAATGCACTAAAGATGGGCAGCCACAGTGAGTGTCGGGAACCAACCACTGGTCGTGCCGTTATAAATTTTTACACACCGCTGAATTATAAATGCGCAGCGCCGAGAGTCATGAAATATGCACCCGTGACGTCCGCAGCGAGCGGGTTCCCGATGCCACGCGCGCGTGCTGTCACCTGGGAGGGGTCGGGGGCGCCGTCTCTGTCCTGGTCCGAGCCCATTTGGGCTCCCCCCACCCGGAGGACACTCACAAGGGTCCTTCCTCTCGAGGGGCGCCCTTGCGGGGAGCACCCCTCTTGTGTTGGGCTCCCCTGCTTGGTGCCCGTCCTTGTTTGTCGTTCGTGTGGATTCAGTAAACAGGGTCAATGGTGTCTACCGTGGTTCAGAGCTCTCGGGGCTGGAAACCCACAGTTGACTTCGTGTTTGAAAATGAGCATCGTCTGTGGGGTGGGGGGGAGACGGACAAATTACCAAGTGGTGACAGCGCCAAGTGCCCAGTGCCGGGGCCCAGAGAAGGACATCCGGGAACCGTGGGAGGCTAGGATGGTTTTGACGGATTCTGCGTCTGTCATCCGTGAGCGGGGTGTACCCCACCTCCCTCCGGGCCCAGTTGGGGACATCGACGAGTTCCTGCATGGAAAAGCATTCATTTAGGGCGGGGCCTGGCACCAACTGCGTGCGGTAAATGTTAACTCTTACAGCTCCCTCGTTAATACTTCATTCCTTGCTGTGGGACGCCCAGGCTTACCTCCTCGTTAAGCGGGGAGGCCCTCAGCATTGAGAGGTTTGAGGGAGACTTTGGTTTTCTCCGGATTGGGAGTATTTTTATTGTCTTTGCTTTGATCCCAAAGTCATCTATTGCAAAAAGGCAAAGGGTATAAGAATGGCCAGAGAGGAAAAGTTCCCCTAAAGGTTCCGGCGTTCACACACACGTGTTCACACACAAAAAGAGTAACATTTTTAACCGCAAAGTTCATGCTGTGAACTTGATTTAAACTGACACAGATGAACACATTTTTAACAGCTGCAGGACAGGCCAGTGCATGGGCCTACCCCATGACTGGATATTGTTTCCAGGTTTTTTCCTACGCATGCTTCTGCGAACACCCTCAAACACCGTGTGTGTGTGTGTGTGTGTGTGTGTGTGTGTGTGTGTGTACTTGTCAGATTATTTTCCTCCCATAAATTTCTAGAAGTGCTACTGTGGGTATAAAGGGTTTTCTCATTTTAAACATTTTGCAAAGCTATGCATTATGCACACTTTGAAGGAATACTACACGATAAAGAATTTAAAAGGTGGAAACATAGATACCGCAAAAAGTAAGCCTCCCTCTCACCCCGTCCCCTCCCCCGTCGGTTGTCATCTCCCCAGAGGCCACCGTGGCATCATTTTCTCACCGATCCTTCCAGGGATGGATGCTTTTTTCTTTTCTTTTCTTTTGTTTGAACGTAGCGTGCTTCACACACGCACTGCCCCCTGCTTTTTCAATTTAACATTATAACTTGTAGATTGCTTTCTAGGAGTGAATAGAGATGCCTCCTCTTCCTGCACAGCTTCTGCGTGGCGAGTATTCCTCGAGGTACCGCAGAGGTTGTGGAGCTTGTCAACACATTCTAGAGAGAGGAGATGGACAGTAAATAATGAAAAAAAATATATATATATACACACACACACACTATAGTACATCAGATGGTGCTGGGCATCACCAAGAAGAAGAAAGCAGCGAAAAGGCGTGGGAAGTGGGTAGAACTGTAAACTAGGAGGCCAGGGATGACCCCATCCCTGTGGAAACCCCAGGGACAAGCGTTTCCTGTTACCACAGCAAGTAAAAGGCCTCGAGCTGGGAGCTGGGATTCAACAGAGTGAATGCACCACAGTTGATTGAATCAGCACCCTTGACGGATCGATGCTGAATTAAATCACATTCTAACCGACATTACGTGAACGTGTCGGTTCCCTCATGTTTTTACCAAAACACTGTGTCATCACCCTGTCTTATTTGTGTGGTCCTGACACGTATAAGTGGTCATCTTGTAGTTTTACTCTGCATTTATCTGATTAAAATGACCATATTCTCTTTTTCTGTGAACTGTGGAGTCCCATATTAGTAACATTTTTGTGTTAGATTGTTGGTTTGTTTCTTCTTGTTTTATTTTTTCTTGTTGGTTTTCTTATTTTCTTCTTAGGAGACGCTCTTTATATATTACAGAAGTCGGCCCTTTTCCTACAATGTGTGTCATGAATAATTTCTGTTTTTCATTTGATTAAAAAATTATTTTCCTACCTGTTGAAAAAAAATTTCAAGGAATTCAGTTTACCAGTCTTTTCTTTCATGGCTTTGCACTTTGGGCAAAAATCAATTCGGGTCTATTTCTGGACTTTGTATTCTGTCCATCGATCTACGTGTCTATCACTTTACCGATAACACACTGTCTTGGCTATCATAGGTTTCGGCTAAGTCTTTAAATCACGTAATGAAATTTTTCCAACTTGATTTTCTTCCCCCAAATTGTTTTGTCTATTCTAGTTCTTTTGCCTTTTGGTATAAATTTATGAATCAGCTTCCTTAGAGCTACGAAAATTCCT
Organism: Cynopterus sphinx; assembly: GCA_030015415.1. Taxonomy (NCBI): domain Eukaryota; kingdom Metazoa; phylum Chordata; class Mammalia; order Chiroptera; family Pteropodidae; genus Cynopterus; species Cynopterus sphinx. The sequence continues at coordinate 126,848,940 of CM057387.1, read as the reverse complement.
GCTGGATTTTGATTGATGTCGTATTAAATCTCTACATCGCTTTGGGGAGAATTGATCTCTTTAGTATGCTGAGTCTTCTAAACTGTGATTATTATATAGATCTCCATTTATTTAGGTATGCTTTGATTTCTTTCACCGGTACTTTGTGGCTTTCAGTATATAGATCCTGTAAAAATTTTGTTAGATTTATACGTAAGTATTTCGAATTTTTGGAGCTGTTATAAATGGCATTTGGACATTTTTGTTTGGTTGTTTCTACTTGTTCATTGCTAGTGTATGAGAATACACTTGGTTTTCATGTGTTGACCTTGTACCTGTGACCTTGTTTAGTTTATTCGAAGTCTAACAGTGTTCAATTCTCTGATAGAATTTTTGGGATTTTTTTAATGTAGATAATCATGTCGTCTGAAAATAGTGACTGTTGTACTTCCTTTCCAGCTTACATGATTTTTATTTTTTTTTTCTTGCCTTATAGAACCAGCTAAGACTTCCACATAATGCTGAGTAGGGGCTGTGAGAGTTGGGAAGGCCTTGCCCTGTTCACAGTCTTAGAAAGCCTTCAGTCTTGCACCATTATGACTTTTATCTTTTTAAGTTCCCTCCTGTTTCTGTTTTGCTGAGAATTTTTTCATAAATGGATGTTAAATTTTGTCAGCTGCACTTTCTGCATCAATTGATATACTTTTGTGGTTTTATCTTCTTTAAGCTGTTAACATGGTGGGTTATATTGGCTTATGGATGTTACATTCCCAGGAAAAAAGTCGTTTGGTCATGGTATAGCTCACATATGTTTTTTACAAATTGCTAAATTTGTTTGCTTTTATTCTATTGAGGGTTTTTGCATTTATGTTCCTGAAGGATACTGACTGGCAGTTTTCTTTTGTTGTACTGCCTTTGTCGGCTTCTGGTATGGACTTAATGCTGATCTCATAAAATGAGTTTGGGGGTGTACTGTCCTCTTCCATTTTCTAAAAGAGGTTGTGTATAATCAGTGTTATTTCTTCTTTAAATGTCTGGTAGATTTGTCAGCAAGAGCATCTGGGCCTAGAGAATTCTTTTTCAGAAGGTTTTAAATTATCAATTCAATTTATTTAACAGTTATTGAACTATTCAGGTTATATATTTCTTCTTGGGTAAAGTTTGGTAGTTTGCGGCTTTCAGGAAATTGGTTCATTTCATCTAAGTTGTTGAATTTATGTACATAGAGTTTTTGGTTGTTTCTTTTATTATCGTTTTAATATCTGAGTGGCCTGTAGTGATATCTCTTCTCTCATTCCTGATACAGGTAATTTTTGTCTTATTTTTTTTTTTTTTATCAAATTTGCTAGAGGCTTATTACTTTTATTTATGTTTCAGTGAACCAGATTTTGCTTTCATTGATTTTATCTATTATTTTTGTTTTCCACTTTATTTATAATTCATGCTTATATTTATTATCTTCTTTTGGCCAACTTTGGGTCTAATTTGCTCATGTTTTTCAGTTTCTTAAGGTAGAAGCTTATATTATTAATTTCAGATTTTTCTTTTTTTCTAATATAAGCATTTACATGAATTTTTTAAAGTGCTACTTTAGTTGCCTCCTACAGATTTTGAATATGCTATATTTTAATTGTTTATTTAATTGAAAATATTTTCTAATTTTTCTTGAGGTTTTCTCTCTCACCTACAAGCTATTTATAGAGTTTTCCTTTTAATTTCCAGTTGACCCTTGAATAACACAGGTTTGAATCACACAGATCCACTCACATGTAGACTTTTTTCTCCAGCATTTAGTGGACCTGTGCAGTTCAGACCTGTGTTGTTCAAGGTCAACTGCATTCGTAGGTGTTCCTGTTATGGTTATGATATCGGTTTCTGGTTTAAATGAATTATCATCAGGGGACATACTTGGTCTTATTTCAATTCTCTTACAGGGTATGGTCTTTCTTGATGAATAATCCATATATATATATATATATATATATATATATTTTTTTTTTTTTTTCCTACAGCACTCAATCTTCCTAGGTGGTCTCCCATCCAAGGACTAACTAGGCCTGGCCCTGCTTATCTTCCACTATCAGATGACATGGGGCATGTTCAGGGTGGCATGGCCACAGTACATTTAAAAAGAGTGTGTATTTTGCTATCATTTGGTGGCATGGTCTCTAACTATCCATATCTCTCTAGTATTCTATTTTATTCATTTTGTTTTTTGACTATATCTTTGTAGTTTTTTAGTGGTTGCTTTATGGATTAGAATATACATTTTAACTTTACAAAATCTACATAAAATCAATATTTTACCATTTCAAGCGGGCCATAGAAACCCTACCATCATATAGGTCCTTTTTCTCTTAATCCATACTTTATATTTTATTTGTTTTATGTATTACACCTACATACATTTTAAACCTCACTGTGAGTTTTAAGTTTTTTGTTTTTAACCATCAAAAGTATTTTAAAAACTCAAGAGGAAATTATTCTATTATATTTACCCAAATGATTACCATTTTTATTGTTCTTCCTTCATTACTGATATTCCAAATTTGTTTCTATAATTTCCCTTCTATCTGAAGAACTTCTTTTAGCAGTTTTTAAAAACAGGTGTGCTGTCAATTAATACTCTTAGTTTTTCTTTATTTGATGCCATCTTTATTTTTCCTCTATTCCTGAGGGATATTTTTGCTAGATCTAGAATGGTGGGTTGATAGTTCTTTCTTTCATCACTTAAAATGTATTTTTTTCATTTTCTGGCCTCCTCAATTTCTAATGAGAAATCTGCATTCGTCAAATCACTGTTTCTTCTAAGAGGGCTTAGCAATTAGCAATTTTTTTACCTAAATAGCCAGATAGTAAATATTTTTGGCTTTGAAGCCATATGGTTTGTATCACAACTACTCTACTGTGCCATTGTATCACTAAAGCAGTTATAGATGATTTATAAAGGGATGGTTATGGTTATGTGCCAATAAAATTTTATTTACCAAGACAGCCAGTGGGCCAGATCTTGCCCACAGACCATTGTTTGCTACTTTTGTCCTGTAAATAACATATCATTTTTCTCCAACTGTTTTCATGATTTTTTTTGTCCTTAGTTTTTAGCAGTTTGATTATGATATGTCTGATTATAAGTTTCTTGGGTGTATCCTGTTTGTAGTTCATTCATTTTTTTCTTGCATTTGTAGGTTTATATCTTTTGTCAAATTTGGGGAGTTTTCAATGACTATTTATTTACTCAAAAAAAGGTTTTTCTTCACTGCAATCTTTCTCATCTCCTTATAATATTCTAATGACATACAAGGTAGACCTTTTGGTATTGTCTTACAGTTCCTGAGGCTCTGTTGATTTGTTTTTTAAATCTTTTTCCTCTCTGTCATTCAGATTAAATAATTTCAATTGTTAGTCTTCAAGCTTATTAATTCTTTTTATTTTCAGTGCACTATTTAAACTACCCAGTGAGTTTTCTGTGTGGATTATGGTACTTCTCAGTTCTAAAATTTCTATTTTATTCTTCTTTATATTCTTATCTAATGTCTGGCTTTCTACGTTTCCATTTTCCTAAGAGTATTTACCCTTGCTTCTTGGAATATTTGTATAATAACTGCTTTTAAGTCTTAGTTCAGTAATTCTACTTTTCCCACTAAAATTGATGTTTTTCTAGTTCTTAATATACTAGTCAATTTTGAATTGTATGCTGTGCATTTTGAATATTATGTCATGAGACTCTGGGTCTTATTTAAATACTAAAGGGAATGTAGAATCTTTTTGCTGTAGTAGATAATCAAACCATTGGCTTTAGTAGATAATTAACTATGTTTGTGGATTGTAATTTCAATGTTAGTTCTGTTTTTGAAGACATCATTTTCTACCAGGAGCTGTTCTGCATATGCACTGCTTAGTAGCCAGTTTGGGACAATCTCCCTCGTAGTGCAGTTCTCAAGGGTCAGATCCATGTGTATGCACATTGAGGGTGAGCCTGGGAGCTAATGAACGACTTGACAGGACTCTCCCTTTCCACCATCTCCTTGGGCTTCTCCTTTCAGTCCCCTGGCCATAAATATGGGCTTTACTAACCTTCTTTGTCATGCAGATCTGTTGACCACATCAGGGGCCATGACAGTAGGTATGAAAAAGAAAAAAGTAATATGGGTTTGCCTTGATCTCCTGGGACCACAGATCTTACTGTTAGTGATTAATTTTTTTTTCTTTTATGATTTTAGGCACCTGTAGGCTCTGCTTTAGCTGTGATCATCACCACAGGATTGCCGGGGCGGGGGGGTTGGGGCTGGGGTGCAAAGGAATAGAAAAAAGAAAAACATGGAAGATTTTGTCTGTTCTATCTATCAGAAGCCCTTTTTCCTGCCTCTTCAGCTACAACTAGAGAGATTTTCCTGGATCTTTCTCCTTCCACACGTGTGCACCCCATTCCCAGTTTCAGGATGCCTTGGGTTCAAGCTCAGGGATGAATGAAAAATGGACAGTTTATGGCCATTTCAGGAGCATATCTAATTCTGGTCTTCTTCCCCAATCTGCCTGCTACCATTTCCTTTTCAGAGTCCTCAGATTAGTGCTCTGGCATCTGTTGAGGTTTATAGCTTCATTCAAAATGCTCACTCTATCTTTCCCAGAACCGGACCTGCATGAGTCTGCCTTACCCACTGTTTTTGCTTTCTGTGGTTTCACTTACCCAAGGTTAATTGCAGTCCAACAAAATTAAATGGAAAATTACAGAAATAACCAATTCATAAGTTTTAAACTGTACACTGTTCTGAGATTTTATATTTCTGCTTTGAGTTTTATTTTAAAGAGGCATTAGCTTTATTAATATTTTCTTAAACTTATGGTAATATTTGTCAACAAGTTTTAGTGGCTCCATGACACTTTTCTGGTGAGTGTTCTATATCCATTTATTTCTGTTTTGCTCCTACTTTTTTCCTACGTTTTTATACTCATTTGATTTTGGTTAATTTCCTATTCTTTCAAGTCTTTCAGTAAAATGGATTCTCCCACCCCCACCACCAGATCTGTTATTTGAAGGAATCTTCTAAAGGGGATAGTCCAGAGAAGTGTCTCTGTCAAGCAAGAACTTTCTCTAAATCACAGTCAAGGTCTTGGTCACAGAGTTGTGGCTTTGTCCATGAGCTTTTTCTTCTTTCCACCCAACAGAAATCAGCAGCCAAAGGGATGCAATCTATCCATTCTCTCTTCTCTACTCTCTTCCCTGACTTTCTCCCAAACTCAGGTCTCTGAGACTATAACACCTGGCCATTCCCTAATACCAGGCTGTGGATTCTGTTTTCATGGTTTTAAACACAAGCATGTTGGTTTTGAGCTTCAGGGAATATGCTCTCTCTATGGTGCACTACCATCTCTGGGCTTTGCCTCATCTGCAGTTTAGACATCCTCTCCAGGCATCTTCCCATAACCCTGTTAGACCTTTTTCATGCTGGGAAGCCCTTCTTCAGATACAGTTATCAGAGAGTAGAGATATTTTTTAGATGTCAAGACTAGAGTTTGTATTTATCTTGTTCTCCTTGGCATTTGAGAGTGATTTCCTAGAAGAGAAGAGGGTGACATTGTATTTATTTCACCTTAAGGAAACCAGAGTTTGGATAGGTTTATTTTAAAATTTTGATACATATTGTCAAATTACCTTCAAGAATCTTAGATGTCCTTAAAATTGTTATCAGTTTCACCTGATGTACTAGGGAAGAGGTATGTGGAGTGACAGTATAAAAAAAAATAGGAAGATAGGCTATAGCATCATCATCATCTTCAAGTAGGCAGTCCGGAAGCACAACAGAGGGTCACGTGAGGACAGAGAGTGCTGTAGTGCTGTCGGGGCACCAAAGGGCTTCTTCATTAAAGGCTTCTAGTTCAAAAGGCATTTTTGTATCAGGAATCTCAGTCTCACTCAGGGCAGACAGGGAAACCAGCCCCAATATTCCCAAGGGGCGATTCTTTGTAAGGGCAGGGACCTTGTTCCCTCAGGAGGGGTCCACACTCCGGGCTGGACAGCTGGGTTACTCCCACGCAGACCTGAAGTCAGCCTTCCAGTTGCATGTATCCCCGAGTGCTGCCGTCTAGTTGAGAACCCCACTCTGTGTCATCACGGATGCTCCAGCACCAGAAGGCAGAGTCCTTCTGGAGAAGGCCTTCTCAACGGCAGCTCCTCATGCGCCAGCTCAGAAGGGCACGATGGTCCCTGGTGCTGCGTGGACACAGCCCTGTTTAGGTCAAAGACCCCATCTCCTGTGCCAGACAGGGAGGCGGTCTCGGGGGACTGGGCTGTCTGTGGCGCTGTCCCTGGTCCTTAAGCACAACGCCAGGGGGCGGGGCACGCGCGGCGCTGTCCATGGTCCTTAACCTCAGCCCCGCCACGTGGGCGCTGTCCGTGGTGCTGAACGGCAATTCGGAGCATCGTTGCTTCCTTTAGGTATGGAACCCAGGCGCCTTAAGTGTCGGATCCCCATAATCCTCGACAAAATGAGTGAATAGGCCGTGATGGGAGAGGAAAGGTAACAGTGATAAAGAAAGAGAGTCATGCTTTTAAATCATCACGGAGCAAAAATGAATCGTGACTTAGGTATCACAGGTTACATCGCCGATCCCATGTGCTGTTCACAAATTTTTCTCATTTCTGACAGTTATAGATTCCCCATTCTGGAATATAACTCCCCCTACTCTCAATTCTATATGAGACTGAGGTGTAGGTCCACCCACAGAAGGCCTAAAGTACTTCACTGTGCATCTGAGATCTGATAGCAGCAGCCTCTGACCCCCCAGGGAACCTGCCCTTCTTCCAAGTCTCAGAGAGCGCCCCCACGTCTTAATCATCCTGAGACTCTCTCTGGCTGAAGGGCTGAAGGGCAGCCATGACCTTGAGACATCCACAAGAGGAATGATTAGATTTGGAGAAAAAGAGGCCAGGGGTGAGGATGTCGAAGGGGCTTTGGATTTGTGGGTCAGTGATGGGTGTCAGCGAACATGGGGAGTGAATGAGAACATGCTCAAAGGTTCAATTTCATCGCTGCCTCTCCTGGAAAGCAATTGTCAGCTGTTCGCTTTTGGAGTAGCACCGGGGCTAAGGTTCATGTTGAATCTACCCAGCCACCCACCTCAAGATTTTGAGCAGCTGGAGAGAGGGATGTTCAGGGCTGGGATCCGCAGACACATTACCTCTGTTGTCAGCTCTGGACACCTGCCCGGGTATGAGGCATAGTGTTTGGCCTGGGCCCACGCACAGGAGAAGCAGAGTTTGGTCCCATTTTTCTTCTTTATGTGAAGGATTTGAGATGCAGAGGCGAGAATGGAGGGCAGTTGCTTTCTGCACTTCTTTCCCTCAGTGCAGACTGGTTCAGAATCTCAGAGCAGGACTTGGGAAACGGCCAGGACTGGCTTGGACCCTCATTTATTGCTGAGGAGCTATGTCAACCTGGATAACTCTCTAAACTTTCCTGAGCCTTAAACACCTCACAGGCCAGATGTGGGCATTCTACCCCTTAGGACATTAGGGCCACCATAACAAGTTACCAGAAACTGGGGGACTTAGGACAACAGAATTTTATTCTTTCACAGCTCTAGAGGCCAGAAGTCCAAGTCAGGGTTCAGCAGAACCATTTTTCTCTCTGAAGGCTCTAGGGGAGAACCCTTCCGTGCCTTTTCCAGCAGTCCTCGGCATTCTTTGACTTGAAGATACATCACTCTAGTCTCTGCCTCCATCACCAAATGGCATTTCCCCTGCGCGTTTCTGTCTCCTTATTATCTTCTCCTCCATGTCTTCACATGGCCGTCTTATAATAACACCAATCATTGAATTTAAGGACCATCCTAAACTGATATGACCTCATCTTAAGGAGTTACGTCTGCAAGGACCCTTTTTCCAAATATGGTCACATTTGAGGACCTGGGTGGACATGAATTTTGGGAAGACACTATTCAACCAAGTGTAGATACTTTAAAGATTAAATGAGATAAAGCATGTAAAGTATTTAGCATAAGGTCCGACATATGATAAGGAGCCAGTAAGTGGTGTCTATTATTGTAACTTATTAATACGTATATCATTTATGGAGCGTTTGCTAGGTGGCTTTATTATGACTTCCAGTATTAATAACAATTCTGTTTCTTCACTTAGTCACAGACTTTATTTGCCAGGCATTCTGCTGGGGTGGGGATGCAGAGATGAAAGACACAGCTTCTTGTTCCCAAGAGGTCACTGTCAGGGAGGAGGTAGACACGTAGCTCTGTACCAGAGTAACTGCGGTGGATGACATGTGTACTAGGAGAGTGGGGGACAGAGTAGGGGACGGAGGCCTCCTGGGGGAATCAGGGTCAGTAAGGCCTGCCCTAAGCAGCTGAGGGAGCAGCACTGCGGGAAACAGCTGGTAGGAGTGAAAGAGCCTTTGTTCATTTGGCTGCTGTCTGGGGCCATAACACTGTGGCAGAGTCTGCCCTGTCAGCGGAGGAGAGAGGGGTGGTAGGGAAACAGATGGCCAAGATGTGGACCCTATTCCTGGAACTGAACACGCATCATCTGTGGGGAGCATGGCAGCCCTTCCCCTTCCTTCCCTCCCAGGGACCAACCCTGGGACAAGGAAAGGACCTCCTTTGTTAGGGGCGCAGAGAAGGAAGCCTAGGGTTAGGAAGGGGTAACAGTAGGCCTGCAAGCATAGAAAGGGGGCTCACGTGGGCTCCTGAAGGGAGTTTGGCCCCTGGAAGCCGACCTCAGAGCAGCTACTCGCTCTGATTTCCCCATCCCTTAGCCCGGGGCCAAGAACCTTGGAACTCAAGGTAGCTGTTAGCTGTAGCTGTTGAAAGGGTGGCTAATCTCAGATTGATCTGTATGACCTTGAAGAAATGACTTAACCTCTCTGTAGAAACCTGTCCTCATCTGCAAAGTGGGAGTGATCGGTACCCTGGGGAGTGTAAATGAGTGAACACAAGCACAGTGCTTTGGCAGTATCTGCACACAGGACACGCTGTTTGTTCACAGTGCTACCTGATGAACTGCCCCTGCGGGGTTTTTAGTGAATAAAACAGGGCTTCCTGGGTGGCAGGCCCTGTTGTGTTGTACACGTATTTGTTCGTTGAACCTCACAGCGGTGCTGTCACCATTCCCACTTTGCTGACGAGGACAGGTTGCTGCAGAGAGGTCAAGCCACTTGCTCATAGTCACACAGACTGATCTGAGATGGTTCCAGCCCACACTCTTGGTCAGTGGTTGGTCGGCTGGGAGCCTCTCTTGGGTGGGGGCTGGTATGAATGAAGGCGATACGCCTGAATGATGCACAACATCGGGCAACTTAACAGGGAGGCAGAGGGCAGCGAGTTTCACAACTCTTTTTGGGGACATTTACAAGAGACACTTAAACATTAAAGAAGAACGTAATGTGAGCAGAGATGAGTGTTATTGCTTTGTCTCTGTCTCTGCCCTGCCTTGGGTGTGTTCCTTTTAAAGCGCTGGGGAGAGGCACATGCTTTACCCATAGAGGCCCTTCCCAGCACTGCGGCCCTGCTGGCTGAGGCGACACATGGCGACCGCAGGGCGGGAGGGAGCCCTGGGGAGACGGGCAGCATGTGGAGCTGCCATACTTGAAAGGAAAAAGAAAGATCTATGGCAAAGCCAAGGTCGGAGCCCAGTGCTCCCTACAGTGCCAGGGCGCCCCCTCCCTTGCCTCGGAATTTACGGCTGCTCACAGAAGGAGCCACGTTTCTCCCAGTGAGGCAGGCGGCTCTGCAGCGGGCTGGGGCAGTGCCAGGCCGGGCCCAGTGGCGCGTGCCACTCTCCTGGCTTTCACGCGTCCAGTGGGCAGTAAGGCTTCACCGGGGGACGTGGACTCGGTCAGTGACGGCTTGGCTGGGAGCCGCTCCTGGGTGGTCCCTGGTCAGACTGAGTGAAACACAGCATCGGGCATGCGTCCTTGGGGGAGGAGGGGGCACGGGCTCCACACACGTTTGGGGGCACGTTTATGAGAGACACTTACCTTTGTTAAAGGAAAATGCATGGTGACCAGAGCTAAGCGTTATCGATTTTTCCCCCTGCGTTTTGGTCCTAAACGGGTCACAGCTGGTGCGAGCCCTGACTGTATTAATGGGGGTTCCTTCGGTGACTGCTCAGCCGAGAGCTACCAAATTGGAATTCCATGGGAGAGGATTACTGGATGTGACAAATAGGAGAAGAACGTCTTCCCTCAGCTGTTTGGGGGGATTACATAAAACGTGATAGGACAGGAGCACCGTTCTCTTCCCCCGCCAGACGAGGTCTTTCTCATTGTCATGCAGGGGACGCACCCACCACCAGGGAAAGCCAAGCTCGGGTGCAATATGTCTTATTTATGGCTGCATCCCTGGGCCCTAGCACAACTCCTGGCACGTGCCGATGTCTTGAAATGTCTTCGTGGAATGAATGAATAAATGGATGGGTGGTGACTGGCGAGGATGCACCTGGGAGGGGGACCTGGGAAGGACGAAGGCAGTGTGGAGTCAGCTGGGTTGGACGGGTAGAAACGGGCAGCCGGACAGCCTCAGAGACCTTGCTGAATGGCAGGCGATGTCGATTCGTTAAATCCGTCCAAGAATATGTGGGGGGCAACCTCCTTACACCAAACACTTGTCCTGTCCTTGTGGAATCCACATTTCAGTGGGGAGGGCAGGCATCGAATGGTGTAACTGTGTACACTGTGTAACTAAGTACAACTGTGGTGGGCACTTCAACAGAGAAATTATGAAAACATGGAGCCCTGACGTGGTACAGGGTGAGAGACGGTTTATCTGAAGATGTAATGTTTACATGAAGAACCAAAGGAAGGGTGAGTTTTAGACAGAAAAGAGGGAAAATGTAATGGAGAGATTTCTGCCTGCCTGTCCGTCTGTCTCTATCTATCTATCTATCTATCTATCTATCTATCTATCTATCTATCTATCTATCTATCTATCTATCTATCTATCTATCTATCTATCTATATCTATATTTTTCCATTCATTTATTCATTCAGCAAATAAGTATTGAGCACCTGTTATGTCCCAGGCATGTTCTGAGTGCTGGGGAGATTCAAGAGTGAGCAAAATAAGGTTTTTTCCCTTAATGAGCCTAAAATAAAGCGTAAAGGTTTGCACGTCCTTCATGGGGTTTATTTTTAGGGAGCTGACACACTCGATGCTTCCCGGCCTAAGGAAGGGAAGGCACCACCCCTCAAAGGAGTCTTGCCTTTCAGAATTTCCATTTTGTAACCTATGGCTGCTGATATAAGGGACTGCAGTTCACTTTTGTACATTGCACTTCGTTTCCGGTGTTCTTGACAAATTCTTTTATTCAGTCCAACAGCCACTCTGTGGAATCTTTCGTATTCCTATGTCTACAATCTTGTCGGCTGCAAATAATGAACATTTCCTTCTGATCTTTGTACCTGAGATTTCTTTTTCTTGTCTTATTATACGGGCTGCGACCTCCAGGGCAGCAGAAATGGGGATGGTAGCTTCCTTTGTCTTGCTCGTGATATTAGAGGGAAAACTTTAAATAATTCATGTTTAATGGCAGTGTTTTCTCTGAGGTTTGTAATGTGTATTCTTTATCAGGTTAAGGAAGTTCCTTTCTGTTCCCAGTTTGCTCAGACTTTTTGTTTGTCATAAATGGATGTTGTTATCATTATCTGTTCCATGTGCATATGAGCGTGAGGGCAGGGCCATCAGGTGGGTCCACACACCCAGCAGATCCCCTCTGAGTGGACTTGGGCAGGATTCCGTTTATTTCTAGGTCTCCTCTCCAATGGGGACCACAATGACACTCAGGGCCTCTGAGTCTCATTATCATCTCAGACTCTGTGTCCCACAGTCCTCAGAATTGTGGGGTTCTGCACAGGGCGTGCACCCAAATAAGTGGCAGGAGGGATACGAAGAGACCATGCCAGCGTATACATGTATTCTCTGTGAAATCTCAGAGCCCTTTCTTCTGGGCACCGGGCCAACTCTTACCCATTCGATTCCAGGTGTGAAAACTGGCTCCGGCACAGGGAGTAGGTAAGGATTATGACTTTTGATTGGGGCAACTTCTCTGCCCTCAGGTCCCCACGCATCCTTCCTCGATTTCTTCTGCCGACAACTTGTCAGCCGTCCATCTCTCTCGCCTGATGTCCCGACGACCTTCCCTGTAACTCTCTGCAGGTCTTTCTTTGGCTTCCACTCTGACCTTGCTGTTTGTGTCAATAATGGCGACCCCGACTTCTGGTGGTTAAGCACTGCCGCCTCTGCTGCGTTGGCACCTAATCATTCCAGTGCTGTCAATAAACCAAGTTCTCTGTCAGCCTCTCCGTCTATCGGTCCTCCAGCCCTGGCCTACAAAGAGCTGTGGCTACCACTGAACCTGTAGTGATGCTGGCCCCTCTCACCGTCCCGTTCCTTGTGACCCCAGAGCACAGTGTGTCCCCTGGTTTTTCCCCTACAGCATCCCCAGTGGCAGGCTTCCCGGGCCCTTTCATCCCTTCCTCCACCATCAACCAAAGCATCCCTAGCGTTCAACCTTCTCTTTCTGCATACCCCGAGGAGCCAGCCCAGTAGAGTTTACACGGCCTCCAGGGCGCCTTGCCAGAATAGCAGATCTCGGGAGAGTGCCCTGAAGTCCACACCCTCTGAGCTATTCCATTTTGTAGTCAAGCTCCTTTGAGCAACCACCCTCAGAATCCACCCCATGTCTTCCCTGCTTCACGCCGGCACGTGGTGGCCGGGACTCGCAGCTCCTTTGGGATCTGGCACCTTTCCTTCCTCGGGCCAGCACATCCCTCCTGGGCCAGGCTGCTACTTTACTCTAGTTACAGGCCCACGGTATGCTGAGTCGAGCTCTCTGCATTGTTTTCCAGCCCAGGAGAGAGCTCACCCTTCCCCGGGACGGGTGGGCACTCCTGCAGACTTGGAAGATTCCCAATGGTCTTGGGGGATCAAAATCTTTTGGGGAATCCGCCCGGATGCCTCCATCCCATGTGTCAGGGATCCCAGTTTTCCCAGCTTGGCCCCTGACCCCGGCATATCAAACACGCACTGGCGGGCATCTAACCCGCTCTGCAGTTCCGTCTGTTAGGCCCTGGGCTTGGCCTGCCCTGTGACCTGAAGCCCTCTGGTGTTCCCACCTGGCTTTCAGTCGCCTTTCATTGGCCCTCGGCGTTGTGTTTTTGCCGTCCCGTAAAGCAGGGGTTCTGCGGACTTTTTCTTAAAGGGACGGATGGTAACTACTTTAGGTCTGTCGGCCATGCCCTAATCCCTGTTGCAGCTACCCGACTCTGCCGCTGTGAAAGCAGCCTCGGACAAGAGTGAATGAATGGGCGGGGCTGTGTGCCAATAAAACTTTATTTACAGAAACAGGCGGGAGCTGCTTGCCCATCCCCCGCAGCGCGGCAGAGGCAGCGGCCCTGCAGTCCCTGCCTCCCAGCCTGACGCTGGGGGCTGCTGGGGGCATGCAGATGGCGCCCCGTCTGTTTCTTTCTGAGTCGCTCGTGGTTATTGGCGTTTTCCTAACGATTTGTCCCTTTCACCTGTTTTCTGACTAGATGGCGTAAGTGTCTACAGCATCCTTTTACCTCTTCAATCTTCATGTCATCTGTGCTTTTGTTCTTCTTTTGTTCCTGATGTGTTTAATGTACCTTCTCTCTCTCTTGTTTTTGATGAAAATTGCCAGAGGGTTTTCAATATTAGACTTTTCAAAGAATCAGCTTTTGATCCCCTGTTGTATGTTTGTTTTCCGTGTCATGAATTCTAGCTCTTGTCTTTATTATTTCTTTCTTTCTGCTTTCTTGGTGTTGACTCTGTTTTTTTTTCCTCTTCGTTTTTCCTCTTTTATATTTTTTCTATTACTTAACTCATTATTTCCCACCTGTTCTTCACTAAAAAAATAAAAACAACAACCTTAAAGTACATATTTTTTCCCCTCAGAGTGCTGTTCTGAGTGGGCCCACAGGTTTTGATTCGTAGCATTTCCACTGTGACTTAGTTTCATGTATTTTTGAACTTTCACTTTTATTTCTTCTGTAAGACTCATGGCCTATCTAGAGGGTTTTAAAGTTTCCAAATATTTGCGGATTTGGAAGGTTTCCATAGAATTCAACCTTGAAAACTCTTCGCTCCTATATCCACATCGTGGCTCTAAGTTCATCATCCCCCAGATTGTATCTTCCCCATGGATTCAATATTTCATCAATGTGCAATGATCCTTTTTATCCCTAGTAATGCTTTGGCCTTAGAGTCTATTTTATCTTTTTTATCGATTAGTAGTTGGTACAGCTCTTTCTGTCACATTACTTCAAACATTTTATTTACTTAGGTTTTAGCTATGCCAGGTTTAAATAGCACATAGCAAGATTTTATGTGTAATGCAGACTGGCAGTCTCTTGTCTTAAATCAAGAATTGAGGCTATTTATATTGGCTACAATTATCGATCTCTGGAGTGTATTTTTACCATCTAGCACTCTCCATTTGTTCTGGGTTTTTTTTTTTTTTGTGCGTGTGATTCTCCGCCCCCCCCCTTTTACTTCCATGTTTGCAATTGATTGAGCTTTGTGCTTTTTCATTTTCCATTTTTAAAAATGTCTGTGGTTTAGAAGTCGTACCCTTGATTTCTATTTTTAAATGATAATGCTAGAAATTTTAACATAAATATTTGACTTGACAGAGTCTAAAGTTAATCAGTGAGTTTGGCCTTCGTCTCAGGCCACAGAAAAACAACTCAAGGAACTTAACCGTGGCCCAGCCTCCACTCCCCGTCCAGCCGACGTGTTCTTACCGTGCAGATGTTGATTGTATCTTGACTTTTTAATAGCCCAGAAAATAGATAAGATTATCAATGTCTTTTATACAGTTAATGTTTTCACGCTCAGCTTCAGCAGACATTTAGTGAACACTGCGTGACAGGCCCTGGTCTAGGCACGTGGATCACACAACGCGTGGGACAGGCAGAGGACCCTCGTGGACTTCACTGTCAAGCTGGAGGGCGACGGACTCTAAATAAACGTAATCCCCGAGTAAATTGCACGTGTGTTAGAAAGGGGTGACTACTATGAGAAAATGGTAGAACAGAGGAAGGGAGAGTGGGGAGGC
This sequence comes from Cynopterus sphinx, assembly GCA_030015415.1. Taxonomy (NCBI): domain Eukaryota; kingdom Metazoa; phylum Chordata; class Mammalia; order Chiroptera; family Pteropodidae; genus Cynopterus; species Cynopterus sphinx. The sequence continues at coordinate 126,833,876 of CM057387.1, read as the reverse complement.
AAACCAGTTTTCTACGAATGGCCTGGGCTGGGCTCGGGGAGATGGAGATCTGAGCGAAGGCCGCAGGGAGCGGGGGAGTCCTGCCTGCCCAGAGGCAGCTCGGGGTGGGAGGGCAGCCGTGCAGCCTGAAGGTGGGAGCACGCGTGGCGTGTTCAGAGACAGCAAGGAGGCCAGCGCGGCTGCGGCAGGGTGGTGAGGTGAGAGCAGGGGCAGGGGAGGCCAGGTCCCCGCAGGCCCGGCAGGCACAGCTTGTGAGGGCTCCGGCTTCCACCCCGAGGGCAGCACAGGGCCACAGCCCTGGGACCTGCCTGGCCTTCCCAGAGGTCCCCTCTCGCCACTGCGTTGAGGACAAAGAGAATAAATCGTGGGATCGGGAAGAAGGATCGACGTAGAGTGTCGTCGCTATTGCAGCACAAGACCAGAGACAGGGCGGCTTTCGGAGGCCAAAAGTTTAACTCTCACGGGTCTGAGGGCCAGAAGTCTTGCATCAGGGCATCATCATGGTCAAGTTCTAGTGAGAACCCTCCCCCGGGCTTCAGACCACCGACTTCCGGTCGCATCTCGCTACTCTGGACACAGAGTGAGGGAGCTCTCTGGGGTCCCTTTTTTCAAAGGACGCTAATTCCATTCACGAGGGCTCCACCCTGATGACCCGATCACCGGCAAAGGCCCCGCCTCCTAACACGAGCCCAGTGGGGGTTAGCATTTCGGCCGATGAACTTAGGTTAGAATTTCACGTATGAGTTTGGGTGGGGCAGAGACATTCAGGCTCTGGCATAGGGGACCGGTTAGGGGGTTAACGTAGTAATCCAGGCAAGAGACGGTGGTAACTTGAGCTGGGATGTGGCCAGGTAGATACGGGGAGGGGTCCAACACCAGGTGTGATCCAAAGGCAGCACAAACAGATCCCCTCATGGATCACATGTGGGGAGGGGCCGGGCACATTTCTGAGGGTTTTTGTGCTAAAAAACTAGCAGAAGGGACTGGTCACCAACCGAGACGGGGGTTCTGTTTGCTTCGGTGCTGAAAATGTCTCCATGTCATCCTCCTCCTTGAAAGGCTGTTTTGCTGGAGATTTTAGGATTTTAGGTTGACAGTCGCTTTCTCTCTTGGAAGTACGAGTCCAGTGTCTCCGGGGCCTCACAGTCTGATCGTCATTTCTCTTTTTCCGACGGCCGTGGAGGTGTCTCTTCGTCTTTGTGTTCTGCGTTTTCCCTGCGACCTGGCCGGCGAGGGTTTGTTTCCGCTTCTCCTGATGGGGATTCGTTGGGCTTCTTGAATCTGTGGGCGGCCGGCCGCCTTTCAGAACGTGAGCTCTAGAAAGTTCTCAGACGGACCCAGTGGTGGTGCTGGCCTCTCCCTCTCACACCTGGACTGCGTGTGCGTGTTCTGCTTTCCACACCTTTGCCTGTACTTCGTCTCTTCCGAGGCTTTTTCTCTCCGTTGGCCCCCATAGGAACGTCTTTCCATTTACCTTTCAGTTCACCAGTTCTACTTTGGACTGATTGTATGACATTGAGCTTTTCGTTTTTAATGGTTGTGCAGGCGGACCTTGTTTTCTCACATTTCACTTTCTTGCACTTGTCAGATGTTATGTTTCGAGGCAAGACCCTCCATCAGCCAAAAGGTTGCGACGTGCGGAAGGCTCGTGATGGCTCGCGCGTTTCAGCAGCGCGGTGATCTTTGATTGAGGTGTATGCATTGCGTTGAACGTACACTATTATGAACTTAAGAGACCATCGTATTCATGTGCACTGGGACACCAAAAACTGCGTGGCGCCAAACCCACAGTATCCCCAAGGTCTGCCTGTGTTTTTCTTTCTAGAAGTTTTATTTTCCTTTTTTTTTTTTTTTTTAAATCTGCCCAGTCCGTTTTGAGGTTCTTAGGCTTTCCTCTTCTGCTTTTATTTTTCTTCTTCTCTTTCTCAAAACAGAACATACGTGTTTATTTTATACTCCATTTCTGGTCATTCCCACCCACACCGGAGTCCGCAGTTCCGACTCTCAGCTTTCTTGTTTGTGCTGGTCTCGTTTAGGGAAGATGGTTTCCCCTTGCGCTTAGTGGTTTGTTTTTCTCTCCTGACCTCATGCTTCGAAAGCTGCACCAGAGATAAAGTCAAAATGCCTTAACTTTACTTACTGCATCTCCACCCTCCCTGAATGTGCCTTTAGAATCCAAGGGGTCTGACCCCCTGCCTCCTGGGACTCGAGGCCACAGACATGTCAAGGCAAAGAAGTTCCAGAAACATCTTTAACACACACCCTGAGGTCTAAATTAATAAGCAAATGGGATTTCTAATTATGTTGGGCTGTGGAAGTCTCCTTCCCTGGATAAACATAAAGCATGACTGTGTCCTCTAAATAATTAAAATTAACATTTTTTAATAATCAGGACTTTGCAGTTGCGTTCGTAATCAGTCGTGCTTTACCCTCGATGTGAGACCTTGTTCACTTGTGGAAAGAGAGTCCAAAATTCTAAAACAAACCTAAAACCGAGAGATTCTCATAGGACTTTTCAAAAAAAATTTGCCGTGTTGTCATGCCAAATCGTCTCACCTGTGACCAGCCGCGTTTTGCTCTCAGGCTCTCGTAAGACTTCTCCCAGGGCTAATCCCCCGAATCACGAAGGGGCCTTGAGGTCCCCCCACCCCTGAAAACTGACAACTGAGCATGTGGGAAAAGTGTTTTTTCCAACAGACACTCTGTGTGCATGACGCCGTGGGGATGGAGGGGGTCCTCCTGGCTGCAGCAGAAGGGTTACCCTGGGTAACCCCAACCTCGTTGCCGCTGAGGCTCTGCGCTACGAAGGGCTGCGAAAACACCGCTTTAAGAGACGATGGAATAGAGTCCCATGGAATGACCATGTCCCAGTACAAAGATGCGTTTTCCCCTTCTTACTTTCACGAGAACACACACACATACACCTGGCAAAAATGAATACAGGCCAGAAGGACGTGCGGCAAAACGTGTCCCCCCCACGCGCTGCAGGCCCCGCGCAGACGTGACGGCGGTCGCGCGTCGGGTGAAGCTGCTGCTGTGCGTGTCCCAGGCCTCCCCTCCCCGCACTTTCTCCTCTGGCTTCTAGGCAGGGAGGGGTCCCGGATATGGGACTGGTGGTTGTGGGGTCCGGCTTTGGGCCGAACTGTTTGCCCAGCGCGCACCTGAGGCTCCGCTCACGGCATCTCCACCCCTCGGGGCGGCTCGCGGAGGCAGGTGTGTTATCCCTGTGAGTCACCGGGGGACAGCCAGGTCCCTCCTCGATCCAAGCGTCCTCCATCCCATAGCATCCTCCCCCTCGGCTGGGAGGCGCATGGACTCTTCTCTGAGGCTCCTTCTGGACCCAGGCGTGAGCCGAGACCAGAGGTGAGACCAGTGACATCTGTGGAAACTGCGAGTGACACAAAGCGACGATCCGATGACGTGCACTCGTACTAACTGGCCATTAAGTCTAAGAGAAAAGCAGTGAAGCCAGGTGCCTCCCCGTATAGACCAGGGGCCAGCCGTGTAGACCAGGTGGCCAGGCCGGAGCGCTCTCTCTCCTCGTGGCCAGGCACCAGGGGAAGCAGCAGTGGTGGCATCTCTGTCACGCCAGCAGGCACCCGCCAGAGGCCACGCGAGGCTTCGTCACAGCGGGCTCGCTCGTGAAGTCAGGGTTAAAACTCGGCCAGGTCCCAACACGGGGTTTTGGGGGAGCACGAGCACAGGGCGGCAGCGGCCCTCAAACCGGCCTCAGGTGTCCCTCACACCCTTAAAACTCCGCGAGGGTCTCGAGCTTCGGACTGTGTGGGTCGAACCTACCAATCGTCACTCATTTGAGTTAAAACTGAAGAAATTTAAAAACACAAGAATACGCAAGCGTCGTGCACCCCCCAGGCTGTCAGAGCCACCTCTCCTTCATGTCACGGGGCCTCTGGAGACGCCACTATCCCCCCGGGGGGGGCCATCCCGTCTGAGGGTCGGGGCAGGGGACTGTGGTGCCCAGACGCACCTGAGAGCCTCCACGCTGGGCTCGGCCCTGGGCAGCTGATCCCGACCTCACGCTGTGGCCTGCACCTGCCCTTGCTCTTCTGCCTCTTTGGCCCTCTCATCAGCAATGGCTCGGGACGGGGCGGTTGGCCGTCAAGGGCTGCCGATGACCTTCAAGGGCTCACCTGTCCCCGAGCCTCCTTCCCTCGTGGGGTGGGCCCGAGGCGCTCTGTGGAGAGCTCCGTGTTTTGGCCGTGACAAGCTGTTTGGGAATTAGGACTCGTCCTCCTCTCCCCACTCATGTGTGCAGAAAGCCTGCTCTTCCCCACGCCATAGGGGTCCCCACCGACACCCCGTCACTCCGTCCCTGTTACATGGTCCAGGGAAGACTCCGGATGCTGCGTTGTGGCTGCCGTTTGGGCCACACGTGGAAACGCAGCAAGAGGGCCGCTGGGCCCGGGGTGGGGGGAGTCCCAGGGGGCCCCGCTCTGCCCCATCGTCCCTCGTTGGCTGTCAGGAAACTCTCATAAAGGGGGCCAGCGAGGACTTGGGAGCCCATGTTTATTTTATGAATGACTTCAGGGAGAGAGGGGAGAAAACCATCCAGAATGTCATCCAGGAGGCTGCGTTCTTTTTATTACGTTTTGTCAGTAAACACGAAAAATGGCCACATTTAATCCTTCCACGGGTCCCGTGGGATGCCTCTGACTAATGTGAGATGACAGTCGTCGCAGCGTGCCACATAAATACCAGTCTGTTTGGGGGCGCCTGTTCCATTTTTAATGCGGACCCCGCCTAACGCGCTCTGAAGGATTGCCCCCTTGGAGTCGAGGGTCCCGCGTGCCATCTATCCTCCGCCCCGTCCTAGGAGCGGCCCAAAGAGAGCAGGGGCGGCCCCAGCTGTTTCGTTTCGTGCGGGAAGGATTCACCTGATGTTCCCGCAGCCGTCGCGCTGCTTCATGGACTGCCGTGGGGAGCTGCGACCCTGTGGCTCAGGAGTGACGCGGTGTCCTTGGGGGGCAGCCCCTGAGCTCAGTGCTGGCTGCAGCCTGGGCAAAGCGGGCAGAGAGGATAACGGATACCCTCAGAGGTCACACACGCACGCACACGACGCCCGTCCCGGGCTGCTGGGCCTCCGGGCACACGAGACATGACGTTGTCCCTCCGTGATGCGTGGGGAAAGCCGATGCCGTGTCTGTGTGGGTTTACGGTGCACTTCGTGGCCGACCCTTTGGGGGACTGTGAGCTCGTGGAGAGTTGGAGGGAACAGGACCTTCACGAGAGGGACAGGCTTGGTGGCGACCTTGACACGCGACCCCGTCTCACGTGTCAACCACTTCTCCCCGCGCCCGTTCGAAAGAGCCCTGGCAGCAGGACGGCCCTTCATCCTCGGGCACCCAGCAGCTAATTAGCATTCAGGAGCTGAACTGGCAGGTGACCTGAGGCTGGCGCCCTGTGGGGGCCTCGGACGGGGGTGGCAAGCGATGTCAGGAGACCACTGCCCCGTGGATGAGCTCCCGGAGCCGCTCCCCAGCCCTGCAGATGGAGGGAGACTGGTCGGATCAACTTGTCGTTCCGCCCGTGAGGAAAAGGCCCTCGGAAACTCTCTGGTCCCACTCTGGACCCCCTGTCGGGTAGGAGCGGCCACCCAGGTCCACCCAGGTCCGCCTTCATCCAAGGTCACTCGGGGCAGAGCATCCTGAGCAGGTGTGGACGGGACAGGCTGTTCTTCCAGCCCCAAAGCCCCCCGCTTTCGTCGGGAGGCTTCCAGGCAGACCCTGTTTGGTCAGCGGGGCCTGGCATCCGTGTCCCGCCACGGGCAGCCGTGGGCCCCAGGACCGAGGACTTGTTCACACAGGCGGCGGCCGTCAAGGGAGGGGGAAGGCCCAGCCACCTCTTTGCAGGGGTTGTCGACAGCCCCCGCCACCTCGCTGCAGGTTCCCCACAAACAGCGGCCGCCAATCCCCGTCCCTCGGGGGAGCAGAGGGCCCGGCCCATTTACACGCCGCGCACCGGCCTCAGAATCCACTCCAGGCTTGCGTGGCCTTTCGCAGCTTCGCGGATGAAGCATTTCTGTCGCCTGTTCCAAATCCTCTCTCTGTTTACATTTTAATGGGCATCCCAGTGCCACGGAGGATTCTTCCTTTCTTTTTTTATCACCTGCATTTGTCAGGAGAGGAGGGGGTGGAGCAGGCGCACGCCTCCCTGCAGATCCGCAGCTTCGCTCTCCCTCCGCGGGCGAGGCCGAGGGAAGCCGAGGGTGCGGCGTGGCCCGGCCGGCGGGAGGCGGTGGAAAGGCCAGTTTTATTTTCGGGATTTCACATCGGGGCTTGAGATCTCACACGTTGCTGGAAGAGACAAACACACGTAAAGAGAATGCTAGATGGCGTGGGAAGTGGCATGTTTGATTTAACGAGGCGGAGGGAGGGGAAACCAAACTGCCTCGCTGGGCAGAGGAGCCTGCAGCCTGGGTCCTCGTCACCGATGCTTTGGCAGCAGAGGTCACCCCTAAGGTGGCCTCAATGCTTGGAGGGAGCCCTTTAGGGCCTGATTTGGCTTCTGTGGCTGCATAAAGGGAAACCCCACTTGGATGAGAAGCTTCTGTCTGGAGTCGATGGATCCTTTTGGGCGAGGAAACAGAGTTTCTGCTCATCCCAGCAGGTGGTGACATTCAGATTTTCCTGTGTCGAGGGCTCCCTTACCCCCGTGGATGAAATAGGGTGAAAAAATCAAGCCGAGGTGGCTTCCGGCCTCTGCAGCGGTGGCACTGCCAGTGTCTTACCCTTCCCCTGGGGACGGCTGCCTTTTTCCTCCCCTGACATTCCCGGGGGGTCCCTAATTAAAGCTCCAGATGTGGTCTAAAAGCGCGCCCACCAGACGTTAGCTCAGTGACCTGTGGCTGGCAGCAGAGATGGGCGAGGCTAACTGGTGTGGCCCCCAGGCCATCCTTGGCCTTTCCCCGCACTGTCGTCCCACGTGCAAGCGAAGCCCAGCGGCACCTCAGAGCCAGCCCCGCCAACTGCCCCGAAAGCCGCGCGTCGGCAACGCTCGCCACCTGGCATCCGGAGCGCGGGGACACGCGCCGCCTAACCGTGTTGTGTGTGGCACGACTCGGGAGGGAGCTCTGGCCTTGCAGGCCGTCCGCAGGCAGCTTAGACGGATGTAGGACCTGCTTGCCGAGGCTCCGACAGCTCCCTCCTTTAGGATGAGCCATTTTTTAAACTGAATTTAGGCCCGGAGACACGCCTGCCGTGGTTTGGCCCGACCTGAACACTGTGGAGAAGGGTCACCCGGCCCCTGCACCGGGAGAGACCAGCACCGTGGCCTGGGGGGGTCAGAGCCGTGGCCACCCTTCTGGGCTTCCGCTTTGACCTTCCTGTGAGCGTCCCGTTCAGTTCTGAGCGAGGGAGGCCTCAGGCTCTCGTGCATCCCCCAGGAGGCTGAGGGATGAGGAGAGCGACGCCCAGGGGTGCCCAGGGGTCAATGACATGGGGGGCAAAAGGGCTTTCTTTTCCAGAGGACTGAAACGTTCGGGCAGCACGTTCCTACCAGCTCGTTTCTCAGAGTGAACGGACAGGTCAGGTTACCAGGTTACGGTGGGCCCAGCAGCCACCTGTCCGTGCCCTGGGACTCCGCTGGCCCCCGAGACGCCAGTCGGAGCCGCCGTGTGCTTTCAGGCCTGCTCACCACCGGCTTCCCGGCCCGGCCCTCGAGCTGGGTCCAGCCGAAGGCTCCCTGGTGCTTGGGATAAAGAGACGACCCTGCATCTGAGCATCACATACGTGTCGCTCAGGGCCCGGCTCTCGCGCAGACGCAGAGCAGGGAGTCTGGACTCGGGATGGAGACGGGCAGACGGCACCCGCGTGGGTCCCTCTGGGCGAGCCTGCCGGGCGACTCAGCGAGGGAACCTTGCCGGCGAGTGGAGGTAGATGTGTTCACAGATAATGTTCACACCTGACCTCTGCGGCCGTGATGTTGTCGACGCAGACACAGGTTCGTGTAGTACGTCTATCGGTGCCGTGCGAACGAGCCTGCCAGGCGGACTGGTGTCTCACGGGCATAATTATGCACCAAACTAATTAAAAGGTGGCCACCAGCTCTGCTGCCCGGGCTTCCCTGCCCACGAAGCGGCCCTTTGCAGGCACCTGTGATTGTTTTTTCATTTATTTTCCCCCCGGAACATGCAACAACAACAGAGGGCCAGTGTGGTGGTCGGGGGTGGCCGCTCGCACCCCAGCGTGGCTGTCGCCCGTGTGGACTCAGTGTCGAGCTGGAACCCATGAGTGGTGTTGGCTCGGAGCAGGGCTGTGAGCCCAGCTGGGCCCGGTGGGCCAGGTAGCTCTGCCGGCTGGCAGCCAGGCCTGGGCTGAGCAGAGGGCATGCGTACTCATCAGGGCCAGAGGCTGGAGGGTCCACACAGCCCACAGTCGCGTGGCACGGCTCCGGCTTGGACACGTGGCCTTGTTCGCATGAGCGTATGAAGACCCGAAAGGCTGACGGGCAGTGGGTGGGAAGGAAGCACAGGCAGGCACGAGTGGCTTCCCCTTGCTTGTCCTATAAGGACGGAGCCGGCTTCCGGGCCCCGGCCCAGGCTCGCTCCACTGCCATCCCTGCCCCCCAAGAGGCTGGGTCTGTGGTCTCGGGGTGGAGGGAACTCTGAGCGGAGAGACGCCGGGGCGCAGGGCTGTGGCGTGGACGACTTGGGGATGTCAGAGAGGTTCAGCGAGTTCTGTTGAAGCATGGAAGACGGAGAGACGGAGGGGACAGGGCCCGGACGAGGCGCCGGACGGGTGGCCTTGGTTTATCACATTTCCAGTTTCACGTCTGGAGGAAGGCAGGACAGTTGGCACGTCCTGTCCGGGGCTCGGCGCTTCCGGAGCCAACTGCAGACATAAGCCGGGCCCTTCTCTCGTGCTCCCTCCTGTCCTCCCAAGTCCCCGCATGCGTCCCAAGGAACCCGAGGCCTCCTCTCGCGTTTCCCTTTGTGTGAAAACTCCCAGCTTCCAACCAGAAGGAGGAAAATGGTCGTGGCAGGGCCCAGGGATGTTTTCCTGTTTGGTTTCATGTTCCTGAGGCCTCGGAAGCAACGACCAATAACCGCTGAGCACAGTTCCTGGGGGTCGGAGCTCTCTGGGCAGTTGCCTGTGCAGACGGTGACAGACTACTGAGCGGAACGTTGGCAAGGTCACGGTCAGCATCTAAATCAGTAGGCTCCAAGGAAGGCAGATCACACTCCCCAGGGAGGGTGGGCCTCGTCTCATCAGACGAAGGCCTTAAGAGCAGAGGCTGAGTTTACCGAAGGAGGAGTCCTGCCTGTGGACTGCCATCCGCAGGCCCTGCCCGGGTCTCCAGCCCGCTGCCACGTGGCACGCAACACCGAATCTTGCCCGAATTGCCAGCCTGCCCCGCAAATTCCGGGATGTCGGGCCCCACAGTCATGCGAGCTCATCCCCAGTCTCTCCTTTTCTCTTTCCCTCTATGTATCCTCCGACTGGTTCCGTTTCCCTGGAGGGCCCTGACTGACACAGGCTGGCAGTGCCACCCCCCTCGAGTTTTGGGGGGTTCTGCCCACAACACTGCTCACTCACCCCCGTTTAGCTGCCTACCCATCCCCTGGCTGTCTGGTAGGTCCCAAAGGGAGGACGCACAAAGGGAGGACGCACAAAGGGAGGACTCAGAAACGAGCCTTCACCAAAAGCGCACCGTGCGCCCGGTAACGGACTCGGCACGTTAACTCGCCGTCCACCTGCTTCTTGGATTATTCTGGAGCAGCTGCCGCGTCCCCAGTGTCTTCCTAGTGTCCGAAATAGGCCGTGAGTAAGAGCGAGCCGTGTCCCCACGGAGTTGACAGGGGGAAGACGTTCCATAAACAGTAAAACATGAGCAATGACGTATTTTCAGGGACACGTGAGTGCCGCGAGAAGGCAACAGTGAAGAAGGACAGTAAGGTCGAGCCGTGGTCGTCGGGGCTGCGAACAGCGTGGGGGTCCTTGACCCCGCCCGACTGCCCCTTAGAAGCAGGTGAGAGGGTGCGTTTCCCGTCGGGTGTGTCTGAGCACGATTTAGAACTATTTTTTTAAATGTCCCCAATGCGTTATGGCGATGGCTGCACACGTGTGTCGCTGAAGTGTGCTCGAAACAGGCGAATCGTACGTGCGTGAGCTATATCTCAGTAAAGCTCTTTTCGGGGAAAATAAGAGCCCGGGGAGGGTGGACCGTCTCCGACACAGCGGTCAGGGAGGACCGCGCTGAGACGGTAGTATCGGGTGGGCGTTGCTGTCATCGTGCTCAGAGGGTCTCGGAGAGGGACCGGCAGGTCCAAAGCGCCAGGTCCGAGATGCGAACCCACAGCTTCTGTCTCCTGCTCTGCTGGTCCATCCCGAACCTTGTCTCATTTCTCCCTTTCTCGGAGCACTGTCAGACTGACCATCGCACGCTGCTCTGCTCTGGAAGCCCAACTTTTCCGTCTTTTTTCCCAGGAGACACAGAAGCAGACAGGTGGGGCCCGAGCCAGGGTCTTACGGGCAACACCAGGGCCGAGCAGTACTCCTCCATCCATCCGTTCGTCCATCCATCCTTCCATCCACCCACCCACACACCCACCTGCCTATCCATCCATCCATCCATCCATCCATCCATCCATCATCCATCCATCCACCCATCCATCCATCATCCATCCATCCATCATCCATCCGTTTGTCCATCCATCCATCCACCGCCTCGTTCAAAAACGTGTCCCCGGGTCCTATCCTACAGCAGCCATGAATTAGGCCACAGGGCTTCAGTGGGCAGCAGGACACAGTTCCCACTTTCCAGGGGCTCGTGCCACGAACAGACCCGCACACGGTCCGGAAGCCAAGGCCGTGAGTGCTGTGACGAAGACAGGGCAGGGAGCGGCCTGGGCGGGTGGCCGGGGTGCTGGTCGCCCCGGAAGCCCTTCCTTCTGAGGCCAAGCTCACATCACTCTTGTCAGCAGCCCGTTGCACCCTCTCAGGAAACCAGGTCCTTCACCCCAAAGGGTCTCTGAAGGAGGACTTTTCCCAGGGGCTCTGGCCAGCCTGCACCCTGAGCCCCAGGTCCGGGTCCAGGGTGCCCGAGGCCCGCCTTCCAGCTGTCAGGGCCCTCGGCTGGCGGTGGGTGTTGGCACAGGGGCTTGGAGAGCTGGTTCCCAAGGACACAGGGACTGAGCTGAGGAGTGTCTGGCAGTTGGGGGTGAGGGGGGTGTCACGAGGAAGCAAAGCAAAGTCACCTCTCCTCCTGCCCCGGGAAGCAGGCCCACGTATCTGAGCAGAACGGGACGCGCTCCAGGAGGCGGGGAGCAGCTGTCACCGTGTCCGGCGCAATGAAAGCCTCCTTTCTCTCTGTCGCCAGGAGCAGACAAAGCAGGTCGGGATTGTTGGGGGGAGGAAGGATAGGCCGTGCTCCCTCGTCGGGGCGGGGAGTCCATTCCTCCCGCTGACTCGAGCTGTCGCCCAGTTTGGCGCGGGCTCCCCTGGCAGTGACGGCGACAGCGGCCCCGGCTGGCGTTTGCCAGCCGGGGGTTCCCGCGGCTGCCACCAGCCTAACGCCTGCGGGATTGTTCTGCCGTAAACATCGTCTGTGTGAGCGTCATCGGCAGACGGGCCGGGCGCGGCGGGCTGGCCGGGGCCCAGCTTCCTCCCCACCCAGCACGTCGAGCCGTGCCCGTCAGGTCTCCATGGGACGCGTGAGATGCCGCGTCCGCATCTCGCTTTGGGGCAGGATTCGGTTTCGGAAGGCGGTCTGGGCCGGCCTCTTGGGGTGCTTGGTATAAGGGTGACCAGGCGGGAGCCAGCCGGCCCCTGCGGCCACTGGCACCCGTCACACTGGGGAGCGGGTGCCAGGAGCAATGATGCTCGATGTCACTGGACGCACTTCACTGCTGTCCTGCGGCTGCTCTACACGCGGTGCCATTTCCCCTTCACCCCGACCCTAGGAGGTCGGCGCCATCGCAGCCCTACTGACAGATGAGGAAACTGAGGCACAGAGTGGTTCCTTCATCAGGGAAAGGAGGAATGGGCCTGGGGTCTCTTAAGTCTGGGTGCTGTAGGCCAGGGCTGGGTGGGGGAGGTGGGGATGGGGAGGAATAACTCTCAGTGCGGGTGGCAGGGGGCCCACGCTGACCCTGGGAGAACGTTCTCCGTTTCTCAAAATCCTACAACGCTTGGATTCTAGAACATAGAGGCGGAGCCACTTCAGGAAGGTGAACTCCGACCTCTGTGTTGGAAATGGGAGGAGATAGAGCAGAAGGAAAGGGAAGGGAACTGGACGGCCGTGGCCAAAACGCAGGTGGCTGAAGACACAGCCATCCCGGCCCTGGTCGGCCGGTGGGCAGACCGTCCACCCCCGCCCCCGCCTGCCTCCCCCAGCCCACGCCAGCGCTCCAGGACGCGGTTCCCTGCGGCCATCAATCGGACGCGGGTCTCCTTGCTCCCGAGAAGGCCCGGGGTGGGCGCCCTCTGCGCTCCGGGCATCGCTGGCCGGGCCCTCGGCCCCTCCGTGACCCCGCACGCCGCGAAAACATCGTCCTGAGGGTAGGAACTGGAACGGGGATGGCCTTGTTTCTGCCAAGGTCACCCAATCTCGCCCAGGGGCGTCATAAACCCCCAAACCTCCCTTTCAGAAATCATCTTTATGAGTCACATCTCTCGCGTTGAGTGGTCGGCACACGGCTGTGGAGGAAAGCACCGGCCGGGCGACTGCCGGCTCGGGGCGCGAGAGGGACGGCCACCGTCGCGGACAGGGCGTCCTAGGCGCCGGCCTTGCTGGGCTGCGGGGTGCGGGGCCCCTCGGCTGATCAGTGACACCTCGTGCTCTCCCAGAGGCTCCTGCCTGGGTCGCTGTGGCCATCCCGCTGTGGCCACGTAGGCCTGGCGCCTCGGACATCCGCCCAGCCGGGGCTGTGTCCTTCGAGCAGAGGAGGACGTCATCAGATGCCCCCTTGAGTCCCCAGCGCTCCGTTATTGTTGACTCTAGAGGGTTTTAAATCATTACAGCAGCGCAGTCCCCGCCCGTGTGCCCCGGGGGTACCCCGCCCCTCCCCGCCTCCGGGGGAAATCGGGCCCCAACTCCGTGCTTACACTTCCTGTTGCTTCCGTCTGATCCCTACACGCGGACTCCACCCCGCGCCGTGTCGTTTTTCCCGGTTTCGAAGTTTGTAAAACCACCGTACGCTCTTTGTGGTGTCCTGGGCTGAGCATCTGTCCCTCGACCTTGTGTCCCCGAGACCGCCTGGTGTGGGCGTGTCGCTGTAGTCCGTCCATGTTCGTGGCTGTGTACTGCTCCCCCCTGGTTCTCTGCCCCGGTGCACTCACCTCTCGCCCGGCTTGTGGCATTTCGTGGTTTCTAGTTCTTGCCGTCGTGACCAGCAGTGGCCACGGTCACCGTGTGCGTGTCCCTGTGTACCCCGGGCATCTACTGCTGTGACTCCGGCCACCCCACACGACCACGTGACGCACGGGCCTGGGGGAGGAGGCCTGAGTGCATGGGCCGGAGCACGGGGGTGGCTGGGCCCTCGCTCTCCTTGGGGTCCGGAGCCCCACCCCTTGTCCGTCCCAGCACGGCATCTCGGCCCTGTCGGACGTTCCAGGTGGGAGCTCAGGGCCATAGTTTCTGACGTAGCAGCTTCACCGGGCACACCCCGCCAGCCCTTCCGTTGTCCTCGGACGCCTTCCAGGGTAAGAGCATGTGACCCCCGTGGGGAGATGGCCTTCAAACTGTCGCTTTCGGCGTCTGCCTCTCCTGTTGGTGTGTCCGCTGGGTAGGATGGAGCACGGGCCCTCCGGGTCTGCTTGGCCTCACAGCTGTGCCCGGTCCGTGATTGCCACCGGTGCCCCCGCCCCCACTGTGAAGGTCAGAGCTGGTTCATTCGTCCAGGGCCCCGCACGTGCCAAGGGCGCAGCCCCTGGGGCCGTCGGCTCCGAGCACATCCTTTAAGCACTGGCTGTGGCACCCGCCTCCTGCCTCTGCGCCCAGCACTGGCGCAGACGCCCACTGTGTCCTGGACAGACGGCAGGGGGAGCAGAGTGAGCAGCGTCAGGACCCTGCAGGGGCGTCTGAGGTGTCGCCAGGAGGTTCTGTGTTGACGCCTCCGCCTCGTGCTCAGCCACGGGGAACCCGAAGCGCGAGAGGAGTCCGAGGGCCAGCCCCACTGGTGTCGCATCGGGGGTTAACCTAGGAGGCCTGGCTGCGGCAGCGACGCAGGCGGGGGTTGTCCAAGAGTCAGGAGCAGCGACTCCGACGACGGAACTGGGGAAAGGGCCCCGACGTCCTGGACGCGGGTCCCAGTTCCACCTCGGACTTGCCGTGTGGCCCTGGACGGGCCGCTCTCCTCTCCAAGTCTCAGGTGACGGCTCTTTAGCAGGGAGAGGCTCGGCAGCCTGCGCTGACCGATGACCCCCAGGCCTGTGGAAGCGGGGATCTGGGGTCGCGCCTGCCTCGTGCCAAGGGTGGGGACGGGGGCGGGGAAAGCAGCGCCTGAGCGTGGGATGTCAGCGGCCACCGCCGGCTTCTGCGTTGGGTGGAATTCAGAGGCAGCGGCAGGTGTCCTGCCCTTTCAGATCCCCGGGGGCCTGGGGGCGGGGGTGAGCTCACGCAGCGGGGGACAGTGCGAAGGGCCAGTCACCGAGTGCCGATTTGAAAATCTGAGGTTTTCGGTTTTGTTTCCTACTCTCCCTGGCTGTCCCGCGGTGCCGCTTCACGAATAAATGAGAACTGTGTCTGTTTAGGGTGTGCAGCGTGAGGCTGTGACCCCTGTGGATATTGTGCAGCGACTGTCACACGCGAGCTCGTGGACACGTCCGTCGTCTCGCTCCGTTCCCGTCTGGGTCCCGTCTGGGCCTTGTGGCCGGAACGCCTGCCTGAGGTCCCCTCTCGGCGGCAGAGTTCCAGCCTGCAGCCGCTCGGGGTCACGGTCCGGGTCCCCAACCCCACCCCTCTTACAAACGGAGGTTGGCGCCCTGGGACCAGCCTCTCCCCCTCTCTCCGTCCCCGAAATGGTTTTTCGGCCGCGGCGGGTGCTCCGAGCACGCTCGGGGCGGGCCAGGCCACGCTGTGCCGTTCGCTGGGCGAGGCCTGGGAAGCGCATCTCCGACTCCGGACCTTGACAGCCCAGAGGGGCTGGTGGGAACGGAGCATCCGCCTTTCATCCTGTCCGCCCCTCCGCTTCTCCTCTCGCCCTTCTCGCATCTTCCGGCAGGAACGGCGGCGGGGGAGCCTGCCCGTCTCCGCTGACACGGCTCTATGTACGCATCCCCCGACGGGGGCCCTTCTTGTCTCGCTTGTCTTGTAAGTCATCCTCCTTTCCTTCCTTCCCCCTCTCCTCCCGCACGTCTCCTTTCATCCCGCCCCTCCCTTCCACTCTCCATCCCTCGCTCCCTCCCTGAATAAGCACGGGTTAGACCCTCGCTCCCCCACCTTTTTGGCGCCAGGGCCCAGCGCCGCTGTGAGAATCTGACGCCCAGTGACCCGAGGCGGACCTCCTAACGAGCCCCAGACCAGTACCTGTCTGCAGCCGGGTGGCGGGGACCCCTGGGTCCGGGCCCAGCAGACACAGGTGTGCATGACGACTCTGCGACCTGTTAGCTCCGCTCCTGGACACCCCCACCCCTCGGTGTCCACCCCCGGGAAAGGGGAACAACTGGCCTGTCCGACCGGCCGGAGGATCCGTGTGGGGCGCGAGGCCCTCATTGCTTCCCCAGTAAAGACAAAGGCTACGTCCCAGGACGCCGGCCCTTCCCTCCTTCCCCCAGACTCCGGTTTGAAATCCACGGGTTTTGCAAGTTTGTCATACGTCTGGACTTCTGTGCCCCGTGCTCCCTTCGGTGTGGGGAAGCCCCTGGGTCGGTTGCCACGCAGTGTCTGAGCTGGTGCCGGTGTGCCCTGCCCCCCAGGCCTCCCTCCGCACCCCGGAGTGAGGTGGGAGACCACTGTCCCCCCAGAAGGCCGTCCTCACCTTCCGTGATCCTTTCGGTGGCTACAAACAGGCGGGAATCTTCTGGGGTGTGCGGGGCTGTTTGTGCGTGGGGCGGGGGGATGAGGGGGTCCAAGCTTGGAGAGCTGGAAGGCTAGTGGACGCAGGAACGTCCCCACTCCCCGGCTCCTCCGTTTGCCCGAAAGGGGTGACGGGGAAAGGGGGCCGAGGCCCGTGTCCCAGGGACACGGTGGAGCGTCCGGTGCTTCGTTCTCGGGCGGCGGAGGCGGGGACTCTGGTCGCTTTTCGAACCTGTAGCTGAGCCCTGACGTGACAGACGCCGCGTGACCTTGCAGTAAATTCTCCTGCCACCTAGAAGCCGCGGAAGCAGATATTAAAAACGGACTTGGTTGATTTTACGAGGCGTCGGAGCACGTCAGGCTGCTCGTAATGAGCAATCAACGCCTCTCTGCTTGGTGACTGTTCACACTGTTCGTGCTCCTCGTCGTGGTGGTCACGCTCAGGTAGCTGTCCCTAAGGCAGACCGCGAGGGGGCTGCTACGGAGCGGGTTGGATTCTCCCTCCGGGAGACCCCGCGGTCCCTCCGTGCCCCGCTCCCGGCCCGCGCTCACCCGGGCCCTCCTCCGTGAGCTTGCAGAATGAATCCGAGGAGCTGAATCGAGAGATGTTCCCTTCCTCCTTCCAGAGGACGTGATGTGCAGCCTCGCCCGTGCCCGCCGGCCACCCCACGTGCCACGGCAGGCCCACGGCCAGGGCGAGAACTGCTGTTTCTAGACCAAATGAGGCCTCGGGGCCTTGTTAGCGGGGCTCCCCGCCACAAATCGCACCGCTGATGGCAGGCAGGTCGCCCCGGCTTTGTCCCCCCACCCTGTGGTGAGAGAGCTTGTGTCCGACGGCGGGTGGCGGAGCCACACGTCCCAGCAGAGACCTGTGTCCTGGCGGCTCTGGCTGTAAAATCTCACCCTTCAGCAGCCCCGAAGGCTCTCAGTCGGCGAAGTGGGGACTGCCCTTCTAGAACGTTCTGGGCGGTCGCCATACTCACTGAGCCTGGGGCGGAACAGGCTCACCCGTGTGCAAGGGGGGGTGTCTCCTGAGGGCCTGTTGGCTCCCGTTCTGTCCTACGGTGACCCCTTCCCAGTGAGACTCTGGGGACAGAAGGGGTCATGGATGGCCAGTCTCTCCTCACCCCCGTGCGCAGGGGCCGTGATGGATCTGGGACAGGCCCGCCGAGTAGGGCCACATCAGGTCCCAGGCCTCACCAGGAGCTGGGCAGCTGGGTGGCCCCATTGCTGGGACAGGAAAGCTGTCTCCGTGCTCTGGAATTGGCTGGCGAGCCCCACTTCCCTGCGGCCCCTCGGTGCTCCTCCTGGGGACCCAGGCCGCCCCTCCTCCAAGCCCCAGGCCCCACCACGGGCCCTTCGGTGGCAGGACACCTCCCCCGCAGCCTCGGCTCCAAACTCACTCCTCCCTGCTCACCTTGCAGTTGTGTTCCGGCTCTTCCTTGGCCATTACGGCGTTCGTTCTCGACCGTTGTCATCTGCGGGGACAGGGCGGTCTGCAAATGGACCCGCGGGCCGTGCCCCAGTGCAGTGGTTTCTCCGGAGCTGGTGCGTGTGCCAGGGGTGGGGACTCCGGCCCGCGATCTCGGTGCATAAGCTCCGAGGGGAGCAGGATGCACTCAGCAGGGAGCACGGGACACCTGCCTCTTCGGAAGCAGCGCCGGGCAGGGGGTTTCAGGGCCGGTGTCGCAGCCTGCCAGGGCTGCTGTAGCAAAGCCCCACGGACGGGGGCTCTTAGCCCACAGACATCTAAGAAATCCAAGGCTGGACGTCCAGGAGCGAGGTGCCGGCAGGCCTGGCTGCTTCGGGGGTTCTGGAGGAGAACCCGTCCCGTGCCCCTCTCCTGGCCGCGGGTGGTCCGCGGCATCTTTATCATCCCTCGGCTTGTAAAAGCGCCACCCCATCGTGGCGTCCTCTGCGCACGGCCTCCTCCCTGTGTGCACGTCTGTGTTGAAATTTCCCCTTTCTCTAAGGACGCCTGTCCCGTTGGATGAGGGTCCACCCCAATGGCCCCGTTTTAACGTGACGACCTCTGTTAAGACCCCGTCTCCAGATAAAGCCCCTTTCCGAAATGCCGGGGATGAGGACTCGGACATTCGGTTTGTGTTGGGGGCGGGGACACAATTGACTCTGTAAGAGCCAGGACGGGAGGCACAACCCTATGGACATGGAATCTGGCATCTGGCACAGACGCGGGCGCAGGAGATGGTTCTCCGGCAGCGTGTCGGCCGGGACCCCCGCACCGAGGCGGACCGTGTGTGCTGTGCGGACAGGCCTGCTGGGCCACGGTTTGGTCCCCAGGTCCACCCTTTACCAGCCTCTGCCAAGTGACTTCCTCAAAGCTCAGTTTCCTGTTTGTGACAGGAAATGGTTATCCGCCCGCCTCGCAGGGCCGACCTGGGGGCCAGTGAGACAGCGGACGGAAAGCCTCCATGTGCCCACGCTGGGCTGGGCACATGGCAGATGCTCACGGATTCTGGGCGATTCCACCCAAGACCAGACGATTCCCTCGACCCCACCCCACCCCCCGAGCCTCGTCTGCACCTGGCCTGGCGGTGTGGGCAGGCAGTGGCCGGCCAGCGCAGGCGCAAGGACCGGCAGCAAGGGCGGACGGCGTGAGTGAGTGAGAGCACGCGGCCACCCCCTTCCTGTCGCGCCTGCCGCCCTCTCCCCGCCGGAGCCGCCTGCAGCCACTTGGCAGTCAGGGCACACCGCGGCTTGGTTGAAGGGAGTTTACAGCCGAACTTAATAGGGTCGTTCTCTGCAGCACATAAATCTGTCTGCTCGGCCGAGGCTCCCGGGCGGCCCGGGCGCAGCCACTGCGAATGGGACTTGGCCCTGGGAAGCAGGGCCGTGGGCGCTGGAGCGTCATCCGGGGTGTTCTTCCTGGGGAAGGGGTACGGCTCACGGGACACTCAGTACCAGAAACTGGGTCTGTCTCCCCGATGGCCGCCAGGCCAAGCGGTGGCCTTCAGCGGAAAACAGGAGGGACGTCGTGTGCGGAATTTACGATCTCTCCTCCTGAGGGCGGGTCCCGCGGGTCTCCGAACACACGCTCACTGTTCGGTCAGCAGACATTTCCTGAGCTCCTGGCTGGGGCCGGGTCCGTCACCAGTACGAGGGACGCAAAGGTGAACAGGACGGATTTGGTCCCCAGCCTCATGGGACCTAAAGCTAAGCGGAGAGGCTTCAGGGGAGGGGTGGTGGTCACCTCCCCGGGGGAGGAAAGGCTTCCGCGAGGGAGGGACCCTCTGCCGATGCTCGGTGGGTGCACTGGAGCTGGCGAGGCCTGGGCCCCCTGAGGAGCTGTGCCCCTTCCCTCAAGGACCCCGTGAGTCTCAGAGGTGACGGTGCAGAAGGAACCGGAATGCACAGGTCCGACGTATCCCGTTGCCTAAATGACTTTTCCGCAGCTTGACTTTTTGAAAAGTCAAGGTGAGTCTCGTTTCACGCAATAAATATTAACCGCAGGGCGGGGGGCGCATTAAACTTTGATGCATCACGATCAATGGCTCACGCGAGAGAGGGCTGGGAGCCAGTTGGAGGAGTCGGGTGGAAACTCCCGGGGAGGGCGTCAGCCCGCCTCGTGCCTCCAGGCAGGGTCCCCGCGCATGCGCCGTCTCGGATTCTCTGTCCCTTTCTCACCTTCTGCTTCTCGGGCTCTATTCCCGGGGCCCCGTGCCTCGGCTCCTCCTGAGAGCCACCCTCCAGGAGTTCACTGTTCCTGAAACCCAAAGGCGGCCGCCACCCCGCCTGTCTTAGAACACCTGCCATGGTGCTGCTCGACGTCTAAGCAGGGCCGGGGGCCCAAACGCCCCAGTGTGCTTGCACGGGGTGACACAGGTCCCACCTGCTTTACGTGTCAGCCACGTGAGCTTGCACCTCACACTTACTCTGCCTGTTAGTCTCTCTCCCGTGCCTGGTGGGAGTGGGCAGAGCTGATGGGTGGGCGGAGCTGATGGTTGGTGGAGCTGATGTTGGGTGGAGCAGGTGGTGTGGGCAGAGCTGATGGGGTGAGCGATGCAGGTGATGTGGGCAGAGCGCGTGGTCCGGGCCCCGGGGCAAGCACAGGTGGCAAAGCACCCCAGGGTAGGGGGTGGGGGACACAGCCCCCCACTGGAGGAGGGACGTGAGGAGACCCCCTGAGCCCCGGGCAGTGTCCACGTGGCCCGCCCGGGGTGCACATGGGCCCGGCCGTGGCCCCCATCCCCGGCCCGGCGGCCCCGCATCCGACCCACTGGGTGGTCCCCGCCACTGTGGTTCCCGCCACCGTGGGGCCTCCCTGACTGACTCTGTAGCACCCGGAACCCCGTGCAAGCTTTCGGTCACCGCCCCTGAGGGGCCAGGCCATGAAGCGTCACTCCATCCCCTCCAGGTGCTGGACACAGAGGTCAGGCTCCCGGCCCAGAGGTCGGGGCGTGACCTGGGTGACCTTCTGGACAGCCCCGTCCATCCACTGAACTTCGCCTCATCCTGCCTTTGACACCATCTCCTGGCGGTCCGGGCGGGGCCGTTTGCTGGTCAGGGGTTCGGTTCCGTTCCTGCCAGGGAATGATATTGCCGCAGGGCGGGAGCCTTCGGGTCCTCAGGGAGGTGCAGGTCCTGCGATAGCCGGTCTCTCTGGGGCCCACCCAGTGCGCGAGGAAGGGGGAGGCTTGTCCGTCTCCCCAGGGAGCGGCCCCCGCAGGGGCTCTCTGTGTGTGGCTGTGGCAGTCCCGATGCCAGAGGTGGGGTCTCCCCAGTGTGCGTTGTAGACGGGTAAAACCTGGACCAGAGACTTTACCCCTTGCAACACCTCCCCCCACCACCCCTCCAAAGGCCCAGCAAGCCAGAGCATCACAGAGACGGGGACACCTGGGGACATGGCCCAGGGGAGTCACACGACCGCAAAGTCACTGACACCGAAAGCCAGAACGAACCAAAAACGGTTGGCGGGTGCGGCCCCTTCAGCTTGCAGAGAGGAGCTGGGGTTTGGAACAGCCGCAGGCCCCTTCCCGAGGTCGCCCGTGGGTCCCAGAGCTCCTCCGCCGGAAAGTGGACCTCCGGCTTACGGAACCAGTGCTGCGCGGCGGGACGGACGGCTCTGGATTCGCCTCACCCGGAAACGAACGTGTATCGAGTGCCGGCCACATGCAGGGACCAGGGTGGCGTCCCGGGGACACTGCAGAGAGCAGGACCGACAAGGAGCCTCTGTCCTCCTGAAGACGTGCGCTCGACCCAGGAGTGCGCGGCGACCCTCACGGCACCACACGTGCTCTAAAGGGGAAGTGGGGGACGCAGGAGTCCCCAGGGGCGTGGGGGAGGCCTCGCTGAGGACAGGCTGCGAAAGGGAGACAGAAAGACGAGCAGAATCTTCTGGGGGCCGCGGGAGGGGTGTCCCGCTGCGTCGTGCGCTGCGGCCTGCAGAGACGAGGTCCCCGTGTCTGGTGCTCGGCTCAGCTCAGTGGAAATGGCATCTGTAGCGTCTGTTGCCGTCCGTGGTGTAAACCAGAGGCTCAGCACACGTTTGTGGAATGAATGAATGAATGAATGAGTGAGTGAGTGAGTGAGTGACGAGCCACCGGTCAAACTGGGATTTCTCCAGTCACTCAGGTTGGGGGCGGGGAGGGGGCATGACTCCCAGTCTGGCTGTGGCTGGCCTTGAAGGACTGAGCATCCCTCCTGAGGGCCACCACCTTCTCCAGGGGTCCAAGCTGGGGGGCAGCTGTGGCGTCCAGCCGGCCTCATGGTTGGCCTCGAGGACGGGCCCTCAGACCAGGGAGCTGCTGGCTGTGGCCCCCGGTGGACGAGGCCCATGGCGGGTGCTGCCTTCCAGCCACTGCTGGGGACCATCGCGGCGTCAAGTGCATCGCGGCCCCTGCCCCGCCCCCGGGGAAGGCTTAACGGCCTGAGCCCGGGCCGCCAGCTCAGGCGTCGCCCTCAACCCCACGTCTAGGATTTTATTCCTCCCGTCCCGAGCAGCTCGCACGGTGTTGGGGACGCTGCAACCTCATCACCCTAGGGAGCGCGATTTCCAGGCCATTACGGGAAGGAATTCCTCCCTCCTGCTCCGATTAAAACCTCCCGTTTGTGTGACAAAAATTACTTCAGGCTTTTCTTCTTCTTTTCTCTTTTATGCTCCTAGAAGTCTAAACATGCAAGGGCGCTCCCCTCTCCGGGCCCGATGCCTGGGGTGGCCGTGCCCGGGGAGGCGGTGAGACGGGGCAGCCTGCCAGGCGAGGCTGCCAGGCCCCTCTGCTGCCCGTGCGGTGAGCAGGGTCCCCTCCCCTCCCTCGGGTCCGCTTGCTCCGCTGAGTTTCTCATCCGGTGCTAAGACTGGACCTGAGATTCTCATTGCTGTTTGGGCCCCAAAGGGCCCCCCTGCTTGTCGTTGGACCCGGTCCTAGGGTGGTTTGCCCTGGTTCTGAGAGAGCCGGCTGTGCATCCAGCACTGGGCGTCTCTGCAGCCTCCGGAGGGAGGTCAGGCCCTGGGACCGGGGGAGGGAGGGTGGCAGCCCCCAGGCCAACGGCCTCTCTTCCTTAGAAGTTGCTCCCACCGGGCACAGAGCCATCTGGCTCCCTGGGTCTGAGTTCCAGCCCTGGGGACGTCCCCGCAGGGCACACTTGGCACCGTCACATGCCTTGCTTTCCGCATCCTTTCAGCCCCGGCCTCTGCCTGGCCTCTGTGACCCTGGTTATAGCGGCCGCCATGCGGCACCCAGAGATCGTTTGTCAGAGGGACGGCGGAAGGGACAACAGCACCCAGAGAGCGGCGCGGGTTTGGGGTGAAGGGGCTTCCTCGCAAAGGGCCCTCAGGTCTGCGGCCGCGCTGCCCCCCCCGAAACGGAGCAGGGGCCGCACCCCGTTTCCCATGCGGCCCCTCCATCTGGGTGGGAGCCTCATAGCCGCCTCCCTTCCCGTAAGCAAAGTCTGACCTTTGACCTCACCTCTGGGTCCCTTCCCTTCCCCTCACGCCACGCTGCCACCTGCCTCCTTCGTCTCCGCGCTGTTCTCTGCTCCTAAAAAAAATCCTGCTGACAGGGGCTTCCTTACTGTCACTTCGGAGATCATCCACAAATTCTACGGAGAGATGACCTCCATTACGAGACCGGAACGGGGAGCTGGCCGGGACCCAAGCCCGCGAGCTGGAGCTCCTTTGCCTGGCAAGGTGACCTTGTGCGCCGTATCAGCATGCAGGGCCAGCCCTCTCCTCCTCGGAGAGTGATTGTTCCTTCCAGCGCGAAAGGTCCAATTTGCTGTAAAGAACAGAGCCCCAGGGGACGCGGAGGAGAGGCTGTCCCCGCTTCCGAGCCCGCGCCACGACGGCCGGCTCCGCGTGTTCGCACTCCCTTCCTGTCGTGCCGCATCCGGGTGGCCGCGCGCTCCTTTGGGGGGATGCGGGCGGCACAGGCGGCGCGCACCCCGCAGCCGACTCCGGCTCCCGTGTCCCGGCTCTGGGCACAGGCGGAGGCGGCCCCTTTTGCACTCTCCACTACTTCCCCGGCTCCTGGGCCACTCCAGGGCAGTGGGGGACCAGGCCTAGGGCCTCGGACGCCAGCACTGCCACGGACCCCGTTCACTGGACACGAGCGCTGTCTCCTCGGGTGCAGCCCCCCGGTCACCCGCTTTGTGGACGGCCGAAGTGAGGCTGCAGGAGGTGAAGCCTCGCAGACCCCTGTCCCCACTGGAACAGGGCCTCCCGCTGGGTGCCCTCGCGCCACCCGCCCCTGGGGTCGTTACCGTCCTCCCTGTGCCGCGGCGCCCCACCCTGTACTCAGCCCACGGCGGGCGGTCCGCGCACCTTTGTTGACTGATTGGATGAGTGAGATGGCGTCTGCCAGTGTCGCCCACGTGGTCACCTGCCCACCCTGCATGGGAGCCCCAGGCTGTCCCACAGCCAAGCCCAGGCCACGGCCACCACCTCTTCTCGGTTTCCCGTCGGACGACCACTGTCACTCGGACCTCTGCCTCCTCTCGCTCTGCCTCCGTTTTGGGGGGTTTCGTCGACGCTCACACGTCGCCCAGGACCGGAGGGGAGCGAGTGAGGAGGCGCCGGTGCTCGGCCAGGCCTGCGTGGGCGAGGTGCTTGCTGCCCGTCCTCCACCCCCATCGCAGGGACCTGGGGGACGTCGGGTGGTGTCCTCAGCGAGAAGCGTGTGAACCGTGCCATCAACCCGGGGCGCAGGAGCAGACGGCAGACGCCCATTCGCCCCCCGGGTCTCGGTCAGAAGCCAGGAACGTGCCAGGTGCAGCTGATCCCGGTCCTGTCGTAGGGTCAGCTGGCCGGCCAGGGCCAGGACGGAGTGGAGACCTGAACTTGAGACTCCTGATGCGTGCTCTTCCCACCACGCCCCACTTCGCAGGGGTACCGGTCCGGGGCACGGGCACCCACAGGCCACCCTGCCCTGTCCCCAGCCGCCGGTTCTCCTGCGTCGTCGCCTTTCTCGCTTTGGGGCTCGGAGCCCATCTGCCGAGTGCGGCTGCCCCGCGGGGGCGGCAGGGGCTGGCCTCCAGGGAGGTGGCATCGCCTGCCTCACCTCCGTCTGTGGCAACGACGTCATTTGACCTGACGTATCCGCAAGAGACAAAACCCCGAAGCCAACCGCCTTCCACGTGGAACAAACGGCGCTCGGCTGTTCCGGCCCGTGCTGTCCTAAGGGCCTTCGGAAGGCACTCGTGGGGGGGATCGTGGGAGCATCCCCCCCGCCCGACTTCGACTCGGCTCCCCGTTTTCTGGCGCGGGACGTCTTTCTGCGGCCGTCCGGGGGCTTCGGAACGTCACAAGGCCCACTGGAACCCGACCCCGGACACGCGCGCATCCAGAATCGGGGCAGAATGATCCTGATGGCCCGGGCCGCATGCGAGGGAAGACGCATGTCGCTGCAACGTCTCGTGTGGCCCCGCCGTCCTTTATGACTCGCGTGACCGTGTGAGGACGGACACACTGCCACAGCGGGCGAGAGAACGGCTGGGAGGTGCGGGCGGGGTCTCCACTGTTCGTCAACGTGTTTGCTCAGACGAGTCTCAGACCACACGCCACAGGGATGGGTAGATCCGTCGAAACGGGACGCCGGCGTCCCGTCCTTCCATGTCACCAGAAATGCATCCCGACCGCCAGCCGCAGGCCTCTCTCTGTGTCAGCCACGTCGTCCTCTTCTCCGCCTGACTCGATCCTCTTTGCTGGGAGCCCCGGGGCCCAGCCCGCTGGGACGCTCCGAGGTTTCCACTGCCCCGTCCTTGACTGTCCCTGGGTCATTCCCCCACGCAGGCTGTCCCGCCGCGTCTGTGGCTGGACGCGGTCTGAATCCTCGGGGCGCGGGCCCGGCCTCTGCTGGCGGGAAAGCAGCCACCCAGTCCCGCTTTCAGAGTCTTTGGAAACAGGAGTCTTTTCCCGCGACCGTTGGATGTGGGGCTCTCCCCGGGGGCTAGAGAGACAGCGAGGATTCCTGCGGATGCGCTGACGGCATCCGATTTGATGTGGTTTGATTATTTTATGTTACTGTGTTGGCGCTTTCATTCATTCATTCATTCATTCATTCATTCTTTATTTATTTTATTTTTATATTTTTCCCTCAAAAGATGACAAATATCCAGAAGGCTCCATCCTGGCTCCCCGCCCGGCAGGGATGCGCCCCCTCCCTGGCCTGGGTGTGTTGCAGGCCCGTTACCGAGGAGCTGCAGACGTGACAGGCACCTGATCCGGCGCCTCGTTGTCTCGTTTAGCCTTAAACACGAGCACCTCCCTGTGTTTCTCGTCAGCTTCGTCGTCGTCGAAGCTGATCATCGTCACGGCCGGGGGATGGGGCACGCACACGTGCCCGCGCTGCCGTTAGCGTCTGGCGTGCCACAGCTCCTCGGCGCCCACGGCGGCACGTGTGCGTCACCCCCAGTGCATGGGTCGGGGGCTCAGGGACATGGACTGTGGCTTCGGGTCCCCGAGCCGGGCAGCGGCAGCAGCAGGGCCTGGAGCTGATCCCAGGACGACCCTCCGGAGCCTGTCCTCTCAGCCACTGCCCTGCAAGGCCGCTGGCCCCCGGGGGCGGTGCTGTCAGCCTTGTGCACTGACATGGCCCTGGCCAGTGTCGTGGGCCTTCTGCGGAGCCTTCGATGGCTCCAGAGCCTCGGAACCCGCCGAGTGTCCCGGGCGGACACCCTGCAGGTCCTTGCTGGCCACCCCGGCTGCAGCCTTTGCCGGCAGGGGGAAACAAAACGGGACGCCCTCGTCCGGACGGTCTCGCCCTCGTGCTGTCAGCGTTTGGACGGCATCGTTCTTGGCCGGGGACGAAGCATCGCAGGGTGTCCAGCGGCACCCTTGGCCTCCACCCATCGGAGCACTTGCACCCAGGGGCAGCTCCCCCAGCCCCCAGGTTGTGGCAACCAAGGTTGTCTCTAGACTTTGCCAAATGCCCCTGGGGAGCAGAGAGTCCCTTACACCAAAGCGCCGGGGTAAGGGAGGCGTTTGTCCAAGTGCAGGGTTTGATTTTCCGTGGATTTCAGCTCATTTTGCTCCCCGCCCCCGCCCCCCGTAACCCAGAGTTGGCTGCAGTGCGTGACGTGAGGCCCGGCACTGACCCCCGCACTCGGCGGGGACGTGTGTCATCCTCACCCGTCAGAGCCCGGTGGAGCAGAGGGGCCTGGAGACGGCAGAAAACCCAAAGCGACAATCGGCTTTCAGACAACTTGGCTTTTCTTTTCCTTGTGGGGAAACTTATAAATTATTAGGAGAGCAATGTTCGCCTCTTTGCTTCTGAGAGGGGTTCCGCGTCTTCCACAGAGCCCGGCTGGAGACGTAACTCACAGCCCTGGACCAAGGCCCCATCGGTGCTGTGGGGGCTCGTTTCACTGTCCTCGGCGCGTGGCATCTTCATTATTTGCCCCGTCGATAAAAGGCGGCGTCTTCAGCAGGTCTGCACCAGCCCATTTAGCCGAGAACGATGATGGATTCGCCCCTCGCCGTTGGACATCCTCCGCTTCCTTAGGTGGTAAAGGATGTCCCCACGGGTGGGGCGAACAGGGACGTGCGGCCGCTCTGAGCTTAGCAAAGTCAGGGAGGGCGGGGAGGGCCTTGACCGGGGTCCCTGCCGAGGGGAAGGCCCCAGAGCCCGCCTCCCCGCCCGCGCCGTGGAAGCCCAGAGCTGGCACGTGGCACTGACAAATGGCCCGGGAAGCAGCCGGGTCCCTGATGGACATCCAGCCCTCTCGGCGCAGACGGCGAGCGTGCGCCCTGGCCAGGCTCAGGGGGGCCGAAGTGGGACGCGTGTGCGTGTGCCCGTGCGTTGTTCTCCCCACGTTAGAAAACGCACAGACGGCCGAGGGAGGAGAAGCCAGAGTAACAGCCTCAGCCTGGGAATGGAAGACCCCGCACGCGCAACCCGAAGGGAGCTGTCGCCGTCCTCGGGCAGGCGGGAGAAGCGGTCACGGAGGGTGCGGGGATGGAGGGAGGTGGGCGGGGCCGTGGACAACGACCACAGATCCCGAACAGTTGCTTCTTCCAAAGCCAGAAGCAGTTTGCTCCGTCTCAGTCCCACTCGGGCGGAGGAGAGGCAGGTTCCAGAACACGTGGGCCTTTCCCAGATCGCAGCGATGGCTCCGGAGGCTCTGATTGGCAGGGAAGGGGGTTTGGGGGGGGCCCTAGGTGATGGGTACGCGTGTTCACTAGACGCCAGGACAATGGAAGGTTCTAGAAGCGAGGGAGGCCTCGTGTTTCCCGCAGTGCGGTTTCGGGGCGGGGCTTCCTGGAGGAGCTGTGGGTTGTCGGAAGGTACCAGAAGGTTCTGGGAGGAGGAGACTCATGAGTTTGTGGCCTCGGTCACTTCCGGTGGAGGCACCGAGAGGGCCGAGATGACCTTCCGTGAGAAAGGGCGTTTGGGGCACATTTAGAGAAGACGTGAGTGAAAGCAGGGCCGTCGTCCCCAGTCTCCAGCCAGCTCACTAAGGGTCGCCCGGCCCAGTCCTGACCTGGCCCCGCAGGCCTCTGCCCACCTGCTGACTCTAAGGGGGAGGAAGGGACGGGGCGGGGGGTGGGGACACTCAGGTCACCTCACCAGGCGGAAGCAAACTCTTGTTTCACACAGCAACTGTTTCCATGGCAACCTGGCCTGAGGGTCCCCTGGTTGCCACTCGGGGTCCGAGGTGAACACACAGAAGTGCCCTTGGCATATAAAGGAAGGGCACCCGCCTCGGCCCAGCGCCCGGCGGACAGGCGAGTCTGCCGGGGGGGTCAGCCACCCTGATCCATCCCCCTCCCTGGGCCGGGCCTGTCCCCCCCAACGCAGGCCTGGCTCCTAGATCGGGGACCAGTGTCCCCCCGGGAACCCATGCTGGAGGACGGCAGTAGATCCTGGGGTCCCAGTTCCAGGACAGAGATGTGAAACCCAGATTCGGCTGTGAATCTGCGATGCTTCCCGCCATCGTGGCCTTCCCAGTGACTCATGCGAACGGGAAAGCTGCGCGGAGCCAGCTTTCTGCGCGCCGCCCTTTCCTGGCAGGGGCAGGGGCGAGGGGAGTGTCTGTCACGGGAGACGTTCCCGGGAGGACAGGGTGGAGTGGACTGAGGCAGGGACCCCGTTCTTCTACCCCGAGTGGGCCCTTCCTGCGGGGAACAGCCCTGCCGAGCGGCTGGCCAGGCCTGCCTCGCCCCGCAGCCTGCCTGGGACGCAGAGCCTGGCAGTCTCAGCTTTTAAAATGCTAATGGGGAGGCCCCATAAATATTTCAAGGTCACCCAAGGGCTCCCTTGGGTCTTGTTTATTTATAGCATCTCGGCCACCTCGGTGGAGAAGCATTTCAGAATGCAGCTCTTTATTTATTCATCCAGCAGGCGTTTATTTATTTATTTTTTTGCTTCTCCCACCCCCTACCCCCCATAGCTGGGTCTGGGCATGACGGGGCAGCACGTGGCCCTGCTCCGGCCGGTCCCGGGTGCCTGTCGGGGTTGACAGCTGCCGGCTGGAGGAGCGTCTAAGTGGAAACCCTGCGTGGCATCCAGTCTGCGGCTGGGAGGGAGAAGCTCGCCCGCCCTAGCGGGCTGAGGAGTGAGCATGCTGCCACCACGTGTGCGGACGAGCCATGCTGTGCTGTCGTTTGGGGGCCCTGGCCCCGGACTTCGGAGCAGTCCACAAAGAGGGGCGTAGGCAGCGCCTAGCAGTGACCTGGCCCTGCGCCCTGAGCTCCTGCGGACAGCGGGGTGGACAGGGGCTGCGCTCTGTGTCCCTCCCCCCTTCCTCCTTGACGGCCCTGCCCTCCTCCGAGGTGGAATGTGCAGACCCACGTCCACTCCAGGCTGGAGATGGAAATATCGAGCTCCAGATCGTGACCCCGGGGCACGGTGGAGCTGGGATTTGACCCCAGGTCTGTCTTGCAGCCCTGGTTGCCATGGGCCCCCATCCCCTGCCCACAGGAACGAAAGCAGCCCTCGGATGAGTGCCGCGCCCTGGGGCCGCTTTATCCTGAGCCCACGTCCGAAGGCTCCCGTGACCGAGATCGGAGACTGGGTCACCGATGTGGGCCCTCTGGAGGCGCTGGGCCTGCTCCATGTTTATTCTGAAGGGCACCCGCACCCCAATCCCAGCACGGAGCACGCCGGCCTGGCTGGGCTCACGGGGCCGTGCGGGCTGTGCTGGCTCACTCACGCCCCCTCCCCGGGAAGATCTGAAAGTCTCCAAGGGTTCATTCATTTGACGGATTTTTGCTGAGGACAGAAAGGGTGCTTGGCATGGGAGCACGGCAGTGGACGCCATTCTCGGGACGGGGAGGCCGACAAGTAGCACACGTGGGGGCGATGCGTGCGTTAGGCCGTGGGAACGCGGGTACGGGGGGGGCCTTCCGACGCGGCTTGACCGACCAAGGTGCTGCTCCTGTTCCCTGAGACCCTCCCGAAGCTTCCCTCTCCCCGGGGTCTCCCTCATTCTCGGCCAACGCCCCTCACGTTAGTAAACGGCTGTGGGCATTTCGGGGGTCATAGCCACACGCTCCAGGGCTCAGAAGAAGAGAGAACCTCTCTTCTCCCAACCACCGAGCAAAAAGAGGCCTGGGCTTCACTCTGATGGGATCAGCTTAGGTCACCTGGGCCCCCGGAACCGGGCGCTGTGGCCGGGAGGGTGCAGTTCGTCTAGACTAAGGGCTGACCGACGAAGGCCCATGGGCCAAATCCAGCCTGCTTCTGGCTTTGTAAATAAAGTTTTATCGAAACACAGTGTGTAGACGGCAGAACCGAGAGGGAAAGCAGAGACTGATCCCCGACAAAGCCAGAGACACGGACTGTCCGACCTTCCACAGGAGTTTGCTGACCCCCAGCCTAGCCCGTCGGAGTGTGTCGTAGAAGACGGTGCATTCGATGATTAGAAGAGCCAAAAGGTGGGGGCGACCCAGGGTCCCGGGGCTGAAGAATGGACAAACAAATGTGGCCCACCGATCGGCGGAATGTCGCTCACGCAGGAAAGGGGGGGGCCACACGCCCCACAGCAGGGACGGGGCCTCGAAGTCGATGCCCAGGGCGAGGAGTCAGGCACGAAAGGTCACATATTTATGTGACTCTGTTTCTCCGAAGGGTCCAGAACAGGCGAATGGCTGGAGACGGGACACGGATTGCTGGTTGCAGCGGCCGGGGGGAGGGGACAGAGGGAGCGATGGCGTAGTAGACGGGTATGGGGTCTGCTTTCGGGGTACTGAGGATGCTTTGGAGCTAGATGGTTTTGCACCGTTGCCAACGTGCTCAATACCCCTGCATCGAGCACTTTAAAATGCGCATTTGATGCGAATTCGATCTCGCAGTAAAGACATCAGAGGCCGGGGCAGCACCGATCTGCGAGGGAGGGTACCCTAGGGTTCACAGGCCGGGCCCCAGGGCCTGGGCCCGGCTTCCTGATGGCACAGCAGTTTTTCTGCTTTTCCCAACTCACATCCCACGTGGGCTCCTCGCCAGCACCCTCACGCCTGGACGTCCCCCCACCAGCGGCCTGTGTGCCTCGGGGTGGCACCCCAGGGCTCCCCCCGACCTGGCTCTCTTTAGCATCCAGGGGTGGGACGCCAGAGCGCGCGGCAGGGCCTATCAATCTGTCCGCAGGTTTGGCACGATGTGTGCCACGTTCGTAAAAACCCTCTTTCCCACCGCTCTCCGGTGTTTATAGTGCCAGGACGCTAGGATCCACCTCTCAGCATTCCACTTAATAGGCAGCGCCGCTCGCTTTCTGCCCTGGAGCCCACGGTCCTCCCGACGTCGGCGCTTCTCAAAGCCACGTCGCAGGAGACTCGCTGTGGGCGCCGCATACGTTTGTGCTTTTCCTTTTTATTGGGGTCTGGAGCCACCTCTGTGATGGCATCCTTAGTCGAAACTCACCTTTCCCGTTCCGGTTGGGTTGTTATTGCCATTTGAAGTCCGTCGCGAGGGATCCTTCTCCGCGGAGATTTATCTCCTTCGGGAAGTTTCCTCTTTGGTGATGTAATTTAAATTCAGGGAGCCAGGGACAAACCCCGGCGTCTCGTATTTCAAGCCGGTGGCAGGAAAGGCTGCCGGTGTCGGGGCCAGGAAACAGTAGGACAAAGCGCTTCCCCTGCCCGCGGGTTTCCTCCTGTTGGGTCCCTGTCAGGGCGTTCTGCGGTCCTTCCGAGCCGGGCCACCAGCAGAAGTCCCCCGAAGGCAGGCACAGTGGCCTTCTGAACCAGCAGGCGGGGGAGCGAGGGACTTGAAGTTCTTTCTCCCTCTGTTTCTGGCTCCTCACTCTGCTCTTTGGTCCCCCTGATCGCTCCCCCTCGCCTCCTCCTCCTCCGATGGAAATGTGGCCTCGTCTTTTCATTTTGCAGACCCCCTACCGTCGGGGAGCCCAAAAGCCTAGCTCCCCTGCCCGCCCGGTGTTCTCCAGCCGAGCCGCGCCGCGCCGAGGCTGCGGCCAGGCCCCAAGGAACCCGCCGAGGTGGGCAGGGTCGGGAGGGCCCCAGCCGTCCCCTCTTTGTGAAATAAAATGGCGATTTAATTCATCGCCCAGCGCCAGGGCTGAGGACAGCGTCTGCCCGGGCGTCTCTAGAACCTGAGGAAATTATCACCGCTTGTGCCTTCTTCAGCTCTTAGGTGGAACCCCAAAATCCAGGCATCCTATGCTGTGCCATGTCCATTATTTATATGCAAATCTGGCTCGTGCAGAAGCGTTTCCCGAGAGACCCCTGGCTCGCTTTCCTGCAAGCTCAGGAGGGGGCTGTCCATCTGCCTGGCATGCCCCTCTCCTTGAGCGTCCTTACAAAGGTGGCCCCGCTGGGCCAGGTTTCACCACTCCTGGACGAGGCTGCGGAGCTGGAAAAAATTTCTCTTTGCAGCTAATTCGGTCACGCTTGGGTGAGGCTCTGGCACAGGCAGATGCGTGATTGGTACGAGCAGTTAGAAGACTCTTTCCGGGGACGCAGTAGCAGTCCTCCTCCCTTCCGATGCCGGACTTTGGCCTCGCCTGCTTGCCCCAGGTTCAAGCCCCTTGCCTCCCCACCTGCTGGCACAGAAGGCCGCTGCCCCTGCCTTCGGCTCATCGTGTTGTCCCTGGATGGCCAGGCAAAGCCGTCAGGGCGACATATACTTGCAAAGAGCAACAACAGTCGCCACAGAACAAGGAGAACAGTGGGTACTTAGCATCATTTGTTGAATATTCACTCTGGGCCGGACGACGTGTCAAGGGCTTTATGATAACGTCCTGAGGCCTTGGAAGGATGATGAAGATGAGCTGTTTTCTAGAGAAACCAGCCCAGAACAGGTGCTCTGAGCCTGATAGGCCGTATCAGGATAAGTTCAGGGCCAAATGACCAAAACCCCAAACAGCGGTGGCACAAACAGGATAGTTTGACTTTCCCGCCTTGGAGGAGATTGGCCAGGGGGGTGCAGAGCCGGCATGGCAGCTGGTGGCCGATCGGAGCCCCAGCTTCCCATCACGCAGCTTCACCATCCGCGGTGGCTTCTGCCTCGGGGGACGAGGTGGCTGCTGGAGCTCAGGCCATAGCACCTGCCTCCAGCAGTGAGACAGGGGAGAACGCTTCTGCCTGCATGCCATTGCTCACCGCAGAGGCCGGGAAGGGGGGTCTTCATTCTAGACGGCCACCTCCCGTGTGCCAGGCACTGGGAACCTAGAGGACAAGCGGAGCACCCCCCGTGCCGGTACGGGAAGGAGCGAGGCCATCGTCGCGGCGTCACAAAACAAATGGATGGCGCGGCAGAGATAGCAGGATGCCTGAGAGCGCGGTGCCAACCCCACATCCTCAACAGACGGAGACGTTTGCCAGAGGAGGGACAGGAAGGAGGGCCGAGAGGGACGTCATCACCGCATGTGGGGAAGGCGTCCTTCACCCCCTCGGGCGGTCTGACACCCAGCGACGGTTCACCCACGCCCCTGGGTGCTGTTCGTTCACTACCCTCCCTCTCACTCGTTGCTCCAGAACG
Source organism: Cynopterus sphinx (assembly GCA_030015415.1). Classification (NCBI taxonomy): domain Eukaryota; kingdom Metazoa; phylum Chordata; class Mammalia; order Chiroptera; family Pteropodidae; genus Cynopterus; species Cynopterus sphinx. The sequence goes on along the minus strand of CM057387.1, from coordinate 126,800,511 downwards.
TGGACTCTGGAGACGGACCGCTTCGGACGGGCTAAAATCCTGGTTCTGCCTCCTCCCAGCCCGGACCCGAACCTTGGGCAGGTCGGGCTAACCTCTACGCGCCTCTTCGTCTCATTTGTGACGTAGGGCAGACGACCGTCCCGACCAGATTGCCGCAAGCCTTTCAGCGAGTCCCGGCACGGAAAGAACTCGGAAGAACGGCCGATGCACGGCGTGAGCCCGTGGGAGTGCGGGCTGAGGCTGCTGAGGATGATGACGACGACGGCGATGACACTGGTGATGAGGACAGGGCCGATGATGGTGATGATGGTGATGATGGTGGTTGATGTGAGAGATGGCGGGGGCAGCGGTGATGGTGGCCGGGCAGGACCATTCCGTCCCCGCCATGTGCCGGCCACTGCCCTCGGGGCTGGGCGCGCAGAGGGGAACAGAGAGGAGCTTCGCCCCGTTTGCCCAGTGTCGCCGGGAGGGAGCACGGCGGGGGTCGAGCACAGACGGGTGTGGGGGCAGCGAAGGGGCACGGGGCGTCTGGGCAGCAGACAAAGGCACGCGGGGCTCACCGGAGCGCAGGCCCGGCCTGCTGGGCTCCCCCACGCCCCCTGCGAGGCCACTCTGGGATGGGGGAGGGCTGGGGCCCGCGCCCGGTGCCAGCCTCATGCCCCGGTGGCGGCCGCCCTGCCGTGCCGGCCCAGCGCTGGGCGCCGCGATCAATGCCTGGCATTGGCGTTCGTGCCCATCCCAGCGTGCGGGCACCCGTTAGAGGAATCGGTCAGTCTTTGCCGTTTTGTCGCTCTCAATTTTTGTTCATTTACGTAGGAGAGAGACAGTCGGGCCTCGGGGTGCTGAGTCTCAGACCGTAAGACTCGGCCGATCCGTTCAGCGCGAGGCCCGGGCCTCAGCGAGGGGCACAGGGAGGACGGGTGGGGCCGTGGCTTCGGGGGGCAGCTTGGGGCGGGGCCCTGAGTGGTCCTGTGCACCGGTTCTCAGCGCCTCTGCCCCCGTCTGCCTCCCCAGACCTCACCGCCTCGGGAGCAGCTGCTTCTCCTCCTGCCCCGCGCCTGCAGGGAGGCCTAGCGCCCCCCGATTTGTGGGGTGCCCCCTCCTCACAGCCATTCCGAAGACTTCAGGAGCACCGAGGCCGAGCGCCTCTGTGCTGGAGGTGGGGGCTTCCTCTTCCTCTTCAGGACCCCCACCCCCCTCTGCCCCTTGGAGGCTGCTCCGGGCCTGAGGGGACCCACCACCACCTCCACCATCCCCGGGGCCCCGAGCATCAGGCAGCCTGGCCAGAGGCCGCTCCGGAGACGGTCAGCCCTGGGCGGCCGCACGGCTGTCTGCTGGCCCAGCTCCTTCGTTTATGGGGCAAGCGCCGTCTCTGGAGAAGTGGCCGGTGCTGGGTCACCCCCACAGGCGGGCGTGGCAGCCCTGGGGTCAGGGCCAGGGAGGGGCCGGCTCGCCTCCTCCCCACGCTCGCCCCCCGGAGCCCTGAGCCTGCCCGGTGGCTTTCAGTCCTGCATCCCGAGGGGCCGGATGGGCCAGGGCGGGGCGGAATCTTTTCCGACAAAATGTGGGTGGCGAGAGGTGGGCGGACCTCGGGGCCACCGAGGCGGGTGTCTCCCCGGAGCCCCTGCCCGAACGCGGCCTCGGCCTCCAGCCCTCTTGCTGTCCCCTGTCCCTCTGCTCGGTTCCTCATTGATGGGGTACCTGACGCCGGCCGGAGAGCAGCAAGTTCCTGATATTTCCAGAACAAACAGAGCCGCGAAGGCGTTTGCTTTAGGCGTTTTCACGTTTCAGCGTGAACATGTTCGTTTCGGCCTCGCTGTTTGAAGAGCGTCTCTGCGGGGAGGTTTGGGGCGTTTAAGTGTCCGGCCCGCATGCCAGGGCGACCAGACAGGCCGGGAAGGGCCGCTCCGAGCTCCGAGGGACTAAGCCAGCCGGCCGCACACCCCTGGGGACGTCCGTGCGGGGCGCGCAGACGGTCACGGGGCTGGCAGCACGCTCATCCCTCCTTTGGGCGTGAAGCTCCCCAATTCGCAAAGCTGCTTGGGGGTGCCCTCCCCCCCCGTCTTCCCCCCGAAGCCCAGCTGGGGCCCCGCGATGCCAGCCCCTCCCACCCGCAGCCCGGCCCTGCTCCGGGTGCTTCTGACCTGGAAAGCCTGGGGCCCGGCGGGCGGTTCTGCACCGTCTCACCCGTCCTGAGGTTCTGGGCACCCCAGGGTGGCCCCGCACTCCCCTCCAGGGACACTCCAAAGGGCACCTGGCAAGGAAGCCTGCCCTCGCTTGCTCTCCAGGCCGCCCCACTCCCACGACCACCGTGGAGCAGGGACGCGGACGGACGCCTGTCCTGTGGTGGGCCGGGGGACGCCGCCCACTGGAAGACGGTCCCCTGGGCCGTCCTTCCATCTGGGCCAAGTTGGCACCGAATCGTCCGCACTGGTGCCGAGGGCAGAGTTTCAAGGCGGCTTCACAGGCCAGAGCTCACTTAACCGGCCTGGGTGGTGGCTGTGTCACCGACGCCCTTGGCCTCATGACCTTGGCCGCCACCCAGCTGCGCTGCTCAGCGCAGAGAGGGCGCCTTCCTCTCCCCCCAGCACCCACACGGGCCGCTGAAACCGCTCGGAACAAGTCCTCGCCGGCGTGTCCTTCCGGGGCGTCTGGTGCTGCTTCCCGCTCCCGCCCAGAGACGTGCGTTGCCATGGTTTCCAGGATGCAGGTCCCGCTTCCCTCGCCAAGCTGTGGGGTCCTCGTCCCCTCCGCTGGCGTCCCCTGGCACCCCGCCTTGGCCTCTTCCTTCCCCGTGTCCCCACCTTCCACCCCGGATGCTCTTGCCCATTCCTTCCGTGGCTGCGGCGCAGTCCCCACGCCAGACCTTGCTTTCTCCCGGTGACTTCGTCCCCTCCCCAGGGTGCCGGCACGCTGTCACGGAGCACGCTCAGACCCATCCCCCAACACCGTGAAACCTCAGGCGTCCCTGCCTCCCCGGCCCTGCGCCCTCGCCGCCTGCACAGCCGCCCCCAGCGGCGGACCTCGCGCCCCTCCGTTCTCCTCGCCCTCCACGTCCCAATCCGGGCCCTTGGTAAGAGCTCTCGGGGCCCCTCCCCCCGTGTCCCTCGTCTCTGTCCAACGAGGCCGTGAGGTCTCCGAGCTCCGCGCCTGCAGCCGCCCGACAGCATCCTCCGACGCGCGCACGTGGGACGGATGCCGCGACTCAGGTTTTAAGACGTCGTGGCGCAAAAACGATAGCAGGAGACGGGCCCAGATGGGGAGGAGGCCCTGATGGGAAAGATTCTGCTTAATCTCGGAGTGGAAAACGCCCCGGTGCTGGCAGAGTCCAGTCAGGAGGAATCTCCAGGGAGATCTGTCTTCCTCCCACGTTGTCTTCTTCGGCACAATTGATCTTTGCTTTTATTGCTTCCCTCCTCCCTGCCCCTCCCTGGGCTTTCTTCCTTATTTTGCAGAGGATGCACACCAAAATCCCTTTTTGTTGCTGAAAAATCCCTTTTCCCGGGGGGGCCTTTCAGAATCCGCGCAGGCGCCTCACCCAGGGCTGCCCCAGGAGGCCCGAGAGCCAGGCCTGTCCGTCTGCGACTCGCGGACCTTGGAGGGCCTCGGGTTTACCTCCCAGCCCTGCCACCGCCAGCCGTGGCTGGGCAAACCGCCATTCCACGGATCGGGTTTTTTTATCTGGAAAACGGGGTTTAGCCCCTTTCTCGTGGGGCGGCTGTGAGAATTTCGCGGGATGGCTCACGGGCAATGGTGGGCTCGAGTGAGTGTCGCTGTTTCCGCCGTTGTCGTCTGGAACCACCCTCACTGGCTTCCCCTGGCTCGCCCGGCCCCGTCGCTACTGTGCGGCAGGGAGGGGAGGCCGAGGACATCTCTGTCCTTGGAGAGCCAGGCCGTACGGAGCATTCGTCCAGGCAGCCTCTGGCCTCACGCCCTCGCGTGGGGAGACGCACGCATCCCCTCGCCTTCCTCGTGGATGTCAAACGTGCGAGCCGACGGCTGGGAACCACTCACCACCCTCTCCCTTCCCGGAGGGAATGGCCTGGGGGCTTTGGGGTCGGGAAGCTGGAAGAGCCCAGCATGGCTGGAGGCGCAGTTCCCCCAGGTCCCTGGCAAGTGGCCTGGCCTTGGCTCCCGAGTCGAGGGGGTTTAGCCAGCAGCCCGCCTCCCCCGCCTCCCATCGGCGTGTGTCTGAGGGTGGGGGGTACTCCTGGCTCCCTCTGAAGATGTGCCCCTGGGGCTGCTCTTTCCGTGGGGGCCAGAGGAGCGCTTCGCTGCCCGCCGTGGGCAGCTCCCGTTTCCTACCCAGAGAGGCCGGTGCCTTGGCCGGCACAGACGCTGAGCCCTGTGGGGTCGGGGCTGGGGCTCCTGCTCCGACCCCACGGCAGGCCCTTGGCACGTGCTGTGGCCCTGCTCGATGGGGGTGGCCAGGGGCTGGCCCCCAGCGTCCCGTCGCTGCGTCCCCAGTGCCCGCTCTGAGCTTCACGACCCTTCACAAGTGCGAGCGCAGGGAAAGACAGGGAGACGGGCTGGTCTGCGTGGGACAGGCACACCCCTGGGGGCGTTATTTGCTCCTCCTGAGCTCCAGCTGGCCCTGGGAGGGGGCCGTCCCCAGATGCCAAGACTAGACCGAGGACGCGGAGAATGTGAGATCGCTTTAACGCAGACGCACAACCTACAGGTTCCTGCAAGAACCCTACGGCGAGCATTTGGCACCGAAGAAAGGACGAGGAGTGCCGTCTCGTCCCCCTGCTCCGTGGAGGAAAGTCGCCAAGTCCCCCTCGCGTGTTTCTATAAGGAATGAGGGAGACTGTGGCCCGGGGGCCACCCTGCCCCACGGCTGAGAGCCCCTGCCTGGGCCTGGGGCAGGCATGGCGGGGGGGGGCTACATGCCAGGCGGGCCTGGCTGGCCACTTCGCTCAGGACGGTCAGGGGAAGGAGGTCCCCGCCCTGTCGGAGGGACTGGCCGGCATGTCCGGCTGGCTCCCTGGGGCTGGGTACCGTTTCCACCCCCCATGTCCGCGGGTTTCGCGTGACCCTAGCAGGGTGCCCGGGCACACTTCAGCCGATCCTGGGCACTCTGCACGTTGTGATCATCCCCTTTTAGAGATCCGGGAACCGCTGCTCAGGGAGACCTGTGTCCCCTGCCCCAGGTCACAGGGCCGCGGACACTCGGTCTTCAGCATTACACGAGGCACCCTCAGCGCACAGGCAGGCAAAGCCCCCCGTTCTGGGTCTCGTTCTGAGAACTTGGGCGAACGCGTGTCGTCACGCAATCGCCACCGCGCTCAGCGTCTGGGGTGTCGGAGGTACAAACCCCCGGTCCCGAAATAAGTGAGTCCGGGACGTCGGGCAGGCAGGCAGGGGGCCGCAGTCGACGGCAGAGCATCGCACGCCGGCCAGTTGCTGAGAGACTAGATTTCCAACGCCCCCGCCCACCACCAGGAAAAGCCATCATTTTCGCAGCGAAGTATCTGCACGGACGTTACTCCACTTAAGGAAAGAAAAGACACAGAACATCTCCGTCGGCTCGGAGAGTTTCCCTGCGCCCCTTTGTGGCCCAGCCCCCCCTCACCCCGCCCCTGGCCACCTGGACGGATTTCCAGTCCCCGTGGCTTCGCCTTTTCCAGAAAACCGTGAAAACGGCATCGCGCAGCGCGTGGCCGCGGGGCCCGGCTTCTCCGTCTGCGCAGAGCGACTCCGCGGTCCAGCGGCACATCCGTCTGAGAGCGTGAGAAGGGGCCACAGCGGCTTCCGGAGGGGGCTGTGCCACCTGCCCTCCTCGGCGGCCTGCCGCGCCCTCGCCAGCGCCCGGCGCCGTCCTTCTTTGTTAGAAGTCACCGCAGTCATGTTCCGTGGTCCCTCTCCGCGATTTCCATCCGCATTTCCGTGGTGACCGATGGCGTTGAGCATCTTTCCGCGTGCCTAGGTGCCACGCCGCCGGTTTGTCCGCCTTGGGGGGTCCTCTTCGAAGCTTTGTGCCTGTTCTTCCTTGAGTTGTTGCGTTTGATTATTTCCTGCTGTCGCGCCGCGAGAGTTCTTTCTCTGTGAGAGGCCCAGGTCCTCTATCTCGCGTGCGATTCGCAAATGTCCCCTACGGGGTAAAAAGGCAGATCCTCGCTTCGTGCTCCCCACGGTGTCTTTCGAAGGACAGACGTCCTCGTTTCCGATGGAGCCCGGTCGGCCCATCTGCTCTTTGACGAACCCCGCTCCCGCCGTCCTCCCTGCCGACCCCAGGCTCGCAGAGACCCTCTGCGCTGCTTCGGGGTTCGGGTTCCACCCTCCGCGTGCGGTCTGCTTTGCCTTCAGGTCGGTGCGGAGGACGAGGCAGGGATCGAAGCGCTTTTCTTTTCCTTTAACGTCTGGATATCCCGTTTCCCCAGCACCTCGTAGCGGAGCCACTGTCCTTTCCCCGCTGCGCGCTCGTGGAAAATCGATGGATGCGATTTCTGGGCTCTCGTCGGATTGACGTTCTCCCCTTGGCCGAGTCTGATTGCTGCGATTTGCAGTCCAACTGGAAATTGGGGCGCGTGCGGCTTCAGACCTCGTTTGTCTTTTTTCATCATTGCGTGGGCATTTGTGCTTCCTTCGCCTTTCCATGTAAATTGTAGAAGGAGGTTGTTGATTTCTACCAAAATAATAATAAAAAAAGGTCCTGCTGGGCTTTTGATTGGAATTGCGCTGGCTCCCTGGATCCGTTTGGGGGGATGCACATCTTCGCACTCAGAGCCTTCGAACGCATCAGCATGGAGCCCGTCTCCACGTTTTTAGGCTCCTCTGATTTTTTCCCCTCGTGCTTTATAGCTTTGGCCTGCAGACCTTCCGTGTTGCTCCTTCGATTTACTCCTTTTTTATATTATTTGTTGCTATCATAAATGGTACTTTCCCCCCCATTTCCAGTTAGTTGTGCATTGCTTTCTGTATAGAAACACGATGATTTCTGGTTGTTGTTTATTAGGCTGAGTTCGGGTCTCTGGGGCTCCACACGCAGCCCCCGCCCCACCCCTGGCTGGCCCCTCGGCACCAGGAGCAGGGCCTGGGAACGGGGTTACGGGGTCACCGTCGGGGCGCCGGATCGAGTCACCAGCCTCCGGCCCTCATTTCCCTCCCTCACGTGGGACCGAGCCACCCCCTCTCCCGTGGGGCCCCGGCTCGTCGAAGGCGCCCGAGTGACTCAGGCGGCAAGGGCCCCAGCGCCCCGGCATGAGTCGTCTGATGTGGTTGAGACGCGGCCATTGCAGTTGTTCCTCTACTCCAGGTGCTGTCACCTGCACCTCGGGGAAAGCGGCTGTGGGTGGACGGACGGATGAGTCAGGAGACAGCCGCCGCCTTGCACACGGGGCCCGGCTGCTCCCCTCCCCGTACCCCCGCCCACGGTTCCGCAGGCCCCAGGGGCTTCCCTTCTCCCTGAGAGCACCTTCTCCCCTCTCCTTTCTCTCTTACCCGTCGCGGGGACCCTGGCCTGCTGCCACAGCTCGCCTGCACCTGGCACCTGCCAGTCTCCCCGAGGAGGCCTCTGTCCTGACCAGCGCTGGTTATCTGTCCCGCCCCCGGCATCGGATCCTTCCCGTGCTGCCCGCTGTCCCTGTCACCGGGCGGTGCCGTGCCTCCCTCACAGCTGCTGCTCCTTCCTCTCGTCTCCTCGGTTTGCAGCTGGTTGAGGAGGAGCCTCTGTGCACCAGCAGGCGAGGCTGGTGGGACTTAGGCAAGGAGAGGTGGGAGCCGCACTCGACGTGACGGCTGGACCCGGAGGAGGAGTCGAGTCCAGGACACCTCGCGGCAGTCCCCGGGTGGCCAGGGTCGGGCAGCACCCTTTCCCCTCCCCTGTCAGCGGGAAGCGTTCTTCAAGCTCGGCCTCGGTGGGGCGGAACAGACGAGCTTTCCACTCAGCACTCCGCCCTTCGTTCACAAACGTGTCCCCGGCATGGAGCAAGTGCTTAAGGGACATCTGCTGAATGAATGAATGAATGAATGACCGTGCGCGGGTGCCAGGTCCCGTGCTGGGTGTTCGGGATGCCAGGATGAACGGGAACCCGTGTTGACACTCGGGACGCTTACGGCCTAAGGAGGACGGCAGGCACAAAAGGAAAAGTAAAGTGTGGTGGAGGCCGAGGGCCGAGCTCTCCGGGTGTGAGTAGGGAGGCTTCGTGGAGGAGGTGATGCTAGGCCTTCAAGGACGAGCGGGAGCTGGCCAGGTGTTGCGGGGAGGGGAAGGGGCGGAGGGGACAACGCCAGCCCGGGCACGGGAGCAGCATGATGCTTGGGCTGAACTACAGGCACACAGGTGAGCCCGGTCCCCCCTGTGGCCAGGGACAGCCACCAACCACATGACTGCGGGTCAGCACTGCAGACGGGGGCGCTCCGCAGAGCCTGGCTGGTTGTCCACCGGGTTCCCGTGTCCCTGGAAGTGCTGGCCACGGCAGCCCTGTGGGCCACGCCAGCTTTTCCAAAGAGTGTCTGGCGAGGACTGGCCCACCTTCTGGGCCCGGCCAGGCTGCGAGTCGCTCCACACTGACCTTGGCGGTCAGCGGGCCATCCGGGCAGCCACTCAGTGAATGAACTCTGACCCCACTGGCCAAGGGGCCCTGGGGTTCGAGAGCGGTGAGCGAGGTGACCGTTCTCAAGGACTGCGCCCCTCCCAAGGCGGCTCCCCGCTGGGGCATCTGGGCCCCCTGCTCTCTCTGTCCCCCGGCCCTGGGGTGGACTGGTGACGTCGCTTCTGGACGGCGAGGAGAGGGCATGCCAGCATGCCGTGCACCCACTCAGCCTGGACCCAGGGATCATTACCATGAGCAACGTCCAAGCCAGACGAGCAGGACAAGCCAAAAAAAAAATACCGTCTCGATGCCGTCGATGCGACTTTTTAAGATAATTTATGGATTTCTCGCCGCCGCTGGAACGAATAACCCAAAACGGAGTGGCGCAACACAGCCGCGTTTGTTGCCTCACAGCTCTGTGGGTCAGACAGGACACGGGGCTCACGGGGCTGGAATCAGGCCTGGTTCCTTCGGGAAGCTCTGGGGGAGAGTCCGTTTCCGGCTTCTGAGGCCGCCCACGTTCCTTGGCTGGCGGCCTCCTCCCCCTCTGCGAAGCCAGCGATGCTGCATCCCCCCGACCACCGTCCCGTAGCCACGTCTCCCCCCGACCACAGCCAGGGGAAGGGGCTCTGCCTTTCAGGACGCGCGTGATGACGCAGGGGCCACCTGGATGGTCCAGGCTGGCCTCGCCGCCCCACTCTCTGACCTCATCTCACCTGCAAAGTCTGTTGTCATAGGATTCAGGGTTAGGGTGCAGGCGTTTGGGGTGGCCGTTTCCCCGCCTCATCCCCGAATAGACTCAGAACACAAAACGACCTATCCTAAGAGGCCGACTCTGCGCACTCGTGTCCGTTCCTCCGGGGTTGTTCCGGTTCCTCTGTACGGACGCACGTCCGTGTTTTCACTTCTGCCTCTTCCCACGCGTCCTGCCTGCGTGTTGATTCATCATCCCAAACTTCAGCTCTCGCCGTTTAATGACACGTCCCAGCCGGTGTGCCTAGGAGCGCCCTGGGCCTGCTTTGGTTTCATCCTTCCCGCTCCTGCCCGTGCCGCCTCCCCCTCCCTGGCTGCGTGCCCCGCGCGGCGCTGCGCCTGCGGGTATTTTGCTGCGACAGACGTTGTGGGACGTAATTTTGCGCCCGGGTCATTGCACTGCGCGAGCCTGTCTGCGGGGTCAATCCCGGACGGGCTCGCCGGGCCCGGGGTGGTCCGTGCCTGCGGGACTGTTCAGTTCGACCACGACCCCTCATCTCGTTTAGCTCTTCTGCGCGCTCACCCAGTTCTGGCTCCTGTGCCCGTCCCCGAGGAAAAGATCAGTCTCCCACGGGCAGCAGGTCTTCAGTTTTCATTTATTTCCTCTACTTTCTGCCTTTGTGAGGTCGCTGCTTTTCATCTGGTCCCGGCAGCTGTCTCTTCCCTGGGAGCGGCACCCTGAGTACCAGAGTGTGTCTTTTGGCCTCGTTTTCTGCGTGTCGACCCGAAGTCTGCCGTCTCTGGAGTGGAAGCTGTGACCTTGGTTTGAAGTTCACGTTGACCCGACGCCCCTGGGCTTGTCCACCTGTGGCCCCGGTGGCCTGAGCCCCTCCCAGGGTTGTCTGCTGCTCCCAGAAACTCCCCGTACGCCTCCCTTTTCCTGGGGGGCCGCACCGTTCCCCTCCAGCCTCTTTGGAAACCGCCTGCACTTTGGACAATCTGCGTGTGATTAGAGGTTGGCCTTCAGTGGCCCTTGGCATGGATGACTCGCCCTCCCCGGCCTCAGTTTCCCCGGAAGATGGCGAGCACCCCGAGGCAGAGACCGCCCTGCTGGGCTGCTCACCCCCGAGGCTGGCCTCGTGCCAAACTGAGAGACGATGGAAAATGTGAGGGTGGAAGGGCCGCACCCCGTGTGGCCTAGTCGGTGGGGACCTCTGTGCCACAGGATTTTGGGCGACCCCATGCTCAGCGTGAGCCGCAGCGTCCCCTGGCTCACCTCGGGGCCTCCCGGGAGTCCCGCTAAGGGTTCCAGGCTCTGAGCCCGCTAGGGCCCCCTCCCCGCAGCTTCCAGACCCTTCCACAGGGAGGAGCTGGCCTCCCTTCCTCTGCCTGGGGTGTGGTGTCAACCACGTTTCCAAGACGCCAGGCCCCGCCGAACAAGGAGGTTGGTACCAGCAATCTGGGGTCTCTCTTCGAGCAAACCGGGGTGTAAACTCCGCTGGTTAACAATCAGCATCAAAGAAAGATCTTTTTAGTATAACGGCAAGTTATCCCTTAGCTTTACACCTACTGTACCTCGTACTTACCACGCAGGGGAGAGGAGAATTGCCCCGGGTCCCCCCTCTCAGTCACCCCCTGCAGGCCAGTCCCCGTGAAGCTTCTCTGTCAGGGAGCAGCTGCTCCTGACTCGGCAGTGGGGTCAGGTGTCCCTAAAAGCGCGGCCTGGTGCCTCACTTGGAGCAAGCTTTGCCCTTGGAGTTCGTAACCTGTAACCGGGATGGCACCACGCCGGGGACGTGTGGGGCTTCCGCGAACAACAGGACAGTGCCGGGACCCCGGGGTGTAACGGTGTGACTCAGTGTGGCGCGACAGCGGGTGCCGGCGGGGACGGCGCCCGCACCTGCCGGGGGCGGGAGGGAGCCTCGTTCCGCACGCGGCCGCCTCGCTGCTGGCACGTTTGGCCATCGATGGTGAACTCTGTGGCTCGTCCCCCTCGCCCAGGCCCCAGACCTGCGGGGGAGGGGGTTGGCGAGCAATCGGGGCCGGGGATCGGCTGTAAGGATGGGTGGAGGGCGCTGCCCGTGCAGAGCTAGCAGTGGTGGCGCCCTCCCTCCCCTGAGGACGACGTCTCCAAGCCCCTTTGCTCCTGGAGGGTGGGAGGGGAGCAAGGAGCTATCTGTGAGGAGCCCTAGGGCCGGGCCAGGACAGGAGGAAAGGGGGCCGCAGGGAGCACGGACCAGCAGTCCTGGCACCCGGGCGCCTCGCACCCCAGCGCCTGGGAGAGCGGTTGGCACTCAGCCCCCGGCACCTGGGTGCCCCTGGAGGACGGCGCGTGAGGCCAGACACCGCCACACCTGCCCGATTCGCAAAGTCCCGGGTGCTTTGAAGATGCCCTTGGCTCCGCCTCTTCCCTGCATCCTAGCTGCTCCTGACGAGTCTCCGTCGGCCGCAGGTGCTGGGGAAGCTGACGCGGGGGCTTCCGGCTGCCGGGGCAGGAACTCGGGGACGGGGAACAGATGCCACCAGGGCTGGACTCGGGCCACGGGGAGCGGGATGCGCGGGCTTGCAGTGAGGAGCAGTCCTGAGCCTGGCACCGCCCGGAGCTCCGTGGCCCGGCTGGGTGGAGGTGGTCTCCAAGTCCCTCCAGGAGCGTCGGGGAATCAGATTTAAGCCCTGAAACCGAGTGTTTATTTACTTCTGGGAGAACGCGAATGTGCCCGAGGATTGGCCCGAAGCTGTAAACCTGGTCCCCGGGGGGAAAAGGACCATAAACCTGGTCCCCGGGGGGAAAAGGACCATAAACCTGGTCCCCGGGGGGAAAAGGACCATAAACCTGGTCCCCGGGGGGAAAAGGACCATAAACCTGGTCCCCGGGGGGAAAGGCACGTAGGCCGGCGGCCGACCGCACACGGTCTGCGGGGCCCGGCCGATTGGCTCTGTCGGGGACACGGGGCTCTGTCGTCGCCCTGGCTCGGACGTCCCGTGCGGAGGGCTTCGGCCTTGAGAGGAAACCGCAGGACGACGGCAGGAGGAAGCCACCACGTGCCCGTCCCCCCGTGCAGGCCTCCGCGCCGGGCCAGGCCCCGAGATGCAGCCGACAAGAGTCGGGGCTCGGTCCAGGGCAGAGACAGGTCCGTGGCTCAGGGACCACGGGGACTGGCCAGAGGCTCGGCTCGCGTGCCGGGTGCCAGTCTGTTGGGCCTCCCAGGCAGCCCCGAGGAGGGACAGCACAGTCCCCTGGGTGCCCAGCAGGCGCTTTGGCGTTGGAGTCTGGACGCGTAGGTGGCATCTCGGCCGTGAGGGAAGGGGCCCTGGACTTCCTTAGCCTGGGTTCAAGGCGTCATGAGTCCCTGGGGGTCGGGGCGGAAGGACAGAGCTCCGAGGGGATCTCCTGGGGTGGGAGCCACCTTAGTGGCTGTGTCTTGGTGAAAAGGGACAAGGCCTTTGGCTCCTGCAGGTGGAGGGAGAGGGGATAATGGGAAAGAGGCTGCTGGGGGCTGGGGCGGGAAGGTTGGGGACTGAGTAAAGTGACAGGCCGTGGATGGACAGTCAGGGGGAGGCTGGAAGCCCCGCTCTCAGCACCACCCTCCTGTAGGTTCCGGAATGACCTCCCCCCACGTGCCCAAGGGTCTCCCCTGGGGTCTCCCCACCGGGGGGGGGCAGCCAGGAGGGGCAGCAGCGACTCCTAGGTGCTGAGGAAAGGCCAGCAGGAGTCCCCTCCCCCAAGAACGGCCCACGCGGGGTCGCCAGCTCGCGGCTGATTATCTTATAAACAACGCCATCGATTCGCTGCATGCCGTTGTTAGCTGCAGCCGAGGCCCCGGGACCGGCCAGGCGAGGCCCGATCCGCACAGGGATCATTTAAGAGATTAACTCGAGCGAGCGCTTCAAGGTTGGGCCAATCTATAATTCATCAGCCCGGTCAGAGCTTCTGTAATTGGGGCCCGGTGACAACTCTGCAAAACAGCAGCTGTGGGGGAAAAAAGAAAAAAAGGGAAAACCTTTTCCCTCCCGGCTTTTGGGGAGGGGAGACTGAGACCCGGAGAAGCACGAGTTCCGAATTAGATCACGTTTGTGCTCAGGCTCTGCGCGTTTGCTCGCACGTGACTTACAAATCAGGCGCCAAACCCAGTTAGAACGACCCGAACAGTTGTCCTCCGGGGCGCGGGGCGAGATTGAATTTGGTCCTTAAATCGGGCCTGTGTGTTCAGTCATTCACCAGGACCCCAAGGAGGGCTTTCTGCTCTGCGGTGGCGCCAGGAATCGCCTTCTCCTTCTTTACTCAACCTTCTCAGGTGCCGGCGCCGCCTCTTAAGTCATCCCGGGGGGAACCTTCCAGAAGCAGAGCCGCACTGAGGTCTGAGGAGGTGGCGTCTGCATCCCCGGGGACAGGTCGGGGTGCCAGCCGGTGCGGGGGACAGGAGGTGTCCCAGCCGAGAAAGGCCGTCTCTGAAAACCCTGAAAATGAGCTTGTCCGTCAGAGATAAAACGCTATCCCAGCCCCCGTGGACCCTTCGGCTGCCCCCTAAGGGGCCCCAACGCCCCCTTCCCATTTGTGCGTCGTGCGTCCCAGCAGAGTCCCCATCTTCCCTCGGAGGCGAACGCTCGGCCACTGGGGTTCGGGGAGCTCGCGTGCAGCGTTTGTGAGTTGACGGTGCCGATCCCAACCCCGTGTTTCTGCAGCGGTGGGTTCAGAAAGGCCTCCTCACGTGCTCCCTGACCGCGGTGCTCCCAACCACCGTGCTCCCCGACCATGATGATCCCCCCAAGCATCGTGCTCCCCAATCTTGGTACTCTCGACCATCCTCAACCGTGATGCTCCTCAACCGTGATGCTCCTCAACTGTGGTGCTCCCCGACGGCATGCTCCCCTACCACCGTTCTCCCCAACCTTCGAGCTCCCCGAGTGTGATGCTCCCGACCACCATGCTCCCCGACCTCGGTGCTCCCGACCGCCGTGCTCCCTGACCTCGGTGCTCCCGACCGCCGTGCTCCCCACCAGAGCCGAGCCCCCCGAAGGTCTGCCGTCTAAACTGGGAGGGGGCGATTTCGTGCCGGGCCGCACGATGATCCGCTCTGAGCTGCATAAGTCGTCTCCCACATGGGAATTCATCGGAAGGAAGCTTGGAAGGTCAAAGCCTTCCCAGCATTGTGCGCGCGCGTACTCAACGCTTCCTCTCGGCTCTCCTTCTAACCCCGAGCGGCTTGGCTTCGGGAGTGTTTTCAGCCGTGGGGAGTGGGATGTCAGTGAGAGGAGGCCGCCCCCAGGCGGCCCCCCACCCTCTGCACACACCCCCCTTGGCCTGGAGGAGTCACAGTCAGAGCAGACCCTCGGGGAGACAGCAAGTTGCTGCTGGCTGGTTGGCCCCGGACACTGCATGTTCCCCAGCGACCCCGACGTACCATTAATTCAAGGTTCCAGAATGTTCTCCATGCCCCTTGCTGGTCATTTTTTTCCAACTACCCTCCTTGGGCATTGTGGAGAGGAGCTAGGAACTCGAGAAAGGACCCAAAGCCGAGACTTGCTGCAGCCCACCCCCCACCCAGCCACGCACCCCCGCTTCCAGCCCGAACACTGGACACCGGCGTTGACGTCTGCGGGAAGTGCTGTGCTCTGGAAGGTCCTGGCCGGCACGCACGTGTGCTGTCGAGGGGAGGCTGGGGCCGTGAGACCATCGGCACCGTCACCCTGGGGGGTTGTGGGGACCTTGGTGCTGCTCGAGCCGGGCCCTGGTCAGGGGGTCAGGGGGCCTGGCCTGGGAACTTTGTCTCTGGGGCCCTGGAAGGCAGGACCTGTCTGGCGTCCTCGCCCTTCCCACCCCAGCGCCTGGAACCCTGCCTAGCATGCGACGAGCATCTGTTGCATTAAAGGATCTTGATCCGCTCGGTCATCTTGGGTGCTCCTCCGAGGCACACAGAGTAAGTCCGAGCCCGTCCCGGTACCGCACAGCTCAGGGCCCTCCGCGGTGGACGGCCAGCCCCCCTTCCCATCAGGGTCTCCCCCACACCGCCTCCTGACAACCCTGTTGGGAAGTCACTGGAACTCGGCTCCTCCTCTGCTTTCCCACGGTGCCCTCTCCACTGGGGCGACCGCCCCCTCCCTGCCCCATCCACTTGGCGACATTGTCCTTCGAAGCCGTGTGCAAGTGCCTCCTTTTCCGTAAAGGCCCAGCCCCACCCCTGTGCCGACTCGGAGCGATTCTCTTTGTCTCGTGTGGGGTTGCGTGGCCTCGCGAGTTTGACTTAGACCTGCACCTGTCTGTGTGCCTGCTCACTGCAGGGTCTCAGGGGGTGTTTGTGAGCGGACTGGCCTCTGGCCTCCGACAGCGAGGGCATGAGGCACCGGCTCACGTACACCCAGCACCGTGGCTCCTCGGGGAGATCCCTCTCCCTCCCGAGACTGGTCACGGGGCGTTCAGGACCAGTGTGGTCAGCTCTCTGAAGCCGGCATGACCCGGGTTCCGACCTGAGCTCCACCACCTACGGGGTGTGAGTCCTTGGTAAGTTCTAAACCAACTCGAGCGTCGGTGTCCATATTTGATCAACCTAAGAGTTGTCCAGGTGGTGGCCGTGAAGTCGAAACGTGACCATGTGTGCAGAGCCTCAGCATCGTGCGTGTTCAGCAAATGGGACGGACCTACTAGCACGGTGGTGGCGGCGGTGGTGGTGGTGGGAATGACGGAGAGGATGAGCTGATGACGGCAGGGTGATGAGATGATGAAGATAATAGCAGGGTGGTGATGGGGATGAGGGGAATGGGGCTGCTCCTGCTGACGGGGTAGTAATGGGGTTGACAGTGATGATGGTGGGGATGGGGATGGGGTGATGGCAGGGAAGATGTAAATGGGGATGGGGGTGATGATGGGGGTGGGGATGATGTTGCTGACACTTTAGGCTCAGCGAGGCTGCATGCCTTCAGGACATTACAAGCACACTGCTATCTGACCGGCGCCAGGCCCGATCAGGGTCCCAGGTCACCCTGTTCTCCCCCGGCGCCAGGCCCCGATCAGGGTCCCAGGCCTCCCTGTGCTCCCCCGGCGCCAGGCCCCGATCAGGGTCCCAGGCCTCCCAGTGCTCCCCCCATCCTCCGCGTGTTTACACACAAGAAGCGGGCCTGGAGGCCTCTGTTTCGGCCCCGCGGGCCAGGAACGGCGCCGGTGCAGTCCCCGCGAGGCCCTGCATCACGCCTCCGGGGCCCCTCGGCTGCCGCCTGTCAGAGTCCCAGGCATCCTTTCGACACGTTTTTATTGTCAGGTTAGAAGAACATATTCCGCTCGTTTGCGACGTTCTCATTATGTTCCCTTTATAACGATTTCTAAAAGAGAATAAATATAAAATATTCCCCGGGACCGTGGCAATATTTCAGCCCGACTTTAATGTGCCGCGTGGTTTCCGACTCACAATTCTTCCAGCCTCGCGATGACACCTCAGTGATCTCCCGGCCTGAGGAGCCCGTGGATCGATGAGTTAGTGGGCGCGCGGGGCGCCCGCGGGGATTCGGGGCGAGTGGCTTCCGCCCACTCGGAGGTGCCGGCTCGGCCTTGGGAGAGCGAACCGTTCCCACGGCCCACGTCTCCTTCCCCTGGGCCGGTTCCGAGACGTCTCCTTCGGGACCCATCGGCAGCTGAGTCCCCAGGGAAGGGGGAGCCCACGCCATGGCCGCTGGCTGAGCCTGGCTGCCTCGAGGCGGCCATCACAGCCTACAGAGGTGCAGGACGGGCCCTCGCAGGCAGGGACAGGGACGCGGGACAGGGAGGACGGCCTCTGGCTCCACCCAGCGCCTCCTCTTCCTGCTCACCCCGCTCCCTGGAGCCCCGGCTCGGGGTCCCTGCCATCCTTTCCCTTCCAGACTTACTCTCCGAAGGGGGACGGTCCTCCCTGCACAGGCCTGAGCACCCGCAGCGTTCAGCTCCCTGTGGCAGCCATGACCTTGTCCCCCTTCCAAGGACAGCAGCCGGGACATCTGCTGTCTCCGTCTCGGCCAGAGCAGACAGACACTGGTGTGCGCAGCCATCACAGTGGACGGTGGGGGGAACGCAGCATTTGTTCACTCATTCATTCATTCGTTCATTCGGCAGTTGTCCCCTGGGGCCCCCCCGGGTGCCAGGTGTTCTGCAGTAAATCCGGCGTCGGCTCGCCCGCCCTGATGGGCTCCAGGCTGGTGCTGGGGGACCAGGCCCCCCTCTGTCAGACTGCAGCTCAGGCCGGGATCCCGTTAATCTGGGGCCTGGAGTTCCAGAGCTGCCGAGTCCCGTTTGGGCCTCTCCCGCCGTGGGGTCCTGCCCTGGCTCGCCCCACTGCTCTGCAGCAGAACCTGACGGTGTGTCCGTGGTGGCCTGCTCAGCACGGGGGAAGCAGCCAGCATTGGACGCCGCATCCGCAGGGCGCCTGCCGGGCAGCGGCATGGAGGCCGCTGGGCACGGTCCCTGCCCGAGGCTGCCCTGTGCAGGTGGGGGTGGTCCCTGCAGAGGACTCTCCCGGATGACCTCCCTTGGGGGTGCACCCTCCCCCCGCACCCTTGGCTTCTGCTGGGGCCTGGAAGGCACTGAGCTCACAGCATCCGCCCTGGGGTGCTGGCTGTGCTGGGCCCTGGGACGGTCCCTCCTGGCCGCAGAGGGACCCACCACCGGTGCCCGCAGCAGACAAGCCGGATCTGCAAGCAGGAGCCGAGGCTCTGGGCTGCTCAGGCCGTCATTTATCCAGGACATTCTCAACTTCGAGGCAGCTCAGGCCACGGCCCGGTGTGAATACCAGCTGAAGGAATGCCCCCCGCCACCCCAGGCCCGGGCCCACGGGCTCTCCCAGCAGTCTGGGAGGGGAGAGTGGCCAGGCCGCCTGCCCCAGGACCGGATGAGGCACCGGCTTCCGACAGGTGTTTAGAGCCCCTTCTGGGCCCCCCCAGGGGAAGTCTCCCAGGACCCCGCAGCATCTTATGGAGTCGTGAAGTTGTTTCGTGGCCTGGGGAGGCTGGGCTGCAGGGCTTGCTGTCACACGGGCAGGCTGGCATCCTCGGGGCCTCTTTTACCTGGAGATCACAGGGCCCCAGGGAGCCGGGGCGGGGGAGCACGGGGTGAGGGGCCCTTCTGGCCAGGCCGGCCCTTTATCCCCAGCTGCTCCCCCACGTCCAGGTTCATGGGGCGGGTTAAGCCCAATCCTGGGGACTCGTTCCCTCTGCCCACAGGCCCGCAGCATCGTCAGGGGTTAACTCAGCTCCAGGGCAGTTGACTCGATTCTGCTCGGTTTTACGGGTCCTGTTGGCACCGGGTTTTCGGTCCATATTTTTACCTCGTGTCCGCCCCGGATGCCCGAGGGGAGCCTCCGCAGCGGGTTCGCCTTCTGGAAGCGCCTCCGCGTCCCCACCAGCCGCGCTCGTGTGCGGCCGGGTGTCTTGTTCCCGTTGGACGCCATCCTGAGCGGTGGCTCTGTCTGTGTTCCCGGATAAAACGCAGCCCGGTCCTGACCGTGTCTGCTCCCGGCCGGCTCCCTGGGGCAGGCGCCCTCGACTCCCTGAAAACCCAGCAGCAGGTGCCTGTGTTTTGTCGCTTTCAGAGCGGAAAAGGAGCTGGTGCCGTGTCAAGTGCCTGCCGTGCGCCCTGCACTGCGCTGGGCCGCCCTTAGGGGTAGAGTCAATGTCAGGGCCCCCCGGCCCTCCTGGAGCCCTCTCCCTGGCGGAGGGGACAGAGCTCAGAGATGGGGACAGCAGAGGCCGAGGCCAGGCTGCCCTGCAGTGCGGGGGTGGGGTGGGCCGCGACAGGAGCTCAGCTTGGAAAGGAACAGATGACAGTGGAGTCGCTTCTGGAAGGCGAATGGGATCCTAAGCTGAGCCCTGAACAGGATCAGGGCCCGGGGCGGCCTTGGTTCCATGCGTCCCGGAGGCTGCTCCGTGCCTGCGGCCGCGGGGGGTCCACCCTCAAGGGCCCCGCCTCTGGCTGCAGGGACCCCAGGACCTCCGGGCGCTGTCCCCATCCCTCGCGTTTCCATGGGGAAGGGCTCGGCGTTGGGCTCCTGCTCGCCCGTGCCTTCCTGGAATCTGTCCACGTCAAAGCGCGAGCCCGCATGCCCAGCGCCGAACGAGGCTGCGGCGATTAAGCACTTACATGGATTAACCGCATTTCCCGCGACGAGAACGCCTGCCACTCACGCTTCGGAGCGGGATTATAAACAAGGGATGGCAGGTACGGGAGGCAAACGTGCTGGCAGATCGATGCCACCGCCGCCGTCGCAAGTGGGCGCCGCCGGCTCCCGGGGGCTTCGGCTGCGGGCGGCCCGGGGACCGAGGTTCCCTCGAGGCGACATCAGACCGAGACGAACGTGTCCCCGTTTTCACAGAGAAAGACGCGCAGATGGGCAGGCAGCCCGGCGGGGGAGGGTGCAGGTGTGTGTGCCGACGGCCGGGCCGTGCTCCCGGGGGTGGTGGCAGCGGCTTCAGACACCGAGTGGTGGGACATGGTGGGACTTGCACAGAGAATACGGGTTTGAGCGTCCGTCTGGCCCTGGGTTCAAATCCCGCCTCCCCGGCTCAGGTGTGCCGCGCCCCTGCCCAGGTGGGGCAATCCCTGATGGCAGCCCCACGGGGCGCTGCGGCCTCTCCTTAGACTCGGTCCCGACGTGTGCGTGCGGGTCTGCCTGGCACCTGTCCCCGCCCCCGCAGGGTGTGGGCCTCAGGAGGCAGGCCCCAGGGCATCCTCAGACCAGGCGCCGGGTTGAGGAGGGGTGGGGCTGGGGTCAGGGCGAAGCCGGATGCCCCCGCTCACGGGAAAGCAGTGAGATTAAAACGATCAGTCCTCGCCCGCTGGCCTCTCCACTGTTTTCCTAAATAATTAAAGAGCCCCCATGAAAAGAGCTGCCTCTTCCGAATGTCAGTTCTTCATCCGTCATGCCCTCGCCCTAGAGCAAGGACCCCAGCCGAGGACAGCCTTTGCCCCGACCCCAGACCGTCTGGAGCCGCTTTGAAGCGCCACTGTGCGCCCGGCACTGCAGGACGTGCGGACGCCGGCTGCCCGGCCCGGGCCCCTCCTGGCACAGTGGCGTCTGCCGTGTGACGGGCCCGCGCCACCCCGAACGAGCCTCGAGGAACGCGAGGCGGGGGTGGCAGCCGGGCTGATGCTCTGCGCCCAGCCTCGGGTCCTGTGTCCTTCCCCCCTCCCCGGGCCCAGGCGGGGCCGGGGAAGATAAACCCCGAGCGCCTGGCTTCTGCCACCCAGGGAGGTGCATGCAGGTCTCCGTCCTGTGAGGGCACCGAGGAAGGACCCGCCCGCTCTGCCCGGGAGAGCCGGAGCCCGCTCCGGGGGACGCGAGCGTTTGCACGCACCTGAGGGACAGCCACGCGCTCACCGGGCCCGGGAACGGGGCTTCGCCCAGCCCCCCCGAACCGAAGCGCAGCGGGCGCGAAGGGAGGCCTGGAAGTCGCTCGACAGCGGAGCGCCTGCTGCACGCCAGAAGGCACGCCGGGCCCCGCGAAGGCAGACCCGGGCGTGGCACGTGCCCAGCGCCTCGCCGAGTGTGCAGCCGAGTAGGACGGACGGACCCGGAACGGCCTGGGATGCTCCAGCCAACGTGGCCTCAAACGGCGCCTTCCACGGCCTGTGCGGCGCGGAGGCGGACGAGCCCTCCGTGCACCAGGTGGGGGGCAAGTGGTCGCCTGCCAGGAGGAGGGAGCGCCCGAGCAGGTGCCGACGGCTGCGCCTGAGTTCACGGGGAGGCCGGCCAGCTTGGCGTGGCCCGGACTGAAGGGGCGTGGAGGGGACCGTCCACGCGCGAGACCCCAGCAAGGGCCGCGGAGTGGAGGCAAAGGCACGGGGCTCAGAGTGACGGGGAGGAGGGGGCTGGAAGCTTCTGGAGCCATCCACGCAGGGAGGCCGCGGGAGGTCCCGCGGAGGGCGGCAGAGTTGGAAGAAGGGAACCCCCACGGCCGTTGTGGTCTGAACTGGGTCTGAAGGGGTGGTCAGCGGAGTGATGCCCGCTGCCCACACGGGCATCCCTGGCGCGGGTGGCCTGCAGGGTGTGAGGGACCAACCCGAGCACAACCGCCCAGGGTGAGCCTGGACCAGGGAGGGGGTCTGCCCGGAGCCTTGGAGGGTTGTCGCGAGGCCGCTCGCAGCGCGGGGGGTGGGGGGGTTCATGGACCCCCGGACTGGGAGGCACAGGAAGCCCAGGAGGAGGCGGGCATCAGGACAAGGGCAAGTCGGGGCCTTGGCCCGGGGCCCAGCCTCCAGCCACAGCCACCCTCGCTTCAGAGGGTCTGCCCTGGCCTCGCATTTTTCGAGTCTTCGGAGAGGGTCCGAGGTCACCTCCTCCGTGATGAGCATCTCAGATTCGCTGCTCGAGGCTCGGAGGCGTCACCTGACGCCAGCCCCTTGGGCCTCCCTCGGGCAAGGCCATGGCCACGCGGGGACTTAGGTCCTTGTCGGGAAAAGGAAGGGGTCAGGATCGCGCGGAGACCGACTCCAAACATTTTCCAAGTCGAAGGCCTTCCACCCACCTGATGGCCTTGCTGCCGGCAAGAGTTCCGTTTTAATGAGAAAAGAATTTCTCCCCGCAATATCGGGTCTCACTGAAACTCCGCCACAGAAAAAAAAAAATAATAACAAAAGAAAAGGAGAAGAAAACCAACGCCCAGCCTCCCGGGGAGAACTGGAGGAGGTGCGGACGGGGACACAGCCCCGTTTCCTCTCCCCGCGACGACGTGGGTTACTGAGTCGGTTTGGAAAAAGTTCCTATTAAATATTTAAATTCGGCATTAAATATTCATCCTCGCAGAAAACGGCTTCCGAACGGATCCTTGGGTAAACATGACAATATTTGATCACAAAGGCTGCGGGGCCTGGCGGAGGCCCGGGAAGGGTGAGGGTCTGTGTGGGGCTCGGTGTCTGTCCGCGGGCTCAGGGGATCCTGCTCGGGGGAGGACAGAGGCCTCGCCGCAGCCAGGGCCCCGGTGACCACTGATGGGGTGACCGAGCCTCACGGGGACTGCCGTCTGTGTCCCGGCCCAGCGTTCGCAACCGTCGGAGGGAGAAGCGACCTTCTCCCCTTTCTCAGCGCAGACCCCCGGGCCCGGAGAAGCTGGCTGTTCGCCCGAGGTCACAGGTGCAGTGACCCGGGGTGGCTGCGACCCCAGGGCCTGTGCTCTCAGTAACCTGCCCCCCAGCAGGCGAGCGGATCCCCACCTCGGCTCCCGCCCCCCTGGAGCCAGCCCCGGGTGAGAGTCTGGGTGCCGCGCCGGGGCCTCCCCCACCTCCCTCCTCTTCTGCCCTCGGCGCATTCTGGGGTGCGGAGGCCACAGGAGTGGCAGGCGCCCCCCACCCCCAGCCCCCCGCGCCGGCAGCAGGCTCGGCGGGCGGCAGGGGCTCCCCGTGCAGCATCCTGACGCATGACACTGCGCCCAGGGCGGCCATCTCCGTCCACCTCCGGGGCCGACAGGCGGGAAGGCTGAAATAGGTGCATCGGGACTGTCCCCGGGCCTCCTGGGCCCACGTGCCAGGACAGCGCCTGGTCTCCCGGGACGTGACCAGGTAGCCGAGCTTCACGCGCACAGTGGGGCGTCACGGAGAGAGAGAGACGCCTGGCAGCCGCAGCAAGAGGGGGAGGGAGGACCAGAGGCCCCAGCCTGCCCCCGGGGGAGGGGAGCCGCTGCGGCTGGCGCCCCGTCAGGTGCGCAGATGCAGAACCGACAGGTGGGATGGAGTTACCAGGTGCCCGCGGCTGCCGCCCCCTCCCCCGCCGCTGCAGCACTGCCCCGGGCAGGCTCGCCGCGCGCTGCATCCCGACAAGCCGTGTTTTATCGCTGCCGGGTAATTGCAGGCGACAGAAAACCTGTTTCCTCCCCATTTTCCACATCCAGGAAATCTGTGCCGCACGCGGCCTGCGCAGCGTGATGCGCGTTAAAGTACCGCCTCCGCTCCCCCCCTCGGCTGCAGGTCTGTCCCGAGGCAGGGACGTCGCAGGGCCAGGGGGAGCGGCCGCATCCCATGGGATCGGAGAGCACAGCTGAGTGTCGGGGTCCTGCCACCCCACCCCCGGAGGCTGCGGGGACATCGGTCACTCCCCCGGGAGGCTGGTGGAGAAGGTGCCGGCTCGCTGGCGCCTGGGAAGCGGGTGTCATTCCAGAGGCCAGCAGGCGCTGTCCCTGCCCGAAGCTCAGCTTCGAACCCTTCTACGTGGCTTTTCCTCCTGGGCCCATCAGCGTTTCCAGAGCATTCCGCTCCAGGACTGGCGAGAGCTGAGGACGAGGAGGCTGACCTCCCCGGGAAGCCTGTTAGTGGGGGCGGGGGAGGCCTCCACTCCTTCCTTCCTTCTCCGTGCAGGCCCGGGGTGCACGGCTGGGCGTGGCGAAGCCTCGCCCATCGCTCCAGCAGGGCCAACCCCACCAGCCACCCGGCCGGCCCGTCGGCCCCCTCCCCTCAGTGATCCGGGTCTGCTCCGCGCTGGCCCCGACAACACGCCGTTCCCAAGAGCTTCCTCTGTGCCAGGCCAGCCCCTCCCTGGGACGTGAACCCCAGAGGGCAGGGTCGGCCTCGTCCCCACTGCCTCCCCGGCACTGTAAAAGCACTCAGCACATAGTAGGTGCTCAGCAGGCGTGCGTCCACTCAGCGGGTGGAGCCTCAGTGCCCCCTGCGCCCTCGCCAGTTCCTGCGGCTGAGGCAGCTGCTCCCGGGCGGGGTGCAGTGGGGCCCCTGTTCTTGTCTGTGCCTGGGCCTCAGTTTTTGTTCTTTTTTTCTTTAATTGAGGCGGAGTCCACGTACCATAAAAGTGAGCGATTCGGAGGTGTTGAGTGCGTTCGCAGCATTGCGCAAGCATCCCTCTCCTTCCAGAACGTTTTCATCCCCCCACGGGAGCCCGACACCAACGCGCCGTCACCCCGATCGCCCTCCAGCCCGCTCTCCCCCGGTGCCCGGGGCCTCAGCTTCCTGTCTCTGTAAAATGGGCTGCTCTGGGTATTTCCTACGAAAGGAAGGAACCCTGCGACACGCGACCCTTTGAGTCCGGCTCCTTTCACCGAACCTCCGTTTTCGGGGTCACCCACGTCGTGGCCTCCGTGAGCGCTTCATTCCTTTTCGGGGCGGAACGGCGTCCCGTCGGGCGGCCGGGCCGCGGTCTGCACGTCCGCCCACCCGTGACGTCCCCGTGGGCTGTCCCGCCTTCCGGTGGACGCCGCTGTGGCCGCGCGTGCGCGTGTGCGTGTGCGTGTGTGCGTGCGCGTGTGTGTGTGCGTGCGCGTGTGCCTGTGCGTGCGTGTGTGCGTGTGCGTGTGCGTGCGCGTGTGCGTGCGCGTGTGCGTGCGCGTGTGCGTGTGCGTGTGTGTGTGCGTGCGCGTGTGCCTGTGCGTGCGTGTGTGCGTGTGCGTGCGCGTGTGCGTGTGCATGTGCGTGCGCGTGCGTGCGTGTGTGCGTGTCCGTGTGCGTGCGCGCGCGCGTGTGCATGTGCGTGCGTGTGTGCGTGTGCGTGCGCGTGTGCATGTGCGTGCGCGTGTGCGTGTGCATGTGCGTGCGCGCGCGCGTGTGCATGTGCGTGCGTGTGTGCGTGTGCGTGCGCGTGTGCGTGTGCATGTGCGTGCGCGTGCGTGCGTGTGTGCGTGTGCGTGAGCGTGCGCGCGCGTGTGCATGTGCGTGCGTGTGTGCGTGTGCGTGCGCGTGTGCATGTGCGTGCGCGTGTGTGTGTGCGTGCTGGACAACCTGCTTCTCGTTCTCTGGGAACCTCCGGGTCACGTGGCGAGCCCGTGGGTAACTTTCCGAAGGACGGACCGGAGCGTCTTTACAAGGTTCAAAGGGACCATGGAGCAGCCTTCGGGGCGCGAGCGGGGCCGGGGCCCTGTGTTGCTGGGAAACAAAGGCCGAGTGAGGGGACCAGGCCACGTGGGGGTTCCCGGAGTTTGCGTTCATCCCGGGGCAGGCGAAAGGGGCTCAGCAGATTCTTGCCTCCAAAGCACTGTCCCGGCTGTGGACTGGGGGCAGCTCCTGGCGGGGTGGGTGGAGGGGGCTTGGGTAGGGGTCTGGGCAGTGCGGGCAGAGGGCAGGGACTGACAGGAGGGGGCTCGGGGGCTTTGGGGAGGGGCCACGCCAGAGATTTTGGCGGGGTGCGCCGTGGGGGGCCGGCTGGCCCGGCACTGCCTCCCCCGGCCTCTCCGGGGGTGGGACGAGCGGCACCCCCGGGGGCTGGACATTCGGGCTGTGCCCTGGTCAGCAGACGGGTGCCACGCGGTCTCCGCACAGTGAAGGCCATGTTCTGACTTTGGGGGATTCGAGAGGGGGGCCGGCTGCGGGGGGAAGCCCCCACCCCCTCTCCAGAGAGGGAAGGAGAAAGGCAGGCCAGAGGGCTTCCTCTCGCCTGCGGCTGCTGCTGGTCTTGGCCCCGCATCTGGCCCCCCACAGCCAGGCCAGGGCCAGGAAGCTCGGCCACTGTGGCCCCCTGGCCTGGGGTTCATTTGGTCAAGGTCAAGGTCAACCTGGTTACTCCTGGGGAAGCCCGGGGACCCTGGGGGGGAGCCTGAGCAGCATCAGGAGCATCAGACTTTTTCAGAAGGGAGGGTCCCTGGCTCGGTGGGTGGAGGGGTCAGAGTGCGTGGTCCCTGAGGGACCTCTGACCCCTTCCCCCCACATCTGCGTGTCGCCAAGGCTCGGGGGTCTAGGGCAGCTGCCGCTTATCTCAGAACAAGCCCTGGCTACTCGCGAAAGCGGGACACAGAGGACAGGGCGGCGACCCCACCCCCACCCCCACCCCGCACACACACTCAGCCGGGGCAGGGGTCTGGGCCGGGCCGCTGTCCCGCGCTGTGGGGGGCAGTCACAGGGACGGGGCAGGGGACGTGGCGCCCCTGTTCATCATCAGCCCTAGATTCCAGGAGGAGGGCGTATCCGGGGAAACGGAGGAAGGCCTCCAGTGCGCCAGTCGCAGAACACATGTTGTCATTTAACCCAGCAGACCCGCACGGTCGCGGTCAGCACCCACCTGCTGCCCCTACCCGGGGTGCTGCGGTCACACACCGCGTCCCCACCCGAGTCGCTGGCGCTTGAGGACGTGCAGGTGCGCTGTAAGCCCAGGTGTGGCTCCAGCACCTGTGCCCTGCCCCTCCCCCTGCCGAGGACCAGGATCATATCAGGGAGGGCGGGGAGGGGCCCCGGGCCCCACTGAACTCTCGTCCAGGGGTGGGTGCCCAGGCCCGGCCGGCAGGCTCCTTGGGGACGGTCCCCTTTCCCTTGTCCTTCCCACGAAGACCAGTGTCCTTCACAGCCCTTTAGTGAAAGGCAGCGCGGCCTCTCGTCCAAGGTCGCGCAGCCCTCCGCGTGCACGGACGCCTCCCTGCGCGGCCTCTAAGCCTCGCTCCGACGACTCCAGCACCGTTGGCGTGACTGTCACCTCTGTTCCTCAGATGCGGGTGTCGAGGCCCGGAGAGCCGAGTGGAGCAGCCCAGGTCCGCACCGCTGCCCGGTGCTGCCGGGGTGGTGGGTACTCAGAGGGGAAACCCACGGGTGTTGTCAGGGCGTGGCCGGGCAGACCAGCGGGGGGTCCCTGGGGCTCCCCAGCCAGCCAGCCTGGCCGCCCATCCCGGCACCCCCCTGGGGCACCGCCAGCCCCTCGCCGTGATCCCGTTCGCGTGTGATTCCCCCACCGGCCCCGGGTACGTCCCCTGGCGCCCGGCGGGCGCTCCCTTCCCAGGTGGGCTCCGCCTCGATGCCCTCTCCGTTCCGTGGGGATGTGAACGTGGAAAGGGAAGAAAAAAAGAAGAAACGGGAAAAGGCCAGTTCCCGGCGTCCAGCCCATTAATTCTGCGCGCTCGGGCCCAAATTACCCTTGGCGAGGCTTCGAGCGGGGAGAGCCATTCCAGCCTCAGAAATCTGCTGATTAAAGCCGGTTTCAGGAATTCGATCCCACTTAATGTCTTGGCGTGGAGCCCGGGTTCCCATTAGCAGCCACAGGCTGGGCCCCGGCGTCCCCCCGGCCCCCGCCGCCTCCTTAATAAACAAAACCCGCCGCCTGCCACCGGCAACGATTGCTTTGCCGGGCTCCTCGCGGGCCGGCGGCGAGCGTTGCCCCGGGCGCCTGGATGGTGACCCGGGGGCCAGTCAAGGCGCTGCTGGGGGCCGGGTTCCGGCAGGTTCTGCGGCGGAGCGATGAGTACGGCCAGGAAGGCCGGCGCTGCGGCCCCGCCGGCCGAGAGCGGGCCGGGGTCTGGGCAGCCCCTGCCCCCCCACCCCGTGCCACCACAGTGGCTCCCGGCTCTGGGTGTTGTCTGCGTCTCCCAAGTCCCAGCTCCTTCTGCGACCAGGGGACCAAGGCACAGAGAGTGAGGAAGGACGAGGGCCAGCTACCCGGAAGGCACTGGAAACTCCTAGCGCCAAAGGGCACAGGCCCTGGCCTCCCACAGAGGCTCGGCGTCCCCCACCCCACACCCCATTGGCCATCCCTGCAGCCAAGCCCATTGAGATGTGTGGGGGGAGGGGAACGCTGGGGGAGCATCCTCCTCCTCCTCCCCCTCCTCCCCCTCCTCCTCCTCCTCCTCCCCCTCCTCCTCCTCCTCCTCCTCGGGGTGGGGGTGGAAGGGCTCAGCTCCCGCTGGTGGGGGCAGGGCAAGGCCAGGGGGAGACGGGGACGGGGAGGCCGCGACCAGCACGAAACGCCCTCAGAACGGTTCCCGCCGCCTGGCAGGGCTCCACGAAACAGGTCTCGGCGAAGACGCTTGGAGGAGAGAGAGGAAATTTCGCTTTCTTGCTTTATTTTCTGTGTCCAGCGTGCTTCGGGGATTTCTGAGATATAAGCAGCTCCGGCGTACTGGACCCGGCCGCCCGGGGGGTGGGGTGGGGAGCTGAGTGGATCGGGACACACAGACGCGTGCGCCGGGACCCACGGTGCCCAGCGAGGGGGACAGGGGAGGACGGACACCCCCGGCCGGCCCCACGGGGCACCGGTGCCAGGAGAGGTTCCCGGGACTTGGAAATGACGGGGGGGGGCACGTGCTGGGGACGGAAGAAGCAGCGGCGTCCAGGTAGGCCTGGCCGAGGGACAGCCAGGCACCCGGACCCCAGCCGCGGCTCCCGCCCTGGTCACCAAGGGGGCAGCCACCGGCGCGACCACGAGGGTGACGGCCTGCCCCTCCTGCCCCCCTGCCCTGGGCTTCCGGGGCCTGAGATTCCCGGCTCGGCTCGCGGCCGGTCAGCTCCCTCCCCTAAATCCACATTCACCTCGTTATCCATTCTTAGCTCCCATTCCGCTTGATGCCGCTCATTTATTAGTCCTAGATCCGCCCCCCAACAGTAAAGCTGCAGCTCCACGGCGTTTATTTATAACTTTCCACATGGCTTTTATGCCTTTTTATCTAAAAATGCATTTGATTTTTATCGCCCCGCTCACTCACGTTGCGGTCGGACTGCAGCCGCTCGGAAGGGCTGCTTCAGGGGCAGCTCGGCCTCTCCCCGGGAAGGAGGCCCAGGGGAGGGGAAGGAGGGGAGGGGAGGTGGGGGTCGGGGGGACCCCCTCACGCTCTGCCGTGGCCCTGGGGCGGGACTGTCCCTTTCCCGGTCCCGGAAAGGTGAAGGGGCTTCTCAGAGTTCACGTTTTACCCCCCTTCTCGGTTCCTTGAGTCTCCATGGTCCACCCCACAGCATTTCTCGGGGTTTCTTTCCGCTCCTCGCCCAGGAGCCTCCTTCCCTTCCCTTACCCCTTGTCCCCACCCGGCAGAGCTCCACCGGGAGCATCTCCTTGGCCCGGTCCTTGCCCGAGGAGCCGAACCCCCTCCTCTGAGCTCCTGCCGGCTCGGGGGTGTGTGGGGGGCTCCTGTCTGCAGGCCGGGAGCCTGCGGCGGAGTCTGCAAGGCCGCGGGTGGGTGCGCCCGGGTCCCCCGCTGCCGGGTGCTGCCCCGTCCTCCTGGCACCCCGCCCAGCTGGGACGGGCCGAGCTGTCGGCCTCGTGACGTTGGCTGCCCCCCCGTCGGTTTCCCTCTGCCCCTCCAGCCTCCAGCTCCGAGGACCCAGGCTCCACAGCCCAGCTGGGCCACCCGGTCCCCAGGGTCCCTTCAGTGTCTGCGCTGAATCCCTCGACCCGGGACACGGGGTGAACCCCTGCGGTTGGGTCTAGCTCTAGCATGTCCTGACGCCCCTGGGCCCCAGCAGAGAGGGGGGATCTGCAGGGAGGGGCTCAGGCCACGGCCCTGCCCAGCCTCCTCCCCACTCACCTCCCTACCCCCCGGGTCACCCAGGGCGTCGCGCTCAGGAGACACTCAGTTACCTGGCCAAGAGCCCCGGGACTCACAGAAGTGCCGGCCACCAGGGTGCCAGGCCGAGGGGCAGGCGGCCTCAGGGGGAGGACTTCTCCGAGGCCCTGGAGAAAGAACCTTCCGGAGCCTGCCTCCGCCTGCCTGGAGGGCCATTTGGATCGAGTTTTATTGGTTTGTCTCTCCCTCCCACTGGGGAGACTGGGGCTTGGGGGGACAGGGCCTCAGCCCCACAGAGAAAAGCGTGTTCCTGTGAGATCTGCTTCCACCCCTTCCTGCCCCACCTGAGCCCCCCAGCCCCGCCCACGGTGGCCCTTGTGGGGCTGGGTGGGCCGTCGCTCCTCTCACCTGCCCCTGCCCAGGATATCCGGAGTCAAGGGCCACTGTCCCTTGCCCTCATCGCTTGGGAACGGATTCAGTCATTCTCTCATCAGTGGGTTTCTCTTTCCCTTCTGTCCCCTCGCTTTCTCCTGTCACCTTTATACCAGGACCCGTGTTTTAAGGACGATTCATCTCTGTCATGTGCACATCAGATTCGTGCGTTTGAGATAAACCCGTCGCCTAAAAATCTATTCTCACACCGAGGGCCTCTGTGCGGGCGGCGGTCGTCTGCAGAGGGAGACGGGGGAGGCCAGCGGGGGCCTCGGACACCGAGGGACCGTGGGGGCCGCCCCACAGGCGCGAGGCGGCCCAGCCCCGGCCCGGTGGCCCGGCTGTGGGGGGCTGGGGCAGGGCCGCGGGCCTGGAGGTCACAGTGGGCCCCTCCTGAAGAGGATTATGCGTAGAGATTTGCCCTAAAGCTCCCCGTCTGAGGACTCAGCAGGTATTATCCCAGCATTAGAGGAGGCTTTGGGAGGCCGGGAGGGCCGGGGAGGGGGAAGCGAGCTCGTTCACATGGCGGGTGGGGGGTGCTTGGGGAGACACTGACTCGTGGGAGCTGCCCAGGTGCAGCGTCAGGCCCGGCCTTCGAATACCCCAGCTCCCCGAGGGGGGTCCTGCCCAGAGGTCGCAACCCCCACCCCCCAGCCCGGCTTCCCCAGAGCTCAGCCTCTGGGGTCTCCGGCTCCAAGGCCTCGGCCAAACCTCTCTGAACGGGACCGTCACTCCCGTTCTTGGGGGGTCTTGGCGTCCGGCAGAACTTTCTGTGCTGATGGAGCGCTCCCCGCCATCCGGCAGGGGGACCGCGGCCCACGAGCCCGTGAGATGGGGCCGGTGCCGTCTCATCCCGCGTGACTGGAGTCGGGACCTGAGCCGCCCCCCGGGCTCGGGGCTGCCACGCGGGGTGGCGCCGCTTTCTGGGGCCTGTCCGGCGACGCTGGGGACGCTCGTTCCCGAAACCCGTGCAGTGAGGCACCGGGCTCACACCTGCCCAGATCCGGACGTCAACCCCCCTTAGTTTCGGGGGTTCCCCGCCTCCTATGGGAGGAGGCACAGGACCCAGGACGAGATTTCACAGGGGGTCCAGGCCGGCGGGGTCCCCAGGACCGCGCTGGCTGCCCTCAGCAGCCCGGACCCCGTTTCACTAAATCCCACTCAGTTAACACAGTGGAGGCCTCGGAAGCCGTGTCTTCGTGGAGCGGCTGCCACGTGCCAATCCTCGGTGGAGGCGTTCAGGGGACAACGTCTCCTCCGGGTCCAGAAGACACGTGCCCACAGCTAGGTTCAGTTGGGAAGACGCCCAGGTCCCCGAGAGCCGCCCGGGCACGGCCACGGGGACACGGACACGCACTTTGTGCGACACGGTCAGGCGGATGTGCGGCGTGAGCGGCCTGTGGCCATCGGCTCGCTGGGCCGCCACTGCGTCCCCCGTGGCCTGCGGACGGGGTCACGCCGTGTGGGACCGCGCAGAGTCCCCTGGGGACCCGCCTCGTGGAAATGGCTGCGGGGAACCTTGCAAAGGGCCGGGTCGTCCTCCTCCTTCCCAGCCTGGTGGTCAGGGGTCAGCAAACTGTGGCCCTCGGGCCAGGTCGGGTGCGGCACCCACTTTGGAAGGGCTCGTGGGCCAAGAACCGCGTTTACGCTTCTAACGGTCGGGGGGACAGTCCAAGGAAGAAGAACATTCGCGACACCGAAGCTAAACGCAGGTCGCGATGTCCACGGAGGAGGCCGTGCGGGACTCGCCCACGCGCTCTCTGTCCTCGAAGGCCGCCCTCGCCCTGCAGAGGCAGAGCAGAGCCGAGCGTTACCGCGCAGGCCACCTGAGTCCCAGGCCCGAAGCGTCCACCGTCCGCCTTTCCGAGAGTCGGCCCCGCCGTCGGCGAGGCGGGAAGTGAGGCGACGGCGACGGAGCCTGTAAACCTGCGCTTCTTTGGCCCTGCACCCCACTCTCCCAGCCCCCAGACCCCCTCCCTCTGTCCGTCCCCAAACTGTCCACTCCATCTGTGAGCCTGGTTTTGACTCGTTTCTTGTTTATCCCTTAAATCCCACACGTAAGTGAAATCACGCAGCGTTCGTCCTTCTCTGTCCGACGGAAACGCCTTCGAGGCCCAGCAGAGCGACGTCTCTGTCCATCCCCGTTTAGTCCGCGGCGTCTTTCCACCTGACGGGAGCCTTTTGGATTTTTTCTCCCCAAAGAAGACGTCCCTCCAGCATCTCCTGTAACGCGGGCTCGGTGGTGATAAATCCTCAGCTCGTTTTCGTCTGGGAGGCTCCTTATCCGTCCTTCCACTCCAAACGACGGCTTTGCTGGATGGAGTCTTCTCGGCGGCAGATCCTGGGTCTTCCCGTCCGTCCCGTCGAATACTCTGCGCCAAGCCCTTCCGTCCCGCATGGTTTCTTCTGAGGAATCGGCGGCCCGTCTTAGGGGCGTTCCCTTATAAGGAATTGTTTTCCTCTTTTAAAATTCTTTCCTCGTGTGCACCCTTTGGCTTTCTGATTACGACGCGGCTTGGCGAGGGCCGCCTTGGGTCCCTGAGTTTTGGAATCCTCTGAGCCTCCTGGGGTTCTATGTCCATTTCCTTCGCCAGGTGAGGCGAGTTTCCCGTCACTTTTCTTCCAGCAGCTGTTCAGCATCTCCGCTCCTTCAGGTACGCCAGTCGGATGCACGTTTGGGCCCACACCCCCCTGCAATTGCGTTCATAGTCTCGGCGTCCTCTCTCCTGCCATTCTGGTGGCGTGTCCTTGGCTGTCCTGTCCTCTAGACGGGGCGTTCGATCCTCTTCTGTACTCACTCTGTCTGTTCCGTTTAACATCCTTCTCATCTCGGATCATGTGTTCCCCATGTCAGCCTGGTTCCCTTTTCCATTTCCGTTTTGTGTGTTTTATCTCTTTTTTGAAGTTCTCACGGAATTTACCTGCATTTCCCGTAAGTTCACTGAGCGTCTGTATGACCAGCGCGTTGAACTCTGCACCTGCAGGTCACTGACTCCATTGTACCTGGATCTCGTTCTGTTCTGCTCCCTCATGCGGTTTCTCCTTCTTCGTCTTCCCATTCTGGCTCCTTTCCGTGTCCGTTTCTATGGACGAAGCAAAGCTCCTACGTCTCCCGGTCTCGTTAGTGTGGATTCGTGACGCAGGCTTCCAGGGCCACAGTCCCGAGAGGGGTTCAGCTGCAGGCCAAAGTGAGCCCACGCCTCTGCCCCTCCGGGGCCACCTGTTAAGAGTCAGCAGCCCCCCCCCCCCGCACAGCTGCTGCGCCTCGAGCGGCCTCAAAAGGCCGCACCCGCACCCGAGGCCGGCTGCCTCCAGTGTGAGTCTCAGCGAGGAGCACCTGCCTCGCTGCGGACGCACCTGGCCGTGGCTTGGGTGGGGCCGCGAGCTGGGCGAGGCGGGGTTTCAGGGGATCCTCTGGGCGAGGGGCCTCTGTCACCCAGTTTGATGCCGTCACAGCTAAGGCAGCGCTGGGAGGGGGTGGGCTCGACAGGGGACAGTGGACACCGCCGGCGCTTCTGTGCAGAGCGAGTCTCGCCTCGGCCCTCACTCCGACATCGTCTCCCTGTAAGTCCTGGTGTCCCCTGCGCGAAGCCGAATCGGCGCTGGTGCTCAGAGCGAGCGGGTCCGTCACGGGGAAAATCCGCTCGCGGACGCAGCCCCTCTAAGAGGCGTCCGCCACCGCCACCGCCACCGCCACCGCCTCCATCCCACTCAGCCGCTCGGGGCCGGGCAGCCCTGCGTCCTCGCCCGTCCTCCCTCCTGCCATTGCAGGGGGCTGTCTCGGACTTCTCCCCCCTGGCGGTGTGGCTTGTTCATCCAGATCCCAGGCCATTGCTCCTCGCTGCTGCGCCTCGTTTCCGTCCCAACTCTGATTTGGTCCCAGGGGGATGAATAGAGCCTCTGTCTGTGCCATGTGTCTCCTCCCTGCACCAGGCTGTAGAGACCAGTGTCCTGGGGGTGCCACCCCCGATCAGCAGGGCTGGGCTCCCTCCCTCCAGGCTCTCGCAGCCCGGGCCCCAGGGCCACCGCGGTGTGCCTCTGTAAGAACCACGGGAGGCACCCAACGCCCTTGGGGCCCGGGGGAGCTCCCCTCCCCCGTGGTGCCCTGTGGCGGGGCCGGCGCTCGTCGGGGCTCTGCCCCTGGCAGCGATTCCCCCTCTCCCGCCTTCTCATCCATCCGAGGAGACCAGAGACATCGGGACACCGGGGTGGCTCGCGTCGTGTCTAAAAATAGAGCCGCTCGGTTCTGAGTGAGGCCCCAAGGGCTGCTCTGATTAAAATGCACGAGCCTCGGTGTAGACACAGCGGTTCTTCTTTTCAACGGCATCCTGTTTACGGGATGGTGCCGAGCCGTGCGGGGTTGGGGCGTGTGCCAGGGAGAGGGGGCAGGGGCAGCTCAGGGAGGCGGCGGGGGGGCTTTCGTCTCCTCGTGCCCTGGCACCGAGGGACACGCAGGAGGCGCTGGGGACGTTTTCACTCGTTCCTTAATGTGAGGCTCCAGGGCGTTGCAGCCGGACCCAGAGGGCAGGCCGC
Organism: Cynopterus sphinx; assembly: GCA_030015415.1. Lineage (NCBI taxonomy): Eukaryota > Metazoa > Chordata > Mammalia > Chiroptera > Pteropodidae > Cynopterus > Cynopterus sphinx. Next base: position 126,766,174 of record CM057387.1, on the reverse strand, counting down.
GCGCCAGTCGAGGGGGAAACAGGGCTGCAAACCGGCCACGAACTTCTCAAGTTCAAGAACAGCAGTGGGAAGAGAGAGACGGGGGGAGAGGGGCGGCGAAGGAGAACCCTCCGGGGGAAGGAGCCGGGGGACAGAGCAGGTGTGAAGCCTTGTATTTCCAAGAAAGGACCGGAGAGACGTCTGACGTCTCCCTCCGTTTGGCTCCTCGCATGAGGAAAAGTCGCGACCCGGCCCCTGAGAACAGGCAGGTCCCAAAGAAGGAGCTGCTGCACGTGGCAGGCGGCCGCTCCTCGCCGCGACCGAAATCTTCCAGAAAACACCCGACGCGACGTGAGCCTCCTTAGGCAGGAGGAGTGAGTTGTCAAAAAACAACCAAAAACAATTATTTTTAAAAAAGCAGATGGAAAAGTCGGGAAGGGATATCGCTTTCTCAATACCCAGCACAGTCCGTGGCGAGCACGGCCAGGGACGCGTCTGAATGGATTTCCGCTGGGTTTGTGCGGGCTGGAGCGCTCGGTGCGGCTCTCCCACCCTGGAATCCGATTTCCTCGCAGCCGGGGTCCGCAGCCCGACGTGGCTTCTCGTCCGGCTCTGCTAACCAGACGGGCAGGGCTCGCGCGGACGCCTGGCCCAAGCGGCGCGCGCTTGGCCCTTCTCGGGGGCGCAGAAAGGGCCGGATGAGAGCCCTGGATGCGGCGCCGCTGGGCCTCTCTCCGCAGCGTCGGCGTCGGGGTGGGGGGACCACAGTGGGATGTGGGGGTCCTTCCCCGGCTCTGCCTCCTCTTTCCCCCCACCCCTGCTGGACCGCGTGCTTCGGGGAGTCGGGAACTCCCAGGGGGGCGGGAGGAGAACTTTCTGGTTGGGAGACGAGGACAAGGCCAAAGCGCCTCAGAAGGCTCAGACCCTCAGAGTCGGATGGTGATTGACTCGTCCTCATCGGGCCCCTCCCCTGACCCCCAGGCCGTGCGGGGCCGCGTGCACGGTGGCACCCAGAAGCCCAGCGTGCCGGTCCCGACTGGGCCAGCCGCCTGCGTCTGTGTCCCTCCTGGTCCGCCCCGCGCTATTCCTGACCTCGCAGTCCTACCCCCCCCCCCCATGCCTACGTATCCGCCTTGTATCCAGCTTGGCTCTGGCCCTTCTAGAAAACCGAATCCATCTGTGAACGATGCGGGTTTATCCCCGGAACAAACAAATACACGAATGAGCAAACCGTAAATAAAAGCCAGACAGCGGGGACGTGCGCGGGGACCTCCCGGGCCTGAGGTCAGAGCCAGGGCTGCCGCCCACCCCAGCCTCGAGCTCCCAGCAGCCGGGGCCGCCCCCCCACCCCCTGCCTGACACGCTGGGCCGGGAAAGGCCCAGGGCCTGTGTCCGAATCCGTTCCGTGACCTTCAGTCCCCGCCTGTGCGCCGAGGGGGTCTTAGCTTGGGCTCCGCGCGTGAACCCCGTGGAGCGGTGGTCCCCAGCCCTCGTGGGGTCGGAGGCCGGAGCTTCTACGAGAACCTGAGGCCCGATGACCCGAGGCGGAGCTGAGGCGGGGCGGCGAGCGCTGGGGAGCGGCTGCAGAGACCGATGACGCTTTGGTCACTCACCTCCTACTGTGCGCCCTGGTTCCTAACAGGCCACGGGCCGGTACCGGTCCACGGTCCAGGGTTCGGGGCCTGTGCCACAGAGCGTAATGCCAGGCCCCTAAAATGACGGGCAGTCACGTGCACCCCCCTGGTCCCTCGCTGCTCTGGGATCCCACGTGCCTCCGCGGCCCCCCAAAGGGCAGGGCCCCATATCCGTCCATATTTGCCTGCTGTGCCCCTTAGGCACTGTCCCAGTCCTCGTCCTCGGTCCTGGAGCCAGACGCATTGGTCCCCCGGCGCTGGCCGTGTCTGTGCCCCTCGGTCCCCCGGTGCTGGCAGAGTCCGTGCCCCTCCTCTGCCCCTCCTCCGTCGCGCCGTCTTCCTCCCTTCTTTTTCCCTTTTCCAACTGAATTCTCGTTTTTCCTCTCTCCCTAGTGCTTGTACGGCTGCTATGTCCATTCCTCCATCATCCCCACCTTCCACCGGAGGTGCTACTGGCTCCTTCAGGTAGGTGGCTGGGACGGGGTTCTCCCTCCGTCTGCGGCGCTGGGAAGGGTGCGCGGAGGGAGACGCGTGGGCCGGGGCTCCAGCGTGCGGGGCCCGGGCTGAGGCGCCCGGGCCAGCTCTCCTAGGGGCGCCAGCGGGTGGCACCGAGGCCAGCTGTGTGGCCGGCCGGGCGCGTCGTCGGGCGCCAGGGAGGGGACAGAGCCCTGCAGGGTCGGGTCGTTTGCGCCTGCCCGTGAGGTTAAAGCCCCCCAGGGGCTTCCAGGGCGCCTCAGTGTCCTCTGGCTGGGAATGGAGGGGCGGCCGAGCACCCTGCTCCTGACTGGGCACTTGTCGCCTGAAGGCGGCACAGTCGTTTGTCTCGCGGGTCGGTCGTTGGCGCACGTGGAAGGTCAGCTGCCGTCGGGCGGACCGAGGCGGCTGCTTGGGCAGGAGGAGCCCTGTGCGTGGCGTGTGGTGTCCGTCGTGTGGCCGCTGGGGACGCTGCCCAGCTGCCCGGGGTGGCCTAGCGCTCAGGTCTCGGTCTGTGGTGCTTGGGTGCAGCCCCGCTGGGTCAGGCCCGGCCGGCGCCAAGGCCGCCTGGCCCCCTGCCAGTCGCTGGTGGTCACCTCGCCCAGCAGAACGCGGCTGTGTGAGCGGGAAGGTCCGCGCGGCGCGTCCACTCGGGCCGGCTCCGAGTCCTGCTCAGAGTTCGCCCTCCGATCGGCAGTGGCTCGCTTAGAAGCTGTCCCTGGGGGCCCGGCAGCATCGCGGCCCGTCCTTACCGCCTCCGACCTGTCCTGCTGTCGCTTCCACCGCTGTTCAAGGTCATCAACCCCAGGCCCGGAGGCTGGGGGATGTCCGCGGCCGGGAGTGCGGCCGGTTTCGGGGGCCTGTCTCCCTGGAGGTGCGCGTGCTGGAGCCTGGTTTCTAACCTCTCCGCCCTGCAGGGGGTCGTGCGACGACCCTCGCCGTCTGGCTAACAAGGACGCGCCCAAGGCGCCTCGCCGTTCCGCGAAGGGCAGAGGTCTGGTGGGCTCTGGAGCAGGTCCCGCGTCCCCAGGGTCCCCCCCCTCGAGCAGCCTGGGGTCCTCGGCAGCTCCTTCCTGGACCTCGCAACCCTTGAGTCCCGTGGGGCGCTTTCCCTGTTCAATTTTCACCCCCGGTCGGAGCCCCTCGCCGCGTGCTCTGTCTCTGCCGGAGCATCGCCCGCCCCAGGAGCCTGCGTCCCGCCAGCCGGCCCCCCTCTGCCCCCAGGGGTGACGCGTGACCTCCAGGCGGGTGACCTCCAGGCGGGCCCGCCCTCCCCGACCTCCGCCTGCCTCGTCTCCCCCCATCACACTCTCGTGCCTGTTTAATTTTACTGAATTCACTTTCCTGGCATCAGACCCCACGGGGCAGCCAGGGGGTCTGCGCCCATTACTCCCCTAACCGGACCCCACACGCTCGGGCGCCCGGAGCCGGGTGCCTCTTAGGTGCGGCTGCTCTCACCCTGTTTCCAGGGCCGGGCGACACGCGGGCGGGGCCCCACTTCTCTGTCCCAGCGTCCCCCTCCCTGGCCCCCGTGTGCTGGACACACCCCGGGCGGTTCCTGTGTGTCTGGTTCGTCGCCTTCCAGCTGGCGGGGACCTCGAGCCTCCCCAGAGGCGGGCATCGCAGGACCCTGGCTCTTCAGCGCCACTTTCTCTGCCCGCCCCCGGGGGTGGGGTCGCGCCACCCTCTCTCTGCAGCGTCCGGGCGTGTCACTCTGTTCCTGTGAGCAGGTGACAGGAGGGAGGGCTCCCCTCCTCCCCCAGTCTGGGCGGCGGGAGTTAAGGGGCGAAGGCCGAAGCTGTCGGCCGGGCTCAGGTCGCACGCTGACCCCCTGGTCACCCCCCTGGTCCCTCACTCTCAGGTCATGGCCGGAGAGGGCCAGGCGCACACACCCGCCGGCGGCTCAGGGCAACGCGTTCTCGTGCCAGTCACGACGCCGGGATACTGCCGACGCGGCCCGCTTTCATTTCTCTGACGTTGCATAGGAAGGGAGCTCTGAGCCCCTGGGTCACGCGGGAACTGGCCCGAGTTTGTCTCTGAGAAAGGTTGGGGCGGGGGCGAAGGTGTCAGGACGGTGACGGCTGAGAAAGGAGGCCGCTCACTGCCACCCCGGCTCTGAAGACGCCAGTCTGGTCCCTGAACAGGACACGTGGCTGGGAAAGGGGGCAGGGGCCGTGGCCCAGGGTGAGCAGGCTGGCTGGGGCAGGGAGGAGAACCTTCCAGAAAGGAAGGGGCTTGTAGGGAGAAGGGGAAGGGAGGACGTCTGGAAAAGGAGACTTTCTTTGTGGAGCAGCCGAGGCTCCACCGCGGCTGTGTCAGCTCGGCGGCCATCGCCACCAAACGACCCACCACAGACTCGCTCCCGCCTCTGAGACCCTCAGACTCATACGGCTCCTCCCAGGGCCCCCGGGCAAGCGGACTCCCCCCCGCCGGGCCTGGCCGCCTCTCCGGGAGGCCCGTGGGCCCGCTGAGGGAGCGGCCTGCGCCCCTGTGTGTCCCCCGGTGCCCAGCACAGAGCCTCGGCCAGATGGGGGGGCGGGGACCACGGTTCTGCTGCAGAAGCCTGTCCCCCAGGACAGGGGACGAGCGAGACCGGCAGACCTGGGTGGGGCACGGAGATCGGGTACGCCTGCTAGAGGCAGAGGTCGGGGAGGGGGCGGACGGGAGCCGGCGGCACTGGCCATGACCCGCTTCCAGGGGGGCCGCACGGTCTCTTTCTCTCTCTGTTGCTGATGCACATCTGATTAGGACGTGGCCAGGGACAGGCGAGGAACCAGGGCCTCTGCCGCAGGACACAGCCTGCGGCCCCTCCAGCCCGTAGCTGCAGAGGGCCGCGGCTGCTGGGCGCCCACCCCGACCCCGGCCACTCTGAGCCCCAGCGAGCTCAGGCCACTTCTCCAGCTGGGGCGGGGCCTCCGGGCGATGTGCTCTGTGACCTTGAGACGCCCCCCTGCTGCCTGGCACGCGTGCGCCCTCTCGTCAGGTCACCAGTGCCACTCGGGGTCCCTGAGTCCCAGCGGCAGGGCCCTGAGGCTCCGTGCAGCTCAGCCGCTGCAAAGGCCCGGAGTGGGCAGGCCCAGACGCAGGGTCAGCCGGCCGGCCACCAGCTGGGGTCAGGTCATGGCCGCTGGGGGCTGGGGGAGGTGTGGCCCCTCCCGTGGGCTGGGCCGCTGCAGGCTGAGCTGACAGCAATGGCCGGAGGCCGCTCCCGTTGGGGATCGTCCAGTGCTTTGCCCCGGGGCCTCCCGGCCTCCTCCCGCACCCCCTTCCTGAGCCCCCACAACCCATCCCGCTGTGCCCTTTGCCCCCCACCCACTCCCCCGAGGAGAACAGACCCCATTCAGGCCAGACTTCCCAGCAGGCGCCGCTCGGCTCATTTTGAAGCGATTCCTGCATCTAATGAGCGTTCTTTTTGCCCTTGTCCTCCAAAATGCTTAATGAGTGTTTTCCGTGCTCGGGCGGAGCAGGGGTGGTCCCCCTGCGGCTGCAGGCGGAGGCCAGCTCACTGCCCGCTAGGGAGGGAGGGAGCCCCTGGTTCCCGTGGACACAACAGTCGCAGCAGGATGACCCCCCCCCCGGCGGAAGGGGGGGACCGCAGAGGGGAGCCGGCCCCGGGGTGTGTCCCGTGCCAGGAGGAGGGGCCGCAACAGCGGCCGACCCAGGAGGGCCCACCCAGGTTCTGGAGCTTCCCAGGCAGGGCCCCGAGAAGCCACCTCATGTCCCGGGGACGTCACGGTGACAGTCTCACTTTCAGCCTCTGCACCGGTCACCGGCCTGACCCACCCCCGGGGTGTCCCACGGAGCCAGGCTTTCCGTCAGGGGTCCCCTTCCCGCCCACTGGGGCCTCCTGGCCTCTGAGCAAGCCCTTTAGGTCCCCAGGGGCAGAGTCCCAAGCAAGGCCAGGGGGCAGGGGAGGGATCGGCTGACTGGCCTGTGCGCCCAGCCCGTGCCCCGTCACCCACGTTGGGACCGGGCTGCGTCCCAGCACCACGGCTGGTGGGAAAAGGGAAAAGAGTATGTTTTTCTCTCCACTGACTCCACACCCGTCTGTGGAAGGTGACAGTCCCTCTGGCTCCCCAAGAAGCGTCCTCGGAGCCCACTGGGGCACGGCCGGGATAGCCGGCGGTACCTGCGGGGTCCTGGGAACCAGCCCGTCACCCGCGTGTCCCCGAAGGCTATCCTGGGGGTGCCCACCTGGAGCACCCTCTGGTCCTCGGCTTGAGAGGCATTCGATTTAACCCCTTAAAACAGTGGGGTGGGCGGCCCCCGGGGAGCACCTGTACGCTGTCCGTCTGACTCTGGGCGTCTGATTTCTCTGAACCTCGGTTTTCTCATCCGTGAAACGGGGATGATGATCGTGTGGACTGCACGGGGCTGTCGTGAGGATTAATGTAAATGAAATGAAATGCACGCGAAGTGCGGCCTGGCCCCCCTACACACGGCTCAGGGGAGGGCGGGCCTGGGCCCCGCGCGTCCGGGGAGGACTTCTGCGTGGAGCGGCAGGCGGAGGACCCCGTGGCATCGAAGCCATTTCCGACCCTGAACTTGCATGTCTAGGAGGTGGCCCTTGAGGCCGGTCGGTGCGATGCGTCAGAGGAGGGGACGTGGCGTGGGCCGGGTGGCAGGGAGGACCCCTGGAGGAGGAGGTGACCTCAGGGACGAGGGACGGAACAGGACGCTCCTCCCCGGCCTTCGACACGTGCAGACGTGAGCCGCGGTGCCCAGCAACGGGCGGGACAAACAGGGCCGGGGAGTCCCGGCTCCCCAGGCTCCGGTCCCGCAGACCAGGGCTGTCTGAGAAGAAGCCCTCAGGCCCCCTGGGGGGAGCATGTGGGGAGCCCCATGCCCCCCCTGCCCCCTATCTTTGCTTCGGCCCAGGAGAAGGGAGTGGAGAGATGGGGCCGGACCACCGGAGGCTGCCACGGAAGCTTCTGGTAGCGATGGCATTTTATTATTAGGGGTTTATCATCGGTAACGGGAACGCCAACTGTCGTCTGCCACGGGCTGCTGTGCCGGGTGCCTGGGAGCCCCCTGCACGCCCGTGAGGCCGGTCCCCATGAGCGTGGCGTGGAAACGAGGCCGGGGCACCCAGGGACGGCCCTGCAGGTCAGCCGCTCGGCCGGCCGGCGGGATGGACCGGCAGCAGGGGCGACGCTGGCCCGGACGCCATGGGGCAGGAGAGACGCGCCTCCAGCAAAGGCTGGGTGGGCGACTGGTTACGGAGGTGGGCAGGGCCGGGGCCACGGGGCCGCTGGGCCGGAGGAGTGGGTGCAGGACACAGGAGAAACCGGGGTGGGGCGGGGCAGGACAGGGGATGGCGACATCTCGGCGGAAGGAGCCCCCCTGGCAAGAGAGACGGTGGAGAAGTGGGGGCGGGCTCGGGAGCAGGGCGATGCGCCTGGAGCCCCGCTCACAGCCCCCTGGGCAGCTCGCCCCTGGGGACGGGACGGGAGCCGTCGGCGGGAAGCGGGGTCGGCCGTCGCCTCTGGGGACGCGGCTGGTGCTGGGGGGAGACGGGGGTGAGCTGCGGGGTCTGACGCCGGTTCCCGGGCTGCGTCCAGCTTTATTCTAAGGAGCAGCTTCCGCGGCTCCCCCCGCGACGCGCCTTGAATGAGGCGACACGGCAGACACCGTGCGTCACGGCGTCCCCGAGCCAGGAGACCTCAGGGTCTTGGCCAGGGCCGCGCGGCGGAGCTGGTGTGACCCCTCCTCGGGCATCGCTGTTTGGCGGCAAGTCCCGATGCCAGGGCCTCCCCAGAGCCTCCAGGAAATGTGGCCGTTTCCCCCAAAGCAGCCGTTTTCCTCTCTCAGGGCAGTCCCGGGGCGTTTTCCAGGAGATTCCTTTGTCCTAATCCCCCCCTCTGGGGACAGGGAGGCGTCCAGGCGGCTTTTTCAGCTGACCGCCGACCCGGAGGGTCTCCTGTGACAGGTCTCAGCGGCTCGACCTTCACCTTGTAACTGTGGCTACCTGGGCGGCTGCAGGACCCTCTGCTCGCCCCCGGTGGGCGAGGGCACTGAGCATGGGGGGGGGGATGCCGAAGCAGGTGGACAGGCCTCCTCAGGCCACCTCTGGGACCCCCGGGCCCGCGGTCCTTCCGGGCCCACGGATCGGATCTGGCGCCCCTTTTCCTGCCGTGGGCCCCTGGCCCCGTGAATGAGCCTCTTCGAATCTCATCTCTTTGTCCGTAAAAAGGCGTCAGGTACCTCTCTGCAGAGGCCGAACCGAGCTGAAGGCCACCAAGGTCTTCGTGTCATGCTCGGCAGGCCCCGGCCGTGGCGGCTGGGGTCACCCTTCTGCCGCGACTCCGCTGCAGGGGACTGGAGGGGTGGGCGTAGCTGGGGAGGGGGACCCCCATCCCCCTGCGAGGAGGTCCCATCCGGGCCACCTTTCAGATGGCAGAGTGCGGGGTCTGTCGGGTGCGACCCGTGCTGAGCCCCCCTTGCTGCTGTTCCTCTCTCTCTCTCCCGCAGTCTCGGGCGGGAACTCGACGCTCGGCGGGCGAGTGGCACCCACATCCCAGCCATTCCCCGGGCCCCCAGCCCCGTGACCGGCCGCCATCTCTGTGGCCCGTCCTGCAGGCCCTCCCTGCCCTTCGGCCCTCAGAGGACGGAGCTGCCCGGGCCGGGCTGGCAGACGGAGGCAGAACGAGGCCGCCGCCGGCTCGGCAGGCCCTCGGAGATGGAAATTGTTAATTAGTCTCATTACCCAGAATCTGTCAGTCTCTCAGTCCTCCGTCTGCGGAGGGGCTCACGCGTCCACGTGCGTGTCGTCAGCTCGGCAAAGGCAGAGCCACGGGCGACACGGTCTGGGACTGTCCTTATCCATCGTGCCAGGCCGTCCTGGCGCCGCTTGGAAAGAGCATCCTTCAGAGACGCGGGGGAGGCCGGAAGGAGCTGCTTCGTTTCCCTCCGAGCTGGCTTGGCGCGTGGGCTTCGGTTTCGTTATCCTTTTCATGCCATCTCCCTCCGACGTCCCGTCCGTGATACCCTCTTCTTCTTTGGAGCAAAGGGGGAGAGCGGGGTTCCCCGGAGCAAAAGACGAAAGTTGGCCTCGAGGAAGCGCTGTCTGTTTTGCCTCAGAGAGAACTCCGAGGGCGGGCGAGGGTGGCAGGGCCGAGGGTGGCGGGGCCGAGGGTGGCGGGGCCGAGGGTGGCAGAGCCGAGGGTGGCGGGGCTGAGGGTGACGGGGCCGAGGGTGGCGGGGCTGAGGGTGACAGGGTGACGGGGCCGAGGGGGGCGGGCAGGTGTAATGTGATCGAGCGACATGGGGCACGTGCTAGGTTGTGACCGTCATCGTCGTCGTCGGACTGGCTCGGGCCATCTGCCAGCTTGGGCGTAAAAGGGACCCCGATCCATGACTGGCATCGTCAGTCTTGTCCCCGTCGTCACCACCTCGGTGGCCCTCGGGCTGTGGGGGGGGTCCCCTGCGGTGGGGGCCGGCCGTGGTCCTCCCAGGCCCTCCCTGAGTGCGAGGTCTCAGCGGAGCCGTCAGCCCCTCTGGGAGGTCCCCCTGACACCCCCTCTGACAGCCCCTCCCCCTCAGCGTTTTATTCTGAAACGTTTAAGATGCACCGAGACGGTGAGAGCCGGGGACGGGCGCCCGCACACCTTGAGCCGGGTCGTTTGCTCACGTTGACGTCCACCCGTCCGGCCGCGCATCTCACACCTGCCCCCTCCCGTGCTGCGAACCGTCCGTCGGAGATCGGTGTCGGTGGACGGTCCTCGTTTCGCTCCGAGGTGAGCCGTGCGCTCGACGCCACGGCAGCGCACACCAGGGCGAGCGTGCTAGCGGGGACGCCGAGGGCGACAGCACCCCGGCGTCCCCGAGCGCCCCCACGGCCCCACCGCTCGTCCCCGAACCCCGAGAGGTCGTGGCTTTGCGGATTCTCCGTCAAGCCTCAGGTGTCCCTCGGTTTCTCGAACCTCGTGCCCCTGGGACCCTGCAGGAAGGTCTCCTCGGACTCGCCCCCGCGGTTGTCACATCAGCTGTGCTAGTTCCTCGTCGTCGTCTGCCCTCCGGTCCCCACCCCCCTCCTTCCGAAGCAGGGACACTCGTCGCTGGCGCCCGGAGTCGTGTGGAGCACGTGGTCCGCGTTCGCTGGGGGGTGCAATGCTGCAGGACAGGCTTGCTGGGGCGGGGTCTGGGGGACAGGGCCACCTCTGGGCGACGTTCGCGCGCCCCTCTGTACCCAGAGCTTGGGAGGGAGACACGTCCTCTCCCCTGTCGCCCCTTCCCTCCTCCCTCCTGTGGACACAGGCCTCAGCTTGGGGACGAGGCATCGGCGTCCCCGGCACACCCGGGAGGGGTCACCCAGGGGACAAAGGCCCCAGAATCCTCCGCGAGGTTAGTTCAGAGGATGGAAGAGGAAATCGGGGGCGGATAGGGCGGTTGGCCCTGAATCGCCAGGTGCTTTCCAGACCTTTCTGTGCTGTCCCTCGGCTCGCAGCCTCCTCGCATGTCTCACTAGCAGCTCCCGCCGGCCGGCACCGGCCCTCCGCTCGCTGCTGTGCTGTCTCCGTGTGGCCCCGACGTGGAGACTGAGGCCCGCGGGTGCCCCACCTCCCAGGGCGTCCCCAGGCCCGTCGCTCCTGGCCCGAGGCCGGGACTCAGGCCTGGGGAGATGAACGGCAGCGTCTCCCCCTCGAGTCTCCGCGGGGACTTTGGAGGCTGAACAGAGCCCTTTGTGTCGTCTGAGACGTGGCCTCCAGCATGGTCTCTGTCCCCTCGGTGCCTGCCACTCAGCTGACCTGCAGCAACTGACGGGCTCGGCCCCCCAGGCGGCCAGTGCCATGCCGGCTCTGTCCCCCGGCCCCTCCTCTCCACGCCTGGCGTGACTCGCGCACACCGTTCAGCAGCGCGTGGCAGCGCCGCCCGTGGTTTCCGTCTGGTGGCTCGGGCTTCGCCAAGTCAGAGAGGCCTGGGTGGTGTTCCCAGGCGACGGCAGGCGTGGGGACGCGGGAGCGCAAGGACGCTGGCAGCTGCAGAAGGAGCCGGTCCCACCTGGGGGTCCCCTGGGGAGGTCAGGTCGCCAGGGTGGGGACTTGCGGGTGGCCCCCCTTGTTCCCGGGTGTGTCCTCTGTGGTTTCAGTTACTCAGGGTCCACGTGGCCCCAAACCATTAAACTGAAAATTCCAGAAATAAGCGACTCGTAAATCCTGAGCGGCGTGAGGAAATCAGGCGCCATCGGGCTTAGGTGCCCCCAGGATGTGAATCATCCTCCCTCTGTCCGGCGTCTCCAGGCCGTCCTGGCCGCCTCTGTCACAGTGCCCTGGGGCTTGTGTCCAGGCAACCCCCGTTTTACTTAATCACGGCCCAAAGCACACGAGCGGGGACACCGGGAGTAGGAGGCACCGAAAAGAAGCTACAGACTTTACACAGGTCTGTGTGCGTGCGTGTGTGACGCGCAGGGAAACGGTGTCTGTAGGATTCGGCACCGTCCGTGGTTTCCGGCACCTGCTGGGGGTCTCGGAACATGTGAGGGGGCTACCGTATTGCCTTTTACGTGTCGAGGCCCTCTGACGTGGGGACACAAGCTCCTGAGGCTGGGGTGGCAGAGGGACACCCCATGCCCCCCCCCGTCCAGTCCTCTGCTCCCCACAAGACCCCCATGGCCAGGGCCCATCACCGGGACCCCGGGGCCCAGACGAGGTGGGGCGTGTCCCTGCTCGCGCCTCCGTGCCCGCATCCTGAGCCAGGGGGACTTCGGGATCTAGTGCCCTTGGCTTGCTTCTGGGGTGACTTGGAGCGGTTGCGGGAGGGAGATGCTCAGATGCTCCCGGCCAGCCCTGCGCCACGCGCCTGAAGGCGAAGCCCTCCTCCGGGTGACCTCTCCCTCCTCCGGAAGTGACCCAGGCGCGCTGGCCCGTGTCCCAGCGCGCGGTGCGAGTCGGTGGCTCGTCCCCCAGACCCGGGACCGGCCTGTGAGCCAGCCGCTGGGCCCGCTCCCTGGCTGCCGGGCTGCGTCCCGGCTCTTCGGGCCGTTCGAGAGCTCGTCTGCATTAAGAGATGGAGCTAAAGGCGGGTTCTCACTGTACCCGGGACTGGTCCTCCCAGAAGCACAGCGCGAGCCCCTCGCCGAAGCCCAAACCGTCGTTACCAGGAGCAGCAGGAAAAGCCACCCCTGCACCTGCTGAGCGGCTGGGGGCCCCCGAGCGAGTCTGTGTCCCGCTGGGGCCTGTGCGGGGAGGCGCTACTCCTCGCAGGGGTCTCTTCCGACCAGCTGTGGGGTCAAGGTCAGGTCCTTGGAGCTGGGGGTGGCCATCTTGGGCCCCCTGGGACACCTGAGCCCCCCTGGGGACACTTTGAGCCGCCCTCCCCGTTCCCCAGGCCAAGGACACGGCCTGAAAGCCACGCAGCCCTTATAGTTTCCGCATCCAAGGCTTTTATTCCCCCCGCACAAGTCTCAACCCCGCCGGGAGCGGAGCGTGGTCTCGGCCCCTTCCTCCAGCTCCGGCTTCTTCTGAGCACGTCGGTTGTTCGGAACATTCGGGTTTTCTGTTTGTTTCCGAACAACCGAATGAAAACTCCCTTTTCCCCCCCAAACACCTGCACTTCTGAACCGAGCTTTGCTCGGCATTGCCACGGCACGGCACCCCGAGACTGCCCCGTGCACCGGCCTCTGCTGGCGTCCTCCCGCGCTCCCCTGCCCATCCAGTGTTCCCTCTCACAGAGACCTCGGGGGGCAGACTCGCCCCGCGCTTGTTCGTCTTCAGGGCTCAGGTGGGCCCCAGGGCTAAACGCTGCTTTCGGGAACACAAGCTGCAGAGGAAGAGGCTGCTTCCGGCACTTTCTGGGAACACCTGAGGATCTCCCTGGCGCCCCCGCGTCGGGTTTAGCCTAGCCACGGAGGGGAAACCGTCTCTGGTCCGTCGGTAAGCGGTCCCGAAGGCCCGATCCTTTAAAATGGGGTCTGGGTGTGCGCTGTTTTGGTCGTTAGTGAACACGTCTGGGTGGGGGAGAGGGAGAGGGCGCGGACTAATTACGAGCACTGCGGGGATTGTTTTCCCTCACCCGCCGAAGGTTAAAATGAATAGTGTTGATGCGCTGCCCAGGCAGTCGGCCTGTTAAAGGAAATGGTATTTAAAACGATTCTGGAGCCAAAGCAATTTGGCTGCTCGGAGGCGTCCTTTATCTTCTGCTTTCAAGAGGATAATAATGTTTAAAAACGGAGTCACTCATACCAGTTCCCGTCGGGAAGCCGGCTCGGTGCCGGGCAGCCCCTGCTCCGGGTCTGTCCACCGGCCCCGGGACGGAGACGGCGAGCGTGCCGGCTGCCTCCGCCGAGGTCTCCGCGCCTCGTCGCCGACGTCGAGCTCTCACCCAGGTGACCTGAGATCCCGAACGGGAGGCTCAGGGCAGCCCAGCTGGTTCTGGGCGAGGAGCAGAGGGCCGTCCAGGGCGGGATGCTCTCCACGTGGCACCCTCCCCGCAGTGGACACGGTGGTCAGCCCAGGGGGGAAGATGCTGAGCAGTTGCCCCTGGCAGAGCAGGGCTACGCCCCATCGTCCTGAGGGTCCCGACGCCCCTTTCACTGTGAACGAGGCAGAGAGGGCGTGACCCCAAGGCCTCCGAGCCCTGGGGTGGGCCGGGCAGGGTCCGCGTGGGTAGGGTGCTTGGGGGCTCAGAGCTGGCGCAGCCTTTTGCAGGGCTGGGGTCCTGGGCTCAGGGGCACGTCCGAGCGGGGGTGGTCTCCCCGCCTGCCTCCCGCTCACAGGGGCCCACGCCGGCGAAGGCCCTGAAAGCAGAGCCTCCATCCCCCAGGGGACGGCTGGGACAAGGTTAACCTCCGAGCCACTTCCCGGGCCACGCGTGGCCACGGAAGGCGCTTGTATCACGTAGGGGTATGAGGTGAGGACATCTGGGGGGTGGGGATCTGCGGTCTTGCTGAGTGTGCTCTTCCGTCAGCTTCGGGGTCACGTGGCACCTGGAGGAGACGAGGTCCTGCTGGGGCCTTGGCAGTGACAGACGGGCCAGTGGGGACGCGCGGTTTTGCTCCCCACGTGCGTTCGCTTGCCGGGCTGTGCGCATCACCCCCTGCGGGCCACGGTCCCGCCTCGTAGGGAAAGCTGGTGCCCCCACCCCCACCCCCATCGCACGCCGGACGGGTAACTGAGGATGGCCGCCGCTCCCCTGAGACATTTTAAACACGCTTCCGAGCCCTGTTCATTCCGCCTTTGATGGGGCGGTGGCCTTCTGGGTTCCTTCTTCCGCGAGATGCAGATTTAATGGACTGCGATTTTTCTCCAGATCTGCTGTTAAAAAAGGAAAAAAAAGGCAAAAAAAAAAAAAAAAAGGCAGCATTAAAAAAGCAACTCGGAATTTCTATTTGCTCAGGGAAAAAAAAATCTGCTTGCTATTCAGGCCCTAGATTTTCCTGGGAGATTAGTGTACTTGCCTGCCAAGATGTTAGCTAAAGGAAAACACATTTGCTATAGATCAGAAATATTTATCCTTTTCTGGGCAGGCGACCCGGAGAACTTCATCGGAATGTTTAGCACCTGGAAACATGAATGGATTCTCTCGCCGGACCGCGGGCGTCGGCCGGGGGCTGCGTCCCTGGGGGATGGGAGCCATGGGGGGGGGGCAGGTGTCCAGTGAGGCCGCTGGGGCGGGGGCACGTGTAGGTCAAGGGTCAAGAGGCCCAGGTCCAAGGCCAGAGGCGGGGCGCCAGCCAGAAGGACAACGCCGCGGGTCCCGGAGCCCGGCGGCCTTGACCGGCAGGCTCGCTTTGTCCCCGCCCGGCCCTGCCCGCCCTTGGAGCCAGGTCGGGGGTCGAGGACGGTGAGTGGCTCGAGCCAACCCCATCCGCTTCTTGACAAGAGGGAATGCCCCCGGCTCCTGCTAAGCTCCCCAGTGTCGCCCCCAAAGCACAGCCTCATCTTTTAAGTCCTTTCGAACTTAGCGTCTTCCTCGGTTGCTGCAGACGAGCGAGCGATGCGGGCTCTTAAATGATTTAAAACCTAATCGTCGTTCTGCCCCGACGGCCGGCCCGCCTCCGAGCGAGACACGCGGGACCCGGCGTGAGCACGCGGGTCCTCACGTAGCGGCTTCGCCCACCGGGCTCCGCCACGCGTCGGTCGGTGTTTTTTGGGTTCACCTGACTGCTGCAGTGCATTCCGGGTTCTTTGGAGGGGAGGTGATGGGGACAGGGCGTGACGAGCTCCTTGTGACCTCGGAGCCCCTTCTGAGGCCTTGGGCTTGGGGTTTGACACCCGAGCGTCCGTTCACAGCGCCCCAGACTTCCCAAGGACAGGCCGCAGACCCCAGGCATCTCCTCACGGGTGGCTGCCTGTCTCCAGTCATCCTCCTGGGCCTCGTTTGGCTATGACTCCATCTCAGGTCGATGCAGGCTCCTCTCCTCTCCCTCAGGACTGGGGAGCACTTCCCCCTCTCCCGGCCCAGGGCCAGCTCCCTGCGCGCCCCCAGGAGTTAGTGGGCAGCGGCCCGAGCAGAGCTGGCCGTCTGGACCCGGAGGCACGGCGCCCTCCTCTTTGCTCGTGGTCGGCCTCGGATGCTGGAGCAGCCGGGCGGCTTCGTGCTTGGAAGGCGGCCCACCCGTGGGAAGGCACGCGGGAGAAGAGAAGGGGCGTGCGAGCCAGCAGCGGGTCCTCCGTGGGGCTTTCCGGCGTGGCGTGGCCGGCAGCCTGCGTGGGGGCTGGGGTGTTGGTGGACACGAGTGGACACGTGCGTGTCCGTGTCCCTGTGTGGCAGGCAGGGCGGACGCGGGCTCCTCGGTACTGCGTCTGCGCGATGCCTTGCTGAGTGCCACCGCGCAGGAACGTCGCAGCCCCTGCAGCACCCCCTGGGGAGAGAGCGCCCGCATCTAAGTCAGCCCTGCTCCCCTGGGCGTTGCGGGACATAAAGGCAGAGCGAGCACAGCAGCCCCTGCTCCGACCCGTCGTCCCTGGGGCGTCCCGCTGTCCATCCCAGAGGCTGTGCCCCGACTGTCCCGCGAGCGTCCCGCCCTCAGCACAGCAGGGGACGGGGCCCCTCCTGCCTCAGCCCCGCCACCCAGGGCCGCTGGTGTCCGCGTGGCCGGGCTGGGTGCGGGCCGGGGCCCCTGTCCTGGGGTCTGCAGAAACGCGCCCTTGTCCTGGGCAAAGCCTGCAGAGAGAGGGCCAGGAGCCACCCCCGGGGAACAAATCTCCCGGCCCCCAAGGCCACTGTCCTTTCGCTGTTGAATCTATCACCAAGATAGGCAGAAAGAGAAGTGGCGGCCGCCTTGCTCGAGGTCACTTGCCTGAGGGCTCTCTGAAGGATTTGCCAGGCCCGAGCAGCATCGGGGTCCCCACCCTCCAAAGACAAGCCCCGTCCCATCCGCCCTGATTACCAGCCACTGCTGGAGAGCCGGAGGCTGGCCACAGGCGCTGCCCTGTCCCCCAGGGGCCTGGAGCTAGAAGCCAGCACCTCCCTGCCGTCAACAGTGGACGCAGGGACCTGTCCCTGATCCCCTGAACCGCTCGCTCTGCCCTCACTCACGGGGGAACCTTCTAGAGAACGGGAATGACAGCCCAGGCCCCGCATGGCCGTCATAGTCCCTGGCGCACGGTTCCTTAAAGCGAAAAGTCTGGGTGATGCCCACAGCCCGGCACGGATCCCACTGCGTCTGGGGACCCCCGCGAGTGTCAGGGCTTCACGCTCGTCTGGTCAGTCCCAGATGATAAGCGGGATCCCAAGTGGAGACCCAGGAACCCCATAGCCCAGACCGGAGCTGTCCCCAGGGGTCCAGGCGGGGGTTTCAGGGCCGGAGTCACCTCACACCGACCCCTCAGGACAGCCGGACGTTACCCACTCATGACACGGGCCATCGTTTGCCTCTGACACTGTCACGTTCACCAGGGACTGCAGCCAAGAGAGAAGCAGCTAAGTAAGCTGATTCCAGAACATTCTCCCGAGACCCTGCAGAGAGGCCTGTCCTGGAAAGCTGCCTCGTGCCCGCCCGTCCGCAGTCGGCGGTCACCCCGGGGGCAGGCGTCAGTCTGAGCAAAGGGGTGCGGAGGCCTGGGGGTTGCCGGCCGAGGCGAGTACAGGGTGGCCACGGCCCGACGCACAGGACGCGGGGGAGGCCTGGGAGCGCTGATTTGTCACCGGACCCCGGGCCCGCGTGCGTCCCCCTCCCCGCTGCTGGCCTTCTCGTGCTGCCGCCGCAGACGTTTGTCTTCCAGAGCCAAGGCGTGCCCTGATGGCCTCGTGCTCGGCGGGACGAGGAGACAGATGGCGCAGTCAAACCCAGGGGCTGGTGTGCGGGGAGGCCGGGGGAGCCGACGAACGCTGTGGTTGCCCGTTACGTTTTGCATTTCAGATGAACTAGTCTGACACTCAGGTGGGGCGGGCACCTCAGTCTTGTCTGGCGGCCCCTTTGCTGCGGGCTTTTCTTGTCCCCCCACCCCCTGGTCCCCGTACACCCCTTTCCTGTCCATCTGGGCACGGTGTGCGAGTTTGGTGATGAACGGTGGATGGACGCCCCCCGAACCCAGATTCCTCAGCCGCCCGCAGGTCCTTGGGCTCCTTGTGTCCTGCAGTCTTCCCTGGTCCCCTGAGGCCACCAGCTAAGAGCGTTTGGCCCCTGTGCAAGCCTGTGCCTCTGGAGGCTGCAGAGGAGGCTGGGAGCAAGCCACGGGGTCCCCCACCGCGCCGTGACCCCACGTCCGTGGGGAGCGGTGGCTGGTGGGTTTCTGCTCTGGGTCAGGACACGAGGCACAGCAGCGAGGGCGCTGCAGGCTGCGGGACAGGTCCAAGGTCAGCAGACGCCTTTGGTGGGGTCACCATGATCAGGCGGAAGGAAAGGCCTGGCCCCGGGAGCCCCAGGCCCCGGCTTCCCTCAGCCCCTGGCCGAGGACAAGCCCAACCCAGCCTCTGTGCAAAGAAGTGGCCTCTGCGGGAGCGTGCGCTCTGCTCCGGGAGGAGCGTCTGCAGTCGAGTCTGTGCGTGGAATTTTTATGCCCCGCACGCAGCCGGCAGGATTTAGTGCGCGGGCTCTCCAGAGGAAATGCATCCAATAAAAATTTGATGGGCTCCGGCAGCTCGGCAGCATCTCCTCGCGCATTCCAAGTGCCCGCTTGGTCCCTGGCCTGCCGAGCAGCCCGGCCACAGGCTGCAAATGGCCTTGTCGGCGGGGTGGGGTGGGGCCAGGGACCTCGGAGCGGGGACCCGCAGCCCGAGTCCCCTGCTCTCCTGGGGAGGGCGGGCATGCTTCCCCAGGACGGGGAGTGGAGACCCCCTAGGAGAGGCCCTGGGGAGCTCAGGGAATCGTCACACGGAGGGGACACGGGACACTCGATGGCCACGAAGGTCTGAAGTCGGTTAAGGAACAGGAAGAATTCCCCGTGGCTGGCGGGGACGGGTGGCGCATTTTCATTTATTACCGTCTGACATTTCCCGTGGCTCAGCACTCAGAAGGAGACTTTCGGGGCTGAAGAGCAGCCCCCGCTCGGCCTGCGGGGCCGCTGGGCACAGATGAGCGTGGGGGGACGAGCCCAGCTTCCTGTGGCCCGGGGTCGGCGCCCCCCACCCCCGCCACCTCCCTACTCTCCGCTCTTAGCCAGGCCTGGGAGGGAAGGCAGGGCCGGTGAGTGTCAGGGGTGGGGGAGGGAGGGCCGCGGGGGGCCCTATGGGCCAGCTCAGGGGTCACTCAGGCCTGCAGTCACCAGGAGGTGGGGGGCCCGCCCGCTTGCAGTTTGCCCTGGTTAACCCCCCGGGTGGGCATCACACAAGGTGCTCGCCCCCCCACACACCCATCCCGGCAGCTCCCCCCACCCACGTCTCCTGCGCGTGCCATCCCTCCAGGCCTCACGCAGCCCCCACCCTGAGCCTGGCCCTCCCGTGTGCTTCGTGGCCTCGGGGACCCCAAAGGCTTCAGCGTCAGGATTTGGGGCAGGAATGGAACGAATGTTCCTGAAACCAGAATGGATATTCCCGGGGCTTTGAGGGAGACTGGGGCGGGGGCTGAGTCCCGGGTGACTGAGGGTCCTGAGCCAGTGTCCCCGAGTGGGGCAGCGAGCCCCCCGCCCCGGGAGTGAGGCTGGAGGTCCAGGCCTCCCCGACACGCACGCCCTCGCCCCCATGTGTACACCCCCGCACACGCGTACTCATCACGCGCCCCCCTCACGCGCACACGCCGACTTGCACGCACACTCGTTGCCTTTCACATTCACTCGCGCACACAGGCGGCCGCTCACACTGTCGCACCCGTACACACTCGCACACCCGCCGTCTGTCGCGCACGCTGCACACACGCACAGGCGCTCCACCCCAGCTCCCCGGCTCCCTGCTCAGGCTCCAGGGCCCCGACTCTGCCGGCCCCTCTGGTCCCCCCACTCTGGCCCCCAGCAGGGTGGGGGCCGAGGGCGCACGCCGGGCCGTGGGTCTGGAGAAACCACGTGCCATCACTCCAGGCCTCCAGATGGCCCCTTAGCTCCGCTTTCTCTCTCTCCTTGGGCACCTGGAAAACCCCGAACATCCCCGCGAGGGAGAGCGGGTCCCTGTCACCTCGTGGGCTCAGAGCGCCGCAGCACAGTAATCGAAAGTGGCTTGACTCAAATTGCGTTTTCCTAGGAGCCGTGTGTGGGAGTGCGGGCGGGCGGGAGGCAAGGAGGAAGGGGTGGGGGGAGCGCTGCACTGCGCAGGCACCCAGTTCTGGGCCCCAGAGGCAGAGGCCCATCCCGGAGGTCTCCCTGAGGTCCCCCTGGGGCTGCCCCACCCGGAGAAGGGCGGCACTGAGTCGCACCCCCAGATGGCACCCCCAGATGGCGCCGCCAGACAGCACCCACAGACAGCACCCTAGACAGCACCCACAGACAGCACCCCAGACAGCACCCTAGACAGCACCCACAGACAGCACCCTAGACAGCACCCACAGACAGCACCCACGGACAGCACCCCCCACCCACAGCCGCCCCCTCACAGGCTTCCCCCTGGGAAAAGCCCTCGTTGTCACCCCGGCGGCCCACACGGCGGCGGCTCTGCCTGGCGCGGGGCGGCCATCGGTGCCTGTTTGTTGACCGAATGCTGGTTTGCACCTCAGGACCTTTGCTCAAACGCGTCCCTCTCTTGCCCGTCCCTTCACGACCCCTCACGATGCCGGCGAGGATGGCCGGGCCGCTCTGTGTCCCAGACGAAGCCGGGCGCTTCCCTCGCTCATGAACTCCTCCCAGAGCCCTGGGGGCAGGACGTGGCCACGTCCCTGACATAGAGCCCCGGTCTGGGAGGAAGAGGGACGAGCCTTCAGCCCGGGGCTCGGGCTCGGCCCCGAGGCAGTCAGGCCCCCCAGGTGGCCTCGCTGTGCCAGGCCATCGCTCCCCCCGACGCCCCGCAGACCCCTGTCCCGGCAGCGGGGACCCCAGCGAACGTCGGGGAAGGGAGTCTCCGTTGGGAGGGGCGTCGAAGCACGCCCCGGAGACCGGATAGGGGGCCGGTGGTTCGAAGAACCCCCTGGACGTGTCTGTGACCTTTCCGCGTCGCCAGTCGCTGTAGTTAATTTGAAAACTCCGCACAGGGTGGGCAGAAACGGGAGGGAAACGCTGCGTTGGGGCCTCCTTCGCTCCTGAGCCGGGCTCCCCACAAAACAGGTCCCCAGCGCCACCCGTGGACCCCACCCCAGCTCGTGGCCAGTGCGAGGAGACACGTGTGGGATGGGGGTGATGAGGAGGAGGGAAGGAGGAGTCCTGGGGTGAAGGTGCGAGTGGGACTGGCAGAGGCCACCCTGCCCCGGCCCTGTGGGGAGGAGAAGGAGGACTCGGCTGGACTCCGGTTCCCTCCAGGGCCCCTATCTCCCCGTCCCCCGATTTCCACGATGAGCGAGAGAGTGAGGCCCCCTAGCCCCACCAAAGGGTGCCGGGACCAGGAGCCCCACGCCACAGCGGACCGAGCCTGGCTGTCCCCCCACAGCGGTTGATTTCTGAGCCGTCGTCAGCCACCGCAGACTTCCGAGCCCCTGACACCTGCCCCGTTCTTCCTCCTCCCGGCTCCTCTATTTCTGGATTATTGTCCGTCAGGCCCAGAAGGGCCCGGGACCCCCGAGTGGTTTGTGAATTAGGGCTACATCCCGGGAGCGCCCAGCGGGGCTGAGATATTCCCGCCGCAGCCCCATTTCTCAGAGGTTTACACCTCGGCCATAAAGGTGCCCCAAGGCTGAGACCTGGACCGTACGGACGCAGCCGCCCGGGTCCCCTCCAGGTCTCGGGGCGAGGACGTCAGTCGGCGTGCCGCAGACGGGCTGGGGCGGGAAGGTCACCCGTGTCGGTGCGAGGGGATGCGAAAACGGGGCCTCCCTGCATCCCGCGCCAAACGGCTGAGCAGAAAGGACTGTCCCAGGCCAGCGAGGCCAGGACGCCTTTTGGCGGGCGGGCCACCTGTGGGGGCGAAGCTCTCGCGCCCGCCAGGGGATCTGGCTGTCATTCTTGGGTCATCTGCCCCCAAATATGCCTCTTCTAGGCCAGGTGGGAGTCCCCCTGGCAAGCCCGCTGACCGGGACCCGACAGGTGGGGCTCGTGCTGACACTGACCGTCCTCATCAACGTGGCGGCCAGCCGTGCTCAGGCCCCCACCCCCAAGGAATCGGTCGGACTGATCTGGGCTGTTTCGTTCCCAAGGCCCGAGGCGAACCCCCCAGGGAACATCCCAGCCCTGTAGTCGGACCCCAAAAGGCTGGCAGTGTTTCCGAGACCCTCTCTCTCTCTCCCCAAAACCTTCCCGTCGCGGGGGCCCCTGGCGTCTGGAACCCATGCCGGACTGGGGCCTGAGGACACAGGCCGGTGGCTTTCTTGGACCCTGAGCCTTGCTTTGCAGAGGAAGCGCCTTCTAACCTCCCCGCCGGGAGCCCAGGGACCCCGCGGGCTGGGGGAGGTCCAGACTGGGAACGGGGCCAGTCTGGATAAAGGCAGCCACCTCCAGGGTGGCGCAGCTCAGCTGGTGGCTGTGCAGAGCCGGGCGCCTCGGTCTCGGGCATTAGGGTCCAGAACGGAGGGAAACACGTGCGCGTGGTTCGAGCCGCCCCGTCTGTGCGGTTTGTCTGGGCCAGCGTCCCCTCCCGGGGGGCCAGGCTGCTCGCTGGCCGGTCTCTCTGATCAGTTCAGCACTGAGCACCTACAATGCGCAGTGCCCCCCGGAGACCTGGGGATGCGGGACAGGTGGGATTTGTCCTCGGGGGAAGGAGAAGACCCTCTGCTTAGGAGCGACTGCTCGGGGAGCACAGGAGGGCAGAGCCCGTGGCCAGGCTGCAGGGTCCAGCCCCAGTGGACAGAGGGTCGTCACCAGACGTGGGCTGAGAGGGGACAGTGACTGGATGGGAGCCATCCTCCCCCAGGGGCGCCCCAGGAGCAGATCCGACAGCTGTGGGTTCTAGGGTGTCTGAGGCGGTTTCGAGCGGCCTCTCTCTTGATGGGCACAGACAGCAGCCGCCGAGACGGATGGCGGACGAGCAGGACGCAGGTCGTGTCTGCTTTGAGCGCCCAGACGGGTCCTTGCAGGCTCCCTCCACGAGAGGTCGCGCCCCTTTATCGGCATCTCTCGCCTGGCACCTTCGCCCTCGTGACCCTGGGAGAGCGCCTTAGGGTGCCACAGAGGAGGAGACCATAACGAGCACAGACCGTGGCGCCAGACGGCCCGATGCTCATCCGGGCACCCCCCCTTCCGGCTGCGTGACTTTGGGTGACTCGCCGAACCTCTCTGTGCCCCTGTGCCCTCCCGGGAGCTGGGCGCCTGTCTTAAGGCTCAGCCGGGGTCGGCATCCCTGAGTCCAAACCCTGGTCAGGGCCCTCACTAGGACATCAGGCTGTCCCTTAGCAAGGGTGACTCTCCCGTGTGCCCGCTGTACCCCACCCGGGGGAGCTTCCCAAGTCCAAGAGGCCCGGCTCTGCCCCGGCCCCCCTGCCCCCGCCGGGTCTCCCCGCCGACCGGACACGCGCGTCGCCTTTGTCAGTCCCTGCGTCTGGACCCAGAGTCGCCGGCTCCACCACGGAGGCGCTCTGTGTGGAACTCAGAACACTTGCTCAGATTAATGACCAAGAATGTCAGACGTGTCCACAGCTAATTATTCATTAGATGCTTAATTAGTGTGGGATGATCGTGACATTTTAATGTTATTAATTTTTGTACCGTAATCGGGATTACGTCGTCCCGCCGTCCTAAGCCTCCTGTTGGAGCCTCGCTGCGGAATCGGGGGGTGGCCAGGAGGAGGGAGGGGACGCGGGGGCAGCCAGGGGTCCAGAGCCCGCTCGCCCCAACTCTGGCCTGGGTGGGTGGAGCTCCCTCCAGGCCGAAATGCAGCCTCTCCCGAGCTGGACGCTGCAGCTGGCCCGGCCGACGGCAGGAGGAGCTGGAGGGGGGACACCAGGCGGCTCCCCATTCCTGCTCCGAGGTTTTGGGGTTTCATGTCCTTCTTCCTTTCACCCCTAGCTGGGAGCAACTCCCGGGCACCGCCTTAGGGTCCCCTCATGGAGAGGAGAGGGGACCAAGGCTGTCCCACCCCAAGGGGCGGCACAAACCGCCCCACGGTCACGGACTGCGCCCGCTCCCCACAGCCCAGGGAAAGGGGCCACTTGAAGGATACGGGGCACGTTTTCAGATAAACGGAAGGAAGCCCCGTCTGCTGACGAGGCGAGTCCTGGGGTCTCCTCTTCGTAAAAGGACACAGCTCTGTTAGCTTCCAGCTGCGACAGCCACCCACGCCGTGAGGGCGTGGACCTTCATGACAATACGTCCACGCTCCACGGGGCTGCCTTGTAATCTGGTTTGGTGTCTTTTGGGGTTTTTTCCTTACTAAGTAGCATCTCGTGAGCATCTCTCCCCTCGGGCTACCGAGTGTAGGCCCACGTGGCCCTTTTCAGCCGCCACGTCACAGTCCATCCCGAAGACGCGCCTTTGGTTACTTCGCGAGTCTCCGCTCGTTGGCCATGGGATTCCTGGGGATTTTTTCACAGCGACTTCCAGGGCTGCTCCCCGGATCAGGCTCTTTCTGTCTGTCTGATCACGCCGTCGGGTGAAAGTCCTAGAGGTGGAATTCTTCAGTCGCAGGGGACCCCTTCCTCCTAGCAGGGAAGGCTTCGAGTCCAGGTTTCCCCGTGACTTCGCCGAGTGTTTTCATTTCCCCGAAGCTGTGCCCCCCACCCGTGAAACGGGTGCACTGATATCGTTCTGCCGAGTCGTGCTGCGGATGGCAGGCCCCTGGCGCTTAGTAGGTGCTGCTACAGCTCTTGGCTCCTTGTCTGCCGTCATCGTGCGCTGACTGTCGTTCACAAAGGGTCCTGTGGGCTTAAGAAGGGCTTGGGGTGGTTGGGGTGACCCCAGGGGAGGTGGCAGGGAGAGGGGGTGATATCCGGGGCTTGTCCTTAAACCTTCGAGGTCCGAGGTTCCCATGCATTGTGTCTTGCCGCCACCATTGCCGCTGCCCCCATCAGAGAGAGCTAGGGTGTCCATCTAGTCCTGGGACCTTCTTTCTGATGATGGCACCCGCCCCACGCAGGGGTCGGAGCTGAGACCCTGTGAGAAGGAATCCTGACGTGGGGGTGGCCGTCCTCCCTGGTGGCCCGGGAGATGCCCCCGACCCTGCATCCCACACCCCGCCCCCAGTTCTGAGTGCTGTGACTCCGGTCTGGTCCGGGACCTACTTCTGAGGTCCAGCATCTCCACAGAGTGTGGAGGGCTGAGGACACACGGACGCTTCTCTGGGGGGAGGAAAATGAGGCATCTGGATGACCTCAGGACTCGTGTCATGTCTAGGAAGACGTGTCAGGGACGGGGGTCCTATCGGCAGCCCCCAGGGCTGGTTGCCAATTCTTTCTTGAGCAATTTGAAAAAATCACCTGGAAAAATAAAGCCGACAAGACCCCCAGACCTCCAGAACCCCCTCCAGAGGTGTGGCTGGACCCCCGTTCTCTCCTCCCTACATGCCTCTCCATTCTAGGTCTGACCATCGTCCCCACCGCCCTCACTGGGTGCTCAAGTGACAGCCCCAGGGCTGGGCGACGGGATGTGAGGGTAGAGGGGACCATGGGGGTGAAGCCCACACTGTGAAGTCACAGGAACGAACAGAGCAGGCTGGGGCAGCCTGGCGGGCAGGGACCCCGGTTCCCCTCACCTACCCTCAGGGAATGGGCCTTCGCTGCCCCGAGCTGGTTCTGGAGAAGGGCCCAGGTGGACCCTGCCCAGCGAGGACGCCGTGACTTACGGCCTTGTTCAGCTGACTTTTCCTGATTGGAAAGTGTCCATCATTCAAGGCCGCCATCTGTCTAGAACCAAATGTCGTAGCAAAAGTCCCCGGGGACGGGCACATCCTGCGAGCAGAGGGAGCCCGGAGGACACTAACCTTCCCCCATGAGGTCGAGCTTAGCAATTCCACCGGGAGCTACCCCAGCAAAAGGGCCTGTGACGCCTGCCGGCCTGCCCGCAGCGGTGCCCAAGGTGGCCGGGGGTCGAGGGCGGGCCCCGGACTGATGCCAGGGGCAGAGCCCTCCCAGCGGGAGGAAGGGGGTCCCCAAGGAAGTCTCCCTCCGTCCTCCCTGCCCGCCCCAGATGGAGAGGGGAAGAAGAAAAAGCATTAACGTGCGCTTGGCGTTGAGATGATAAACAGATGCTCCAATTAGGCGTCTTCGCGAATCGTCAAATGCTCATTCAGGAGGCGAAATGCCAGCCGTGTCCTGTGCCGCGGAGGAGACACGCGCTTGTCTCCCTGTGGCCTCGGCAGATGAGCAGGGGTTGGGGGAGGCCGGCGGGGCGGACAGGGTCTTCGGCCAGGAAGGGCGGCCCCTGCTCACGGCCCCTCTCCAGGGACGTGAAGGGAGGGGAGGAGAACGAGGGGGGAGCGGGCCACCCCCTGGGCCTCCAGGCAGAAGGCGCTCCCCACACCTGGAGGCCCCGAGAGCAGGTGCAGCCTGGAACCCTGGTCAGCGAGACCCTTGCAGCTGGAGGCAGGGTCCCACCCAGCTTTGTCAACCTCCCTCAGTGCTCCTCAGCCGGGACCCGTCCTTGTCCCCGGCTCATGTAAACCCGAACCACCTGAGGTCTGCGGCCACTACCTGGGCCACGAATGCTCGGGTCTCATTCTGCAGCCTCGAGCTGTCCCGGGCTGCAGACCTGCACATCTGACACCTGCCAGACACCCCCGGGCCGCCCCAGACCCTCCCCTCATTCCTTAGGGCGACCCGAGCCAGCATCGCCGCCCTCTGCTCCCACCTGCTCTCGCCCCGGCTCTGGACCCCCCACCCCTGTCAGTTCTATGTAAACGTCCCCGAGTGCACCCCACCCCTCTGTACCCCCTTCTCCCTTGGGTGTTGCTGCTGTCTCCTGCCCTGCTCCGCCGTCCATGGTGCCCTCAGGGGTGGTCTTTCCAAAACACGCTGCTTCGTGTCCGTCCCCGCCAGGAGTCTGCAGGCCCCTCGTCCTGCAGGAGAAAGGGCAGCTCCCGCACAGAGCTCCCCTGCCCTTTGTGGACGCCCCCTGCACCCACCAGCAGCCCCGGCTCTCGCTCCCGGAGCAGACTTGGGGCCCACAGGCCCATCCCACAGCACCCTGAGGGCACCGGGGGGGCTCTCGGGCTGCGGCCGCCCCTCCCCCGGCATGGATGGCCCACGCCCTCCTCCTCCTCCTCTTCCCCTGCTTCAAGAAACATCTCAGAACCTAAAGCGAGTCCACGCTGGGCAGGCACCCCGAACCCCATTACATCGCGCCCAGCTGACCAGCGGTGCTGACACCCCACGCAGTCAGAGCTCTGCGTAGCTTTGGACTCCCCCAAACCAAACTACGAATAGCCTGCCGTCGACCAGAGCCTTACTGATGATATGAAGTCGATTAGTATGTATTTCGCATGTTTTATGTGTCATGTGCTGTATTCTTACAGTAACGTGCGCTAGAGGAAAGAACATGTGATTGAGAAAATACTTTTAAAAACTACATTTGCAGGGTTTAAAGAGTCTACATGTAGGTAGGCCCGTGCTGTTCAGGGGTCAATTGTAACATTCAAAACAGCCCTAGGAGGTAGAGTTGTGGTTCCCTCTGCTTGACGAGTGAGGAAACCGAGGCACGGAGAGGGTGAGTGACCTGCCTGGATTCACAGCTCGTAGGTGGCAGAGCTGGGATTTGCACCCAAGCAGTCTAGTTCCAACTCTGAGCTCTTAGCCACTGCGATGGATTCCCCCCCAGTGCCTGGGATGTAGGAGATGAAGGATGGACAGATGGATGGACGGATGGGAGGACGGATGGGTGGGTGAGTGGGTGGATGGATGGGATAGGTGGGTGGAGGATGGATGCAAATGGTAAATGGATGGATGGACGGATGGATGATGGATGGATGGATGGGAAGACAGATGGGTGGGTGAGTGGGTGGATGGATGGACAGATGGACGGATGGATGGAGGATGGATGGATGGATGGACGGACGGACGGACGGATGATGGATGGAGGATGGATGGATGGATGGACGGACGGACGGATGGATGGATGGATGGATGGAGGATGGATGGACGGATGCATGGATGGATGGATGGCTGGATGGTGGGTGGGTGGATGAGTGAGTGAATGGATGGGCCAGTTGCCTGGAGAAAAAGGAAATCACGTCTGTGTTTAAGAAATGCACTGAAGGCCCAGCTTCAGGCTTGGGGCTCTGGGCCAGGGCACCATCTCTCCCCACCGAGATGGCTGTTTTAGAGGGGAACGTAGAAGCGGGCCCCCTGATCGCTGAGGACACCCCAGTCCCCGCACTGTCATTCTCTCTGCCCGTCATTCCACCTGAGGACAGTGACCTGCTGAGTTTCTCCGGCCGCTTGAGCACCCGGCCCTGCCCGGCAGCCACACAAGAGTCCAGGGAATTCCCAGCAAAGGCACGCCCTGTGTTCCGGGGCGCCTGGCTGGGGGGGGCGGGCTGGCGTCTGTCAGCGAGCCCCGAGCAGATGCAGGCTGACAGTGGCCTCCTCTGGGAACTCTCCTCTGTAACGTTCTGCTCGCCTGGTGCCTGGAACTGGCTGGGCAAAACCTAATTCCTGGCCGAGTGGAAGAACTTGGAGCTGCGAGTTATTCAATTAGAGGCCAGGCTCCGGGGCGAGGCCCTCTCGGAAGTGCTGAGTGCTGGCTTCTCGGCAGGGAGGTGGGGCGGCCAGGGGTCACCCGTCAAGTTCCACTCTCCCCGAGCCATCAGTCTCGAGGTCACGGGGCAGATGTGGATCCAGCTGAAAGGGATGCTGCTTCCACAGTGGGGGTGAGTGACCAGCCCAGCAGCCTCGCTGGGGCAGCTGCCCAAGAGGACAGCAGGGACATCTCGCCAGGCACCACGGGGGTGCACTGGCTGCCGAGGGCGGCCCCCACCCCAGCCGTCCCAGACTCCCATAACCAGGACCCAAAGAGCCACACAGTCCCCTGCATCTTGGGGCAGAACGTGCAAGGAGGATCTCCGCAGGGCGCCCACCTACGGAAGGGCCTGGCACCTGCCCCCTCCCCCGAATCCCCAGGTGTCCGTAGCTCCTTAAGGCACCATGACTGGCAACCAGAGCAGCCCCCCGCCCCCGAGCGTGCGCACACACGTCGCCTTCCTAACGATAACATCCGCCCGGCCAGTGCTTAATATCAGAGGTTCCCAGACGCTTATCTCCAGTCCTTTATGGCTTGTGATGGAGTTCTTATCAGCCCACGGAGCGGTGACAGAAATATGAGTAATGGGATGCGCCTGTCACAAGCTAAATGTTCATTTTTAAAGGGGCAGGCTTTTATTCTGGGCCTGCGACCTGCCTGCTTTATTTTATTTTATCTTATTTATTTTATTTTATTATTTATTTATTTATTATTTATTTTATTTTATTTTATTTATTTTATTATTGGTTTGTTTGTTTGTTTGTTTATTTTATTTTATTATTTTATTTTATTTTTTTATTTTACACCCAAAACGCCCTTTCCCTTATGAAAGCATCCTGACAGTTGATGGCGGTGATTGTGTTTTAATGACTTCTGTGGCATAATTAAAAGGCAACACGCCTGTCGGTTCCCCCGTCTTTAATTGAACATTTTCACCGAGGTCGTTGTGCATTCATAGACAGTTGTGAAAAAGGGAGACAGAGAGACCCTAGAGGCCTGCTGCCTGCTTTTCGCCAACGGTAATATTTTGCAAAACACCGGTATGGTGTCACAACCAGAATCCGTGGACACAATTTACCTCTCTTCCTCGGCTTTCCCATTTTCACTTGTTTTTATTCGCGTGCCTATGTGTACGCGTCTAATTCTACACCGTTTTCGCACGTGTCCCTTATATATCCATCACCACAATCCAGGTATTGATTGGAAAACTCACCCACGCCGTCGTATCAATAGCTCGCTCCTTTGCCTGGCTGAGTAGTATTCCACGGTGTGGAGGTGCCACCGTTTAACCATCCACCCATCAGAGGACATCTGGGCGTTTCCAGTTTGGGGCCTACAAATAAAACCGCTGCCAACATGTGTGCAGGTTTTTTTTTACATGAACATAAAGTTTTTTTCTTTTCTGGAATAAATGTCCAAGGGTGCAACTCTGGGTCACATGGTAGCTGCACGTTTAGCTTTATGAGCTAAACGGCTAGGCCACCTTCCAGACTGTCCGAACCACCTTACGTTCCCACCGGCACGGTCGAGGGACCCCATTCCTCCAATCCCTCGCCGGCCATCCTAATAGGTGTGCAGTGATGATGCCTCCTTCTGGTCTTGATTTGCGTCTCTTCAAAGCTAAGGATGGCGAACGGCTTTTAGGTGCTCACTCGCCATCTGGATATCACCTTCCACGAAATCCCCGTGCGCATCCCTTGCCCATTTGCTAGCTGCATTGCTTGATGGCTTTTCCCGCTGACATCTGAGTGTCTTTGCATACCCTCGATACCGGTCCTTTGTTGGGTGGGTGGTTTGTAGACATTTCCTCCTGGTCCGCAACTTGTCTTTCCAGTCTCTCCCAAAGGCGTTTGCAGAATAAAAGGTTTTAAGGCTGATGGCGCCCAGTTTATTCATTTTCCCCTTTATGAATCCTGCTTTCCACATCCAACCTATGAACTCCTTGCCCAGCCCTTGGTCCCAAATATTTTCTCCTATTTTTTTTCCTAAAAGTTTTCTAGCTTTACTTTTTATTTTTAAATCTAGGGTCCGTCGTTTGCTAGTTTTTGCATAAGGTTTTTGTTTAGGCAGAGGCTTACTTTTTTCCCTACGAAGGTCCAGTGGCTGCAGCCTCCTTTGTTGAAAAGATTATCTATCCTCCCCCCCCTTACATTGCTTTTGTAGCTTTGTCAAATGCTACGTTGATCACACTGTATAGGGCTATTTCTGGGTTTTGGATAATGTTTCTCAGGTCGTTGTGTCTGTCCCTCTTTCGACATTACACCTTATACTACCTCGATACACGTGTGGCCCTCAGTATCAGATAGAGAGGTTAGTCCCACTTTATTCTCCTTTGTCAAGATCATTTTAGCTGTTCTAGGACCTGGCCTTTCCATGGAAATTACAGAATGCCTGTGTCCACGGCTACCAAAAAAGTGGCAGCGATTCTCGTGAAAACGCACTAAACCTTTAGATACATGTGGGGAGACCTGACATCTTTCAATCCGTGAGGAGGTATGTCTGTTTGCCAGCTCGTCTTTGATTTTATTCATGAGAACTTTCCGGGTTTCAGCATAGAGACCGTGCACACGTTCTGTGGCGTGTATTAAGAATTTAATTTTCTTTGGAGCTAATGTCAGTCTCCGCACGTTTACCATTAGCAAACAGAACTGCGGTGGCTTTCTCTCCGTTGATCTCACATCCTGCGACTTTACTGCGTTCCCTCATTGTCCCAGGAGGTCTGCTCTGTAGGTTTCGTAGATTCCTTGGGATCGTCCGTGTAGACAGTCATGTCACCTGCAAATAAGAACCGTTGTGTTTCCTTCTGGCCAGTTGTGGTGCCTGGTATTCCTTTGTCTTGCCCTTGGCCATGGACTTCTCCGTGCCACGTGGCCTAAGAGTGGTGGACGCGGGCCTCCTGGCTCCAGAGGAGCATCCGGTCCACCCGTGAAACAGTTGTCAGCCGCAGGCCCCCTGTAGACGCTTTTTATCAAGTCGGGATCATTTCCGTTCCTGACGTGCCAGGAGTCCCCTCGTTTGTCCGACGTTGCTGTCTCCGGGACTCAGCAGCCTGCCGCTCCCAGAGCCGCGGCATCTCGCAGCCGTGTTCTCGCTTCCTCTCAGGGGTCCACCGTGGCAGGAGGGGGGCTCAGGGCCCGACGCTCAGGTTTTTGGCTCCAAATCCTGTCTTCTGCCTCAGCCATTCCACTCGCCTCCTCGGAGGCCCCTCTTCCGGGCCATGCCCCCAGCCCGGGGCCGGGAACGTTGCTCTGAGACACGGCACGGGCCACTCGCGCCTTCACTTATTCAGTCATTCGTTCGGGAAGCCCCGAGCCCTCGAGGCCGGGACCTGGAGAACAGGAACGAAGGGCTGCACACCTCGCCCTGGAGAAACCGGGTCTAACGCCCAAACTCCATCGGCCCTCCACTGCCCCCTCCGGTACCAGAGCCTCCGGCCCACGGCAGGCAGAGAGGGAGCATCAGCCTCCTCACGCCATCCCTGCTCCAGCCCGGACGCTAGAACCTTCTGCAGGGCCACGAGCCAGCTTGCTCCCACAGCCAGGATGACAACCTATCGATGTTCTTGCCTTTTTCTTTCTTTCTTTACACAAGGGAACGATTTCTCCACGTGCAGGGCTCCTCGATGACAGTAATGCTGTTATCAGTGTGGCCTCAGGCAGAGTCTGGCCGGATTGCAGAGTTTGTGGTCCTCGGCCCGGCGGCCTTGGGCGTCACCGCGGCCGGCTCCCGGAGCACGGGGAGGCTTGCTTCCCCTTGAACAGTCTCACCGGGATGGTGACAGCAGGTGTCGAGAGACACCCGGCTATTGAGTTCTTGTTGAATGTCTGAGGAATCATCCACCCTCCCCGGCTCCCTGCACTGCCTCTTCTTCCGCTCAGGCCAAGGTCAAGGTTGGGTGCCCCTGAGCAGCGGCCTGGAGCCGGGCCCTCCCTCCATGAGCAGTGACTGGGCACCTCGCTGTAGGCCAGTCGCTGCCCAGGCCAGCCAGGCAGAGGCCAGGGTGGCAGTGACTGCCACAGTCTAAAGAGGAGGCAGCTGGACGGAGCAGGGCGTGCGGCCAGTTCTGTGACCCCATGGCCCAGGGCCTGTGGGAGCCGCCCACCCCGACTGGGCTGAGACACGCGAGGCCCTCCCCTGGGGCTCAAACTTAAGGGGGCAGCAAAGACCCAGTAGTCGAGCCAACTAATATTGTAATGCAAGATTTTTAAAAAACAAGATGAATGCAAAGAAAATTCGCGATGAACACAACATCGAGATTTTAAATGAAGCCGGGAATCCTATGGGAAGGCGTCCCAGAGAAGGGACGTCTTCATTACGGAGTAAAGGGGAAGAAATGGAGGTAAAGGGCTTCGGGGCACGCACGGGAGAGCCCCGGATCCTGCCGCCCCCTCCCGCCCCAGCCAGACCCCGTGACCCCGGGACTCAGGGGCCTGTGGAGACTGCAGTCCCGGCCTGGTGCTCAGACAGGGCCCCCGGTAACAGCAGGACTCCCCTTGGGAGAGGACAGACATCTTTCTCTTGTCACAGGTATGGGGGCCCCACTGGGGTGCCACCAGCCTCTGACGGGACAGGGTTTGCCGGCATCCAGACTGGGTAGGCAGGGAGTGGGTATTCACTGACAACAGAGAGGTCCACGTTGACCGGGGACAGAGCCGGAGGGCGGGCTGGCCTGGAGCAGAGGGGGTGGCAGAGGGTCCAGTAGGGGATGCTGGCTTGGTGGCCCAATGCCACGCGTAGACAGGTCGAAGGACGAGAAGAGAAAAGTGCAGGCAGTTCCCCCGGACGAACCCGCCTCCCTGCCCCGTGGCCTGTCTTCCCACCCCAGGAGTGGCCCTGCGGGTCCCAGACCCCACCTGGTTCCCCAGAGCACCCCTTCCCACGCCCCGAACCCTGAGAGGGAGCAGGGCCCGGACCCCTGCCTGGCCGAGGCCATGGTCCTCGTCCCAGCGGGAGCCGCCTGGATCAGAAAGGCCTTCTGAAGGCTCGTTCTCCGGACGCCTGAGCGCGGGGCAGCAAGTCAGGACGAGGCTGGCTCTGTCCGGATGGGGGTGGCACAGGCTCAGGCAGACATGCCCGCAGCGGGTGTGACCCCCGCGGCCCCCAGCTCACACCCGCCGTCGCTCCTGGCCCTCTGTCTCGCTGCTCGAGGACTTATTTACGCTGCAGAAACGAAGAAGGATTCCTTCCTCCCCGGCGACTTCGCTCACACAGATGGCCTTAACGGGAGAGGAGCCAGCCTCGGGGTCGCGACGAGGCGCGGCGGGAGGCCTAGTCTGCCTCCCGTCGGCCGGAAAACGAATAGGACGGGAGAGGGTGGACGGGACGGAGGAAACGCCGGCCTCGTGGCGTTTGAGCCAGAGGGGCAGGGGCTCACGCCAAGCGCCTGCGAGCCCTGGGCCCACGGGGCACGTCCCCTGCCCTTGTCCCTGTGGACGAACGAGCACGTTTGGGTGTCACGCGGGGAGGCAGGCTCGGAGGGGTGGTTGCCACGGGTCCCACAGGCGCCAGGGACTGCCCCAGCCCCGTCCCCGGCTCCTCCCGGCTGCCCGGCTGCACACAAACCGCCGGACTTACCTGCGCCTGGGCCTCACTCTCCGTGATGGAGTTTACCCCGTCAGGGTGGGTGTGAGCCCGCGAAGCCGCCACCCGGGGCCCAGCGCAGGCTCGTGCACCTGCACGGCCGCTTCTACGCTCTTCGGGAACCCATGGCCCCTCTCTGAGCCCTCTGTCTGCGGGCCCCGCTGTGAAGATGCTGTGAAGGGGCCGGGCCCCCCAGGGGCTGAGCCCGGCAGCTGGGAGGCCCTGGATAAGGGGATCAGGAACCATTAAGGGGACGGGGCTCCTTACTCTGAAGGCCCCCCATCGGCTGGGTCCTCAGCCCCCGGATGTCAGCTTGTGCTTGTCTGTCCCTCCCCCTCTCCGCAGTCCCCCCTTTTGTGTTCTGAACTCGGCCCGCGACTAGGGCGACAGCCACACTAACACTCCAGACCCGGTTCCTGGGGGCCGGGGATGTTTCCAGGAAAACCGATGTGGGTTCCCGCCCCCACTTTGCTCTCCCTTTGGGGCTGAGGATGGTGTGTTTGGCGGTGTGGGGCAGCGACGGGCGCAGGACGGGCTTGCACTGGTCACCGTGCCCTTGGACGTGCCTCCGCCTGCTTCCTTGTGGGGAACGGGCCTGGTCTTGGCCTTTCCTGAACCTTCTGCGTCGGAGCCGGGGTCGAGCAGCCCTCTCGCTGTCTCTGTGGAAACGTGGAGAAAGTGCGCATGGGATTCGGGGCAGGATGATCGCAGCTCCTCCCGGCCCCGTGCCAGCCCGACCTAGCTGCCGTTGGCTCGGCCCGCGTGGCACCCCGCGAGGCAGGTGGCATCGCTATACCTCACTGCATCTGATAGCCGACCCGCCTGGAGCGCAGGGAGCTCGAGCAGCTCCCCCGAGGGCCCAGGAGGGGACGAGCGAGCTGGGGTTTGAAGCGTGTGCTCAGGCCCAGGCCCGCGTTCCTTACGGGTTCACGAGCGTTCACTTACGGGTCCCGCTGGCCTGGATGCAAATCCCACGTCAGCTCCCTGTGAGCCACCAGCCTTGGCCAAGGAACCTCCACAGGGAGCCCCAAGCACGGGGCCACCTGCCCGCCAGGCCCACACCCGGCGGCTCCCTCCTGCCCTGGGACCTGTGGCGGCCACGGACAGGGCCTCGCGTGTGCAAGCCTCTCGGGCCGCAGCTGGCCACAGCTGTCCTCTTCCCGCCCCGTTCCAACGCGAACCAGCTGTGGGAGAGGGACCGAGGCTGACAACGTCAGAAGCCGTTTGTTGTCAGCGTGGCTCCGGCGTGTCGAGCTGCCCGACGTGCCCTGCGGCGGCGTGTCACCAAATATTAAGTATTGATTCGGCTCGGAGGGACGCTCCGGTCGGTCCCGAGCAGAGAGGGAGGCACGTTTTGGGCTTTTCCCCCCACGATTTATGAAAACCGAGCCCACTCCACAGAGCTCTGGGGCCTCACGCGTGTCACACGTCCTGGGTAAGCCGGCGCCCTCCCCGCAGCACGTGAGGCACGTGACACCTGGGGGTCTGAGGGCCTGAGAAGTTAGAGAGGTTGATGGGCCACACGGCTGGTACGTGGCAGCGCCGGGCGCTGTCCCCGGCACCCTTGGGCTGTGTGCGGGCACGCGGTGGGACGCGGGGCGTGTGCGTTACCATCCCCTCCCCTGCGCACAGGACGTGGACCTGTCTTATTCACTAGAGTATCTCCGGCACAGTCTCGACTCCTAAAAAGCCGATAAATGTTGAGATGAAAGGATGCATGGCAGGAGGCAGGGAGGGGGGAGAGGGAGGGAGAGAGAGAAGCGAATGACGCCTCGGAGGGGCCACTAAGAGAAAGTCACACGTTTGAACTTGGCGCTGCTGCGCGTCCGCCCACGTTTCAGTCGCTCGCGTTCCTCGTCTGCGGGCGGGGACGCGTCGTCGCAGCTCCGACCCCGCAGGGAGGCTGGACGGATTGAACGCGCGAACGTGTCACCCCTCAGCACAGCGCCAGGCCGTGCCAGCCACTGGTGTCACGCCGCAGATCTGCACGGCGTCCAACTTCTCAGGGGTCCCCAGGGGGGAGCCCGGTCCAGGCAGGAGAGGAGCGGGGCCCACCAGGCCTGCAGGCCGGGCCAGGCGGGCCCAGGGCCCCTGAGCCGGGTGGGGGCTCTGAGGAGAGGGGCCTCCTCCGGCCGGGGACTCCGGTCCAGGGTCCCTCGGCCTCTTTGTTTCTGAAAGCCTGAGGCCGGGCCGCGTCTGAGAGCACCGCCGTGCCGCGTCTACGTGGAGGTCCACGGGCCCCAGGACCTCCGGGACCCTGACGGGGTGGGCCACCGGCGAGCCAGTGGGTCGTCCCCGTTCCGCCGGTCTGAGTGTCCATCTGGGGCAGCCACAGACTCTTTGGGCCGGACGTTGGCTTCAGGATGAATGAAAGTCATTTTTTTTTAATCCATCCATGAAGTGCCCCAAACTGCTGGCGTTCTCGTGGCTTCCAGTGATGGTGGTCTCAGGGGTTCGATGTCGTGAAAGAAATGTGGGCAAAGGAAGGGAGGGAGGGTGCAGGGAGCGGAGGAAAGGGGGTCAGGAGACCCCAGAAGTGGGGGCTACAGGCCCTCACCGAGGTGCCGTGATGGCCAGCTGACAGGGAGCCCACCCCCGGGTCCTCGCAGGGGCTCTCCCTCCTGTGTGGCTTCAGAATCTTGGTGGGGGCGAGGGTGCCCACTGGTGCCCGCCCTCTGCCACGAGACTGACCGACACCCATGCCAGCCCATCCTCTCGCTTCTTACCCAACCCGCGGCTCCGTCGGCAGGTTCACCAGCCCGGTGTCGAAAGCCGGTCAGGACCCTGGGGCTTGGCCACCTCCCTCTTCTCCCTGGGGTCCTGGGAGGCAGTGCCTCCCGGCCAGCCCGGCAGGGGCCTGGGCACTAACTGCGGAATGGACGAGGGGTGTATGGACATGGCCGCACGCTGGAGAAGGAGCAGGATGACGGCGGGTGGCAGTGCAGAGGGCGCCGGGGTGAGGCTGACCCCAAGGCCCCAGGAGTCCTTGGGGGCCAGGACCGGCAGATCTTTGGGAAAGGAGGGGCTGCGTCTGCAACTCAGGAATCCAGGGCTTGGGGGGGGGATAATGACCTGGACCTCCCCGCTGGGTTCCGAACCTGTCGGGAGGAAAAGGAATAAAGTGGATGTGGCTGGACTTATTCCTGACACAGCTGCTGGGTCCAGGTGTGGGGCGGGAACGGACCTGTCCAGGTGTGGGGCGGGAACGGACCTGTCCAGGTGTGGGGCGGGAACGGACCTGGCCAGGTGTGGGGCGGGAACGGACCTGGCCAGGTGTGCGGCAGGAATGGGACGGCCCAGCTGGCGGCTTGGGGCCTAGGCCCCCGGAACCAGTCGGGACTTCCTGTCCTGCCCCTGAATGTCCCAAGCCTCCGCCCAGGGTAGGCCCCTCGCTGGGCTCCAAGCAGGGCGAGAGCGTGCTGGCCGTGCCCTCTGCAGGCGGGGGGGGGCGACCTGCAGGCACCTGCACTCCTCCCTGAAACACCTGTGTCGGGGGCCTCCCTCGAGGGCGGGAGTGAGAGGCCTGGGCAGGGTCTGGAGGCAGCTGAGCCGCCCTCATGCCCTACAGCGTCCTCCCCAAGGCAGGGGGCATCAGGACAGGGGAGAGGCGCCTGCAGAGGGGCGGAGTGGGGCGCCGCTGCGACACCCAGACTTTTCCAGCTGGAGGAGAAGTGGGAAAAGGGCCAGCTCAACCTGACGCCAGGGGAGGGACGTCTGCAGAGGCCACGGGTCCGAGGCTAAGGGCTCTGAGAGAGAGAGCTGGGCCTCGGGGGCCCCTGTTCCAGCCCCCACCCCTGTGCAGCTGGGAGCCCTGGGGACCCCTCCCTGGCACCCAGCACCCCGCCCTCCCGCGGCCTCCAATCTGCCAGCACAAAGCCATACATCTTGGTGTGACAAATCACTTTTTAATTGCCTCAAGGAAGAAATCCATTAGTCTTTCCCTTACGTGAGAGTCATGTAATGCTCCCGAGCCCCAGCCGGCTGGAGGCCGAGGCTGGCCGCGGGGCTATTTTTAGTTTCCACCGACAGACACCCCGCTCGGAACATCCATCTTAGAGGGGGAGGGATGGAACCCTCCCGACACCCCAGAGCCTCCTCCGCCCCCGTCGGGACAGCGTGTGGGCCGCGCGCCCCACGGGGAGGCCTCCGAGGAAGAGAACCGGCTTGAAACGGCGTGTTAATTGTCCGGATAAATTTGTGTCACGTTCCACACGAAATCCATTTCCTTTTAAACAAGTTCTCGTGGCCAGCGTCCTACGCAGCTCAGCTGACCTGAGGCACTGCCCCGTGGGGGGCCACTGCCTGCTCGCCACCCCCTCTGCGTCCCCCGCTCACCCCGAGGATGCCCCTGACTGGCCGCCCCCCGCATCTTCACTCTGCAGCTGTGCCCCCTGCAGCATGCGGCTCTGGCCGCAAAATGTCACAGGGGGACAGTCACAGCCGCCTCCCCAGCCCCGCCTCCACCTTCCTCCTGCCTGAGACCCCACGCGGCCACCGGTGGCCACACGGGGGCCTGGCGGGGCCTGCCTGAGGCCCCAGCGGTCCTCATTTCTAGAGAAAGGTCAGCGAAAGGATGACGGATGGCGCGTCCCGGAGCCTGACGCAGGGACCCTTCAAGCAGGCTCGCCTTTCCCACTAGAAACCGTCTGCCTCCGTTTTGGAAAAGACGGAGGCAAGTGAGGAAGAGAGAAAGAGAATGGAAGAAAAAGAGCGAAGGGGAGGGAAAATGCTACCCGAGCAGGG
The DNA here is from genome assembly GCA_030015415.1 of Cynopterus sphinx. NCBI lineage: Eukaryota > Metazoa > Chordata > Mammalia > Chiroptera > Pteropodidae > Cynopterus > Cynopterus sphinx. The sequence goes on along the minus strand of CM057387.1, from coordinate 126,727,710 downwards.
GAGTCGAGTGACGGAGGGGCGGCTGGGACCCCAGGCCAGGGCCCCAGAGGGCTGAGCCCGAAGGAGGGTTCGGCGAATGTCAGTGGCAAGCGAACGAGTGAAGGGGCAGGTGGGTGGATGAGGGACCGGTGACCCGGGCTCCGACGGCTGGCACGCGTCTTTCACACCAGGCACCCCGGCAGGGAGCCCTGTAAGGACTAGGGTCACAGCCCCCCACCCCGTCTGTACGACAGCTCGCTGGTTCGCAAGGCCGGGCTGGTGCTTACTGGGAGCGTGTGGGCCCAGGCTTCTGAGATGCCACCCTAAAGTGAGGATCTGAAGGGCCCCGGGGGGGTGACGGTCGATCACCTGCGAGAGGTGGCAAAGGGGCGTGGCCCACAGTGCTTTCTCGGGCACAGGACTGGGACGTGCGTCGCCGTTGGCAGCTGGAGGGCCCCGCGGGCTGTTCGGATCCGAGCAAACGCAGGCTTGGCGTGGGCGGTGCCCGGAGAAGGCGCCCGTGCTGACCCCCTCGTGGTCACAGCGCAGGGGCCCAGGAGGCCTCAGCCGGCCACAGGCATCCTTCGAGGAGGCGCCTGCCCCTGGGGACCCAGGGCGCTGCCGGGCGTGGAAGCGGCCTTGCCCGGCCGCGGCTCTCGCGTGCTCTGGCCACTGGTTTTAAAATCGGAGCAGAAAAGCGCGCGGTACAGGCATTTCTGCTGCTGCAGGGCGAGGCGGCCGAGGCCGAGTTCCACCTGATGCCAACCGTCCTAACGGTAAATCCCCCATTTATGGCCTGGGCCCGTAACAAGCTCCGCCTGGCATTAAAGGAACCGCTGAGGAGGCGGAGCGGGGCTCAGCATCCCTCCCCACCCCGGCCCCGGCCCCCACGGAGTCAGAGTCTGAAGTGACAGGCCCCTAAAACCCCATGCCCCCCACCCCCACCTGGCCGGTCCCAGGGGGCAGGTAGCTGGAGATTCTCGCGCAAAGTCAATCGTTTTCATGACAAAGTAGCAGCCTCTGACTCAGCACCTCGGGGTGAGGAGGGCTTCGCAGCAAACCCAAGGACAGGAAGGAGGCGGCCAGGCCCCTGAGTCTCTGCAGACCTGCTGGCTGATGGCCTCGCGGAGCCATCAGGTGCTGGGGGGTCAGGGGGGGAGGCAGGCGGAGACCCCAGGATGAGGATGGGCTTCCCTGGGTGGGGTGGGCCTTGCAGGGGCACTGCTGGGGCTGGGGAGGGCCAGGGCCGGGCACAGGCTCCTCCTGGTCCTTCCAGCCAAGCGTGTGAGGGGCAGGGCTGTCTCTGTGGGACGCCGGAGCCACATGTGGGTGTGTCTGGGGCCGCGACACGTCGTCATGTAACTGAGCGGCCACGAAAGCTCCTTCTAAAGCCGCAGGTCCGCCCAGGACCTTGGACCCCGGGTGCTGCCCCTCGGCCTGCACGGTGAAACCCCATTTCCCTGACTGTCCCCTGAGCCATCCCCAGTGACCCCGAGCGTCAGGGTCTCCTTCGCCGACCCCTGAGTCCCTCCAGGGCCCTCTGCTGTCTCAGACACCGTGGGGACCACATCTGGCCCTCGGGCTGTTTGGGGGGGCGGGGGCGGCAATGGGCCATCCTCCCTCCCTGCAGCCTCACCCTCGGGAGGGGGCCCCGCGTCCAGCCAGGTACTGGTCACTTGGCGGGTGCCCGGGGACAGGCAGGAGGTGACATTCAGCAGCAGCTGCAGTGGGCGGCTCCTCCCCCCAGCTGACCCGCAGCATGGCCCGAGCAGGGGGACGCAGCGCCCCTCGTGTGTGGGCGAAGCATGCTGAAGCAGATGGGGCATGGGCCTGTCTGTGACCAGGACACTCTTCCCGCGATGCTTTGTCCACCGGGCGGCAGGTCCCAGCCAGCAGAGCCCCGACTCCAGCAGTCAGCAAAGGGTCCCCCACGCCCCCACCTCGTGAAGGATGCTTAGTGCCCCAACCCCCTGGCATCCCACTCCACCAGCCTCAGCCACCTCAGAGAGTGGCCGCCAGACACACGGAGCCCCCCACTCTGGCTTCCGAGGCGTGGTCAGAGCCCCCCACCCTACCCGCCTCCACCCCACACCCCCCTCCACCCCACACCCCCCTCCACCCCACACCCCCCTCCACCCCACATCCCCCTCCACCCCACACCCCCCTCCACCCCACATCCCCCTCCACCCCACATCCCCCTCCACCCCACAACCCCCTCCACCCCACATCCCCCTCCACCCCCATCCCCCACCACCCCCCACCCCCCTCCCCCCCCTCCCCCTCCACCCCACATCCCCCTCCGCCGCCCCCAGTCCAGGCCAGGCCTCAGCTAAGTGGAGGGAGGGCTGAGCCCATGAGGCTGCCCCCAGGAGCCAGACCTAGGGCGCATCCGGGCCCACCCATGCCCAGGGGTGCCAGGACGGGGGCGCTGAGCGGCATCTGCCCGCGAGCTCCAGGCCTGTCCCCGCTGATGAATCTCTTCCCGTAAAACGATTTAAAATCCTTTCGTCCCAGACAAAAGACACATTCTCCGGCCCCTTGGAAGAAATGAGGTTTTAATTTGGGATGATTTTATTCAGCAAATGCCCCCAAACCATGAGCGTTTCAAAGAGAAACCCCAGGTTCAGGGGAGCCCTTTGGGAATCGGAGGCAGAGTTTTTTCCTCTCTTCCTTTTTCTCCCAGCTCAACCTGAGAGAGAAAACCTCTTCCTGTCTGAGAGATCGGCTCCTATTTTCTTCTATTTTAGAGGAAAAAAAAAACCTTTCCTCGTCGTTCGGTCTCGTCGCCCTCGGAGGCCGTTTCCCCACGCGGCGCATGAAGCTCAGGCTTCGGGGCGCCTCGCGAGCAGGAGCAGAGGTGGCCTGGGCAGTGGCAGACGCTCGGCCCTATGGTGGGGGGGGGCAGTGCAGGTGGACCCCGACTTTCTACTCGGGGGGGATAGGGCCCCAGGCCTCCAGTCCTGTGACCCTCCCCCAGATATACCGAGGTTTGGAGCAGCGGCCACTTCCTAGCAAGTCCCCAGGAAAGGGGCCTGATGCTGGGTCCCCGCCCCCTCTGTGCTCCTGCCGCCCTTGCCATGGCCCAGGGTTCCTCTTGGGAGGACAGTGTCCTAATCCACAGGGCTCGCACCCTCCCAGGCCAGGGTGGGGCCCAACACGGAGCCTCAGGCCTGGCGGCTACATCGTGTTTTATAAAGATCCGAGCAACATGTGAAAATCTGTACATTTCACAGGAAAACTCAGATTCCTTGCAAATCCAGTAGACCCAGCCGCATCGGCCTGACGCCCCACGGGGCAGCGACGGGCAGCAGCCACTGTCCCCGGGCCCCCGGGCTGCACCCCTCAGTCCAGCGCCCCGCCAGGAGCGGCCCCCGTCGCTCACGGCTTCTCCTGGAGAAGTATCTCCCTCGCCCCAGGTTCCTTTCAAACATGGGACATGAAAGACGGAGCGAGAGGGCCATGCATCTCAAGGGACATGTGCAGAGCGTATTTCTTCGTGGGAATGAAGGGTATTCCTCACGGGGCCGTCGCGCTGCCACCCCCGGGGACACATTCGTGTCGCCGTCCGCGGGAATGGCGCCTCCTGGGGAGGGCGCCGCGGGGCCGAGGCGGCCTGTTTCCCGCGCGCTCGACGTGCAGGACGATTCCGCTTCAGATGCCGTCGCTCTCGCACGTCCTGGCCCACGTCACTCGTGCCCGGGTCTGCACGGCTGAGCAGACCCCCAGGTCTCGTGGACATGCTGGCAAGGCAGGGCGAGGGCAGGCACAGGAGGTCATAGCCGGAGCCCAGCCAGGCAGCTGACCCCCCAGGGAGCCTCACCTCCCAGGGACCTGGTCGTGCCCGCCTCTGGGCCCTGCGTAGGCCCCGCAGACTTTGTGCAAACCACCCCGCGCGCTGCGATTCTGCCCACACGACCTGGCCCGCTGTCACGGCCACGGGCCTGGTTCCTCCTGCTCACGCCCCCGGTGCCTCGGACAGAGCGTGGTACGTGGTTGGGACTCGATGGATAATTGTTGATTAGATGGGTGGGTGGATGGATGGGTGGGTGGATGGATGGGTGGGTGGGTGGGTGGGTGGATGGACGGACGGACGGACGGACACATGGATGGAGGACACACAGGAACTCCAGCCCCGGAGGCCCGGGCTGGGAACCAGCATCGGAACTAGAGTACAGGCAGGGCTCAGCCAAGGTGAATTCATTTTTGGACCCAAATGTCACCAGAAGAGCAGGACTACCCTTGAGTCGTGTCACTAAATCTCTGAGCCCCCAGCCGAGCGTGTCTGTACCCACCACCCCACCACCCACAACGGGGGGGCGGGGGCAGGAGGCGTCCTGCTTCGCGGGCATCCATCCGCTCTGCTCCCTGGGCGCCCCGCCGTGAGTTCGGAAGATCCCACTCCGCGGGGGAGCGTGTGGCTGACACAGGAAACGCCGGCAGCTTTGGCTTTGCGGGACGGCTGGGGACCCTCTCCCCGCCGTGTGTCTGAGGGACGCCAGCCTGGCCCTTCCACTACTGAGCAGGTGGGAGCCCGCGCGCCAGGGCAGGATGGAAAGCGCAGCGAGTAAAGGCTTCAGAGGGACGGTGATCGAGTCGGGGAAGGGTCAGGAGCGCTGCGGCTGAGGTCCAAGCAGCAAGCGCAGCTCTGGCCCTCGATTAATTGACCGAAGTGCGGAGGCTCTGACCTCCCTCCCTGAAGTTTAATGAATTCGTTGATTAGTTGCATGAAGTTGCTTCTCCGCCACGGGGAGGGAGAGGTCTGGGTCTCTCGCTGATGATGATGGCCTGACCTGGGAGGCGCTCCCCTCTGCGGGTGCGGGGTTCCCTGCACAGGGGGCCCTCGCCGAGGAGGGACACGTGGGCTGCGCCGAGCTGGACAAGGTGACTTTCCTGGCCGCCCCGGCTGCATGCGGCTGAGTTTCTGCTCTTCTTGCTTCTCCTCTCCCTTCCCTCCCTCCCTCCCTCCCTTCCTTTCTCGCTCCCTCCTCCCACGCAGTCACATTTTGACAGTCGGCCTTGATGTGGGGTCCCCCCATCCACCCCAGCTCGGAGGAGGGGGCCCCGGGAAGGCGCTGCTTCAGGACAGAGCCCGTCAGGTCTGTCTGGGCTCGGAGGAATGGCCCCTTGTCATCACTATTGACGTAAACTAGATTCACGGAGCTCGCGGAGGGAGGAAGCTTGGTGTTACGGGCCCCGGACTGGATTTGGTCAATAAAGCAAATTGGTTTAAGCGAAAATAAAGCAGCGATCGCAAGTATATTAGAAGAATGAAGTAATTGCTGTCCAGGGTGCGTGGGCTGTAAATCTCCGTTGGCTTGGAATTATGACCGCGCGGTATTGATTATCTAGAACCTGCCATTGCCTTCTAAGTGATGGCGCGTTGCAGAGTGATGGGTTGAACAAATCTCTTCCCCGACGCGCACTATGAAGACACCCAGGAGTGCCGCGGGGCTGTGGCTCCGGTGTCACGCGACTGCCCCTCCAGGCTGAGCTCGCAGGCGCTGGCGGCCGCTCCCTGGGGGCCTGCTCCCCCGGGGGGCCCTCCTGGATTCCAGGCTGACAGCTCCCGGCCAGGCCCCGGGATGCCTCACCAACGAGATGATAAACTCAGAGAGTCGGACACCGTCTGTCCTTCCCACCATTCTTCTAGGCCCTTCCAGAAGCAAGCATCGCGCCTGGACCATAGCGATTGGTTGACTGTGAATAAACGGCTTATTTTTTTTTTTATCACTTTCGTCTTTATTAAAAATTTTTAATTACAAGAGCAAACAGGCGCCTTACAACGAGCGAATCCATTATCTTTAAATCGTTAAAGATAGTTTTCTAATTACAGAAATGAGATATGCTTCTCGATTCCGAAGGGCGTCGAGAAGATCATTGAACTCCTCACCGGGAAGCCGTCGCCCTGTCGGCAGGATGGCGGATGTGCTGCCATCCTACGCTCGCGCATCCGTTTTTTCATGAAATCGACACGGTGTACGCGCAGGTCAGCGTTTTGCATTTTGTCCGCTGGCCGTCGTACCAGCATTTCCTCCCGTCGTTCGGTTTCCCTTACGACGTGGTTCTTAATGGCCGTATGATAGTCCGTCTGGCGGATATACCGTGATCTACTCCGTCATCCCCCCGTGGGGGTCGTTTCTGATGCCCCCGGAGGTCAGCGTTATGGGTGACGCTTTGCCGATCACCCTCCTCCGGAAACCTCATCTCACCTCCCAGTGTAACGAAAGGGCCGTCCTTACAGTCCGCGTGGACGTGGCTGGAGGAGCCAGTTTGGGTGCGCGACCCTCAGGGTCACACAGGGCCCCGCGCGCGCTCTGATGCTCTGCTGTCGCATCCTGGAAATGCTCCCTTTTCTTATTTTGTGTGTTTTAGGCGAGGCAGCCCTTGGCGGACCTCACAGATTGCAAGGGCCTTGTCAGCTGACGGTCCCTTATGCTTTATTTTATATTTTACGCCTGCAGCACCTGGTCTTCCCAGGTGGCCTCCCGTCCAGGTACTAACCGGGCCCGACCCTGCTTAGCTTCCGAGATCAGGCGGGATCGGGCACCCTGGGTCTCATGAGACCCGGGGACCAGCGGTGACCTCGTGGGGCCGAGAATGGCCACACGGAAGACCTTCCCATCCAGCCGAAGTCTCCCTTTCGAACGACAAAGTGTGCATCATCGTGGTTGTTCTTGTCTCGTTTTACCTCGTTTTTAAGTGAAATCCTAGGGTGCTTATCCGGTATTTTATTTGCGTTTCTTGGGATTTCTCATTCAGTTTTTAAATCCCTCTTGACAAACGTTTTGACGCCATCGCACACTAACTAAAAAACTGGGAGCCCGCGTCGAAGAGACTTTCTCCCAGACCAGCTGCACGTCCCCCGGAATAGGTGTGTATGGATCCCCCACAAACAAGGGCGTTCGCCTACGCACCCCCCGCAGAAGCCTTACAATCAGGCAGCGACCGTCACCTGCTCCTCAGTGAGTCCCCCCGACGGTCCCACGGAGGTCGGCGCCCTGTGTCACGTTCAGGGTCATGTCCTTCGGTCTTCGCTCTGCCCTTGACTCTAGCGGGGTGCGGGCCAGGCGTTTCATAGGCTGCCCCCCAGTTCGGGTTTGTCCGAAGTTCCCGATTTAGGACCAGGCTGTGTGTCCTTGGCGGGAACCTCACGGGAGAGACACTGGGCCCTGGCGGGGGACGCAGTGGCCCCGTTTTGCCCGTTGCTGGCCGCGTCCACCCGCATCGCGTGACTAAGGTGGCGTCGGCAGGCTCCTTTCTCCGCGGAGAAGTCCATCGTTCCCTGCGAAGGGGACGAGTGTTTTGAGCGAAGACCCCATGAGCATGCCGTTCCTCGCCAAGCTTGTAGTTTGTTTACTTGTTTACAGCTTTGCAAACCATAATTTTAACTTTCCGTTTAGTCATCCACTGCCGTCGTTGTTTATCCTGACACTCAGATCGTCCCCGATTTCGCCGGTGGGTGTCCCTGCAAGCTGTCATCGCACACAGGGCCCTCGTGCTCGGGGCACGTGCTTGCTTTCCGAACAGGAGGTCCCGGCACACCCTAAACTTTCCCAGAATCAGGCGTCTCTCCAGGGAAGCCCGGTTCCTTCCGGTGGAACGTGGCGTTTAGAAGTCCCGATCTGGGCGTGCGCGTGCCCGTTGTCGTGGGGATGTCCCTCCTCCTCCTTTTCCATGTTCGTAACCGTCTTCTCCCGCAGTAAACACCCGCCTCCTATTTCCCTTCAATATACCTACACAACTGATCAGTCCCCCCGTCTGCACCCAGTCTCCCACCTGTCACCATCCCCCGCCGCAGGGACACCCGCCGCACCTGTCAATATGCCCTTAAGGCTGTGGCCAGATGGATTCTGCGTCTCACGGGGACGTCCCCGGGCCCAGGGGAAAGCGATGTGATGGATTAGCATTGTCTGCCGTGGATGGAGGACAGGGAGCGTGCGACGACCTGACCCGCACGAGCCCCCCCCCCCGGCTTAGGGCAATCAATCGATAGCAGCACGCGCATCGATCAGGCGGCCATGTAATCATGAGAAAGAACGAATATTTAATAATCACAATTAGAGACGGCTGGTGGTTACACGGGGACACCCCGAAGTCGTCTGGCTCTCCGCCGTACTGGGGAGTAGGTCTGCTCTGGTGATCCTGGACCTTTTTTGTCGAGGTCGCACGAGATTTCCTTTGCCGCTTCCCTTCTGGCTTGCCGCTCGCCTCGTGCACACGGAGAAAGTCCCTGACAAGGCCCGTTAGGAATGACGGGGGCGCTGTGGCATCGGCTGGGGGCTCACAGGGCCCTTTTGAATCTCCGGGGTCGGCCCTGGGTGACTGCAGGAAGGTGACAGCATTTGACCCTCTCCTGCTACCGAAGAGCCCGCCTGCCCATCCACATCCCCGTTCCCCAGAGCGATGCCCCCAGGACCCGGGCTCCACTGAGGGGGGTCGGCAAACGCGTCCGAAACCGGTGACCGTCTTCTCTCTGACGTCCTGGGACTTTCAGAGGCTCCGGTTATGGGAAGCGCTTGGATGAGATGCAGCTGGGGGCTCGTCCGACTCTATCCTAAATGTGTTCATCCTACAAATACTCGTTGGGGGCCTGCCATCACTTAGGTCTGGAGCCAAGAGAGTAACGCTTCCGCAGCATGAGGCGGCATCCCTGGACCCTGAATCCCATGACGAGACCCCCGACCCCTGACCCCACTCAGCCTCCTGCAAAGGGCGGGGCGAGGGACGGCTCCATATTTCCCCGTCCTCCCAAGGGTCACTTCTGGTCTTGTTCACTTGCAGTAGCGGATGTGGCCATCCTGGGACGTAGGCGTGTGATGGACCATCCTGTGTGTACGGGACACCGGGGAAGGGGCAGCAGCCTTAGCCTGCAGGAGGGGACGTGGGGGAGGTCCAGTAGCTGGCCCGCCTGGCCTTCCAGGCCCGGCCACGCTGAGCCCCGGCCACGCTGGGTCGCTGCCCGGTCGAGTTCACAGGTTTTTCCTTCAGCAGAAGGAAGGTAAGATCTGGCTCCGCTGCTTCCCATTTGAAAGCCGTGGGCTTCAGACGGGCCCTCGGGCTCCTGATGCAAAGCAGGGAGGGGGTGCTGTGGTCCCCAGGCTGCCTGCCTCTGGCCCTGTTCCCTTCCCCTCATTTCAGCCTCCCACGAGCCGGTCCTCCCAAGCTCTCCTTGGCAGCCCCCCTTTCGCTAGACTTGGGGGTCTTCCTCCTCCCCCGGGACTGAGGCTTCCGTGACCTTCCGGCATCGTCCCAGCGCCTGGGGCCACTTCTCCCAGCCGGATCCAGCTCCCCGAAGCAGGAGCCAAACCTCGTTTAGGACAAACCAAAACGCAGCAGCCTCCCCAAGCCAGATGGCGGGGCCCACGTCTGAGAAATCGGAATTTTTCAGATTTTTTTTCTTTTTTCTTCCCAAGCAATCTGCTAATGGAGGTGAGAAGGCGGCACGGGGCGTTCTCGGCTGCCGCTGTCAGCACTGGGTAATGATGTGGGAAAGTTGGCACCTCGCGGTAAACTGTGAACCTCCAGGTATCCCCGAGCGAGCGAGCGCGCGCCTGCGCCCCGCTGCCCTCTGGCAGAGGGGCCCGTGCCTCGCCTGCCCCCGAGACGGGCAGGCGGGTCTGTTCCGGGGCTGGCTTGGCCAGCAGCCTCGGAAATCTATTATGGGACCCCAGAGTTCCCCCTTGTTTAGAACCAGAGGAGACTGACAGCTTTGAGTGACAGGAAGGGCCGCGGAAAGCAAGGGAGCGTGTTTCCATTTTTGAAGCGGCGCTGCTTCTCTCGGGGCGCACGTGGGCAGGGCCTGGGAGGGCCGCTGGGACCAGGGCTCCTGCGAGCAGGCGGCCTCCCCGGCCCCCCTCCTCCGGCCGGGCCGCCCCCTGCCCACCTGCGGCCCCCCACCTCTCCCCTTCTTCCCCGGGAGCCCGGGCCGCACCCTCTTGGAGGCCCCCCCTGCCTTGTCACTCCCAGGATGGATGAGCCAGGGCCACAGCACGTCCGCCAGGCACTCGGCACGAATCCCCCCAAACCCCAGAGGTCATCCACGCCGCCCGCCCTGTCGCTTCCCATCACTGGGCCTGTCCATCTTGTCTCCTCAACACCCCGAATCCAGCCAACTCCCCGGCCCACAGCCGGCCCCGCCGCTGAAAGGGAGATTTTGTGGACATGCAGGGTGGGTGAGGCCCGCAGATCAGGGGGAGGTGGTGGCCGTGGAGAAGACAGCTTGTCGCGGTTCCCGGGGAGGGGTGCGCGCCACGCAGGGCCGAGGGGGCGGCACCAGCGCCCGTCAGGAGGCAGAGGGAGCGGGGAAGAGCGCGCACCACCCGAGACTCCCGGCCGTGACCCAGAGGCGAGGTTCGGGGCTCCGGCCTGCCTCACAGCCCCTTCCTTCACAGGACTTTATTTTTAGCAGAAAAGCGGACGGAAAGACGTAGTTGCCGCAGCTTTTGAACGAGTCAGCGAGTCACACACCCGGCCGTTCAGTAGGAAATCTGCGGGAAGAGCCGGCCCACCGCGGGGCCCTTCCCACCAGCGGGTCGGGAGCCACGTGCTTCTCGCGCACCTGCTCTGGCCGAGACGCGGGGCATGGGGTGGGGGAATGAGGTGGACAGCGGCCGCCCTCGGGGCTCGCAGCCGCAGACCCCGATGTCATGACGGTGAGGTTAGCAGGACGCACGCCGGGTCTGGGGTGTCGCCCCGGGCCTCCTCGGCCCGTGAGCATCTGACGGGAGGAAATGGAGTCAGGGGGTCGGGCGGGGGCTGTGACAGAGCAGTGACAGGGACATGGGGGGCCAATGAACCTGATCAGGCCCCGCGAGCGAGCGTTTCTCCCCAGGGCCCCGCGCCTGTGCAGCCTCCAGCTCTCAGACTCTCTCTCCCCCCCTTCTCTCCTTCTGCAAGTCCTGAAGCGAAGCGATAACCGGGATGCCGCCGCGCCTGGCTCCGCGTGTCCCCCCAGCCACCTTCCTGGGACTCAGATCCCCTCCAGGCCCATCGGGCTCCGGCAGCTTCTTATCTCCCGCTTCCCAGGGCCCTGCTCATGCAGCCCAGTGCGGGCCCCTGGGGCCCGTGCTGTGCCCGGCCCCGGCCCTCCCTGGCCTGCTGCCTGCTCCAGCCGGGGCCGGGTCCCCCACCAGGATGACCTGCACTTCCATGTGGACGTGGCGGGGGCGGGGGAGGTTCCAAGGCCCAGGAATTACAGAGACGGGGAGGGAAGCCCTGGCCCCCATGTCTGCCAAGGCTCGACCCCTCTGTCGAGGCGCAGAGGGTGAGCTGGGGGTCCAGGGTCAGCGCGGCCCCCCCCCCACTGTCTACTGGCCCCGTCGCTCTCCACTGAAGGCCCCGTCTCTCCCGGGCACCGTGACAGGAGGCCATCGGGATTCGAGAAGGATCCCGGCAGCTGTGGCCATTAAGATAAAAGTCGCTCTAATGACGCGCGCAGCGTGATTTAGTTCTGATATCTTAATTTAATTGGATTTTTTTAATTAAGAAAAAGACCCATAATCTTGCGGGCACTGGGCCGGCGCTGCCGTTTCATACGTTACCCTCTGAGGGCCACAGAGAGCCCGGGCCCCCCTGCCCGAGGCCATGGCGACTGCGGGAAGAGGGACGACAACGGAGCCTGAGACCCGAGGCGGACAGGGAGGTCAGAGGCCGCTCAGGGGGCAAGGTCGCGATTCTGCCAACGTCCGCAGCTCAGGAGGGGGTGGCAGATGTGCCCATGGGCACGGCCGCCCCCTGCCCCCACGGAGAGGGCCCCGAGCGGCGGCTCTCGGGGGCCGTGGCCCAGTCTCTGCCTCCCCCGCCCCCCGCGAGCCTCCTGCCTCCCGTCTGTCGCTCGGCAGCCCTGTCCTTCTCAAGGTCACAGCAGCTCTCCCAAGCCCCATCTCTTCCCAGGAGAGGGAAGCCGGGGGGGGGTCCCTCCTGCCGCCCGCCCTCATCGGCTGCCATGGCCCCCCAGCCTGCCGCCCGCCCCCGCGGGGCCCTGGCCGCCGGAGGCTGCCTGCTGCGGGTGATGGATGGTTTACCAATAGGAGTGGGATGAAGTTTTAATGGTGTCAGATTAGAGGATCGGGGCGCGGAGGGGGGCGGGCAGCTCGGCTGCTGGCCTTCGTGTGCTCCCCCTGAGCAGAGCCTGGCGCGGTGCAGGGCCCTCGCCCCCCACAGGCCCATTGGAGGGGGCGAGGTCCCGTCCTGGAGGGTTCCCGAGTCGCCAGGCGTGCTCGGAGCCCGCCTCATCACGCAGCCCCCACCCCAGAGCTCACGAGCGTGGCGCCCTCGGCGAGGCGTGAGCCCAGCCCACCCCGGGTCTACGCAGAGCCTCCAGCCTCCGGGAGGTGCAGGGACAGACACGGCCGGGGGGCCCGGCTGGCAGAGTCCTGGAAGGACGCAGTCGGGTTGTCAGCGCGTGTTGGGTCGTGGGGAGGTTCTTGGTGAGAGACTGGCCTTCCGCTCTGCCCGGGAGAACATGGTTTTCCCGTCGTCTGCGGGGTTCTTTGTTCGTCACCGCTTATTCCCTGCCACGTCGTCGGTGACTCGGGGCCCAGGCTGCTGGTGGCTGTGAGCAGGGATGTGACCTCTGGCTGCGAGAGGGTGACCCGCCTCCTCTGTCCTTGAAGGGGTTTTGGGGCCCGCCTCGGGGTCCCTTGTCCCCGGGAGGGAGAAGGGACCAGGGCCTGAGTGTCTACAGGCCCGCATGGGGACCGGCCACCACCTCCTGCAGCCCCCACGGCCCCTCGCGTCCCCTCTCGTCCCCTGAGGCTCTGGACACACACACATGTGGCTCATCCCGTAGCCCAGGCTCCGGGCTCTGAGCCCACAAGGGAGACGGGCTGAGCGGAGACCAACAGTCGCCCGCCGGTGACCCGCGGGGGTGCGGACAGGGAGCCAGGCCCAGGACGTGAGCTGTCCCATCCCTCTGGGCTCAGTCCCGGCCTCCATGAATGAGCCAGGCCCGGAGGATGCACTGCCGTGTGGGCCGGGACAAAGGCCCAGGCTCCGGAAGCCGGCCATTAGGGCCCTCGGGAGCATGACCCGGTGGATGGGGTCTAAGGTCACCGATGTGCATTTCGGCAGGTTTAAGACCCAGGGTCACGCCCGCCCCTACGTACCCCGTCGGCTCGCTCCTGAACCTGCCCAGGAGTGTTAGTCCAATGCGCCTGCCGGTGCCCTCTGCAGTGTCGGGGGGACAGTGGGACACGGGCCGGGCAGTTTGCTGGGAAGAAAGCAAGGGGCAGGCTGCGGGCTGGGGCCTAGAGAAGCAGGGCCAGGCAGGGCTGGAGGGGACCAGAAGGAGGGTTGGGGCGTTGACCTCACTATGGCCACCCACCTGGCCTGGGGGGCAGGACCCTGTCCATGTGGGTGGCTGGCGCCTGTGCCTGATAGGAGCTGCGCGGGACAGCGTGGGCGCCGAAAGCCGCACCGTCCACTTCTGGGGTGACACCGGCCACGGCATTTCACGTTTGTGCCTTCGAGAAAGGCCAGGCACACCCCAGGCGGGGCCAGGTGCTGGCTGGGGGTGGACAGGTGGGAAGTGAAGGGCACCCCTCCCCACTCTCCCCCAGCCAGGCTGGCGGTGGGGGGGCCCTGTCTGGCCACAGCAGCTGGTCATCGATCGCCTCCGGCCGCTCTGCCATCTGCTCGGCCGCCAGAGCTGAGGTCAGCACTGTCAGAGGAGCCCCCAGAGGCCCGCTGGGGCGACGCATGGGCCGAGGAGCGGGCGGCCAGGCTGGTGGGCAGCAGCCGCATGGCCCAGGGCTTCTGGTCCCCGTCGCTTGGCACCAGAGGGGATCGGCTGCCCAGCCCTACACTGCAGGGACACGGGACAGGACGTCTGAGATGGGCGTGGTCCCTCCCTGACCCTGGAGCAGGCCCGGGCTGGGGTGGGGGCTGATGGGTGGAGCAGTGGAGACTGCAGGCCCCTCACACAGAGCGCCCCAAAGCAGAGCCAGCTCCACCGGGCAGTGGCTCGGCGTGCAGGGCCCTTCGGACACTGCAACGTGGAGGCCACCACGGCCTTCGCAGGACCCCCTGGCTACAGCCTGCGGGTCAGAGAGACGGCACCCTAAGCCCTGCCTGCACCCCGGCCCGGTGAAGGACACCATGGTGGATGCCCCGTGTCCCAGGCCCCACGGCTCTCCTGGCCTGCCTGGGGCCGTGTCCTCCTCAGGAGAATGAGCCAGCTCAGGGGACAGCCCCAGGGAGGGGGCGGGGGGGCTCAGACTTTCCCCCTCAAAGGGTCGTGGCCAAGACGAGGCTCAGAGGAAGCCTCGTGCCCCGGGAGAAGGCCTCGCCGCCTGTGCTGGGAGATGAGCAGGTCACAGCCGAGCTGGTCCCGAGGTCTGTGCCCGCCGCCCCCCCGCAACCTGCTAATGTAACCAAAAAAGAAAACCCGTCAAGGAACGTGCGTTAGACCGCTGTCCCCGCATGTTCTGGGTGTCCGCCCGGCCTGGACGTGGAAAGGCGCTGAGCTGTCTAACTCAGCCCCTCCCCACCCGCGCCGCGGAGGGGCAATGCTCAGGCTGATACCAGCGGCGGCAGCAGCCTCAGACGGGCAAGGCCACGCGGTCTGGGTGACTGAAGCTCCGTTTGCCACCAGCTCGAACTTCTGCCCGCCGCTCTGCCCGCGCGCCCCCTGCCCCGGCGCGCCCAGCGCCCTCCGCCGCCACCCGGACCCCCGACGGGTCGTCCTGACTCCCCTGTCATGCTGCCGCGCTTCCCAGGATGTTATCTCTCCTGCTGCGGAGGTGTCACCTGCTGCCATGGGCAAAGATGCCCGAGATGTCGCGTGATGTTGTTCAGATGGCTTATCTGACTCCGAGGCGACGCGGGGGAGGCCCGGGGTGCCCGTATCTGCCGTTAATCCTCCGAGACCAGCCCGTCCCCCGCCTGCTTCTGGCTTTCTGTCCCCCAGGACCACGGGGAGGCAGGAGCTGGCCCTTTAGCTGCAAGCCCGCTTGCCTGCGGGCGGTGGATGTCCCCTCCCCTCCCTGAACCGGCCTGTGCTTCGGGTCTGGGGTTACGGGGAGCTCCAGGCCCGCCCACTGAGTGCCAGGCACCGCTCAGAATTCCAGAGAGACCCCGGCCCGGCCGCGGCCAGGCCGCGGAGCCCTCCTTAGGGCCCTCAGGCTGTGTCGCACTTAACAGGTCTCTTCCCCTCTCAGCCTCAGTCCCTTCGCCTCCGTGAGGGGAGGGGCTGAGGGGCTGCGATGAGGACAGAGTGTGGGCAGGGCCAGCTCGCTGCGAACCGTGAGGAAGGACTAGGGGGTCGTCCGCAGAAGGGGCGCCGACCGGGCGTGCAGGTTCTTAAGCTCACACCGGCCGCCAAGGGGCAGGCAGAGCTGCGACGGGCAACGGGGCTGCGCACTGGCCGGCTCCCAGCAAGGCTAGGACCAAACGACGTGGTCGGCACTGGTGGTGGCCGGTGAGCAGGCAAGGAGTGGGCGGGGGCTGTTGGCACCGGCGGCCCCCAGCGGGCCTGGGCCGGCTGCTTCAGAAGCACCTCAGGAACCAGTGGAAATGTGCACCCCCAGGCCCCGGCCGCAGAGCCTGGCAGGGGCCCTGGAGCCCGTGGAATCACACACCGCTCGGGCGATTCCCACGGGCTTGCGCGTCCGCTCTGTGCATTCACCCTGGCCTCGCCCGCCACCCGCTGGAAGGTGAGGGCGACATCCCGTCCCTAATGCGCTGCGTGGGGCCCCAGCCGAGCTCTGCCGCCCTTACCTGTGAGGCCGCGGGTACAACCACTGCTGCTCGGTGCCTGTTTCCACGTCAGTAAAACGGGAGACAGGCTGTCACCCACCTAATAGGGTGCTGCGAGGATTAAGCGAGCTAAGACGTGGAGAGTTCTCAGAACATCGCCTGACAGATGTGGAAGGTGATCGATACGCACTGAACGTCACCCTCATCTCCATCATCACTACCATCGTCATCACCACCATCACCATCACCCTCATCATCACCACTATCATCACCACCACCACCACCACCATCACCACCACCACCACCACCACCACCACCACCACCACCACCACCATCACCACCACCACCATCATCACCATCATTATCACCACCACCATCACCACCACCATCACCACCATCACCACCACCATCACCACCACCATCACCACCACCATCACCACCATCACCATCACCATCGCCACCACTATTGCCCCGGCACCACCCAGGAGCAGACAGCGTGCCCTGGATCCCAGGCCCTGCGGCCACCACACCGCGCCTCCTCAGTCAGGAAACACGCAGCGAGCAGTCCACTCAGCTAGCTGCCCAGCCTACTCCTTCTCTTAACGGTAAAGTTTCTGAAATCACGTGCCTATTTCTCTACCTTACTGAAGTCAGTAAGTACATCAGTTGAAATCGTCTTTTGCTTTGATAACTCGGGGTCCTGTGAGGCCCCAGGGCCACCTTCCTAAGCTCCTCTAGTGGCACCGTGTGGACCCTGAGGCTCCCGGCGGGACCGGCTGCCCCTCACTCTGCCTCTGTCCTCTGACCCAATCTTAAATTCACCCGGGAGAGCTTCTTTTCCCCTAGCTTCTGGTTCTGATCCTTGATGAGATGTAACCGTCCTCGGCAGCTCTCCCATGGTTTGCTTCCGGTCGTTTACACTGTAGTATGAATTAGGGCCCTTTTGGAGAGAATTGGATGGACTGAGTGCTGAGGGGCCGAGAGGGTGGGGAGAGAAAGAACGGAGAGGGGAAAGCGGGGGCAAACTCCTGCCAGCCTGCACGTCTGCTGAGAGCTAGCCCGGGTGTGGGGTGTCGGGGTAGGAATTTGGCTGCGGGTGGCCTGGAAACTGTCTGACATTAGTTTTCAATTAAGGTGTCCCTCACAGAACCAGGCCTGTAAGTGCTCAGCAACAGTTCGCGCCTTCCCCACCCCCTCTGCCGTCTGGAAAGACAAGGAAGCTTGCTAAAGGCGGAAGAAAATGCCAGACGAAAACAAAGGGCCTCGGGGTGGCCAGGGTCTGGTCTGGCGAGAAACCAAGCGTGAGCTCCAGTTACTTGGGCAGATGTCTCCCTCCCTTCCATCCTCCCTCCCTCCCTCCCTCCCTCCCTCCCTCCTCTCTCCTTCCTGTCCCCCCACCCCACCCCCGGCCCAGTCCTTCTGGAGAGCAAGGCAGCTGGTGTCTGGACCCGTCCCTGCCTCCCTCCCGCCCCGAGTGCTGCCAGGAAGCAAAGTCTTCGTTCCGAGCCGTGTTCGTATGTCTAGTTCCGAGGGGTTTCTTCCTGGGCAGGGCCTTAAGTCCTGGCACCAGGCAAGCCCGGCGCAGTGGCTCGCGGGGTTAGCGCCCCGCATGCAGGTGGACGGAAGCCGAACAGGAAGGGTCTGAAGCCACCCACTTCCCAGGGACCCCACTCTCCCAGGCCACCAACGCCCTCGGTGCTGAGCCGCACGGGGGCGTGGACAAAGCCCTCTTTAGGCGTGCGTGGCCCTCCCGCGAGGGCCTTCGTTGTTCCCGTTTTGGGGTGAAGGAAACTGAGGCTTCGGCAGGTGCGCGTTTGGTCAGCTGCAGGCTGGGGGCCTGCCTTTGACCTTCCCTGCCTCCTGGGCAGGCGCTCTGTGGCCTTGGCGGGACGGGGGCGTTGGCCCCAGTTGCCAGAACAAAGTCCCGCAGATCAGGGGCCCTGAACGTGGGAACGTGTCGTTTCTCAGGTCGGAACCAGAGCCTGAAATCACAGAGCTGCCGGGCGGGTTCTTTCTGGAAGCTCTGAGAGGGAACCCCCAGGCCTCTCGGGCTCCCGCTGTCCGCCAGGAGCCCGTGGCTCCCTGGCTGGGAGCCGTGCGTCTCTAAGCTCGGCCTCCATCCGCACCAGGCCTTCTCCCTGTGTGTCTCCCCTTCTAGAAGGACCCCAGGCACTGGCCCTTGGACCCGCCTGACCCAGCGTGACCCCCCTCTCTTAACCGGTCAGTTCTGTAAAGAACTTATCTCCGGATAAGGTCAGGTTTTAAGGTTCCAGGGGGACATGGATTTTGTGGGGACACTGCTTAGCCCAGCGCACCAGCTAAGCGGCGACATCTGCATTCCCGTGGGGGTGGCACCACTGGGGGAGAGGAAAGCTAAAGGGAATCGCCTTGGGTGGGCAGGTGCTGCCCGCAGAACAGGTGACCACGTGGTCCCAGCGTCCCCGGTGGACGAGCCACGAGGGCGGTCTCCACACCCACCCCCAGCTCCTGGGAGCCCCTCCAGGAAGCCTGCAAGCCCACCCAGGCCAGGGGCCCGGTCTGACCACCTCCAGGGTCCAGAGAGGGCTCCGGCGCCCAGGCAGGCGTCCACAGCTGCAGGGCCACCCAGGTACTGACGGGAGAGGACATCGCGCCGAGTGCTGAGCTCTGAGCCTCAGGCTGGGGGCTGCCAGCCGGACCCCTCAGTGTGGGAAACCGGCCTTCAAGCAGACTTTTCCCGACGTTACTAATTACGGGGGAACCAGGGCAGCGTGTGGGCAGAGCTGGAGAGGACAGAGCCGGGTCCGGGCCCCTGGTGAGTGAGCCGTGGCGCTGGGGGACGCGTGGGCCTCGTTTGCGGGGCCCGGGGTGTGCGGGGGACGCTCCCTGGCCAGCTGAGCAGAAAAATAAATTACCTGAGGGGCCGACTCGAGCCAGTCATTTTGCCAGCGAAGCTCTGAGAGCTCGCGCCGAGCACAGCCCCGATCGATGCGCCTCTATTTTTAACTCCGGGGCCAGCGGGGTCATCTTTCGGGGGGAAGGGGGTGTTTACTCAGCTCCCTCCCGGCATGGCTGGGTTCCCGGGCAGCCCTGCCCGCCCTCAGCCCCCTTGCCTTTCCCGGGAAGGTCGTCGGACTTGGCAGGAGGCGGCAGAGAGAGGCGAGGGGTCAGGTCGGCCCAGATGGGGCCCGAGTTCCCAGCTCCCTGGTGACAGCCAGCGTCGTGCCCGCTGCCACCGTCACGTCACAGGCCCCGGACCCACCGGCTCTCGGCTTACTCAGGCCCCGGGGAGGGGCACTAGGAACTCAGTGACAGTGCCCACAGCACCAGGTTGCCCTCTGGGCCGTGGCTTCGTGCCCGTCCCCTGCCCCTCCACACTCGGGCTCCCTGACCGAGCAGGATCCTGCCCCTCTCCCTGCCCCTGTGGCGTCCCCTGTAAAGTGGGCCCAGTTATGGCGTGCGCTGCTCCCTCAGCACGCAGGGGCAGCTCGTGCAGTGACCCGCCCAGGGGGGTGGCCCTGTCGCTGGCCAAGGGCTATGACATCGCTTGGTTATCCTTTGCCAAGCCCCACGGCCCTGGGAGCGGGGATTCAAGCCCAAGGCCACGCGACTCAGTAGCCTCTGCGCTTGACTCGCCTCCGTGCTGCCCCGTCAGTCCCTGGGGACGGACACCTGGCTGCTTCCAGCGCGACAAAGCCACGCGCGCCAGGCCGACACGGAGGGAGGCGGCTCAGGCCTCGTTCTGGGCTGAATCCCTCCCGCTCGTTTGAGGCAGGATCGGGTCGACGGCCCATGGGCCCGGTGCTCGCCAACAGCCGTCGAGTGTCGAGCCCCGGGCCAGGCAGAGGGAAATGGGAGCTCGAAGCTGCCTCTGCCTCCGCCTCTGAGGACCCCGGGGTCTCGGCCAGTCGCCTCCCCTCCCACAGCCTCAGTTTCCATCCAGCAGAACGAGGGAAAATAGGGTTCCTCACTTTGGGGTCCGGGCTCTGCCCTGCCCGGTGGGCAGTGTCTGGCGCCGGCGTCGGCAGGGGAAGGCGCGGCGCAGCCGTCGTCGCCTGTTTCTTGTGCCCATCCTCCAGTCTGCGCCCCCCGGACACCTCAGGGGGGCAGGTGGCAGCCGAGCGATCGAGGCGGTGGCGCGGGGAGACGGGCCTGACTGCAGGGAGGCTCAGCCTCCGGTACCAGGGACAGCGAGCACCGCGGGGTGCAGAACGGGGCCCCGTCGCGGACAGTGTTGGACGCAGGCGCTGCTGTTTGGAGGACGAGCCCTAGGGAGCCAGCGACAATCCCTGGGCGGGAGCGTGGCGCCACGGAGGCCGTATCGAGGGAGGTCAGGGACGCGGAGGACCCGCCAGGGCACGGAGGGGAGCATGAGGGATGACCAGTTGCCAATACTGGCACTTGCCGATGAGGCTGCGACTCACGGCTCCGCAAGCGGAGACTCTGGGCTGCGCTTCGGGGGCGCTGAGAGGACGCAGCCGCCCCAAGGCTGAGCGATGCGAGGAAGGACCCGCCAGGCCGGCCTCGGGGGTCCCGGCTGGGAGGTCCTCAGATCCCTGTCACCTCGGGCCGTCTGGGCAGTGTCCCCCACCCCCAGGCGCTCCTGAAGCACACCTGTGTGCAGGGCCGGGGTGCCCACAGGCTCGAAGTGCCCCCAGTGGCGTTTTTATGGATTCTGAGATAAACCAGCCTGATGGAGACGCCTCGCCCCTCCCAGGCTGCCTCCCCGGGAGGGACCAGGGCCACAGGCATCTCCAGCATCTCCTTGTCACTGGCGCGAGCCAGGGTGCCCCCTGCTGCTGGCTGGGCCCACAGGAACCCCACCTGCTTCGGCCGCTCCCACCACTGGCCCCCCCGGAGGCAAGCCCCCTCCGCAGACACAGCCTGGGATTGCGTCTGGAATATGAGATGCGGGTTTTTCCTTTTTTAAATTAGGTTCCTTCCTCCCTGGAAATGCTCCTGGTGGTGCCAAAACGGCCTGACCTTCTTTATGCCCACACCAGCCTGCCCGTTTTTTAAATCGTCTCCGAAGGCCTTGGTCGAAAGCGAAGGTCAGCCGCGCTTTCTCCCTGAGGGTCGGCTGGGCCGTCCCGCCTGGCGGGCGGTCCCTGCCCTGATGCCTCCGCTCCGTGGCGGGAGAGCCACCGCCCCTGACGGCCCTGTGCCCTGCGGGCCGAGTTCCGACAAACTCGGTTTCCAAAAGCAGGTGCGGGCGCCGGATGGGGCGTGTGGACCATGGTTTGCCGACCCCAGGCCCAAAGCATCGTTTCCAAAACGGCATTTCAGGGTTATTTTCCGTCCCACAAAGACGGGGTTCCAGGCTCAGGTGACTGTGAGGAGCACTGGGTAAAACAGGCTTGACAGGTTTTCCCCAAAACCCGTCAGCATCACAGAGAACCCCGGCGGGATCACGGGCACGCCTCCCGAACCCGTCTGGCCGTGGGGCCCTAGTTCCCAGCAGGACCCGGCAGCGGCTTTGTGTGCTTCCCCCACGCCTGCTCTCATCTCTCTCTTTTTCTTTATTTTCTACGCCCACAGCACCCGGGCTTCCCAGGGGGTCTCCCATCCAGGTACTAACCAGGCCCGACCCCGCTTAGCATCCGAGATCAGTCGGGATGGGGCACTTCGGGGCGGCGTGGGCACAGATGCTCAGATCTCTCTTGAAATGGTTTAGGAAAAGTCACTAAGGAAACCTCGGTGGTCGCACCCAGCTGCTCCCTAACTCCCAGGCCTCCCGGGGGGGCGGGGACAACAGAGGGGTGGGCTGCTGCAGAGCCCTGTGCGCATCTGGGACCCCCACTTCACAAGGAGAAAGCCGAGGCCCTGGGTCTCCCAGCGGGACCAAGGACTGAGCCGTGTGTGGCCACCTCCCTGCGTCCTCGCCCTGGGACCCACCTCAGGGAGGCTCCTTGCCCCTCACCCAGGGCCCACACAGCCACCTGCCTTCACGGACAGGGTGCCCAGCACACAGGGCATGCACCCAAGTTGCTCCTGGCTCCATGGCGACAGACGGCCACGGCCCCATGGAAACGCGGCAAGGAATTCAGAACGTCCCCCAGCCCCCGGGTGGGGCTCCCCCACCAGCACCCCCTGCCCCGGGGGGGGGGGCGCAGCCAGCAGGCTTCGCTCAGCCTTCCCACCTCAGTGAGCACGGAGCCTCAGGTGGATAAAAGGAGCAACAGGTGTCAAGGGCTGTCGTCCGCCATCGAGGGGCCAGCCTGAGACCGGGTGCTGAGGAGAGAGTGGCAGCGGCTGGGGACTGAGAGGGGCTGTGCCCGGGGGAAACCGAGCCTGTTCTGGGGGCACCTGGGCTGACCTTCAGTCCCTGACTCCCCAGGACAGGAACAGGGCACCCAGCCAGGGAGTGACGTGGTTGCTGTCCCTCGTGCGGCCCGCAGAAGTCAGAGCAGCTTCCAGAAGGAAGGCCGGTCCGTGCCGTGACCAGCAGTCACGGCGGCGGCCTCGATGGGGCCCTGACATCGGGGTGTGGGTCCTCGTCACCTCACACACAACGCAAGGAGGAGGCGCGGTCATCTCCCGACGTTGCCTGGAGACGAGCCAGGGTGGAGAGAGGTTCGGGATCCTCCGGGCTCCTACCTGGCGGTGGCAGAGCCAAGATCCCGGTTCCGACTGTTTTGCTCCAAAGTCCGTTTTCCTGGACTCTCATCACCGGCTTGGATGCCGTTTTGGGGTCTGGGACGTGGCGGTCAGCTCCCGGGCCATTTCTGAGCCAAGCGCGGGACTGGGACCGGAGCGTGCTGGGCCGGGAGAGGCCGTCCCTGCCCTGGGGGCACGAGTCTGAGAGAGGAGACACAGGGCATGGAGGCAGCAGAGGTTTGGGGCGCAAGTTAGTCCGTTCAGACCAGGTGGGGAAGGCTCCGCCGGGGCTGCCTGGGGGTGACATCGGGCAGGACCTTGGGGGCTTTCAAGTGAGACGGAGGGGTTTTCCAGACGAAGGGCCTGTGGATACGGGAACCCGGGGGCGGGGGCAATGTCGGGGCAGCGGGGGGGGGGTGGTGCACAGGGAGCCATGAAGGGGTCGCATGACCAGCGTGCCCCGCCTCAGCGTGCCAGACACCACGGGAGCCACAGCGACTGGCGGCCCTTCTCCCGTGGGCCGGGTGGCAGACAGAGCACCCGCACGGGGAGGAGCCACTAACAAGGGTGGCCCACGCGGGTGACACAGCTGACCGCGTTTGGGAATCACGCGAGCTCCCCCGGGACCTCAGAAGGCCCCGGGTGGGGGACATGCGGGCAGGGGACGGTGCGACCAGATGGAAGTGAGGAGAGCGGGGCCTCACAGGGACGAGGGGGGAGGCGAGAGGGTGTGACCGGGGAGCTGGGCTTCGTCTGGTGACTCTGCGTTGGGTCCCTCGTCATGGCCTCCGAAGGGCCTTCGGACTGTGTGCCGATGCCAGGCCCGGGCGCCGGCCCGCAGGCTCACCCCGGCTTCAGGCCGCTGTGTCAGGGACTGAGGACCCCGCTCGTTCCTGGTGACGGCAGTGGCTGCCGTGCCTGCAGGCCCAAGGTCCTGGCCCCTGGGCCCGAGGGCCGACCCCGGGCCAAGCCTCATGCAACCCCCCCCCGGGCTCCACGAGTCTGGTACCCCCCACCCAGCGTCTTCCAAACCCCCTGCCCGTCGCAAGCCGCGTGCACAGCGGTGCCCGGGGAGACGGTGGGGAACGCCACATCTGGACCGCGTGACCTCGGGGAAGCCACATAACTGCCGAGCCTCAAGTTCCTCATCTAGAAATTGGGGAGACCCGTGGAAGCTGCCTCGATGGGCCGCCGAGGAAACAGGGCGCTGAGCAGTGCTCGGGACCCCGGGGCCCAGGGTGCTGGGAGCCAGCGGACGTGCGTGGGCCCGACAGACCCTTCCACCGCGTGTCCAGAGGCATGATCGAGGCTGGGGGCGCCCTGCCAGGGCCAGGCCGGGCCAGGCTGCGGTTCCTGGGCGGCCCAGGGAAGGCAGGCGCCCCCTTTCCTCCCCGGGGGGCCCAGACGGCCCTCGCCTGGGTGTTGCTGGTGCCTCTGGTGCCACCGGGTCCTCGGCTCTGTCCCCCCACCCGCTCGGGGGGCTCCCGCCGGCATCCCACAGGGGTTGCTCTCGGATGCAGCCTTTTTCCCTGGCTCCGACGGGCCCTGGCCCCGAGCTCGTAGGCTCAGTCGTCCTTCCGATGTGGCTCAGTCCCCGGCAGCTTGCTTGGCGCTCAGGGCCGCTCCCCGGCCCGCGGTGATGCTCTGCGCATCGCAAAGCCACTGCGGCCGGGCCTCTCAGGCGGAGAACATCGAAACGCTGATTTATCTATTTGTTTTGCAACCAGCACTCGCGGCTTCATTACTGGGTTCCCCGGGGACACCCTCCCACACACTCGAATTGGAAATTAACTCTTTTTACCGAGGAAGGGGCGGCGATGGGGTTTTAATTTGGAGAGAACGCAGAGGCGATGGCCGGGCCGGGCGCCAGCACACAGGCCAGGCCGCCCAGGCCAGCGCCTGGGGGGCCGCAGAGGGAGCCACCGGCCAGCCCCTCGGAGGCCGGCCGGGCCGAGCACGGCCACGGCCCCGTGGGGACACCGACCCCGCGCCCTGGGCGAGTCCCCCACCCTCCCTCTGGTCGGTCAGTAGCCTGTCGCTGCGAGTTTTCTGGAAGAGAAGGCGCGAGCGCCAACTGGCTCGGAGCTGGTTTCCAGCTCTGTGCTGGGGGCTCGGAGCAGCCCTGCTCGGCGGTGCCTCAGTTTCCTCATTTGTCCCGTGCTGTGGGGTGAAGCGAAGCCGCCCAGCCCGTGACAGGGGACAGGGTGCCGTGCAGCCTCCAGGCTGGGGTCTACACCCCGGGGCCACAGACCCAGGCTCCTCTGTCCCATGTCAGCTCTGCCCCCGGCTCCTGGGGCAGACTCACCTGAGGAGGGAGACGCCCTTCCTGGTCGCACCTGGAGGGGGTGGGGGGTCCCACTCCGTCCTCACACCACCGAGGGTGGGGGTGTCGCAGCCCCGCGACATCACAGAGGAAGCAGCAGGGGCTCAGCGGGCCTCAGCGCAGCTGAGCCAGGGACCAAGGCTTTGAGGCCCGAGCTCCCCGGTGGACAGAGAATCCCAATAGGGACCTGGACGGGGGTCCCCATACTGCTGCGGGGGAGGCAGGGGAGGCAGTTGCAGGGACCGGAGGTGTAGATACTTCAGGCTGAGACCTATGATGTCCCTAACCACCGCCCGCCCCGTCGTAGCCTGCTTTGCCGCCCCCACACACCCGCCACCGGCTCCCAGGAAGGGAGGGACACAAGGGCCGGGAGTCGTTCCTGTCCCCAGGCCACCCCGTCTGCATGCCTTCCCACCCCCAGCCAGCTCCCGTGTCTGATGAGATGGGAAAGGGGTCCCGGGCAGGAACAGGGCAGGGAGAGCCTCAAGTGGGCCCCCGCCCGCCCCCCAGTCTCAGGGGCCCTCGGAGCCTGCGGCCTGACAGGCCCGCAGTCTGTCCACACCCGGCCTGGCCCCTGCAGGGGTCTCTGCCCGGTCCCGCGGAGGCCCAGGGCGGGCTCTGGCCCGGCCCCCTGTCCAGAAAGGGCGCATCGTCCCCCCCGGAGCACTGAGGATCCATCTAAACCCACCCACTCGGAGCGGGGGGCGCGTCTGTCCACCCGCCGGGGCGCCGGCTGCGCCCCCGCAGCTCGCACCGGCTGTGATTTCCGAGCCGAGTACCTTCCGGAGTTATTTAGGAGGCTCTTCCCGCTTTCCGCATTTCACTGATACGTTTCTAAATTATACACTAAACGGGCCAGGGTGAGGCATGCCTCACAGCCTCCCCGCGTCAGACCCGATGCGGCTTCGTCGTCTGCCGCCCCGCGTTTACACGGTGGAGGGGAAGCGCCGCGCGTCCATCCATCTTCGCGCTCAGTGCCCGGAGACGAGCACCTCAGCCAGGCCCCCTCGGCTTCTGCGGGGACCCCTGCTCCTTGGTGTTCCCCGGCGGGCTGGGCCCGGAGGGGCCCCCCTCCCCGCCCCCCCAGGGAAGGGTCGTGAGGACACAGAAGCCTCCGCAGGGAGCAGAGTGGGAAGGGCAGGCTCGGAGATCTTAAAGGTGCTTTTCCTGGGAGGAAAGTGCCTCCAGGGGACGTGAAAGGCACCAGCACCTCCTCACGCCAGGGAACACGCCCTGACCCCCCGACCGTTCGTGCTGTCGTCTGTGTTCGTTCATCCACGTGTGCATTCCCTGAGCCGTGGCAGCTGCCTCTGTCCTAAGTGGGCCCTGCGGAGCCTGCCCGCGGCCGGGGACGCTGCCCCAGCTCCCCAGGGTGCTGGGGGAGCCCCTGGAGAGCTGGGGTCCAACAGAAGGATGCAGCCTCCGCCTATGCGGGGCCCCACTGGCAAGGGTCTTCTCGTCCTTTCAGCTTGGAGAAGAAACCCCACCCCTGGGACGAGCCCCAAACCAGCCCAGGGGCAGGAGTCCACGGGGAGTGCTGGCCCGGTGGCTCCCGCCCCAGTCCTGCTACCCCCCAGCCCCCAGAGCTGGCACGGCCCAGGCTCTACTGGGTTAGCGGCAGGGACCCCTGCAGCCTGCAGCCCTCGGCTCCCTGCACAGAAGGCCTGGGCTGACGGCCAGAGCAGGGAGCATCCCCCAGGCCCCGAGGGGGCCAAAGGTCGCCCAGCCTCTACGTCACCCAGGGTTTGGGGGTTCGGCTCCTCTGGCGGCTCTGTGGGGTGGGCTCACGGAGCCCTCACCGCCACCTTCACCACCTGCGTTTTACAGTTGAGGACATGGCGGGGGGGGGGTGAGCTCAAGGCCACGTGGCAGAGCCAGGGGCGGGGGTTCGATCCCGGGGACTTGGACTTTCAAGCCTGACGCGGCACATCCAGGGAGCGCTGCGCACCATGGGGGTCATGCCCTGGCAGAGGAACCCCAGGGCCCCCGGGAGCCTAGGCCAGATGGGCCGCTGCCCCTTCCGGCCGCGACCTGGGCACCCCCAGGCTGGCCCCTGGGTGCCGCCCTCATCAGCCAGCCCAACAGCCTCCAGGCAGGAGACCCACCCCCAGGGGAGAGAAGGGGCGATCCAGCGCCGTGTCCTGGTCATGATCGGGGGCTTGTCCCGCCTGGGGTCGGGCACCAGGGCCAGCCGGTGCCAGGCGCGTGTGTCTTCCTGCCACTCTCGGGGAAGACGAATCGTGCTCGGGTAAGTGCAGCTTAAAATCGAAAACCAGGCAATTTACCTTCCGTCGCTGCTCAGAATCCTGTGCAGCCGGAGACAGTTCGGGAGGAGACTCCCTTCCCCGTGTACGTGTTTCCCATTACCGCGCCTCGCCTCCCCCCTGGGGTGGGGGCTCGGCTGGCGGGGAGGGTGCTGGCTGTGCCGGCATCTCGCACCCCCGCCTCGAAGGAGATCGCCTTTAGGTGCCTCTCCTTGAGGGCCACAGGGCTAAGGGTGCTGGGCCACCTCCTGGCAAAGCCACCCCCTGTTTTATTTGTCCCCAATGCCCGGCCCGGCCGCCCTCAGGTGGAGCAGGGGGATCTCTGCACCTCCCACCCTGCACCCCGCATCCCTCCCACGTGCATGCCCGCAGGTGCGAGCCGTGAGGCCCGCTCCACCCGCATGGAGCAAAGCTTCTGGGGTTGACAGTAGGGGGCAGGCAAGGCCGTGGGGCAGACCCCCAAAGTCCTCGCTTCTAGGGATAATAAGAGGGCTGTTTGCCGAGGTGTGAATGGTTCTCTCCTTGCAAATTTGACACGTCCCTCCAGAGGCCCCTCCGGTCAACGAGGCAAAATACACCGAAGTGATAGTGTCAGCCCAGCTGCCCCGGCCGGGCGGCTGCAGCCCTGGCCCCGTCGTGTTTGATCGGCCCCTTCCGTGGCTGCCGGCACCAGGCCGGGCTGTGGGCAGTTGACGTCCACTCCCCTTGGCTCACCTGGCCCCACGGGAGAGCACGGAGCAGCTCTGCAAACAGGACCCGAGTTTGGGTCCTTGTCCTGGAGGGCTCTACCCTGAATGAACCCCGAGGTCCCCATTAGCCTTGCAGACCGTCCCGGGACTCCCGCCTCCCTGGCCTGGGGGCGAGGGGACCTCTGGCCCCGAAGCCACCATCACTGCCCTGACGACCAGGGCACCCAGGCCCACCTTGGGCCTCTTACATGGGAGTGATGGGTTAGGAGGAAGGAATATTCCACAGGGGCAGGGCTGGGGACCAGGCTGAGGCAGCCTACATGGACCCTGGGACCTCGTCCCCATGTCCCCCAATATGTAACGGGGCCAGTCTGGTTCCCGAGAGGTAAGGGCAGGGAGCCCAGGGACCCTGCACGCAGGACCGCGGCGTGGAACAGTCTGGCAGTGTCGGGGAGCAGTCAGGGCCCCCCTTCCAGTGCTCCCCACCAGGGCCACTGGACACAGACTCCCTCAGCTCCTGACGTGTTGGCACTTCTCGTGTGCACACGGGAAACCGCAGGAACCCGCACGAGAAGCCAGACAACTAGCTACAGAGCGAGTGACCCCAACCCCGGACAGGAAGAGGAGCACGAACCTGGTCTTGGTCCTGCTCTTCCTCCGTCCGGGAAAGAGTAAGCAGGACCCCCCTCCCCCTCCCCGGACTGGAGCACGCGGGGGCGTCTCGCCACCCATCCCGTCCCCTTCCCGGCCCCTGAGGGAGCAAGGACCCCTGGAGGGGCGACAGGCTCCAGGGGAGAGGGTCATTCGTTGCTTTAGACTCGTAGGAAGCGCAGAAGCCGAGCCCCGGGGTCGGGAAGGACGTGCCGATCAATGAAAACAATTTCTTCGCCACTAACGGTCTCGGGCGCCGTGACTGATTATCGGGGAGGGAAGGACTCCCGCGGGCGCGTCCCTTCCGAGGCTGCGCGCAGGGAGTTGTAGCAAGTCCGTGGGGCCGTGAAGTCTGGAACGTGTCCACAGCGCGTCGTGGTAAGACCCTCGGACGCGCCTCCGCGGCGCTCCGGGGCCCCCGGTCCCAGAAACAGTTCGAACTTCTGATCGGGCCATTGTTGGAGCACGTGCCACGGCGAGAAAGGCCTCCCCACGAGAGGCGGGAGGCCCGCGCCACGTCGGAGGGGCCAGCGGCCACCAGGACTCGTTCCGTGACTCCTGCTCTCGGGAAACATCCAGATTTCTCCTCGGGCCAGAAGGCTCCTGCGCCGAGGGCTCCTGCTCCCTGCGCCACCCCCACCCCCGGCCCCCACGGTCGCACCTGCTCCCCTGCCTTTGGTCCTCCGGGCTCCGGCCACGCTGCCTGCAGGCACCCAGGGCCGGTGCAGCTATGTGGCCTTCCTCAGTTTACCTCTCTCTTGCCCGTGGACCCTCCCCACTCCTCCAGCACATTCCCTGGCTCGGGGCCTGCTACACCCCAGCCCTTCAGAGTCGATGGCCCACTTCACAGTGAAAGCACGAGGAATCTCCCGTGAGTGGCGGGACCGGTGACAACTCCATCCTGCGGCCATGCCGTCCGCGCCCTCTAGCTCTGCAGGGCCACTCCTCGATGCCACCGGGGCCGCTGGCTTCTCGCCCCGAGGAGACTCGGCAGAGGCCTGGGTCCCGCTGCCACGTGGGGAATGGCGAGCGCCCAGCCATTGTGCGTGTGTGCAGGGCGGGGACAGCCTGGGGCAGGTCCTACCCTCCTCTGCTCATGCATCCGGGTGTGTTTATCGGGGGGTGTGCCCGGCACAGTCCGAGGCCTGCGAACTGGAGTCCGGGGGGCCCCATGGGAGGAAGCCGACAAGGAGCCACTGAGCAAGGAAACGTGAGACGTCGTAAGGTTTGTGATCGCACCGATCGGGGTCAGGAAGCGACTCGCTGCAGAGGTGGCACTCGAGCCGTGACAGAAGCAGCAAGCAAGCGAGGGGGACAGGAAGGAGGCGGGCGGCAGGCAGCCAGGGACGACCTCCAGGGCCCGGAGGAAGGGCAAGGAGCACGGCTTCTCCTCGAAGTGCGGGGGAGCCTTTGGGACACTTTAAGCAGGGCGGTGACGTGATCCCGTACGTTTTCAAAGCCCCCCCCCGCCCCCGGCCGTGATTGTTATTCTTACCGTTGTCATTGACAAGGACAAACTGTAAAGAGGTCAGAGTGGGGCCGTGTAGACAGCCGGAGATCCGCGCCGGGGCCCAGTGATAGCCCGGTGACAGCAACAGGGCATAAGCGATGGGGCGGGGGAGGAGGACAGAGGTCCGGGATCAGTGTTGAGGCGAGGCTGGCAGAACGGACCCGTGCTGTGCACGTGGGGTTAAGGCAAAGAGAGGAGCCAGGGTGACAGGTGATTCGGCACCGGCACACCTGGGTGGGGGGTGGCGTCTTGTACGCAGCAGAGAAGACGGGGTTCGGGGCGGGCGATGAAGGTGCCCGTGACCTCCCGGCGGACACCCTGTCTTAGACCGTTTGGCATCACGAAGCACGACGGGCGGGGCGGCCTCCAAAGCAGACGTTCGCTTCTCTCCCCACTGGAGGCTGCAAGTCCAGCCTCAGGGCACCCGCAGGGTCCGGGTCCGGCGAGGGCCCGCTTCCTGGGTCAGTGTCTCCTGCCCATGTCCCCACGTGGTAGACAGAGCCTCGGTCTCGCCCCTTCGCATAAGCTCGCCGTCCAGTCCTGCGCCCCACCCTCATCCCCTCATCACACCCTCATCACCTCCCACAGGCCCCGCCTACGAGCACCATTGCCTTCGGGGTCAGGCTTCAACGTGTGGGTTTCAAGGGACGGTTCGGTCCACACCACATGCCAGATATTCAGCGCTGCCAGGGGTCAGGGGTCGGGCGGAGGAGCCAGGACCTGCGTCAGGAACCAGAGAGGCAAGGGCCAGGCTGTGGGGGTCACCCTGGAGGAAAGGATGGGGGCCGAAGACTGAGCCCAGGGACACCCCAACCCTTAGAGCTCATGACAGGAGGAGGGAGGGGAGAAGACAGCGGAGGGGGCCGACTGGCATGGGCACCGTACACGGAGGAAGGGGAGTGTTGGGGGAAGGGGGCCCCCAGGGCTGAGGCCACGCTCCCGCGGGGCTCCCGCCTCACCAGGCGCAGCGAGCACCTGTGTTGCCCAGCAGGTTTGGGGCGACTTGGCAAACCCATCCAGAGCCCACGGGGACCGCATGTCAGGGACGTGCGGAGTGTTTTCGGCAGCTGCAGAGACGCCGAGGCAGGGAAGGCAGAGCCTGGAAGGCAGCCTTTAAAGATACCTGTCCGAGGCCATTAAATCCGCCCCCCCCCGGGGGGGGCGAAACGAGTGCCCCAGGCGGCTCTTCTTTAAACAAAGGAGGTGGGAGGCCACCTCCCCGGTGGCGCTGCAGGATCGATCGGGGGCTGGTTCTGGCTCTGCATCCCGGAGCCCGACTGTTCCAGGGCTGCCCTGTGCCAGCGTGTCCCCTGTCCCCGTGCCTGCCCACCCCCGCGTGTGTGTCACGTGCCGACCGCAGACACCCACCTCCCCACGCTCAGGCATCTCCGTGCCACGGCCGGCCTCGCCCCCCATCCGGGGCGGGCACGGGGCCTGCTCCACACAGGCTGACGGTGCCCACCCCTCACGTGAGTGCTGGGGCGAGGTTTCTCAGGGTCACCCCGCCCTGGCCCGGTCGACCCTGACTTCCATCCTCCTCCGTGGCTGAATTGGCCGTCACCTGCCGGGAACAGCCGGATCTGTCAAGCTCCACGCCACTCGCTTTTATGGGTTCTCCTGGCTTTATTGCCTTTCTCGAAGCAGTGAGGGGCAGCCAGCTGCTGGAGAATCATTCAAGTTGACACGGCTTTTTAGATTTCATTTCCCCCTGCCCGCCCATACCTATGTCTCTATCTGTGCGAGAGAGTGACAAGGTGACAGCGCTCGGTGACTCCCGACGCGGGCAGAGCGCGTGCTCTGGGGGCAGGCTGTGTCCTCCCCCCGCCCCACCCCCACCCTGTGACCCCGGAGCACGAGGGCAGGGAGGCCCAGCCTGGGCCTGGGTCCGATCTCTCCATCTTTTACTCAGTTTCAGCCCCAGGCATTCATTTTTGCGGGCGTCCTTCTCCCTCTTTGTCGCCCCCAAGTCCTGGTCTGCGGCTCGTAACACCACCGACCCCCTCCCCAGGCTTCCCAGTAAACACCAGAACCCGAACCCGTCACCCAGGCAATGGCCTCCAGCAAAGCTGCATTCAAATCCCGCCTCCAGCAACGAGCAGCTGCACTTGACCTTGGGCAAGATGCTGACCTCTTTGAGCTTCCGTGTCCTCTGCTTCCGATGGGAGCGATGATCGCCTCTGCCTCCTAGGGCTGCTGTGAGGGACCGAGATGGCGCGTGCGACGGGTTACTCGGAGTCTGTCCCAGAGCGAGTGCTCGATACGTGGCAGGAAGCTCCGTGGTTTTTTCTTAGTATTGCTGATTGATTGATTGATTGATTGATTGACTGATGGCTAACCCTGGCCCCAAGGCCTGTGCGGGAAGGAAGAGAGGGCCTGGCCTAAGCCGGACAGCCTCTGAGCATCTGACGGGGTCAGTGGAGCAGAGCATGTTTCCGGGTGGAGGATGAGATGAGTCAGGGTCCTCCAGAGAAACAGAACAGGGAGGGAGGGAGAGAGGAGGGAGAGGAGGGAGAGAGGCTGACTGACCTGAGGAACCGGCCCACACAATGGTGAGTGGGCAGGCAAGTCCTAATCCCGCAGGCAGACCAGCAGCCTGCGGACCCGGGAAGAGGTGATGTTGCAGTCTGGGTCCCGGGCCATCTGGAGGCAGAATTCCTTCTTCCCTGGGGCTCCCCGGTCTTTTTGACTTTTAAGGCCTTCGACTGATTAGACGAGGCCCACCACAGCATGGAGGGCAATCTGCTTACCCAAAGTCTACGGATTTAAACGTTTCTCTCACCTCAAAAAAAATACCTTCACCATGGCACCCACACTGGTGTTTCACCGAATACCTGGACCCTGTGGCCCAGCCAAGTTGGCACCTGAAATTAACCATCAGAGAAGGAGCGGCCAAGTGCCCTGTCCGTCCTCTGCCAATACCATGGTCTCTCAGGCGCGTGGCCTGGTCTTCCCTCGCGTGCCCCTGACCTCCTGCCCTCTGGGCTGGCTTGTGGGAGGGCTTCGGAGAAAGATAGGCACCACATGGAAGCCCCGCCGACCTGAGACATATGACCTAGGCGAGGACCTAGGCTTGCCCTGGGTGGTCTGGGAGGAGAGGGGCCGCTGTCAGCAGAACAGGGACAGGCCCCCAGACTTGGGCCTGAAGCAAGATCCCACCCAGGCCCCCTCCAGCCAGGCTGAGCTGACAGGGGCCTCCATGGAGCCCTGGATGCCAGAGGTCAGAGGCGACCACGGCCTCTACAAAGGGGTGATGGGGAGGGACTGGGACCCAGCAGCTGCCGCCCGGCACGTGACACAGGCCAGGCAAGGGTCCCTTTAAGCTGGAACTCGGACGCCAGCCCCGCACAGCTCTCCCACGACGGAGGCTCAGATCAACCCTCTGGCTTTTATCTCCTCTTGAGGCTCAGTGTGATGAACGGCGGCCTGTGTCCGTGGCAGAAGAATAACCAGAAACGCGCCGACTCTGCTTTCATTTGATTTTCTAGAACAATGACCGCCAGCGCGCGTTACACTCAGGGGCTGAGGGTTTAAGTCGCCAGAAGAACTTCCCAACGGAGCCCACCAGGGACTCGCTGGAATGTTCTCTGGTGCATCAGAAAACAAGCAGACGTGATCTCTGGAGGAGCTCGCAAGGAGCGTTTCTCGTTAACGGCGCTCGCGTTCCCTTCTCTCCGGGGGTGGGCGTGTGGGCGGGCGGTCCCACCGCTCGCCTCAGACCCAGGAGACACTGTCCCGCCCGCCAGCCCTTCCAAGCTGAAGGGCCATTCCCTGGCCTCGGGCCCGGCCTGCCCACACCAGTGGGAGACGACCTTGTCCCGACCAGACGATGCCCCCCGATGACCTTGAAGAGGACGACGTCTAGGTTAAGCGCTGTGCAGACAAGGCTGATCGGGCCGAGGCGGGGTCTGCAGTGTCCAGGATGGCAGGGCAAGAAATTGGGGGTGTTGAGCTGCAGAAGCCTTGATGGTGTTTGAGTCCTCGAGTCTTGCACGCGGGTTACGGTGTGACTCCGGCGACGTGGCTGCCTCAGCTCCAGGGGAGCAAGTTCCTTGAGGCAGAGGCTGCGTCTTTCAGAGCGTAGAGTGGTGTCAGCATTGAATAGGTCCTCGGGCCGTGTTAAGTGAAAGGATCGATGGGTGGATGGAGGGATGGGTGCGTGGGTGGATGGATGGATGGATGGATGGATGGATGGATGGATGGATGGATGGATGGGTGGGTGGGTGGGTGGATGGACGGACGGACGGATGAGCTGATGGATGGATGAATGGATGGGTGGATGGCTGGGAGGTGGGGCTGGATGACCTCCGAGGGCCTTCCAGCTCTGACCCATGTGACTCCTCTTGAGCCCGTGTCCTCAGTTGGATCAAGGAGCCGATATCTCCGGGTCAGGCCTTGGCCCCTGCAGGGGGCTGTATTCTGCCTTTGCTGCCGCTGACCTGTGGCTGGGGCACTCTGTCCTGGCTGCGGCCTGGGCGCCCTCGTCCCTCTCCTCTTACACCTGGTGCTCCCCTCGGCAGGCCTGGTTCAAGGCGATCTGCAGAGGGAACGGGAAGCGTGTGACAGGGAGGCCAGAGGGGCTGCCGGAAGAGCCCGTACAGGGACGGGGCAAACAGGGCCAGGGCAGAGCCCCCTGTCCCTGTCCCCTGGGGAGCTCGGAGCCAGGCCGTCTCCTGGGGGCAGGGACATGTCTTTGGCACCCCTTCTCCTGGTGAGATCCGGGGCTTAAAGGGGCAGGAGGAGCTAGGGAGAAGCTAGGGCCTGCAACTGGACGACACGGGGGCCCATCCCTGAGAGCCTGGGGGGGGGGGCTCCACGAGAGGCCGGCAGCCGGAAAGGAAGCCCCCCCGCCCTGCCAGTGGGGTCCCGTTTGGCTCGCGTTGTCCCCTCAGCGTCTCCTTTTCTTCAGAAAATCTAATTGCTTTTAGCTTCCACTCTCGCCGTCAGTGTGGTCTGTGCTCAGAGGCACGGCCAGGTTCACCTTGTCCTGCTTGAATAATGCAGGTGGTGAGGAGGCTATTGGCAACCTGTCATCCACTAGAGAGTGGCTTCGACACAGCCGGACGCCTGGGAGGACACCCGGGGGGGGGCCCCAGGGCCTCGGCCAGCCACAGGTCCCGCCAGGTGAACGAGAGGTCTCCAGGAAGAGGCCAGCCCCTCGGCCTGGTCCAGGGAGGATGGAGGGGCCCCGAGGCCTCCGAGGCCTTAGCTGGAGGACGTTCCGTTGGGGAGTTCTGAGGGAGAGCAAGGGCAGGAGCTGTTTGACTACGAGGCCTGCACTCCTGTCGCAGAGGAGGCAAGGGACCGAGTCGCTGTCGCAGGGGGTCGCGCCCTCCCCAGCCCCGCTCGCCTGCCCCACCTCCTGCTCCCGAGCCCCCAGGAGGGTTGGTCCCGAGTCTGCCGCTCTTCCCCCTGCCTGGGATGAAGGGTTTTTTTTTAATGTTTCAAAATTCCTAGCAGCGTGGCAGGCGCCCGGCTGCCGGGTGACCCCCTCGGCTGTTCTGTCACCAGACATCATGTTTACCCATCAGACACTGTTTTCCTGACACTCAACACTCGAAATAATGATCTCGCCGCGGCGCCCTCATGAATGATTCATGAGGCTGCCCTCCACTTTGGGTGTTAACAGCGAATCAAAGCCCCTCGGCGCCAGAGTGGGGCGGTGGCAGGAAGGGCACCCTGGCCCCGGCCTCCCAGCCCCTGGGGATGCTCAGGGCCCACGCCTTCCCCGCTTCCCAGGGCTTCTTCCCCCCACCCCAGCCCAGCCCAGCCCAGCGGTGCAGAAGGAAGCCAGCACACCGCCAGGCCACAGCACAGACGGGAGAGCAGGGTGCTAGGAGCAGGGTCTGGGGTGCCGCCCTGTGGCTGCCGCCCTGTGCCCCCGTCGCCTTGCTGGGAACGCTAGAGTCCCCACTGCACCCCCACCACCGACAGGCTGCGTGACCTTGAGCAGGTCGCTTGGCTTTTCCGAGCCTCCTCTTTCTGTCTGTGAAGCCAGGTGGGGCCGGCTCTCCCACGGGTGGCGGGAGCAGCCAGAACGCGGGGGCCGGGGTCATTCTGAGCCATGTCCTCCCCTCCTGGCCCTCCTCTTTCCGCTCGCAAGGCGAGAGGGCTGGCGAGGTGGTCCCCAAGCCTCCGCCTCACCCCGAACGCGACACAGTTCTGGGCCTGTTCCAACTGCGAGTGGTCACAGGGAGGACCAGAGCAGCCTCTTCCAGGCGAGCAGGTTCTGGGGGGCACAGCCTGGTGGGGGGCTCACGCACGCACACGCACGCACACGCGTGCACACAGCAGCAGCAGCGAGAACGAGGACTTCTCAGATACGCACACAGCTAGTTCAGGCCTCCAGGGGGGAGGCAGCACGCCCCGGTTCTCTTCTAGAAGAGGAGATGCCCCCCAACACCTCAAACGTAGTGTTTTCTGCCATTTGAAGTGGAGGGATGTGCCCCCCCCAGGCAGCCTTCTGCAGTGGGGGCAGGGGGCAGGGGGTGGGGACTCATGCACAGCCCTGACCCCAAAAGGGGAGGCACCTGGAGCCAAAACCTGACCCGGTATGGACCCGACCCGGCCTCTGCAGCTCCCCTGAGGCAGGATCAGCCCCAGCGGGGAGCCTACTGTTGTCATTTGCCCCCTAAATGGCCTCCTGGGTGCAGGATGCAGGAAATGCACCCTGGTCCCAGGGCTGATCCAGGTCCCCTGCAGGAGGGGATGTTTTCCTCCAGCCCGGGGTCCTGAGCATGACCTGGGTGGGTGCGAAAGAGCAGGCAGTCGGCTGTGCCTGACATCGGAAGGTGACAGGTGGCCCCAGGGTGGCCAGGCTGCAGTTGGGCCCAATTCTCTAGCAAGAGGGTGGCAAGAGCCACACATAGCTGGAGGCTTGTTCTCGGCCTCACCTGACGGGCGCCGGTTCCAGCTGCACTCACCTGGGCTAGTGGAGGTTCTGCTGCTGCCACGGGAGGCCCCTTGTCCCCTCTCCCCCGGGGTCTGCCCCCCCCCCAGCCCTGCGATGACGCCAGCCCCACCTGCTCCGAGCTCACTGGGGACATGTAGGATTCCTGCCAGGCGCAGCCGCCATTCTGGCGTCCTGGGAGATGGTGGGCCGAGGCTGGAGTCGGCAAGGCCAGCACGCGGGGGGCTGGGGCCGTCCTGCGTGTTAATAAGGCACCTTCGAGTTCCCATGTGGTGGGGGGCAGCGGGAGAGAAGCGTCAGCGTCCGGCACCCCCTCCTCCGGGAGCCCCCGCCCCCCGGGGCAGCTGTGTTCTCTGTCAATCGCCCCATGTGCGCCGGTCTCGTCTACCCCGAAGGCAGGGCCCTGGCCCTAGGTACAGTGCACCTGTCCCCACCCCACGGCATCGGCAGGTGCCCACCAGACCCGTGACCCGCAGATTCATAGACCAAGGTCAGAGGGAGCCTGAAGACATCAGGCCACTGTGTCTATCCTGAGGGTGACCCGGGCGGGGTGGGCGACTCTGGAGTCCAGCCTCGCAGTCGTCAGCTGTTGCGCTTGGAATAAGGATTCAGAGCAAAGTGACTGAGTCCCAGGCGATGCCGTGTATACAAGACCCACTGTGTGCCTGGGCTGTGCTGGGATGGACAGGCAAGGAGGCCTCGGGGAGGGTCCTGAGGGGCGGGTGCAGGCTGGAACCGGGACAAAGCACAGGGAAGGGGCCCGGGCCCAGCCAGGGGCAGGCCTGGGGGCGGCAAAGCCAGAGGTGAGGTGTGGAGAACTGGGAGTAATCTGCCGGGCTGAAGGGGAGGGGACTCACAGAGGCCCAGAAGCATATATATATGTGATACGGTCCTTCGCCCACGCGGAGGTGGTGACGAATTGGGGACAAGTTAAACAGAACGAGATTTAAGCCCCATCGCCAGGCGGGGAAAGGGAGCGCCCAACGGGAAAGCGTGTGATTAGGTGTCAGAGGGATCACACCCGCCCACGGGCTCTCAGTCGGAGGACGGGGTAGGTGGCGGGGGGCAGGCAGGACTCTTAGGGCCGGGCAGGTGCAAAGGGGACCTGAGCAGAAGAAATGACCGTGTGAGCAAAGGCCTGAGGCCGGGAGGTTCAGGCTGCATCCGGACAGTTCGGAGTGGACGAGCGGGGGCCGAAGCTGTGTGAGGGGCCCTATTCAGGCCCCGAGCTGCCCCCAGCTCCTCTAGAGGGCCCCTGGGGCTCACCCCGTGTCCCCTGACCCTCCCCCTCCTCACAGTGCTGATGTGCGTGCAGCATCCCTGAGCCGCCGAGTCCGTCCATCTTCTCCTGTTCACACCAGACCCCGGAGACAAACGGGGGGACATAAATAGGAGAAAAGATGAAGATTCATGGACGCCAGAACTGACTCTATCCTGGAAAATTGAAATATTTTCTGCGTAGTGACAGTCGAGTCCCTGCGCGACCTTCTCGGAATAACGTCCCGGATATGTGACAGCGACAGCAGCCGCCCCATCGGCGCTGACGTGCCGAAGGCTCCCCGAAGCCACCCCTTCAAAGACGCCTCCCGTGTTTCTAACGCCCCTCGCTTGGGGATGTCTATGGCGCGTCACCGTTGTCCACGGCACGAATTTCAAGCCTATAAACGACACCGCCCCCAGACGGAGCCTAGAACAGCCCGCCGGCAGCCTGCCCGGCCCGGCTCCACTGTGAACATCAAATCGGAGTTACCTGGCGGGCGGCAGTGCGGCCCCGAGTCTCACGCCTCCCGCACTCACCTTGAGCCCCGGCAGCCCCGGGCCCAGCCGCATCGCTTCGTCTTGGTCGTCAGGAGCCATGGCCCTACAGGCGGCCTCCTCGAGCCAGGGCAGGGGTTGTATGGCCTGGCCGCTGCTGACTTCCTGCTGCATAGCCCCCACCCTGCACCCTGCAAAGAGCCAGCCCCCCTTCCTCACCCATCCATTCCCTCGTTCACTCACTCATTCATTCATTCATTCATTCAGCCACGCGGCAACGTGTTTACCGACGCCGTGGCCATGTCGCACCAGTGACTGGGCTATGCGCAGGGTGGGGGCCGGTGCCAGGGAGAGAGGCAGCCTCGGCCCCCGGGAGCTCAGAGCCCACTGTGCTTTGGTCCCCACGCCAGGAGCAGCCTTCAGAAGGCAAAGAACCCGGCCGCTCGCAGGGAGGGTGAAGCAGGCCTCCTGCCCCACCCGAGGCTGAAAGCTGCCCCCGGAGACACACGGGGGTGATGGGGAGCTCAGGCTCGGGGCAGGGTTATGGACTCAGCGTGACAGCTGTCACCTTCCGAACGCCTGCTTCCTTAGCTGTAAGATAGGACAGGAAACGTGCTCAGGGTCCCCAGGAAGGCCAGATGCAGGGACCGAGGCATGTCCAGGACACAGTGCACTTCTTGGCACGGAGCAAACGCCCTGTAGGTGGAGACTACTGCTAATTTCAGGGATTGTCCCCTTTTGCTTTGGCCTTTAGTTCTCTTAAAAGGGCAGACGGCCCTGGGAGGGGTTCACATGGCACAGATTCCTACATTCGGAGAATCTGCGTTTGATGGGAAAGGGCATGGAAGGTCACCTGGGGATGTGGGAGAGGCACCGGGGAGGGCGCCGTCTGCTCACAGAGGGTGGCCTTGCCACCTCCTGTCCTTGGCCAGCCTCACCCAGCTTGGCCGCCATGGCGCGACCTTGAGCCACCGCCACGCACCCTCAGTTCCCCGTGACCTTGAGCCACCTCCACACACCCTGTTCCCCGTGACCTTGAGCCACCGCCACACGCCCTCAGTGCCCCCCCCCTTGCCGAGCAGGCCTCCTCAGGCTCGCCATTCGCATCCAGCACCCGCCCCAGCTATTTGGGGCACGTTCGAGCAGGATGGCTGTGAAAACCTAACGAGATAACGAATGCGAGAGGCTTTGAAAACACCCAGCGTTTTGTAAATGCAGGAGATCATTCTTCCCATTTACCACCCTTTTAAAAGGATGTTTCCCCTCACTTCAGCCGGATTTAACTTGGATGATGAAGCACCAAGCCCGGGCGTCCCCAGCGATAATTTTCCTGCTTCCTTGTGCCTGCGAATATGAAAACACAAAGGCTCCCGTTGCCGGGAGACACCCAAACGGCGCCCGTTAGAGGCCCCGCTGCCCGCGGGATTCCCAGTGATGGGTCAAGCGGGGTGTGTTCTGTTTACACCAGCCCAGAGGGCCCTCCAATGTCGCCGGGACTTTGAAATTAAAATCGCTCCTTTTCCCCCAAACTTCTCACTCTGTTCCAGAACCTGTGTCTCGAGGTCGCAGAAGGTTAGAAACCGCTGCGGGGGGGGAGGAGGTTGCTTTCCGGTGTTAGGAACGAGGACAGATGAGGCTGGGAGGCCTCGGAAATAGCTACGCAGGCGGCCACTGAGGCCAAGGCCAAGGGTGTCTGTTAAAGGGACAGGCGCCGCCGGGGGCGCTGTCCGAGGTGCTGAAAAGGCGGGCCAGGCTCCGGACCGTGCGGGCGGCGGTGACTGGCTGGAGTCTGGGTGCCGGGTCCGTTCTCCGGTGACACATTCCTGACGCTCCCAGGGATCCCAGAGAAAGGGAGGAGGCCCTGGGGAGGCCACGTCCCCTGAGCTGGTAGGGGTGGGGCACTAGCGGGCGGAAGGAGCAGCGTAAAGGGGAAGGGAGGCCGGGCTGCCAGAGTGACAGCTGCAGTGGAAATGGGAAGAGAGAGGTGATGGCGGGAGCTGGAGGGACTAGAAACTAAAGTAATAAAATCGAGGGATATCCCCGGTGACAGGGGGAAGATAAATGGCGCGAGGTACACGAAGGGCTCGCTTTTGTGCAGATATTTGGGGCTCGTGAAATAAGGCGGGCTGTATAAATCCGTCTGCTGAACACGCCTCACCGTCCCACAGGTGTCACCTGCAGTGAAGCTTTCGCTCTGAGACGTGGAGGGCAGGGCCCCCAGAGCAGACTGTGGCCGCTCTGTCTGGTTTATAAATAGCCCTTCCCCCGGAGGGTGCGTGCCTGCTGGGAGCCAAGTAGGAGCCAGGAAAGAGGCCCGGGGCCTCCTCTGTTTCCAGCCGAGAGGCAGCTGGGGCTGTGTGGCACCCTGGAACGCAGGGCACTCATAGCCAGGTCACAGAGGGCCTGCCCTTGGCCAAGGGGCCTCTCGGTTCTGTCTTTAACTATGAGGAGGTACGTCTGCTGGGCCCCTCGCCACCTCCAG
Source organism: Cynopterus sphinx (assembly GCA_030015415.1). Taxonomy (NCBI): domain Eukaryota; kingdom Metazoa; phylum Chordata; class Mammalia; order Chiroptera; family Pteropodidae; genus Cynopterus; species Cynopterus sphinx. The sequence continues at coordinate 126,686,878 of CM057387.1, read as the reverse complement.
CGGGAGAAGGAGCAACAGCACTCGTGGGGAGACGTGCAGCAGCCACGCACCAGGTGGGGCAGAAAGGAAACCGCCGGGACTTGTCATCCACTCTTGGCTGACTTTCGAAGGTGTAGACACCCGTCTGCCTGAAGTGTCTCGAGACAACCCTGCCTGGGACTGAGGGAAGGATGGGAAAACTTTAGAAACCTGGGGAAATTTCTAGAAGGACCCGAGTCCGCCATCCTCAGTTGTTGGATTGCAGGATGTCAAGGCCCACAGCCCGGGGCCTGGCACAGGTGAGCATCGGCTCTCGTTAGCCTGGACCGACCGAGCAAGAGCTCCGCCGTGCCCATGCCCGGAGTGGGAGCTTCCGAATCGTCCAGGTGGACTCGGGTCAGCTTCCGAGACGTGGCGCTCCCTGGCAGCCGGGCGCCGCTCCGTCCTGGCCATCCCCACTGGCGGCCTGACCTCCATCGCGCCAGACTGGAGTTAGCGCGTCATCGTCTGCCCCCCTGGACAGGTGCTCTCTCGCCCGTGTCCACGCCTCCAGCCCCTGGCACGCAGGAGCTCCAGAAAGCGCTAGCTGAGAGGCAGGCAGGGAGATGGCATCTCAGCCCAAACCGCCTCCGGAGCCAGGACTCAGCCTGAGCAGGTCCCCGCTAGAGAGGTCCACTTTCCGGGAGGGGCAGCCCTCTCCTCCCAGGTCTGTGCCCCCGTGTCATCTCGCCCAGCATGTGGCCCTGCCTCTGCTCTGTCCCCGGCCGGGGGCCCAGCCCCGAGGACTGACACAGTTCCCGTCTCCCTCCCCGTCAAGGCTTCGGGTGGAAATCCAGCCCCTCGTGGTCCATGCCAGTCGGTTCCGGTGCTGCTGTACAGCCGCCTCCCTAATTTACTGCCTTTTATGACTTCGGTAAGAGGCCGCACGTCAGGGGACGCCATCAAACAGGCAGACGCGTCCCCTCTCCTTGTCAGCTCGAGTCGAGCGCTGTAATTTACAGGGAAATCTTGTGGCTCAGGGTGTTTACCTCCTACGGAACCAGTTTCTTCTCCCATGATGAGGACGAGATAATTAAAAGCCGTCCCCGTTCCTTTGATATTGAATTAGGTTCGCTCGGCCCCTTTGCAAATGCCGGCTTGAGAGCTGTTATGTCACTCGGGTTTCCATTTAAAGCCGTCCGTCAGATTCTTCCAGAAGGTTTTTTTTTCTTCTTATCTTCACCTGATCCTGGATTAGACACGGGGAAGGGAAATAGGAATTTATTCAAATTCGGATAGAAAATTTGCATCTCAAACTGACGCTGCAGCAGCGAGTGGCTGCAGATTTTAAGGAGGCTTGGGCTCCCTGGGGACAGCTCCGGTAGAATCTACGCTATTGGGATGAGGGTTGGAGGGAGGGCAGGAGGGGGAGAGCGAGGCCGAGCAGAGGTTCAGCCATGTCACCAGGGACCCAGGTCCTTCCCAGCTCCCTCAGCCAGCTTTAATGGTGGCTTCGTGCTCCCGCAGGGAGCAAGGTGACTGCGGCAAGCCCTGGCTCACGTCTCGCCACCTTTTGAGGAAAAAGAGAAGCGACATCCTCACACGGCCCTTGTCCCCTTAGCCAGAGCTGGGTCATACCCCCGCCCCTGAATAATCCACATCGAGGGGGGTGGGAGAACACTTGGCCATTAGGGCCACCCTCCCCCACACACACTGACACCCACCTCCCCACCCCCAGGCTCACGGCTCCAAGGGGGAGGAGTGGTTTGGGGCCCAGGATGCTTCTAAATATCCCACAACGCCCCAGACAGCCCTCCAGAACAAAGCGTTAGCAGCGGCACGGCTGGGGTGCACTGGGGACGTGCTGGGGGGGCTGTCTGTGGCCTTTCAGTAGCTTTTGCTTTTCTCCAGGTCCAGATGGGGTCTTTGGCCTCCAAAGCGGGAGGGTAGCAGTCACCCCTCCCCCCGGCCACGGCGCCCACCGATGGCCGGCAGATGGAGCCGGAGTACAGACTCCCAGGCCTCCTCGCCCCAGGGCCTTACAGTGTGGGCCACAGGGCCGGACCAGGGACTTGTGACAAATGGTGGAATTAAGGAGACCGGGCTCCGCAAAGCAATTTCCAGCCTGCTGGGTGAAACACTCAACGTGCAGCCAAAACAGCTCAAGTTTGTAACTCACGGCGTGGTCTTTAATAGCGACGGACCCGCAGCTTTGAAAAGTTCCCCGTTCGCATTGATTACTGTTTCTCCACTCGCACCAGAAGCGCGTACCCAGCACCGACCGCTCTCCGGCCGTCACCGGAGGGGGCAAGGCGCTCGCCCGACGTGGAAATGAGGGTGAACGAATGGGCCACCTCACTGCAGGCCAGGATGGTGACTAAGTTTTTGAATATTGTGTAATAGGTCGTGAAACCAGCGTGTCGCCCAAGTTCTAGGGCTTCCAGGGGAAATACGTCTCCAAAGTGTTTGCTGGGGTGTGATCATCAGAGAGAGCACTGAGAGGCGATCAGAAGGATCAAATTACGATAAAGAGAAAGGGTCGCAGACGGAGGCGACATTATAAATGGTATCTGGAACCGGGCCCCCATGCACGATTTACGTAACTGCACGCCTCGGAGAAGGGTCAGGGCTTCCCCGACTGATGCGGGTTGGTTCTTTTGAATGTAGAACAGGAGAGAGAGGAAACGTTGGTCTTCCTTCAAGAAAAGGATTGTCTAGCCCCAAATGTGAACAGCTGTGCGGCTGAGAGACTCTGTTTAAGCCTGGCTTGCAGCCAGGATATTCCCATAATGCTTTGCTCCCTGGGGGAGGGGAGAAGGAGGAGGGCTTCCCAACTAGATGTGACTGGAAGCTGGAGAACACAGAACGAGGGATCACCCTTCCTCCCACTTCTCCGACAGAATGTCTCTTGCCTCTGGCAGAGGGGAGGATGCGTGTCACCCCGCCTTGGTCCCCATGAGTATCTCCCTGGGAGACTGTGCGCGTGTGGCGAGCAGGGTCCCCCCGTTCGGCCCTCCTGTGTCCATGCCGGACGCACATAGTAGGTCCTCCGTACATGTGCATTGGAAGGAGAGGGCGTGGGGGCAGGATCTGGGACTGAGCAGGGGAGGGACGATTTCCAGGCCAAGGCCCCGGAGGCGGACCTGGCCTGCGGCTGAGACCAGCTGACTCTTAGCCATGAGCCAAGACAGCTCAGGGGTGGGTCAGAGGGATTCAAAGGTTTCGCTTGAAAAGTCGAGCCTGGCGGTTCAGACCAAGCCCAAGGGTCTCTTGACAAGAGAAGCTGCAAAGGAGAGGAGCGGGAAGGTCCGGGGGGGAGCCCGAGGACGGGTGCAAGACGAGTGGGCCAGAGCAGGTGGAGTAAGGGGAGGGATGGGTCTGGGGAAAGGTCAGGGAGTCGGACACGGAGGCTGTCGCGGTCCATCTCGTGATGAGAAGAGCAGAGCCAGGAGGGAAGAAAGGCGAAGGCCCACTGGAGGCGGCACAGCCTCGGCCGGGGCCCAGAGGACGGAAGGAACAGGGCAGGGGCGGCCAAGGGCGAGAGGGCCTCTCGTGGGGGGTGACCGCGGGAGGGAGCCGCCAGGGGCTCTGCGGTGACCACAGGGCAGGCACCCTAGAGCCCCAGAGCCCGTCCCTTTCGCAGCGACGGACCACAGCGGGAACATCTCGTCCCTGTCACCGGTCGGCATCGGCAGACTTTTCACCGGGGGCTGCAGATGGAACTTTCCCTCCACCCCTGAACCATGCACTAAGCCAGGGGCCAGCTTGAGAGGGTGGCAAGAGAGGCCATTCGTGACCCTTGGGTGCCAATCCCCAATACTGAAATCACCATGGGGGACCCTGGTCAGCCTCGTCCCGGCACGCGGCTCGTAGAGGCACTCCCCTGGCAGTCGGTGAGAAACTAAGACACCAATGTCCTGTCAGGGTCCTCCTCCACCCTGCAGTGACAGCTCCACACTCTCCGTCATGGGGACTGTATTTAAATAACAAAGGACAGGAGGGGGGGGACTGAGTGCCAAGTGCTGTGCCGGCCCTTCTGGAAGTTTCTTGGAAAAGGGACGGAAAGGTCTGTGCAGCCCGGAGCAGATCAGGGGGCCCGGGCAGGCAGCCTGGCCCCGGCATCGTTACTTCTGGGGTCACTTTGATTTTCACTTGACCGGGGTTTGTTGCAAAATGTCAGGCACCAGCTCAGCCCCGCCGTGCCTTGGCTCCCCTGTGCCCCCAGAGAGACTATGCTAACGGCAGAGCGAGGCGTCGTCTCTGGGGCGACTTCGGGGGACACTGGGGTCACCTCAAACCTTCGGTTCTACAGAAACAGCTGTCGGACGGGGAGTCATCCCCCTCCAGGGGCCCGGTGGAGTGACCTTGCTGTTTCCATTCGGGAGGGATTGGGGGCGGAGGGAGGGGTGTTCTGTCCGTGAACTCATGAATTAGCGACTCAGGAGCTGCCCTGGCTGGGGCCTGCGTCGGGGGACCCTCCGTCATTTCCTCACTGGATCCTCCCCGTGACCCCGTCCTAAGAGGGAAGCCCCGCATCCTACGGGTGAGGGATGAGGAGGCTGGGAAAGGCCGAGTGACTTGCCCAAGGTCACACAGCATTCCCCGTAGCCCAGGTGGGGTGTGAGCCAAGTCCTTCCCGTCACCCGTGTGCAGGGAGGGGACAGGTCGACACGCTTCTCCGTCTGATTCTAATTCCCACTTCGGCGTCCGCCCCTGGACGCGGCTGGCTGAACCGCACCCCACCTTGCGTCCCTCTGTTTAGAGCCAAAAATTGCCAAAAAGCACTGTTTCTGTCAGAACAAGCCTCCAACAAGTTAAGCTTCGGTCACTCTGTCGCGTGCGCTCCGTCCCGGGCTGGACCTCGGCGGCCAGGGTGAGCCGTTCCCCGTGACGCGATCTGCAAACGCGGAGGCTTTTCTCCCGGGACGGGCAGCGCGAGGCTCGGTTCGCGGTGGAGGCTCGGTCAGCAGAACGCTGCGCCTGGTGCTCTCTGTGAACACGTACCAGGCCCCGCTCTGGGCCGGGCACCAGGCCGGACAGCGGGCGAGCGGACAGACGTGGAGCCGGCGACCCTGGACGTGGCCCGGGGCAGCCCCCGCGGCCTGTCCCAGCCTGCAACTCGCTCTCTTCCCTTCACGGCCTTTTTCCCGAATGTTCCCGGGGGGCCAAGGTCTTCCTTCCCACCTCCCTGGCCTAGCCCCTGCTCCTCAGCTGAACGTCGCCTCTTCAGAGGCCTTCCCTGAGCTCCCTGGCTGAATTCCCCACCACACTTCGCCCGTCGCCCCATCTTTTCACGCTCGTAGCCCCGAGCACTGTCCAAAAACCACCTTCTTCTTACTTGGAATATTCCGAATTTGTCTTTCCCATGCTTTTTGGGAGCAAGACACTTGGTGTTGTTCACCGTAGACTCTGAACCCAGAGTGGTGGCTGGCACGTCACTTCTTGATAGATTTACCTGTTGGATGGATGGATGAATGAATGAATGAATGAATGAATGAATGAATGGGTGGGTGGATGGATGGGTGAGTGGATGGATGGATGAATGTCCTGTGAAGTTTTTTCCCCGCTCCTCAGAGAAGGAAACTGTCCCCCTAAAGGCTGAGCACCCTGCCCCGGAGCACCCAGCCGGTACGTAGGGCAGCTGGGACCCCCCCCCTGCAGTTCACCGATGAGAAAGCCTCATCCCCTGGGGCTCCACAGCCCCGCATCCGTCCTTCTAGACGGCGGGCGAAGCACGAAGACATAGACAAGGCAGGCCCCTCGCTCCGGCCGATCGGAACCCCTCAATCAGGAGAGGGGCCTTTTCAGCTCTTGCCCTTACCCTCTCCCCCTTCCCACTTGGCTTCCCCCCAAAAGAGCCCGACTCGCCCGCAAGCATGGGAATCGGTCGCCCGCCCGGGTAGCCAGCGTCTTTCTTGGCGGCTTCACAGCAGCCGCCGTCCTCGCATGCCGGCCCGGGTGTCTGTAGAGGGACTCACCCGCACACAAAAGAGAACAAAATCTGAGCGGAGTTTAAGCTCGGGTTTTGAGCCCTGCCGATCCGATGCCTCGCGCTCCACGGATGCCGTCTTCGCAGACGTGGGCGTCCCGGTTCCCCTGGGCCGGCGCCAAGGCCCGCGGCCGAGCATCTGTCTTCTCAGCTTCAAGGCAGCCGTGGGGAGACCTAGACACACATGAGGGGGGAGAGCCGAGGGGCGTGTGTGTGCGTGTGTGTGTGTGTGCACACGCGTGCACGTGCGTCCCTGCGGGGCGGTGGCCATGTCTTGTCACACGATGGCAGCCCCGAGCTCTGCTCTGAGGTCTCTGGGGCCCCATCTGGGCTCAGAGGGAACTGGGGCCACCACCGTGGTTCGCGTGAAACCCGAGGGCCGTGCTGGGCAGTGGGGCCTGCGTGTGAGACGTCGGACCGGCCATCCCGGCTCCTGCTGGGGAAAACAGAGGGGAATCGGGTTCTAATGGAGTCGGATCAGCTCTGCCCGGGCGGTGGGGGGAGAGGCGAAGAGAGAGGGACGGTAAAGGGGGGCGGCGAGGGGGAGCCGCCACGCAGCTGACCACTCCTTGCTCTGCTCCAAGGCCCAGCCCGGCCCCCAGCACGTGGGGCTCTCCCGCCCTCTGCACCCACCCAGGCTGCACACCCCCTTCACCACCCCCCAAGGGGGAGGAATCCCCTTCTGCTGTAGACTCCGCCCTCGGGGGAGTGGGATCCCACGGAGGAATGTAGATCTGAGCCCAGAGGCCAGTGATAGGAGGCAGGATGGGTTTGGGGGGCCGCTGCGGGGTCCGCGGGGAGCCTGATGGTTTCCGTTTGGTTGGAACGTGCCTGGGAGATGGGTCTTGACAGGTAAGGGGGATGGGGGCTTGCCCAGGTGGGCAGATGGATCCCAGGCCTTGGGAGCAGAGTGGGCAGAGCAGGCCGAGGGGCCCGGGGACTGAGGCAGGGGGTGTGAGCGGGCAGCATGGGAGGTGTGGGGGGAAGGCGACCCGCCAGTCGTGGAGGCCTCTGGGGTCAGGAGCGGGAATGGGGAGCTGGAGGTTAGCAGCAGGTGGCACCGGCCGAGCAGGGACTCGGGAAAGTGGCTCCGAGGGTCAGAGGCAGGGGCAGCCCAGGTGCTGGGCGTCGGGCAGCCAGGTGCTTGGCTCCCAGCCCTAGAAGCACAGATCTGGTCTCCATCGCCGTCGGCACCCGGGCTGTGGAGCCCCGCTGGTTTGGGGGACAGGTCGGCGTTGCCTGGGGAAGGGGCGGGCAGCCTCGGCAGCTCTGCAAAGGGGGCGGCCTCCCGACGTGCCTGTGTCGTTGGCACAGCAGCCGCCGTCTCTACCCGAGGAGGCTTCCAGGTTACCAGCGGCTCCAGGAGCCACGGGAGGGAGGAGGAAGATGAAGAGGGATTTAAAAAGGAAATAACGAAGAGAGAAATTGTAATTTCTAACCCAAGCCTCGCCCCACAGCGCCTTTGTTAACCCCCAGTCACTCTCTGAAGACGTTAACCGCCGAGGGCCGCGATTCCTTCTGTGATGACGCTTTACCTTGTCCCACCAAGGCATTAAAGAGGAGCTGGGGAGCACATTAAAAAAACATACAGCCCCATTTAATCACGATTCCCTCGAAAACAACGGCTGGAACCTCACCGTTCCGCTTGCCAGAGCATCACAATCCCGTAGAAGCTCGATGGGCCGAGGCCATTCGTCCTCTGCTGCCGCCATGGTCGGCCTGTTCGTCAGTCGGCAGAGGGCGTTGGGGTTGATGGTTTTCTCAGGACGGGGAGCAGGGGCTCCCTCGATGCCTCCCGGAGCAGAGGGAGGGGCGCCCAGGCCCCAGCCCCGCCCTCTGCTTAGAGCACCTTCCCCACCCTCGGGCCTGCCAGGAAGAAGCGGGACAGGAACCCGAAGAGCTAAGCTCAGGGCGCCTTTGCAGCCCCCCGAGGCTCTCGGGAGCCTGTTCACAGTCCAGGCTGTAGAGGCCACGTCGGGTCAACAGCAACCAGCTCTGCACACCCTCTGCCAAGCCAGGACGGCACAGCCCATTGCTTCAGGGTGAACCCCGGGACGGGGGCAAAGCTAGGAAGCCAGCGGAGGGCGGGGGGAGGTGTGGGCCCCCCAACCCCGTTTCCCCTCTCTCTCTCTGTTCCCTGGGGGACACCAGACAAGTCACAGCCTCTCCTGACTCTGTTTCCCAGCGGGAAAATGGAAGGGGACAGAGAAGTGGGCCGGGACGAACCCTGAGTTTCTTCCCACCCCTATTGTCCTGCTCCTAGAGGAACAGGCAGGAGACTCGGGGAACGGCGGCGCACAGATGAAGATGTGCAAACCAGGCGGACCAGGAGGGGAGCCGTGATTATTAGGGTTTGAAGGGCCTGTGGCCCCTCAAGGCCCTGCAAGTCACCTGACATCTGCGTCCTCGGGCCGGGGTCTAGAAATGGCCCAGGGGCCCAGGACAAGGAGGGCTGCTAGTCCGTTCATCCAACAACCCCTCCGCCGGCTCGAGTGCCCCTGGCAGGCACCCACGCGTCCTCCGTGTCTGCGGAGCATTTAACCTGCCCCCCCCCCCGGGACGGGTGCCTGTCGGAAAGCGCTGGGCCTCCCGGAGCAGCGGTGTCTGCACCGTCGGGTTCTGCTCCACACATGACAACTGGCCGTTTGGAAGGTTTATTCCGTGCGTGCCAGGCGCGGAGCGGATGCTCTGCCTCACTCGGGTGCCACGACCACCCCGGAGGGTAGGGGCTCGGACTCTGTCCGTCTTATAAGCGAGAAGACCGAGGTGCCAAGGTGGGTCCTGCCCGGAGCCCCCAGACTCCAACCCAGGCAGCTGTCGTCTCCAGAGCACGACCCTGGGCCACCCTGCCTCGCAGTCACCTTGATCACCGGACAGACCTGGGTTCGAGGGCGAGCGTGGGGGCCGAGCCCATTCTGCGCGCTCCGTGCGTGTGAAGGAGGGACAACAGTCCTGCCTCACGGGGCCGTCGTGAGGACTGAATGTGCTACGGCCCGTGAAGCACTTAGCACCCAGCACCGGGACGTCCGGGTGCTGAACGAACGGTGGCTCTGGGGGATCGTAGGGGTGGTCGTCGTCACAGCAGACGACAGTCTGAGCTGTGTGGTGGAGGGACCGCTGGCCCCGCAAAGGGAACACAGACGGCCTGTCCATGGGTTAGGGCTCTTGGTCGACGCAACAGAAAACCCCACGTGGGCTGGCTGCAGGGTAGGAGGGAATCTGGGGGTTCGAGTTGCTGAAACGTCTGGAGAGGTCTGGTGGCTTCAGGCGCGGCTGGATCCAGGAGCTCAGTCGATAGCGTCGGGGCTCGGTGTCCCACCCCTGCCCTGGGCTCCACGTTTCCCATGTGGATTCCTTCTGGGAACCCCCGTGATGGCAAGAGATAGCTCCCCGGGTCGCGAGGCTTTGTCACCCCAGGTTCAAGTCCAGCAGGAAGAGGCGTCCCTGCCTCCCGGGGGCTCCAGCCAAGTCCGGGGATGGGCTCCCATGGCATCTGGGTGGGACTCACGGCCACTCGCCCGGCCAGCCCGGGTCACCTGCTCCACCTGGACTCGGTCCGGGAAGGGTGGTTTGTTCTCTCAAAAGCGTCCGGGAACTCTTCGCACGAGAACACCAAGTGCACGAGTCGTGTCCAGCTCTGCCTCCCGCTAGCTGCGTGGCCGTGAGCGGACCACGTGGCAGCGCAGTCCGAGGGTCTCCCGTGGCCGGTGGGGACAGGGCGCGTGCCCAGCTTCCTCCCAGAGCCCTTGTGAGGAACAGGGGGCAGGAAGGGCCCCAGAGCACGGGGTCGCTCTGGGGAGGCCTGGAGGACTGTTCGGTGCCCTCGGCGTCTGACGGGGTGGACCCCCCGCCTCACGGGGCACAGCTCAGAGCGGGCACAGCAGCCCCGGGGGGAAGACCGAGGTGTGTGTCCTTGGAGAGGGGCAGAGGGGCAGAGAGGACAGAGCAGTGGGCCGGCTTCCGGCCGTCCCCGAGGACATGGCCGAGGCTAAGCCACGGGCAGGGCCTCTCTGAGGCTGGCGAGGAAGGGGTCAGGTGGCCCAGGGAAGCGGGGCGGCGGCGCAGCCTGTGGATTTGACCGAGGAGGGCGAGGAGGTCCGAGGACTGGGGACCTGCCCACCGGGCATCCGTGCCTCTGCCTCGGCCCCCGTGGGGCCAAGGCCCCCGACCCCGAGCGGGGCCTCTTTCTAGAGCTCCGCGTCCCGGGGCAAGGGCCGAGGCTCCTCGTCTCAGGGCCGGCAGAAGCAGCTCTCGCAGCCGCTTCTAGTAAATAAGAAATGAGCTCGGGGTGAGAGCCGGAGACGGACAATCTCGTCCGCACCGGGCTCTGAGACCTGCAGAGCGACAGCCGCCTGTGTCCCTGGCGTGCAGGGCAGCGTGGGCAGACACCGGACTCGCACCTGACACCGCCCCCGGCCCTGGATGCCGCCCCGGTGGGGACACCGAGCATCGCGGTGCCTCCCGGGGCTGGGGTCCAGAGACAGACGAACCTCACAAACTGACCTCCCTCCACATCGCTCAGGGGCCCGCCGTCCAGGGACGACTGTCTCCCTCGGGAGGGCGACCTCGTCCGTTCACTGCCCGCTGTGCTGTCCTTTCTGCTAAAATCACCTCCCTGAGCTCCAAGGGGGACCCTTGTCCTTAGCGTTCGGGGATCTGGAGCAAAAGGCACATACGTGTCCCCCTTCTTTTCCCCTTTCTGACCGAAAAGACTCACTCACATTTCCTCGTTTTTTGTCTTTTTGGCCAAAAAAGAAAAATTCTCAGTTTTCCCGTGGCCACCTGCGCCCCTTGGTGGGTTCTCTCGTGGGCCCTGCACTCGCTGCGCCGGATCCGGCTCTGTTTGCTGCTCCAGGTGTGCTCACCCCTACCCCCCAGGCCTGGTCCTTCCCGGTCCCGCTGCGGACAGTGGCCTCCGTGAAGCCCCGGGGTCTTCCTGGGCAGGGAGGGCACTCGGCCCACCAGCCACGGGGACAGTTCGCTTCCCTCCTCCCAAGCTCACTGCCTTGTACCCACCCCCCGGCCCCTGCTGGGATCCCTCTGCCCCTCTTCCCCCACGAACACGGCCCCACGAGATCCCCTCACGACCGATCCCAAGTGACCCGCACGTCGTCGCCCGTAAAAGTCCAGCGTCGTGTGCAAACGCGGAGGCTCTGTGGGGTGTTCCTTCGCCCGGATCACTATAACGACGGTGACGACGGCACGTCCCGGCCCTGAGCTAGCGTGACTTTCGTGGCTTGCGTTTGCCCATCAGACACAGGGTCACGATGCCCACCCAGGGGTGCGGTGGGGCAGCCGGGCCTTGCTGCGGCGTGGACCATCCCCCCCCCAGCGGCATCAGGCCAGCGGGCTGGACGTTCTAGCGGCCTTGGGGTGGCGGTTTCTCAGAGGCCTCCGCGACGTGTGGACGGTGGCATCCTCGGCTCCTCTGACCGCTCGGGGACCCTGCTTCACCCTCTTTCACTCCCACAGGCCCTGGGTGGCCAGGATGTGGCCAGGACCGTGCCAGGCGGGATTGCCACCGTCCGTGGGCTTTTCTCCGACGTCAGCCGTGGGCTGGGGCGGGCACATCAGCCCCTAAGCCGGCGTGGTCCCCGGAACCCCGCAGCGGCTGGGAATTGTCTAACTTCATCCCCGCGACTGGGAAATGCTGGCGATGGTGCAACCCCAGCCGTGACCACGCTCAGCGCCTCCTCGGGGTTTCTCGTCCTCAGACCACTTAACCCCATTAACTAATTAAGGCTCCCGGGCTCCCTCCGAAGCAGGCCGGGCTGCCGGCCCAATGCCCTCTGGTGCCCGCCGGCTGAAGGAGGGCGGCCGGGCAGCGGGGGCTGCACGGGGTCCCCCAGAGCAGCCAGCCTCTGTCCCCGCTCGGAGCCCCATGTGGCCCTCCGCGCCCCTCATGGGAGTCCCCCAGAGCTCCCCCGCCCTGCTCAGCTCTGGCTAGGAAGCGGGGAGGCTGTCTGTGTCCCCGGGCATGCCGACGGCCACAGCGGGGCCCAGTGCCCGGCGGTGAAGCGAGCCCGGCTCCCAGGAAGCGCACAGCTGACAAGCTGGCTTTGCCTATTCCTGGGGGCACCAGCACCCCGCTTTTGGTCCCCATTTTTTCTCTTTGCATTCTTAACTTCCCCCATCTTTGGGGACCTGGGTCTGCCCCCTCCCATTTCCGGGTACTCGGCTCCCGGCTGCCCTACCCCACAGCCCTGCGTGACCTCGAGGCTGCCCCGACCACTGCAGGCCCTTGCTGTGGGGTCGGGGCCCTGCCACCTTGGCCCTGCCCGGAGGAGCTCGCAGACCAGCCCCGATGGCCGACACCAGCCCCATCCCACCAGCTCCCCGCACCCTGCATGACCTGGCCAGGGCCCCTGGACCCACTTTTGCTCTGGCACAGACGCTTTAAGGTGGCACCCGGGACACAGCTACACTCAGCACGTGATCTCTGCAAATAGAGGTGCCCCTCGGAGGGGCAGGCACCGCCGTGATCCCCAAGGGACACCCACCGCATGCCCAGAGGTGGCGGGGAAATGTGGCAGCTCATGCGTGGGCACCCAGGAGGCCGCCCTTCCCGTCTGTGGCAGGGTGGAGGGAATGGGCCGGAGGTGGCAGCCTGCAGGGCCAGCAGACCCTGGAGACCTGAGCAGCCGGGACAACCCACCCTGGCCCCTCTCTGGGGCACAGTTCTTACACTTCCATGTCCCTGGGCCTGCTCGACCGCCCCCCCGCCCCCGCCTGCTGGCCACCCTCGGCGGGGGACAGAGGGGCTCCGTGACGGGCCTCCCCACTGGTGGGGAAAGCGACCCCACTCAGGCCTCTCTGCAGAGCACAGAGAGGGGCCGGGCTGCCCAGGGCGGCTGGGGCGCGGGCCAGGGGACGTTCCCCCACCTCGCAGCGTGGTGACACCACAGCCCGAGCCGCCCGGCATCATCATTTATTCATCCCCTCATAGATCCCGCCCTTCCCCCGCCACCCTTGCACCCTGTCTTAGGGGCGCCCCCCTCGTGTGTGAAGCGCCCACGCCCAGGGGAGGCACCGCCCTGAGGATCAGGCGAGCGGGGCTTCCAGAATCTGCAGAAACGGCGCTGATGTGACAAATCCAATCGTCGGACGGGCGCGTGGCGCGGGCGGCGCCGCTCTCTGCTCCGTGCCCTCCTCCCGGCTGGCGGTGGCGAGTGGGGAGGTGTGTGGCACGATTACATGCCATTATGACTTTCCGGGGAGCGTCTACACGCTCGCTCTCGCACGGCCTCCCTCCTCCATTTTTCATGAGAACTGGCACGAGATTAATGACCGAGCCACGGAGGAAACGGAACACCATGCCACTCTGATTTATTGACCACTTAGCGTTGATGAAGCTGCAAACAAGAGTCAAACAGCTGTTGCAGCTGCATTTTTCTTTATCAAAACCAACAGCTTTTTGCATGTTTAACCGCTTCGTGCTCCGCCGTCCTGCGTGCTCCACGGAAAGGGGTGCTGGCTCGGGGCCGCCTTCTCCCAGGCCAGGGCTGTGGGGCCCGACACCCAGCTGCCCGGCGCACACCCCTGGCGGTGGCCAAGGGGAGGACAGGAGACCCCCCGGACTCTTGCTCTGGGAGACCTGTGTCCCCTCTGTGGGTGTCCTCGGCCTCTCCTGGGGCCCGTCGTGTGAACCCCGGGGCAGCCTCCGCCACTAAGTGGCCACAGATCACTGACACCCACTTAAATCGGCGAGATCAGTGGCCTCACACGTGCGTGTCAGCCATGGCCAGGCCCATCCTGAGCCCCTTAGCTGCCCTACCTCTCTCCCAGCAAGGTCAAGGCCAGCCGAGGTCTCGCCCATCCCGAAGAGCAGACGCGAAGACGGGGCCAGATCAAGCGTCTGCCACTGTGGAGCACCCAGCCCTGAACCCTCCCCCTCCCCCTAGAAGCCAGAAGCCTCAGGAGCTGTGGGATCTCTCTCCAGGTCAAAGTCAGAGCTCCCCAGGGAAAGCTTGGCCCCCACCCCTACCCGCCCCCCCACGGCTGCCACCAGCCTGGGCTGCCCGCGTCTCTCCACTGTGCCTCTTTGTCTGTCTCTCTCTCCCCTTCCTCCTCCCTTCCTCTGCCTCTCCCTCCTGCCCACAGCCCTGGGCTGAGCTCCAGCCCTCCAGGCCCGGGTTCGGCCCCGTGGGGTGGAGACTGGCTCTCCCTGGTGGGGGCTTTGCCGGAAAAGCCCGTGGGAGCGTCAGAGACCCCACACGGCCTCGCCCTTCCTACCCGCTGCTGTCCTGGGCTGCTGGGCTCGGCTCACCCCAGGCCAGAGGGTCTGAAATCCGGGGTGTTCGTGGCAGGATTAATTTGGTGGGTCACAGATGCCTCTGTTGGCACCCCCGCCCCGCCCCCCGCCACTGAACACCCGCCCGCACAGTAGCTGCCACCATCACGCAGGAGCGGAGCAGGTGACAATTCTTGTTCCAAGCAGTCCCCTCGCCTCCGCCTCCCACCAGTTGCTCATCTCCGCCGGCCTCTCCCCCCATCTTCACACGCTCAGCCCCAGAGATGGGAGGCCGCCCTGGTCCCCAGGTCTGCCCACGGGGACCCCAGCATCCGGGGCACCCACGTCAGGAAGCACAAGCTTGCATTAGCAGGGGAGATGGAGTCCCCAGCCCTGGCCTCTCCCTCGGCCCCGGTCCTTCCAGAGGGGAGCGCCACCCAGCGAGGGAAGAACTTGGCCGTAGCCACCGGTGAAGGGGGGCAGTGCCCCCCGTCGGGGCGGGGCCTTCCTCAGAAACCCAGTGGCCAGCTCAAAGTGACTCAAATGCCGGGGGAGCCTCGGGCCAGGCCGGGGATGGGGCCCAGGGGCCGGGGGGCTGCTTTGGGCATCAAAGCCCCACTGCCCTGGGCCCCAGGGCCCTGGTGAGGACCCCTGTCTTCCTGCAGCTGCCGAAGTTCTTTCCTTCGTCTTTGAACTCCATCCGCGGTTCCCAAACTGTGTTCCAGGGAATGCCAGGGCCCCAAGGCGTGCTCAGGTTCATGGTCAAATAAGCTCGGAAAGCCTGCCCGTACAGCCCCCATGGAAGATCCTCCTGTGCAGGGCACCCTCAAGGCTCTGCCAAGTCCTGCGGGAGAGGAGCCGGTTTAAGTGTGGCCGAGCATTCGCTCCGAGGCGTGTTCGTAGCCTCCCCTGTGTCTTTGGATGGACATGAGGGCCCTCGACTTGTTCCCCCTCCTGTCGTTTGCTCCCGAGGGTCAGGTGAAAGGCGCCTCTGGGAATGGTATCTTAGGAGACGACTAACTCGCCCCCCTGGGGGGTGACCTCGTGGCACCTTCAGCCAATGGGTCCCCCGCCCGACGGTCCTGAACTAGGTCGATTCTCAGACCCAAACGTCTCGTGTCCAGATGACAAGCCGAGGTGGGGATGAGTTTCGGGACCGGCCGAGCCTCCCGTGGAGGGGCTGAGAGTGGACGCCTCCTCCTCCTCTCGTCCTCTCGAGTCCGTCTGTCCCTCAGGACACACCGGGAGAGGGGTCTGAGGGTGGCTTGAGAGCTGAGTCACCAGGAAGGAGACAGCGGCCTCCACCCCAGCCGAGGTCAGTGTCCTCGGCAGGCTGGTCGGCCTGCGCCCTGGGCCGCTCGGCTGTCACCCCACCCTCGGCCCTTGGAGGGGACCCAGGTGGAGGGTCCACGTGATGGGAGCTGGGGCTCAGGGTCCGTGTTCTCAGGGGTACAGGGCGGAGTGGGAAGGGGGACCCGACAGACGATGGTGATGCACCAGGCGAGGAGGGACAGGGAGGGAGAAGCAGAAAGGGTGGCTCCCGCGTTTTGACCTGGACACTTGCTGGGGGAGGCGGTGAGAATCGTCATGTGGGGAGCCTGGGGTGGGCTGTCGGGCTTGGTTCCGTGGAACCTGGGCCATTCCTGAGGCCCCAACAGCAGCTGGGCCATGGGACAGGTGAGCCTGGAGCGGAGCGGACAGGGGGGGGCTGGAGGGAGAACGCTGGGAGTCCTGGGAATACGGGGTGTGGGGGGACTTAAGGCCACGAGGCTGGATGAGGGCCACATGGGGTGACGGGGACAAAGACCCAGCCCCGAGGCCACGAGAGGGAAACCAGAACAGACCCGCGCGGATGCGTGAGTTTTGGGCAGGGGAACCGCCTGCTTGAAGCTTGACTCTGGTCGTTCCCTCTGGAAAGACACCAGTTGGGTCTGGTTTCGGGTTCGGGGGCAGGTGGCAGGGGCAAGAGCGAACGTCCGTCTGTCTGCGCAGCACTTCACACCCCTCAAAGGCCCCACGCGGGTCCCTAGGGCCGGCTGGAGAGAAAGCCAGGGCGCTTCTTCCGAGATGAGGAGCTTGAGGCACCAAAAGGAAGGGATAGGTCCTCCGAGAACCCAGCTGTTTCCGGAAGTTTCTGGAACTTCTTTGAGACTTTGCGTTATCCTCGGCTTTTGCCTCCACAGCCCCAGCCCACACCACTGGGCTCCCTCCCCCAGGACTTGAATACAGGCTGGGCCTCCTGGAGTTTGGGGGGGTCACCTTCAAAGGTCATGCTCACCTTGGGGGACAGCTTCTAGCATCTTCCAGACATTCCATAGCACAGGAAGGCGTCGTAGACAAGCCCTTGTCCACCCCCCACCCTCGAGGCCTGCTCTGTGTGGGGAACCCCAGGGAAGACGAGGTGAGCTGGCCCGACAGCTAGTCAGAGAGGAGACACAGGGGTCCGGGCCGTGTCCCCCAAGCCAGGCACGCTCGCTGGGGGCCTGACGCAATGAGCTTTCCGTGAAGCCCATGCACGCAGACTCTACAGCTAATAGATTTTTCTGCCAAAAACACCCAATAAAACGTACGACTAACGAATAAAACCACGCTGCCAGAAAGCGGCGCGTGCCCCAAATTTCTCAAAATACCGCGATCTCTCTCAAATCCAGCCCCGAGCCAGGAAGTCAGAACTGAAAAAGCGACCGGGGACTTCTTAGCTGCGGGAACTGCAGGCCCCGGGCCGGATCCCGGGGTTAGGACAGAGACCGTGACGCTGCCTGCTCCTGCGGTTCCTGATCCCCAACCCACAGGGGCTGGGGCGTCCCCCTCATTGTCTCAAGGCCCCCGCGAGAAGCTCGAGGCCCGGGGTGAGCTTGGGGAAGGGTCCGACGTGTGGGGCACATTCCCTGATTCAAAAGGATCCAGAACCCCAAGTCACTGGCTGCAGATGTGGAGTCTGTCGACCTCTGGACCTGCGAAGGCCTGGCAGGTGGCGTCGATGTGCCTTGGGGCATCTTGGGGGGCAGGGAGTGAAGTATCCACAGCCGCATGAATTCTCTGAGGCCTTCGACTCAGACAAGGTTAGGAACCAGGCTTGCCTCTCAGCCTCCTGGGAATGCCTCGTGCTAGCAAGGCTGCTCGCCCTTCGCTGATGCAAAAGTCAGGGGCACACAAGCCTGGGGGGGGGGCGAGGCTGGGCGGCCCAGAGTCAGCCTGCGTCGGGGACGCAGACGTGAACTGAGCAGTGGTCGCTGCCAGGTGCTGCGGTGCTGGGTCCGGGGCATTGTCCCTGCGGTTAAGGAGGTGCAGGAGGCGTGCGAACTAGCAGGACACAAACCCCATTCCCGTCCCGCGGTGGCAGAGGTACGGGGGACGAGGCATCAGGGAGCACTTCCTGGAGGAGGAGGTGAGCCTCGTGGACGCTGGTCGGGCAGAAGTGGAGCCGGGCCCTGAAGGGAGGGGCGGAGTTTCCTGAAACTGGAGGATCTGGGGGCTCTGGTGCAGGAACCCTTGGTCCTGGGGTCTCAGTGTGTGGAGAAGGTGGCCTTCTGCTCCCCAAGCCCCTGCCTGTCCTCCTCCCCCATGGTCTCCCACAGCCTGTGCCAGGCGCTCAGCGGGGCTGCCGGGCGGGAAGCTGCAGGCTTCATCTCCCAGGCTGCCCACATCCCCGCGCCCTCCTGCGGGGCTCAGCTCCTGCCCCAGGGGCTGGGATCAGAGGAAGCCCCGGGTGGCCCGCTGGCCCCTGCAGCTCTTTGATCCTCAGCCTGTCTTGCTGGGCGGCTGGCTGGGCTGTCATCTGGCCAGGCACAGGCTCCCACGGGGGCCCTCCCAGCCCAGACACAGGCCCAGAGGACGCACACGGGGTGGGACTCAGGTGCATCGCCCCCGATCTCCTGGGCCACCCCATCCATGTGATGAGCAGAGCGGATCCCCTGCCCGCCTGCCTCCCGGGTGCACAGCAAGGATGGGGGGAAGAACGAGGCGGGAGAGCGCTCAGACCGCGTGAGAAGGCCGCTGGGCATCTTGGCGGGACCCGAACTCGGAGTCAGAACCCTGGCTTCCAGCCCAGGTTCCGCCCCTCCCCGGGCACACAGCTCTGGGCCTCCATCTCCTCGTTGTGGCACGACGGCGGCTGAAAGGAGGCAGCGCCCGCGGACGGCGGGGACGATCATCATTATTAGGGAGCCTGGTCGCGGCCGCCCAGAAAGCCGCCCCCCACGCGAAGGCTCCCGCTCGTGTGGGTTTAATTTCCTGGTTAACCGAGCGTTGGCGAGAAAGAAATCACGCTCTGTCTCAGCCCTGACGGAAAAGCTTTTTAAATCTGCCCGTCGCCGCTCTGGCCCTGGTCACGGGGCGTCGCGAGTCTATTCGTTAGCGCATTGATTGACTCCCACGTTCATTTATGGTTCTCGCTCCGGCCGGCCGGGTCCCAAAAGGGGGCCGAAGCCGCGTCCTCCTCCGTGCCCGTGGGCGGGTGTCAGGCGGGGAGAGCGGGCCAGACGGATCTGGGGAAGGGGCGCTCCCGGTGGCTTTTTCCGGTTTCCTGCAGCATCTTCCTGTGCTGTCATGTGTCTCCTCGCGGCTTAGGAAGTACCTTCTGATTGGCATGGAAGGTTCTGGGCTTATGCGGATGCATGCTGAAGTGTCACGATTGCTTTTTAACGGATGTGTCAAGCCCGATGTGCCCCCCCCCAAAAAAGGCCTTGCCTTCTGGAGGGCCCCAGGAAGCCACAGGGGGCCGTGCGCTCCTCCCTGCGAAGCTGCCACCCACCCCCACAGAAGCCCCTTGGCCGTGTTGGTGTCAGGCTTGTGGGGGGCAGAAAGGGACAGAGGGAATGGAGTCTGATGGGAAGAGGCCGACTCGTGTCCGTAGAAGCCTTTAGGGCCAGACTGGGCCACCCAGGTCTCCGCCGCCTGGTGAGTCCGTCTCATGCTTAAGCCGCAGTGGGGTTTGCGAGGAGGTCGTGGGCGACAGCACCTCCCGGAGGTCGTGGGCGACAGCCTGGGTGAGGTTTGGTGGGACCGAGCCATGCCGTGGGGCTGTCTGCGCCGAGAGGAGACCGCGGGCTGAAGGGCAGAGGGACGTGCACTTAGAAGCGGGGTGCCTGACCCCCTGGGAACTCCACTTCCCCTTGGGAAGAAGGGGTGGCGGGGCCCATGTGGGGACATCCACGGAGCTGCGAGGACAAACGTGTAAAGTGCGGGGCCAGCCCGGCGCTCCTGGACAGGCGTTGGCTCTAGGGTCCAGGACGTGGGGCTGGAGACGCGCCTGTCGCGTGTGTGGTCCTTCGCGTTGTCAGCCAGGGGCGCTGTTGTCCCCCAGGGGAGCGGGGCAGTGTCTGGAGACGTTTCCAGCTGTCACGGCCGGAGGCTGGGTTTGCTGGTCCCTAGCAGGTGGAGCCCGGCGACGCTGTGCGGGACGGTCCCCACAGCAGGTTGAGGAAGCCGGGTGGGGGGCCCCCTCGGCATGGCTGCACCTGCCGGGGGGCGACCCCGGATGGGCTCCGTGCCTCCCTCATGCTGCCAGTCTCTGTCTCTCCCCCCAGAACCCCGACATCGTCCTGGTGCATTATCTCAACGTCCCGGCCATCGAGGACTGCGGCAAACCCTGCGGGCCCATCCTCTGCTCCATCAACACCGACAAGAAGGAGTGGGCCAAGTGGACGAAAGAGGAGCTCATCGGGCAGCTGAAACCCATGTGTGAGTAGCTCGGCCGCCCGGCCCGCGGCGTCCACGTGGGGCCGGGAGGGTCTCCACGGCCTCGGGGACGTGGCTGTGGGAGCCCCGCTGCACGCGGATGACGGTGACGCCATGAGCTTCGCTTTGATGAGGGCCGCTCCCGTCCCACGTTTACGTGATCCTCATGGCTCCCTCCCTGACAGCCAGGGCACAGAAAGTGGGGTCCAGAGGCCCGAAGCAACCTCAGGGAGGAGGAGGGAGCCGGCTGTCTCGTGGGCCGCAGACCGGGGGCGATGGCGTCCAGGGAGGGAAAGGCCCGTGGGGCTGAGGCGGCGCTGGCCGGCCTGGCCTGCCTCGGCTCCCGGAGCGGGTGGCACACGGATGGATGACGGTAACCGAACTGGATCTCATTTTGTCAGCAAAGAGATGCTTTCTGGAGCATCTGTCAGGTGCAAATCACTGAAAACAAACCACCCAGTGAGTCCACAAAGCCGGGCCTCGGCTGGTGCCGGTTTCCGTGGGCCGTGGCTCCCAGCTGCCTCTGGGGGTTCGCGGTGGCCACCCCGGGATGGAGCATCCTTCCCATCTCCGTCGGCTTATCCCTGCGTCTCAGCCATAGGCCCTGCCTGGCCACCCAGCCGGGGGCCACCCCCAGCCCCAGGCCTCCTGTAGACGGCAGGGGGACACCCGACTGAAGCCGGCTTCCCACCCTTAACCGGAAGGGGCTAGGCGAGCCTCCTCAAACTCGGCAGAGCACCCAGGAGTGTGGGAGATGATTCAGCCGACCCCCTCGAACCCTCCTGTTCTCGGCCGTTCCTCGGGGTCCTGCACTCTGCTGGGCACGTGCAAGGCCGTCTGTAAATGGGAAGTGGGAAGTGACTGGACCCAGCTTTGGTCCACTCCCTGCAGGGGCCTGAGCAAGGAACCAAGGCCCCAACGTCCAGGCCCTGGGGGCCGGGCTGCTCGGTGGCACCTCCGACCCCCAGGACCAGGCCAGGACAGGAGAGTCAGAGCTGGGAGCCAGGGTGGGGGACATGTCCCACTTCTGTGAATCTCGGGCCAGTCGCCCACCCTCTCTGCACCCCAGTTCCGCTTCTGTAAAACGAGAGAAAGAGCCCAGTGTGCCTGCACCGAGACCAGCAGCATCCGGCCAGCTGGGCCGGGCCCAGCCCGGCTCCGGGCCGCTGCAGACCCAGGTCCAAGGGGCCGAGGCCACCGTGTCGTCCCATTTCCTGGGAAGTTCCCGGAGACCAGCTTAGCTGGAGGTTAGCCAAGGGGACCACCGAGGGCAGAGAGGCCCTCCGGGGTGACCGCCACAGTCAGATGCTCTGGCCTGGCCCCTCCTAAAGCCCTCCCGACACGCACGCAGGCAGCCCTTTCCCGAGGCCACCAGCGCGGTCCTCCCCAGTCCCATCCCGCTCGTCCTTTGACCCGCTTCCCTTTCCTCCCCCCGTCGCCTCTCCCTCCTCACAATGCCCCCGACCCTCAGCAGTGGCCCTGTCCTGGAGAAGTCCCCCTCCCCCTGGGAGCCTGCCCGAGTCAGGCAGGAAGTAAGTCCCCCTCCGCGTGGGCAAGGGGACCAAGTCCCAAGAACTCCGGGGGGTGGGAACTGGACCTCGGATGCGCCTCTGGGGGGAACCGAGCGCCTGTTCAAAAGTCCGCAGTGCGTCAAGGAAATTGTGTGAAGCTACAGGGAGCGTCCCAGGAACCTAGTAACTCCGGGCTCTCCGGTGTCTGCGGCGGGAGGGAGCGCAGCAGCCAGCCGTCGCTCAAGTGTGTGTGTGCACATGTGTGTGTGTGTTTGCATCTGTGTGCATGTGGGGGGTGTTTGCACATATGTGTGTGCATGTGTGTGCATCTGTAGGTGTGTGTTTGTGTATGTGTGTATCTGTGCGTGTGTGTGCACTGTGTGCATTTGTGCGTGCACATGTGTGCAAACGTGTGTGCATATATAGGTGTGCTTGCATCTCTGTGCACACGTGTGTGCACATGTGTGCATGTGTTTGCCTCTGTGTGTGTGTGCGCATGTGTGTGCGTCTGTAGGTTTGTGTTTGCAAATGTGTGTGCATCTGTGTGCACGTGTGTGTGCTCGCATGTGTACATCTGTGTGTGTTTGCGTCTGCATGTGCATCTGTGTGTGTGCTGTGCATGAGTGTGCATGCATGTGTGTGCATCTGTGTGAGTTTGTGTCTGCGCGTGTATCTGTGTGTGTATGTTTGCATGTGTGTGCATCTGTGTGTGCACGAGTGTGCGTGCATGTGTGTGCATCTGTGTGTGCACGAGTGTGCGCACATGTGTGCATGCATCTGTGTGTGTTTGCGTGTGTGTGTGCGCACGCGCGTGGGGCTCCGGTTGCAGGCGCAGAGCCTGGAAACGCGGTCCGGGAAACACGGCTCCAGTTAAAGCTGCCGCCGCCAGCCAGGCTCGGAGCCCGCGCGCGCGCGGGGCCCGGCTCCCTGCAGTCGGGGAAAGCCGCGGTGCCGGGAGCCAAGAAGGCGTCAGACTCGGTTCCAGAAGCCGGCGTGCCGCCCAGCGCCGGAGCCAAGCGCATTCGCTTCCCCACATTTTCGCAGGAATCGCGTGCCTTCGAAGCCTTCACAGTTGGGTTTCCTGATGTTTCCAAATTTCTCTGCCCTGCAGCAGAGTTGTCAGCGGTTTAATCAAAACGTTGTGCTCGGCGGCGGGGATGGAGACTCGGATCTGCAGCAGGATCGGGGGGCTCGAGGCTCTGGAGCCTCGGGGATCTCACGGACGCCGGCTCGTAAGACAGGCCGGTCCCACCAGCTCACCCCGACGCTTGCAGCCGGGTCCCAAGGGGGCTTCCCTTCCACTGCAACCCGGGGAAACAACCATGACATCTGACGAGCATCCCCGATGTTCCCCAAACGCTTCCTGTCCTTTTCGGTCCCTGCTGCGGTTCGCAGCACGTGGCCCCTGCTGCTGTGACAAAGACCAAAAGGACGGCGGCCTAAACAACGTCGAGGGCCGTTTCTCTCGCACGGAGCGCTTTGGGGTTGATGCGACCGCGCCGGGGTCAGGGCTCAGCCCTCTGGGCCCCTTCCAGCCGGCGCTCTGCCATCCCTAGGGTGTGGCCCTTCCTTACATGGTCCGGGAGGGCTCCTCCAGCCCCTGCCATCCCGACGGCATCCCACCCCCCCCCGTGGGGCGCGTAGAAGGGAACGTGGCAGGCCCTTTGAGGACAGGGCCCAGAGTTGCACACCGCACTGCCGTGCATAGGTCCTCGGCCAGAATCTGGTCGTGCGGTCACCCCTGCTTGCAGGGGAGTCTGGGAAGTAGAGTCTTTGGCTCAGAGCGACCAGCCTAACACGCTCTGGGGAACAGGTTCTGGTGCGCGTTGTTCAGGGCCACGTGGCGCCGAGCCCCAGCTGGGCGTCCCCGCAGGGCCCCAGCTGAGAACTGCTCAGCTCAGGGCCTGAGGACAACTGACTCAGTCCCCATCGGGGGGTCGGAGCCGGTCGACATCTAGTGAACAGAGCTCGGTGTGTGTCATCCTGGAGACCCTGGGGTCTGCTCCAGCGCAGCCGGGCTGAGGCAGCCCCAGCCTCGGCCCCGGGAGACTGCCGCAGCGTGGGCGAGGGCCCGGGCGGGCGGGTCCACTCGGAGTGGGGGAGAAGGCCGGACACGCTCTGCGCCCCGCTCCTCCGGCTCGGTGGCCTTCGCTGCCCAGAACCGCAGTAGTCCTGAGCCCGACCTTTCACCCCCAGCTCTACGCGAGCCGGCAGGGAGCCAGACGGAGCCGGTTCCCTCGGAGCAGGTCCGCTCCTCCGAGTGCCCGTGGTGCTCTGCCCGGCCCTGCTCCTTGGCAGCGGGAGGGGACTGGGATGCCGGCCACTGCCCAGCTAGCAGTTGGTGAGCCGTGACACCCCGAGTGAGGGATGACGGCTTGGGTTTTAAGCTGCGTTCACAGCCCCTCCCCGAGAGGCGATCTTGTCCCACGTGTCCCCATCCAGGGGCTCCTCCTGAGCACCCTGCTCGACCAGTCGCCCCTGCTTTGCCAAGCCAAGGCCTGGGCCTTCCCGCAGCTTCTGCGACTCCAGAGACCATAGGCGGCCCCACCGCTGGGCTTGGCTCTCTGATGGATCTCCCCAGAGCCCCCTGCTGAGCCCCGAGACCTCTGAGACGGTGTCCTCAGAGGCACCGGGTGGGCCAAGCAGGAGGACTGGCTGGGATTTGGCGGAGGAAGATGGTGGTCCCTCCCCTGTGGCCCTGTGGCTGTCAAATGCCATCGCGGACATAAAGGACACAGGTGTCGGGGCTGCGGCCACCAGGTGCACGCCGAAGGAACGTCACACAGAGCCAGAACCTGGCCCTGGGGGAGTCGCCACGAGAGGGAAATCCCAGGCCCTGCCCTCAGGGAGACAAACCCAAGAGACCACACCAGCCGGCGGGTCCAAAGCCCGTGGCACCAGGAGCGAAACAGACAGCTCTGCCCTCAGGTACCGAGAAATCCAGAAAGCCAGGGTGGCCTCGCCGGCGAGCTTCCCGCAGGAGACCTTTCCCCAGGCCTCGGTGAGGGTGCAGGACCCGGAGACGAGCGGGAGGCGCAGGTGCTCCAGGGGGCCCACGTGGAGCAGCGTGAAAGAGGCGTCAGAGGCGAAGGCGAACCCGCGGTGTGGCACCGAGGCGACGGCATCGTGTCCCGCGTGAGGCTTTCGGGGCAGGGTGGGTGCGCAGCGACGGAAATGTTGTCGACGAAGCGGGGTGCGGGCCTTGTCGAGTGGCAGGTGATAAAGGTCTCGTCGATGGTGGGGGGCGGAAGTCGCGTGGAGTAGAGGGAGTGGAGGCCATGACGGGGAGGCCAAGCCGAGGGAGAGAGGACGGAGGAATTTGGGGGGACAAAGGTCACGTCAGGTACAACGCGATCGAGGCCGTGTTGAGGGCAGGATTGGCCGTCACGTCGAGGTTGAGGGCCACGTGGAGGGCGGGCGGAGGCCATGCAGAGTGGACGTGGAGGCCACATCGATAGCTTGGGCAGAGGCCATCGCATTCAGTGTGGTGGCGGAGGCCACGCCGAGGCAGCAGGTGCGGAGCTGGTGCTGGACGCGGTGGAGCCCACGTCGAGCGTGGGGTTTGAGCGGGCTCCCCCGGCCCCCGGCAGCCCTGGTACCCAGCCCCCTGTGGTCCGTGGGCACCTGCAGCCTCTTGGTGGGCGTCCAGGAGCCGGGGCCTCAGCTCCTCCCCAGCCTGGGCCAGCGCAGCCAGCCCCCAGGGGCCTGGCGAGGCCCCGGGCGGCGGGAGGCAGGGCACCCCGCAGCGCTGGGCGAGGCTGAGGTGGCAGAGGGCCTGGAAGCCCGCAGCTGACTAGCAGGCGCCCCTCACCCCACGCGCGGCCGGCAGAGCCCCCCACGCCCCAGGGCCCCCTCCGCCCGCCCCAGCGGCCCTCACTGCTGCGACACCCACGCCTCGGGCGGCCTCGTCAATGCGCCTGCGGTTTTCGCGTAATTTTCCAGAAAAAGACCCAAGATCCAGGAAGAGGGGCAGTGTTTATTTGTTTTGCCTTTTTGCTTAGATTGTAATCCTGGTGATTATAGAAATATCACGACGGAAAATCAACAAAGGCTTCCCTTCCCGGCCCTGCACCAAGCCCTGTTCCCGGTCCATGAGTGCCACCTGGTGGCCCGCGGCCGCAGGGCGGCTGCGACGGGCGGGTCCTGGGGCGCAGGGGACGTGGGGGCGACGTGGGGCACCGTGCTGCCCCCGCCCCAGGGACCTGGCGTCTGGGCTGTGGTGGCGGGAGGCCAGCTAGGGCCCGCTCCGTAGTGTGGGGTGGGGGCTTTGGGCCGGGTGGGACCAAGCAGAAGGGCGCCCTGGCGAGAGGTGCGTCCCTTTCCCTCCCTGACTCAGTCTGACCAGAAACGTTCGTTTGGAAGCGTTTCCCAGCCTCCCCCACCCCCACTCCTCGAAGCAAGACCCTCGGGGCAGGACTGAAGGGCCTGGGCCCAGGAATGAGCTTGGGTGCACCCAGGTCGCCCAGCGCCGCGGCTCAGGGCAACAGAGAAGCCTCCCCCAGATCCCCATGCTTTCGGGGAGATCCCAGCCTAGAGCAGTCTCCAACGAGGGGCCGCCCAGGGCCCTGTCGTGGGGAGCAGGCCGCAGGCCTCTCAGCACCAGCCGGTCCGACACGGGAGGCGACGCGGGTCTAGGACGCACACGAATCGCTTGGTGTGTGGTTCCTGGGTGTGCCAGGACCCCGCGAGGCCTTTCATAGAGTCTGGGTTAGGACGTGCCGCTCTAGAAGCTTCCTTGGGTTGAAAGGTAGATGTCCGTCCATGCCGGGCGCATAATGGGCTCTCGCCAGGTACTGACTGACGTGAACTCGTTAGAAACCCTGGAGGGCCGTACAGGGATCACATCGGTGTCCCCACAGTGGGCCCAGGCCCGGGACAGCACGTCCGTCCCTGAGGGCTGAGGCTCTCATCCGCGATGGAGCCCGCAAGGCCTGGGAGGCTCTGCTCCTTGCCTGTGTCTGTAGGATTCGGAGTCACTGGGGGAACGTCAACAGGACCGAAGGGCCTGGGGCGGGGGGTCCTGCCCCGACCGTTTCGCTTGTCCCTCCGGGTAGGGGTAGGAGTTGCTGGCACGGGGAGCAGGCGACGGGGGTCCCCGGGGTCCCCCACTCCTGCTGGAACTCCTTCTGGGCACCTCCCAGCCTGGCCCAGAGCAGGCAGCGGGCCTAGAAGGCGGGCCGCTAGCGTTTTGGGGGCTCCCCCCCCCCACTCCCCGCTGTGCTGGGAGCATCCAGGCTTGTTTTGCAAATGAGTCTTTCTCCCTCTGGCTAAATTGTATTTAGCTGAATCGGCCCCCAAGCTGGAGAGCAAGAGGAGAAATGCTTCTCTCGATTTCCTGCCTCCCCCGGGCTGCTGGCCACGCAGGGCCCTTTGGGCGCCAGGCACCCCAGGCCCTTAGACAAGCTCCCGGCTCCACCGTCACCCCCACTCCTCTGCGTGGGGCCGGCCTGTGCCTGCCCCTGGGAGCTGACACCGCCCTGCTGGGCGGGGGTCTTGTCAACCTTCCTGTTGGTTCGTTGCCAACATGGAAATCTCCAGATTTTCAGCTTCTTTTTGAAAATCAAAGGTCCTGGGCCACATCAGTGGGAGCCGAGAGGCAGCTACTTGTTCGGGTGGCGCCTGCCCGCCTCGCGGGTGCTGCCTCCGGGCACGTGGAGGAGGCGTCTGAGCCCCGGGTCTGAGCCAGGAGCGAGATGGAAACCGTCTGGAACCCCACATGGTCCCCTGTCCCCACTGCCAGTGGCCTGGAGGGGCCGCTCGCACTGACAGTCACTCACGCCCTCGAGCGGGGCCTGGGAGGCTGGGGGGCAGTTAAGCCCCGACTGGAAGAGGGTCCCAGGGCCACGTGGCTCCCAGAAGCGAGACAGCTGCTGGCACCCCTCCCGCCCGGCCCACCTGCGCCGCCGACGTCACCGACAGTCAGAGACTGTCCAGCGCGTGCACGTCCTCACCGGCCGCGAGAGGAATCGGCCTCGGGACCGACATCGCCTAGCGAATCGGGTCGTCCTCAGGGCCGCCCAGAGACTCGCAGCCGCGGCCACCTGCTTTTGGTCAGGGAGCCCCTAGGAGGGAGACCGCCTGTGACCCCAAGTGCGGGGTCGCGGGGAGCACCAGCCCCACGGGGCCTGGATCTGCTGCCTTCGGAGCTGTGATGGCTCCAGGTCGAGATGCCCCTCCCCCGGCCCCGCCGCCCAGTCCAGGGTCACCCTCGCCTGGAGGAGGCCGGCCGCAGGACGTCCCCAGGCCCCTGCCTTCTCCGGGCTCGCTTACCACTGCACCCAGGCCGCACCCCCTGCTAGGAGACCCAGGGGGACCCCGACACCCAGAACCGGGAGTCACCAGCCCATTCGGGACACACCACACATGTCCCCGGCGCTTCAGAACCAGAGGACGACGAGTGAGGTGAAGAAACCGAGCAGCAGGCGGGGGTCCGGGTGTGAGGAGCTCGGCCTCGTGGAAATGGCATCCGGTGGAGCCGAGAAGTCGGAAGCAGGGCCTCTATTCCCGGCCACGAGAAAGCGCGAGGATTAAACCAAAGCGGCCGTGTTGCCAGGGAGACGGCGTCCCAGTGTTAGCGACGCGGAGGGACCCGACTGGGCCCTCCCGGGCACCCAGAGGCGCTCGGCGCTCTCCCAGCCCCCACCCCTCCTCGCGTGGCACCTAAACGGTGTGACCACATGGTGTGACCGCGCGTGTCCACTTCCCTGGCACGTCCCGCATTACACCATGGTCCGGCCAAATGGTCGCCGCGCCCCCGGCAGTTTCCACGGTGACGCATGGGGACAGCAAGCCAAGGGGCCGGCCACCCTCTGTCCGGGTCTGGGTGAGTGTTGAGGGCGTGGCAGGGAACTGGATGGCCCAGGCCGACCGGGACAAAGAGGAAGGGGACCCCACGGCCCTCTGTCGGGGAGACTATCTTTGTCGCCAACGGGCCACTTGTCACCGGCTCACCACAGCGCCAAGAAACCTCCTCCTGCACGGAGAAGGTCCATTTCAGCGGGTGCCGCCTCTGCTGTTCCCGTAGGGACCAAGCTCCGGCGACGGGTCCCGTCACCCTTCCAGAAGGCACCGCCCCTCAGGGAACGGGGCACAGGCAGCCGGCTCCCACCGGGCCCGGAGCTCTTCTAACTCCTCGTCCACGTCCTCTCCAAAGTGGTCCAGAGCAGAGAGGGCCCTCTCCCTCGGGGCCTGGCCCTGCCTCGGCTCTCCTGTGGACGCCACCAAACCGGAATCCTGGCCGTGGGGCCCACCGACCCGCATGTCTGTGAAGCCCCTTGCGGAACAGCGGCTTGTCGTCAGGCGGGCCATTGTGCAGATAAGGAAACTGAGGCCAAGGGGAATGAAAGGCCGTCCCGAGATGGCCCGCGTGCGAGGCCAGCGCGGCCCGGCCAGCCCTGAGCCCAGGGCTTCGCCCTGCCCCTCGCTGAGGTCCCACCGCGGCTTAGGGCGGCCACGGCGGGGAGTGCGCATCTGTGGCTTCCACGGACGACCGAGAGACAGCCCCCCGGGCCCGCACCTGTGACTCGCTGGGCTCCCTTCCCCAGCCCCGTCCCTCCCCTGAGGACCGGACATGGAGGCAGGGGCCCCCTTCGGAACCAGACGCTGCCCACACGAGGCCCACCTTCCTGGGGAGGCGTCCCCTTCAGGTTTCTCGTCGATAGAAGAAGTTTCCCCTCAGCTCAGCCCAGTGTCCGAGATGAACGCGGCCAGGCCTCGGGAACCCCAGCAGCCCGGGCCCAGCCTGTGACTGGACCCGTCCCCGCTCCCTGGCTCCGTATCTTCCAGGAGCGAGGTCCCCAGCGGGTCCCGACTCCCACCTCCCACCCTGCACCCCGGAAGGCCCGGCCAGTTTCCTCTGGTCCAGGAGGTCCCCCCCCCCCCCGTGAGAAAGGCCACAAGGGAGGAGCCAGAGGCCTCAGAGCGACTCTTCCCTCCCCACTCCCACCTTCTAGAGTCAGAGAGGGCAGGGGACAGCGCCTGGCCCAGCCGCCAGCCCCCCTGTGAGCTGACCCCCTCCCTGCAGGAGGGGAAGTGCCCCCAGGAAAAGGGACCCCGGCCTGTGACGGGAGCCGGAGTCCCTCCCCGCCCACCGCCGGGCCATCCAGCTCGTCCTGGGTCCCGGGAGGGGTGCAGGCCGGGGACCCCGGGGGGCGAGCGGCTCAGTGACCAGAGCCTGACTCCGCCCCGCTCCCCACGCCTGCTGCTCTGCTGCGTGGCCCCAGGCGTTTCCGTTCTCGAATTCATAGACGACGACGCTTCTCCCTCAAAGAGCCGATGAGAGGTCAGAGCTGCAAACTGTTCCGGGGGTCTCACTCCCCGGCCACCATCCAGTCCCCTGGGGGCCTGTGGGGACACAGACCTGAGCGCCCCGTCCCCAGCGCGGCTGATGCAGTCGTCCTGGGTGGGGCTGGAAACGTGCGCTTCGAACAGGGTCCCAAGCGGCGCCAGTGCCGCCGCGACCTCACGTCGAGAGCCACCGCCCTGGGCCCCGTCCACGGTAACTGCCCCACGGGGGTGGGTCGTTTCGTTATTTATGTATCGTGAAAAGGGAGTCAGCGTAGGAAGAACCTTGCCCGGTGCCTGGGACACGGCATAAGCTCGGTGAGGCGTCGTTTTTGTTGTCATGGAGGTGGGGGCTCCGCTCGGAGCTTCTGGGAGCGACAGAGAACTGAGGGAACGAGAGAACAGCGCCAGGGAGGGCGGGGGGACTGGACCCTGCGTGTTCCTGGACTCCCTGGGCCGGGCTCCACGAGCCTCCGCTCGGCGCCACGTGTCGTCGTCAGCGTGGGGACAAGGCCCTGACACCCTTCCGACTCTGGCCCCAGAGGGGCCGAGAGCTGGGGCACCTCGGAAGGCTTCCAGGGGGAGGTGGACCTTGCTGTGGGCCGCTCCGGGAGGTGAGATGCAAAGCGGTAGAGGAGGGGACGTTCTGGAAAGTCCCTGATCTCAGGGCCCCTCGGAGGCGCACACGCAGCCCCAAGCGTGCGGCGCCAGGAAGCCCGGGGAGGCTCAAGCGCATCCATTTTCCTGTCGAAACTCATTTCCTCGTGGTTCCGGAGGCCGAAGTCCAGGATCAAGGGGTCGCAGGCGGTTCGAGTCCCGCGAGGCCTTTCTTTCAGGCTCGCTGACCGCCGCCTTCTCGGGGTGTCCTCGCCTGGCCTGGGCCCCGTGTGTGCTCAGCCCTGGTGTCCCCTCCTCTTCTTACAAGGACACGAGTCCCGTTGAATCAGGACCCACCCTTAGGATGTCATGTGACTTTCATCATCCCTGGAAAGGCCCCGGTTCCTAATACAGTCACATCAGGGTCAGGGCTTCCGCGTAGGGGTGTTCGGGGCGCCCTTCGTCCGTGCAGGAGGCGACAGGGGAGCCCGGCCTGGACGCAGGCCTGTCCTGCCCGGCCGAGCCCTCCACCTGTCCCCCGAGGCTGGGACCGAGCAGACGTGACCCAAGCAGCCCTGGCGGGCAGCCAGCCCGGCGGGGTCACCCCCCACCTTCGCCCAGCCCCCTCCCCGGATTTCAGGTCCTCCCTCCCAGCGGTCGCCGCCTCTCGAGTAAATCGCTCGTCGGAAGATGCTCTCCGAAGCGAGGCCACACGCCGCTGTCATTGATTTCGTCTTGATTATTCATGAGTGGAAACGGGGCCCCGGCTGTGGGTGGTAATTAGGGTCAGCGTCGGGGGCGGGCCCTCGGGCTCCCGTGACGGCCACTCCGGCCCGGATCTGCGGACCAGCCCAGCCAGGCCCAGCACAGGGCGGGACTGCTGGGGAAGCCACAGGAGCACCCACAGGAGCACCCACAGGAGCACCCACAGCACCCTGCTTTCCAGCGCCTGGCACTGCCCTCCTGGCCTCCCCCGTCCTGGGCAGGCCGCTGGAGGAGCCGGGCTGGCCTAGGCACACCCCCTTCTGCCTCTCTGGTCCCTTCCCCCGTGGGCACGGGGTCCCCTTCAACGCCTGAGCACCCCAGGGACCACAGCCCTGTGTGTGGGGGGGAGCTGAGGACAGGCCCCTCCACCGGGAACTTGGCAGAACTGGGCCGGAACGTTCTAGATGTCCTCCAGGACACTTAGCCCACTGTGGCCTGGATTTGAGGAGCCGGTGCCCTCCAGCAAGATTCTGTGAGTGGAGGGGACTGAGGAGGTGACCCAGAGCCACCAGGAGGTGACTTTTCTGGGAATTCCCTGTTCCCCTTCGTCGCCCCCACCCCAGGCCCAGGCCGGGTTTAATCCGTTTGAATCCGTTTAATCCGTGTGGACTTCCAATGCGTTTCCCTTCTGCTGCCTTTGGGAAGGGGGCGGAGTGGCGAGGGGGCAGCCGTGCCTCTGCTACCCTTCCTCTCCCGAAGCGCTGTCCCCTGTGGAACCCCCCTCCCCGGGGATGCGTTTCGTGGCGGGAAGAGGAGCATGACATGTAGAGAGCGTCCTGATGGTATTGATATTCATTACTGACACCGCGCCACCCCCAGGGGGGCTTCTCCCCACCCCCACCCCCACCCCGCCGGGGAGGGGAGCAGAGGGGAGGGGAGTGAGGCGATCTGCCTATCGCCTGAGCCAAGACACTGGGTGGTTTGCACGAAGCATCCAGAGCGGCTCCGGCTTGCAATCTGTCACCCTTCACTGGGTTTTCCTTTTCTAACCTTCACGGCAGAAGGGGGAGAGCGGAGCAGAGAGAAAAGGCGGGAGCCACACCCCCGTGGGGACTGGGGGAGGAGCCGGGGCTGAGCACACTGTCAGGGCCTGCTCAGGACCGCAGGACCGTCCAGCAAGACCCAAGCCCCTCGGGTGGGCCGTGGCCCTGCAGCCCGAACCCTCCTGGCTCGGACTCGGGAGGGTTGGTTCAACGTCCCCCTGGAGTAGACGCCCCTGGGATGAGCTGGTGGTGGGGGACGGGGCGGGGAGGGGGGATCTTCTCCCAGGCTGGCCGCACCTGCAGGACTTGGGCCCAGGACGGAGCTAGCTGTGTGTTCCCTCTCTGACTGCAGCTGAGGAACGTCGGGGAGACATTTAAAAAAAAAAAAACAAAACAGCCTGGCACCACCCAGACGAAGGATGTCAGAATCCCGGGGCCGGGGCAGGGGACGGACGGCGGGGACGGGTCGCTTGCCTGTGCCGTCGTCTCAGCCAAGGCGGCCCCAGGCACGCAGACGGCCGGTGCGCCCGGGCCCGCACTCCTGCCTCTGCCGGGCCCTCGGCTGTAGTCTGTCTCCCATGCCGGATTCCCAGGCGAAGGTTGATTGGAGAAAAGGGCTCCGCAGCTGGGATGAGGTTTGCAAACTCAGGGCCTGGGCCTTTCCTCCGAGCAGCCGGGGGCACGGTGGGCCTGGGCCAGCAGGCGTGCAGGCCTCCGGGGGCCACCAGGGAATCCCCGAGGGATCCCAAGGCAGAGGCTGGCCCCCTGGGGAAAGGTGGGCTGTGAGCCCACCACCGCCCCCTGCATGTGCCCCCGCCCCTGCCCCAGAGAAGGCTGAGCAGGCGCAGACGACGTGAAATCCAGAACACAGGCGGCGCGGCTCGCTTGGGGACAGGCCGCCAGCACCACCTCCATCGCCTGGAATACCTGCCAGAACCCAAGCCTCACTGGGACCAGGACCCCGGGTCCGGCGCCGGGGGCTGAGCCTCCGGGACCTCTGGGGGATGGGAGGAAGGGAGGAAGGCAAGGACCGAGAGCAAACACCTGGGGCAGGTGCGCAGAGAAGAAAAAGAGCCCCCCCGAGGGATTCCCGGCAGATCGCAGCCATCAGAGTGGGGTTTTCTCTGGAAAAAAACACTGAAGTTCAATACAAAGGCACTGACGAGGATCAGAGGCGCGAGGTGGACCCCATGGACCCCCGCAGGGTGCCGGGGATGAGCCGCCTGCAATTCCTCAGTGGGAATCCCCATTCCCACGGCACCCCCCGCCCCCGCCAAGGTGCGGGGTGAGGCCGGCACCGCCCGCTGCGAGCCACGATCCTCAGCGTCGTCGCCGTCATCGCCGTGAACGGCTGTGACGACAGCGACCCTCTGCTGGGTGCGCAGGACGGGAGGTAGATGGGTGTCCCCACCCTGTGCAGCCGAGACTCTTATGTCCCCATTTCACAGAGGAGGAAACGGGCTCAGAAGGGGTCAGGGACTTGCCCACGTTCACACGGCGAGTTAAAGGCTGAACCTGGGCCCACGTCCAGGTAGGAACCAGGACCAGCGCCACGCGCTGTGCGGACGGCCTCCTGTGCACCTGCGTCCTCCCAGACAGGGCCAGGGGACGCGCGCGGTGCCAGTGCTTCCCCTGGGGTCCACGTGAGGGAGGCTCAGCCCAAGGAGAGAAGAGTCGTTCTCCCGCGTGCGACCCAGGGCCCTCTCGGCCTCTGTCCATCCACCTGCTCCTACCATGCGCAGCCCCGGTCCCTCGGGAACCCCACCCCCCGGAGCGGTGGATTCACAGCCTCTGGGACCGAGCCCCACCAGAGCCGTCAGAGCGAGCCGAGCTGTGCCACGTGGCCTGTGGGCCAGCCCAGGCCTCGGCCCCTCTCGGCTGGGTCCGCTCCGGCTGAGAGAGCGGCCGTGAGACTCAGCTCGTCTACACCCCCGGCCATCCGGGGCTCCCCAACCCAACACCAGGGGCAGCAGACGGCCAGGGTCCAGGAGGGCTGAGCCTAAACCACACGACGGCTGTCCCGCCGCTGGTCATTGTGGGCACCCACCCTCGGGACCGTGCGCACCTTCAGTCCCGGCCCCTTCGACCCCTCCCCAGCCTGCAACCAACCCCTCGAGGCCAAGAAGTCTGGGGAGAGCAGGAAGCTGCAGGGTCCCCTCCTGGGCTGGGCCGCCCCCTCCCCCCCGGCACCCTGCTTGGGGCCAGACCCCGACCTCCACCTCCTCTTTGGTCTCCAGGCCTTGCCGTCTGGGGCGGCCCCTCAGCCACCCATCATCTCTCCTCCCCAGTCCTCGCCCCCTCCTCCTCCACTCCAGGACCCCTTGACAAGCCGCCCTGGTGCACTTGGACTTGGGGGAGACGAAAGCAAATCACCAGGCGATCCACCCCCAGACGGCACCCCAGGGGTGGGAGGGAGAGCACAGAGCTCCCCGGGGCAGTGGGGTCGGGGAGGGGAGTGGAGGGGCGGCCTCGCCCTCCCTCCGCCCTCCTCAGGCTCATCTGCCGGTCTCCCTGCAGAGAGGGAGCACTGCTCAGGGTGGGCCGAGGTGCCGCCCGCCCGGCCCCGGCCGCTGACCGCCTGCCTCTCTCCCGCAGTCCACGGCATCAAGTGGACCTGCAGCAATGGGAACAGCAGCTCGGGCTTCTCGGTGGAGCAGCTGGTGCAGCAGATCCTCGACAGCCACCAGACCAAGCCGCAGCCACGCACCCACAACTGCCTCTGCACCGGCGGCTTGGGTGAGCGGGCTCTGGGGGGCGGGCGGGCGCGACGGGGCCGGGGACTGTGCCCGGCAGCGGGCAAGGCTCTCCTCTTCGGGGGTCGCTGTGAGGGTGAGGGTGGGCCAGAAGCCTGCGACAGCGGGACGGACGCGGCCGGCTGGTGGGACAGCCCCCTTTGGGCGGGAGAGAGCAGTTCCGGGGAGTCAGCTCAGTCTAGGAGTGGGGGGCTGTGTGGGGCTGGGGCTCAGGCCCCGACCACCCACCACAACCGCCCGCCAGGCCCCCTCTAAGCCCCACGACCTCGGGCGGCGTCAGCCGGAGGCCCAGGTCCCCAGGTGCGGGGCCAACACGGGCTGCACAGGAAGCTCGGCCCTTATAAGTCAGGGGGACCCTCAGCCTGAACCTCCGTCTCCTCGGAGAGTGTCCGCCGCCCCGCACCCTCCATCCCTTCGTGAGACTGGCGTTTGCTCCTCGGGGTGTGAGCTCCCCGCCCCCTCTGCTGCCTTCACGAGGCCCCTCCCTCGGAGGGTTGTGTCGCTTCCCGGGGTGCATTTAGGAGCCTCAGGGCGATGCAGTCACAGGTGCAGGAGGGAGGTCACCCTCATATCAGAAACAGGGACCCTTGGAGGCGGAATGAAAACACGACGGGCGACGGGGAGGGACGAGGCGCCAGTGGGAGGCCTTGCTCCGGGGAAGCCCCCCGGGACGCGCCAAGCTCAGACACACTCTGTGCCGAGGCTTCCTTCCTCTTGGTCGCCGAACCAGGTGCTTTAGAAGGATTTTGTCCCACCAAGAGCTGAGGGCTGGCCCCGGCGGCTAAACAGAGCGAGGCGGCGCCAACCGCAGTTCTGCCTCTGGAGCAAGGTCTCGGCCCTGGGCCTGAGAGCTGCCCCGGGGACAGTGCCCTGCTCTCCACCCCACCTCACCCCTAGTGCCCTGTCCCGGGGGGCTCCCCACTGGACCCGCTGGGGGACAGGGGCTTCCTACAATGCTGAGCGGCCCGATCAGGCACAGAGAGTGTCAGAGGAGGGGAGACGGGCCCGGGCCCTGTCGCCAGGCCGGCCAGAGCCCTTCCAGGGCCTGCTGTCCGCCAAGGGGGGCGGGGCCGTCCTGGGGGGCAGCGTCCCCTCCGGCCTCTCCTCCCCGCCCCCCGCGTGCGGGGCCTCACCGTAACTGCAGAAAGGGAGTCAGGGAGAAAGGGCCCTGGCCTGGAGGGCGGTAGCTCAGGGCCTGGGGTTGGTGCGCCCCAGACTCCGAGTGTCTGTCACGTGCGGGCCCCCGGGGAGCAGGGTCTGGCCAGGCTCCCGGGCCGGGGGGTGCTTGGCGAGGCCCCAGCCGCCCGTGTGGCCCCCGCTCTGACTCTCTCTCCCCCCGCGTGTGCGTGCGCGTGCCCCGACCCCGCAGGCGCAGGCAGCAGCGTGCACCACAAGTGTAACAGTGCCAAACACCGCATCATCTCGCCGAAGGTGGAGCCGCGGACGGGGGGCTACGGGGGCCACGCCGAGGTGCAGCACAACGACGTGTCGGAGGGCCGGCACGACCACGGCCACAGCAAGGGGTCGAGCC
The DNA here is from genome assembly GCA_030015415.1 of Cynopterus sphinx. Taxonomy (NCBI): domain Eukaryota; kingdom Metazoa; phylum Chordata; class Mammalia; order Chiroptera; family Pteropodidae; genus Cynopterus; species Cynopterus sphinx. The sequence continues at coordinate 126,650,599 of CM057387.1, read as the reverse complement.
GCGAGAAGAGGAACGGCAAGGTGGCCAAGCCGGTGCTGCTGCACCAGAACAGCGCCGAGGTGTCCTCCACCAACCAGGTGGAGGTGCCCGACACCACCCAGAGCTCCCCCGTGTCCATCAGCAGCGGGCTCAACAGCGACCCCGACATGGTGGACAGCCCCGTGGTCACAGGCGTGTCCAGCATGGCGGTGGCCTCCGTGATGGGCGGCTTGTCCCAGAGCGCCACGGTGTTCATATCCGAGGTCAGCAACGAGGCCGTGTACACCATGTCCCCCACCGCCGGCCCCAACCACCACCTCCTGTCGCCCGACGCCTCGCAGGGCCTGGTCCTGGCCGTGAGCTCCGACGGCCACAAGTTCGCCTTCCCCACCACGGGCAGCTCGGAGAGCCTGTCCATGCTGCCCACCAACGTGTCCGAAGAGCTGGTCCTCTCCACCACCCTCGACGGTGGCCGGAAGATTCCAGAGACCACCATGAACTTCGACCCCGACTGTTTCCTCAACAACCCAAAGCAGGGCCAGACGTACGGCGGCGGCGGCCTGAAGGCCGAGATGGTCAGCACCAACGTCCGGCACTCGCCCCCGGCGGAGCGGGGCTTCGGCTTCGCCGCGGTCCTCACCAAGGAGATCAAGACGGAGGACACGTCCTTCGAGCAGCAGATGGCCAAAGAGGCGTACTCCTCGTCCGCGGCGTCCGGCTCCCTCACCCTGACCGCCGGCTCCAGCCTCCTGCCTTCGGGGGGCGGCCTGAGCCCCAGCACCACCCTGGAGCAGATGGACTTCAGCGCCATCGACTCCAACAAGGACTACGCGTCGGGCTTCAGCCAGGCGGGCCACAGCCCCCACGTGCACCAGACCCCGTCCCCCAGCTTCTTCCTGCAGGACGCCAGCAAGCCCCTCGCCATCGAGCCGGGCGCCCACGGCGGCCTGAGCGACTCGGGGGGGGCCTTCGTGATGCCCACCGTGAAGACCGAGGCCTCGCCGCAGAGCAGCTCCTGCAGCGGCCACGTGGAGACGAGGATCGAGGCCACGTCCTCGCTGCACCTCATGCAGTTCCAGGCCAACTTCCCGGCCATGGCGGCCGACGGGGAGGTCACCATGGAGACGTCGCAGGGGGCCGACGGGGGCGAGGGCCTGATCAAGTCCGGGGAGCTGCAGGCCTGCAGCTCGGAGCACTACCTGCAGCCCGAGACGCCCGGGGTCATCCGCAGCGCCGGGGTGCCGCTGCTGCCGGGCGGCGTGGTGCAGGGCCTGTACCCCGCGGCGCAGCCCGGCCTGGCCGGCGCCTCCAGCATGGAGCTCAGCCTGGACCACTTCGACATCTCCTTCAGCAACCAGTTCTCCGACCTGATCAACGACTTCATCGCCGTGGAGGGCGGCGGCGGCACCATCTACGGCCACCAGCTGGTGTCGGGCGACAGCGCGGCGCTGTCGCAGGCGGAGGACGGGGCCCGCGCCCCCTTCGCCCCGGCCGAGATGTGCATCCCCTGCTGCAGCCCCCAGCAGGGGGGCCTGCCGCTGAGCGCCCCCGAGGCCGGGGCCGGCGCCATGGCCTACATGCACGTCGCCGAGGTGGTCTCGGCCGCCTCGGCCCAGGGCGCCCTGGGGATGCTGCAGCCGAGCGGACGCGTGTTCATGGTGACGGACTACTCGCCCGAGTGGTCCTACCCCGAGGTAAGCAAGCGCCCGCCGCCCCCCGCCCACCCCGCCGGCTCGCCCACCGGCTCGCTCGCATGGGGCTTTCCCGACCGCTCTGGCCAGGCTGTCCCCTCCCTGTGTCCCCAGGGCACCGCGGATACCTCCACCCTCTGCGCAGGGGGTCCCGGTCTTCACCCGAGCAAGTCGCTTTAAAGTCAGGGGACCTCCCGGCGCTGGACAGGGCCGTCCGCTGCCACCTGGCTCCTGTGTTAAGATCCCACTTAGGTTTTGCTTTGCCTTTTTTTATTTTATTTTATTTTATTTTTTATGGGGCGGGCCCTAGGGCTGTTGACAAAAAATAACTAACCCCCCCGCCACCCACAGACCACGCATACCCATCGCTCTTCATTTCCTCACTGAGAAACGAAACGAAACAAAACAAATCCCCCTCAAACCCCGAGGAGGGCGCAGCTTCCCAATAGCCATGGGGGAGATTTCCCGGGTGAATCCAGCCCCTACAGAATCCAAGGCCCGCTACGTGACCCAGGCCGTCCCGTCTGTGCCCCTGCCCCGGCCGTCTCAGGCCCGGGGCCTGAGATCTGACATTGGAGTCACGGCTCCAAGCCGTCCTGCCGCGATGGCGAAAGTGTTTGAGGAAGGAACGCGTGCCCTCCTCTGATGAAGGATGGCATCGGAGGGGGACTGCGTGGCCCCCTGGGGCACACCCCCCAACCCCACCCAGCCAGCCTGCCTGCCAGGTGCTTGGGACCCAGTCTGCACCCTGTCCCTAGTTGGCGGCCGCCCACAGCTCCTTGGTGCCACTGCCATGTCCCCTAGATGCCAGGACTCAGGGTGCTGCCCAGGACACTGAGGAAGGGACACTCCTGAGAGACCCCAAGTCTCGTGGATCATCGTAAGGCGGTGACACAGACCCCACAAAGGTGTCCAGGCACAGGCAGCGCAGGGATGCTGGCCAAAGCCATACCCTCTCCAGACCCAGGCACCGGCCGGCAGGGGCTCCCAGGACGATGTCCAGGTCAGGACAGGGTTAACGGGGCGCTCGGAGAGGCCAAGTGCTTCTCAGAGACGGCCCCTGCCCCCTGGGCCCTGGTGACGGGGACCGTGAGGTCCCGTGGTAGAGGACACATCTCAGGGGACACTTCTAGGTGTGGGTCCTGTCTCTGCTGTGGCTTCGTCTCTCTGCGCCTCAGTTTCCTCACCTGTAACATGGAGTGGCCACTGTACCTGCCTCAGGCGGGGTGCCAGGGGTGCCTGGCGATGTCTTTGGCCCGCAGGATGTAACCGTTGACCAGTGCGTGGCCATCCCAGCCCGCAGCCCACCGCGTTCCTTCTCGTGTCCTCCTGCCACGGCCATGGAGAGAGGCCACTCACTGGTCGGCCGTGGATGACCTCGAAGGGGCCTCGGTGTCGCGGTCTTGACCAGGAAGCTCACGCCTGCGCCATGTCCTTCCTAAGGACATAAAACCTGTGTGCAGACCCCCCCAGCTCTCAGATGCCACGCGAGCCCGGCTCGTGGCCCGGCCTTCAGACACGAGCCTCCTGGCAGGTGTCTAGACGGTGCCCGGCGGGGTCAGTCACGCCCTCAGGGGCCCAGAGGCAGCTGCTGCGTATGGCGAGGAGCACGAGGCCGGGGCCGGACCGTCCGATTCCAACCCTGGCCCCACGCCTACTGTCGGGGACCTGGGCAGGGGCCACCTTCCCTGTCTCCACCGCACGGGAGGAGGCGAGGTCGGAGCAAAGCGTTAGGGCAGCGCCTCTCTCTTCTGTCCCCGTCGTGTGCCAGGTCAGTGTGCGGGCCCCTGGGTCAGTCCGGGCCGCACTCCGGCCTCGCTGGGCCCACAGGCGCTAGAGGGGCCCTTCGCAGGCCCTGTCTGTCCCCGGGGGCCCACCCACGCGCAGACCCCGAGCTGTCCCCGAGCTGTTCCTCGAGAAAGGCCGTTCGGCGGCTGGCCACGGGAGGGCAGCACGGGAACGGGGAAGGGACGGCGTCCCCGCGCCAGGCAGAGGGCGTGTCCCGGCCTGGTGTTCCAGAAGCCTCCGTGAGTCCAGCTGCCCAGGGACAAAAGCAGCTCAAATTCAATTCGATTTGGAAAACGCCCAGATGTCACCTCGTCAGGCCCTTTGGGGCTGACCCTGGCCGCGTGGCGAGACCTCTCCAGAGGCCCCGGGGGCTCTGCCGGGCACTGTCCCCAGGTCATCAGCGGGGCCACCGCCTCCTGGGGTCCCCTGCAGGGGCCAGCACCTCTGCAGACCCTTCCCCGCCCTCAGCCCCCACCCCCGGCCGGCGTGCTCGCCCCTCCCCTTCTCCACTGCCCGGGGGCCTGCTTGTGTGGAGCCCCATTCCGGCCCGGTTCTGCCAAGCTCGTGGGGGGCTCCGCGTGAGGCACGCAGAGCCAGGGACGCCTCTAACTGTGGGGTGGGGCTGAAGTCCCTCAGGCCCCCCAGCTCTAGGATCCCTGGCGCTCAGGCGCCCCCTGGGCAGGAACACGAAGACCAGGGCCCGCTTGCTGTCTCTGCTCGGAGGGCGACCCCCGACCGGCTGCTCCCACTTCCAAGCTCTGTTCACCTGTCCACCTCCAGCTGCAGCTGGTCACCAACACATGCACGCACACGCACATGCACATGCACACGTGCGCACATGCACACATGCAATTCAACACGTGCACACACGATACGTGTGCACACATGCACGCTCACACACGCACACACGTGCACATGCACACAACACACATGCACATGCATGCGCACAAGCACACACATGTGTGCACAGACACACATGTGTGCACAGGTGCACACACGCACATCCAACATGCACACACGATGCATGTGCACACACGCACGCTCATACACACTCGTGCACACACACATACTCACACTTGTATGTGCACACATGCATGCACACGCACACACGAGCAACACGTGTGCACACAGCACATACACGCATGTGCACCCAACACACATGCACATGCATGCACACAAGCACACGCATGACGTGCATACACGCACGCGCGCACACACGCACACCCTGGATCTGTCCTTGGCGCGTGTGGAGCTGGGTGCTTTATCTCAGGACTCCAGGGTGCAGAGACCTCAGATGGCATCTGTTCCTCCGGCCCCTCCCCCAGCCCCGCGTCACCCCCTCTGCGGACACTCCTGCTGCTCCAGGCAGAGGCGGCCGCAATTAGAGCCTCAGGTGCCTGCGTCACAGCAGTTCAGGCAGCCAGGCGAGCGTCGCCATGGAAACCGTCCCCTGAGCTGATGGATGCGGAGCCCATCCCGGCGGTTTCCATGGAGAAATCCTGATGTGCTGCAGCGGTTGCTGCCTCCTTAGCTCCTCTCAGCAGCCCTGGCCCCGCACTCGCAGCCGCCGACTGGGGTTACTGTGTCTTGCCTTTCTGCTCCATGGCAGCGCCTGCGGCCTTGTGCAGCCACTGATCTTCCACCCCCCAGGATCCAGGGAGGCTCGTGCCCCGAGTTGGCCTCTGCTGCCCCCCCGCATCCCGAAGTCGGGGTGCACTTCCCAGCCAGGCACCCACTCCCAGCCTGTGGGCCCGAGGAGGCCCCCTGGCCCCGCCACAGCCACAGAGTGCCAGGTCTCCCTATAGGGCCTTATATCAGACCCAGGGAATGCTAAGGCCACAGGGCCCCGAGGGGTCAGATGCCACCTGGAGGGGCTGGGCCACTTGCTGAGGGCACACGCTGCAGAGGGGGAGGGGCGGGCCTCCTGTCTTTGTTTCTTGGTCGTGTGCTCCCCCCACTGCCCTCCAAACTTTGCTGCCCAGAAGTTTCTCTAAAACCAGGCCAGCCCAGAAGAAGGCCCGTCCGAGAGCACGGGGTCACGTCCTCCGTGGTGGGACCCTCTGTCCCGTGCTGAGCACGGGAGCCACCTGCACCTCAGCCCTCGAAAGAGCCCCTCCTGCTGCGGACGCCCCAGGCCAGGTCTGGGCCAGGCGTCCAGGCAAGCCTCGTGCTGAGGCTGGGGGTCCCTCCGGGGCCGGGATGGGCCAGAGCCAAGGAGAGGTCACCCGAGGACAGGTGACTGGGCAGAAGAGACCGTCTGGCTGGCATGAGGCAGCAGCGGGAGGGGGCGGGTGGCTGACCTCTGCGGCCTGGAGAGGGCAGAAGGAGGGCCGTGGGTCGCACACCCCTCACCACCCCCACCCCCAACACCTCTCCCAACCCCACTCCCGCCCCCACCCCTCATAAGCCACCCCTCAGCCTTCTCCAGCCCGGACACTAGGCGGCGCTCTCCACCCCAGCCAGGGTGGCTCTTGGCCACCTGCTGGGACAGGTGGATGGAGCTGGAGGTGGGCCCACCCAAGCAGAGCCAGAGGGGCCAGCGCCCCCACCCTCTGCACCCTCCCCTGGGCTGTCTGAGCCCCGCGTGAGGTGCCCACACCTCCTTGTCCACTTTGCACACACGATGGAGCGCGAGGAGGCACCGTCAACCACTCAGCAGGGGCAGTGGCCGGGGAGCAGCACCGGCCAGGGCAGCGGGGCACAAGCCTCCCTCCTCGCTCGTGGGCAGGTCCCAGCAGGAGGCCCCACCTTTCCGGCAGCCTCTGCGGTCCTTTTCCCCTTGGGCTGAGCAAGGTCATCCGAGCCCCCCACCCCATCTCCTTTTCCCAACCCGCCCCCGACCCCGCCCTGTAGGAGCAACTGCGGCCCCAGCCAAGCCACCTGCACATCCACGCCTGAGTGTGCCCTGTGGGTGCACAGTGAGGGGACCGGGCTAGCTGTGGGTGGTGGCACAGACAGGAGCCCTCGATGGGGCCGATGCTCGGACCCGCCCTCTGCCCAAGCCCCAGCCCGAAGCCTCTCTCCAGCCCAGGGCAATCTCTGAGCCCCTCCAGCTCAGCCTCCCTTCCCCACTAGTCTGTCTGTCGTCTTCCTCATCACCTTCGTCATCCGCCCCTCCCTTCCTTGCCCCCTCCCCTGAGAGTCCCTGGTCCCTTCTAATTTAGCCACCAGAGCGTCCACTTCCTTCAGCGACACGAAAGATGCTCAGGCCTCCTTTCAAAGCTCAAAGCTCCCCCAATCTGTCGCCAGCAGAGGACAGAGGAAGCCCCTTCCTGTCCCCCCCTTCCTCCAGGAGGAGGAGGCCTGGGGTCCCTCTTTCTGCTGCAGCCCTGACATGGAGGCTCCCCAAATCAGGGTGTGTTGGGATCCAGGGACCCGCATGTTCAACAAGCCCACGGGGCCGGGGCTGAGGTGCAGACCCCCACGTGGGCAGGGCGGTCTCGGAGGCCTGCGCCCCCTCCCCGGGGTTGACCCTGGTCTCTGCCGCGTCTTCTTTCCAGGGAGGAGTGAAGGTTCTCATCACAGGCCCGTGGCAAGAAGCCAGCAATAACTACAGCTGCCTGTTCGACCAGATCTCAGTGCCTGCATCCTTGATTCAGCCCGGCGTGCTGCGCTGCTACTGTCCAGGTGAGGCCGCCTTCTGTGGGGGCCCGGGGGTGCCCGGGAGCTCCGGACCTCGAGTGGGCCTGGGCCGACCCCGGGCGAGGCTCGCTTCCCCAGCTGTGAAGGAGTGGGCCTCAGATCGGCTGTCATGTCACCTGTCCTGGCCCGTGGGCCCCAGATCAGACAGGGACACAGCCGTGCTTGGCTGGGGTTCTGAATGGTGAGGAAACCGGAGAAGCCTCAGCCAGGATGACACAGCCAGGACTGGCCACGGGGGGAGGCGCCAACCACCCTGGACCTACAGGGTCACGGGAGCTGGTGAGAGCCAGGAGGGTGAGGAGCCCCACAGAAGCCGAGTCTGGGGTCCGAGGCCACCTCTGCAGCAAGATGGACCTCTCTCCTCCGTCCATGCCCCCCATGGCCCAAGAGAATCAAAAGCCACAAGAACAAGAGAGCTCAGGCCGTGGGGTCCACTGGGTCGGCCCCCTGGGGCACAGCAGGCCGGAGAGGGATGGGGAGGCCTGGCAGACGAGGATCGGATGAAGCCATCACCCGTGCCTGGGAGGTCGTGCGTGTGCAGAATCTGCTTCCAGGTCCGGGCGCGGGAGACCCGTGTGCTGCCCACGCAGCGCTGCCTGTCCCCGACTCCCTCAGGGTCTCGTCGTCATCGGCTTCGCTCGTCCTTGACCTCTGGCCGTCGCTACCTCCCCACTAGCCTGTAGGTTCTCTACGGGCGAGGTCCGTGTCTTCCTTGGCCCCCAAGTCTCCCCAGGGCTCGCCAAGTGCCTGGCACATCTCAGAATCTGTTTCTAGAGCTCTCGCTTGCTGTTCCTTGGGCTGGTGCTGGGGACCCCCCTCACGTGCGTCGTGAGCCCCAGAGATGCTTGCCCAGCTCGCCCAGGCGATGCCGGGGAGGCAGACAGGGGGTGGGCAGCGGCCACACCCCATCTTCTCTGAAGCCAGGAGGCCTACAAAGGAGAGGACACTCTCTGTGGAGGGCTGGGGAGGGGGAAGAGAAGTGGGGGCAGGGGCCCCCAGGAGCAGAGCTGGCTGGTGCCAGATGCCGGGATCCGGGGTGGTCCAGCGTGAGCCTTGGGCCACTCTCCAAAGCCCCCCACCCTGCAGCCCACCAGGGCAGAATGCTCCACGCTGGGCTCACGTGCTCGGCCTGCACTTGAACCCAGCACCTCCATCACCGCAAATGACCCGGGGAGCCCAGGCTGGTGCTTGTGGTGGCTCCAGGGGACCCACTCAGTCGCCTTTGCTCCCGGCAGCTCTGCTCCTCCTGGAGCTCAGCCATCCAGGGGGCCGTGTGCAGCCAACGGGTCCCCCCACCCTGCCGGCCGGGAGCGGGGAGAGGGCAGCATGTTACTAAACTGTCCACTTAGCGCCCGCCGCTGGAACAGCACTTGCCTCGACTATAAATAGATGCCACTTCTTCTACCTGGTCCTTGCCTGGCCGAGGACCCAGAGCTTGCCGTCCCAAGTTATCTGACCCTCAAAACAAAACAAAAGCCACCAGCCTTCGCACGCCCCCTGGGTGATGTCCCAGGCCAGGGCCTGGCAAACCTTGGGGGCTGGGTCGGTCACACCGCAGTACGGCCCAGATCGGCCAGGTGCCACCCGCGTGGCTGACCTCGCTGGGCCTCAGTTTCTCCATCTTTAAAAGCCTGTCAGACGGACGCGCTGAGGGACAGTCCCCAGACCCCAGATCACCTGGCTCACGTGCCGGTTTATTAAGGTGCTCCACCTGCGAGGCCTTCGCTCTTTCTCGCCCGAGGGGGCAGTGAGGGGAGGGGATCGGGGCTGTGCAGTCTCGGCGAGCAGGTCTTCTCGTCCCAGAGCACGTCTGGGTCCCCAGAGCTACCAGGCACACTCTACCCAGGCCACCATCATTCAGGCCCTTCTAACGGGCTGCATCTCAGGCCACAGCCCGAAGCCACGGCCTCGGTGACGACCCAGCTCCGGGCCCTGCCGCTACAGCACTGCTCTGCTGCGCAGCTAATCGCAAAGAGGGAGGGTCCCCTCGGGACGTCTCTTTCTCAAGGCCCAAACCGAGGCATGTCACTCTGTAAGTCAGCTCTGAGTGCATTCGTGCACGCATTCGTTCATTCATTTCTTCATTCATCCGCTCGTTTGCCAAGTGCTAGGTAGGGACCTGGAATGAAGCAAAGCATCACCCAGACGGTAACCCTAACCTTGACCATGAGGGATGGTGCTGGCAACTCGGGGCCTCGTCCTTCGCTCTCCCCGGGACTCAGGGAAGCTGGAGCTGAACTTGAAGAACCAACACTCGAAGCCAGAACCCAGCTGGGCTCACTGAGAAGAGGGCTCAGAGGCCCATGAGCACAAGCCAGGCCACCTTAGGGGCTGGGAGTGACACAGAACGAGGGGCACCAGGAGGTGCGCGGGGGAGGGGCACAGGGGGCACAAACGGCCCCTGCCGCCAGCCCTACACGCAGGCCCAGGCAAAGCGGGGGAGGAGACTCAACCCTGGGCAAGAAGACAGCTCTGTGGGCAGCTCTACACGCACCATGGGCCACAGAAGAAGACACACGGCCATGGAATCTGTCCCCTACAAGGCTCTGGTCATGCTTCAAGGTCAGGAGAGAAAGGAGCAAGTCAGGGCAACGAGCAGAGGGGGAAGCGGCGATCTGGGAGGCCTGAGGACTTAGGAGAGGCAGCCCGGGCCTGGGACAAGGGAGAAGAGCCCACCCACAAGAGGACCTTGCTCTGGGGTGTCCGGACAGCCCCACCCTGGCTTCCTGGCCGGTCCCCAAAAGTCAAAAGACAAAACCGAAAATGGAGCGCGCGAGTGAGCGAGTTTTGAAGCACTTCATTCGACAGTTGCTGAGCGAGTGGCCCTGACACGCCAGGCCCTGACCTTGGCCCTGGGCAGAAAGGGGACATCAGGACAGCCCCGGGCCCAGTGCTCAGGGAGCTGACAGCGCCTGCGGGACACAGAAAGCAAACAGGGGAAAAAGAAACCAGCGAGGTCACTGGAGAAAACTACACCGGGAGCCTCAGACAGGGGAGCGCGTGGGAAAGGAACGGGGAAGAGGGTGGTTCCTCTGAATGGGCTGGCGAGAAAGGCCTCTCACGGGCCGACATGAAGCCGGGACCTGAATGATGAAACGCGGCCAGTCCTGGGAGGTGGGGGCGGGGAGCGTGCAGGCAGCGGGCAGAGGAGGCACAAAGGCCGGGGCGGGATGCAGCTGGGCAAGCTGGACAGCGCAGAGGTGGGGGCAGTGGAACAGGGCGCAGCGGCAGGGGGTGACAGGGACCACATCGCGTCCGTCCTGCCGGGTCACAGGACGGCGTTTGGCTTGTTTTATTCGCAATGGGAAGCCGTCCCGTTTGGAGCTGGGGAGCGACTTGGTGTCAAGTGTCTTTAAACGCTGGGTGTGTGGGCGCAGGGATCGCAGGGAGGAGGGTCAGCGCGGGGGCCATCGGAGCAGGCTGGACACGGGCTCCCTCGGGCTCCCTCGGGCAACGCGCTCCCCCTGGTTTAATGGCTGGGGGCCTCGGAATGTGCCCCCAACACCATCCCAGCAGGAACGGGTGTCGGGGTGCCACGGTGGTCCTCGGCAGGGGCTGCGCAGGAGCCTGGGCCAGAAACGATGGCAGCCTGGGCTGGCACGGTGGCAGCGGAGGTGGAGAGACGTGGATGGAGGCAGGACGCGGATGAGGAGGAGGGAAGGGGACTGTGAGAGAATGTCCTGTGTTGTGGGCTCAGGAGCTCATGGCTCTGTCTCTCTGGAGAAGGAAGGGAGGCCTCTGAACCGGCCACCGGTCCAGTGTCACCACAGGTCATGCAAGTGCCAGGAGCCGGCAGAAGGAGAGCAGCGGTGGGGAAGGCCCCTCGGGCTGGGACATCTGCCTCAGAGAAGGTCTGAGCTCCCCAGGGGATGGACAGAAGCCACGGGTCAATGAGCTGGTTTCCCACGGGACGCCAGGTCTCCATGAGGTGTCATCATAGGGAAGCGCTTTTACTCCGCCCTGGGGAGCAGCTGACTTGGACGGCTTCCTCCAGGCCCGGAGCCTCTGAGAAGCAACAGCCCAAACAGTAACATGATCCTCTTGTGTGTCCTCCCTGGAAGTCTGTCCTGGGAGGCCCTGGGCACCGGTCTCTGGTGTCCCAGAAAAGTGGGACAGAGAGCACAGGGCCCTGGTGTGCCCCGGGGGCCGAGGCCCGGCAGGACAGAGCAGCCTGCGCAGCCGCCACCAGCCTTCGACCCACCTCTGGGCCACGGCCCCCAAGATCCCCACAGGAACCCGGAGCTGTGGCCTCCACCCCAGAACCGAAGCGGGTCCCTGCCAGGGCCGTGCTTTCCTCTTGGTGACAGTGAGGACACCCCATTCAATCGTCAACCAATCCGGTCTCCACGGGGCCTGTGGCAGGGCCAGAGCGGTTAGGGGGACCCACACGGGCCTGCCCCCCGGAAGCCGCTTCGTGCCAGCACCCTGGCTGGACACCGCGGGGCCCGGAGCGACAGCCGGAGCCCTCGCTGTCGCCGGGGGAGACTGGAGAACTAAAAATACGCAGCGGCTGTGCGACGTGAGTCAGGACGGGCCGCAGGAAAGGGTGAGCCCGAAATAAGCACAAGGGAGTCTGAAGCGAAGGCGGTACCTGCCCCCCGCCTGGGATGAGCGGGCCGGGGGGCGAGGTCAGCCCGCCGGGGGCAGGAAAGCAGGGCGCTGTTCATTCGTTCACTCACTCATTCATTCATTCATTCAGCAAATCTGCACTGAGTCAGCTCCCAGCCCCCGCCCACAGTGGGGAGTGGAGGAGCAGAGGCAATCACCACATGACCCGGGACGCCTGGCTGTGTCGGGGGGTCCAGACGAGGTCTCTGGCACGAGCAGCACTGCCTTGGGGCCTCGAGGAATAAGCAGGCACCGGCCGGGGTTACCCGGTGAAGGGTGACGGGGAGGGCCTGCTCCGGGTCCTCGGGTGCCCGCCCCGGCCTGACCCCTCTTCCCGTTGCTTGCAGCCCATGACACCGGCCTCGTGACTCTACAAGTTGCCTTCAACAACCAGATCATCTCCAACTCAGTGGTCTTCGAGTACAAAGCCCGCGCGCTGCCCACGCTCCCTTCCTCCCAGCATGACTGGCTGTCACTGGACGGTAAGAGCGGCTCTCGGGTCGCCTCGCCAGGCTCTGTGGGAGAGGGTCACTTGGGGACCCTGTGCGCAAGCTGTGGAAAAGGAGGACGCGTCCAGGTTTCCTTGTTCCCGACCAGAGTGGGCGGTGAAGGGCACAAGTCTCCGCCACCGGAGGAATGACAGGGCGTCCGCCCTTCACCTCGGTGTCTCCCGGGGACGGAATGAAGTATGGGGGTTGGAGCCTGTGGCTGTCACTCCTGCGGGGGGCATCCGAGTGGTCACACAAGTCCCCGTGTCGCCGAGAGGCCCATCCTCTGCTGCCCCCCGGGGCTGTGTCCAGGGTGTCCTTGAAGCTCCTGGAGGCCATTGCCAAACCCCAATACTCGGAGACGAAAGCCATGTGGGGGGCAGCTCGGGCTGGGCTTCTAAGGCTGTGCGTTGGGTGCTTCTGCCTCTGAGGGTTAACGCGCCAAACCCTCTCTCGGAAGCCCTCAGACACCCATCCGCCCCCCCTGCTTCTAGGCTGGTTTTAGCCTCTGCCCTGTGGAGCATCTGAGATAAGCCCGGGATTACGATCGCGGCTGAGGGGGAAGGGCCAACAAGCTAGAACAGCCTCCAAGGGAGGACACAGGACCTGCTGGCCGAGGAAGGGCCTCGGAGAGCCGCTGGCCTTGTCCACGGGGCTGGCGAGTGCTGGCGGCTTGCCCTGGGCCACCAGAGGCTCTGCATGGACCAGCTGCCCGAGGTGGGCGGGGCAGGCTGAGGTCAGAGGCTGCCCTTCCAGCAGCCCAGGAGTCGGCCCTGGGGAACTGAGCTGACGGTCCGCCCTCTGACCCGGGACAGAGTGGGAGGGATGGCCACACACGGCCTCGGTATCAGGGCGGCCCAACGAGGTGCCAGTCCGTGGGAGACCTCTCTGGAGACCTCACTAGCCCGAGGTATTGGGTCTTGGCTAAGCTGACCTGGGGCCCTCTGCAGGGCCAAATCCTCAGCACCCTCTGTCCGCAGTGCCCTTCACCCTCCTGCCTCTTAGGCTCCCCTTGCTGCCAGCTGCTGGAGGGTTTCGGGGCTTGGGTACATGCCCTGGGCAGTTTTCCTGACCACCCCGTATACAAAGCTCAGCCCTGGCGGTGACAGGGTGTCATTCCCAGAGGTGGCTTTGAGTCAGCAGGCATCTGCACCCTGGCAGTGGCCGCCTGGGAGCACCAGGCCGGCCTTGGCAGCCATCCTGGCCACGGCTGGAGCCAGCCAGAGCTGTGAGGATGACCGGCAGGATGTAACGGAGAAGGGCAGGGTGACCAGGGTTCTCCCACTCAGGAAATCCGGTTTCAGTTTGGAGAACAAGTGGGAGACGGAGCAGGGAACTCTGCAGAGCGCTGGCCTCCCTGAGTGACCAGGCTACCCGGACTGAGGGGTGTTGGGACTGGTGTGGGGCCTGCCTGGGAGACGGAGCCCTTCTGACCCCCGAGTCTCAGCCAGGAGGTGTCTCTGAGCTCAAGAGACGTCAGCCAGCCCCCTGGAAGCCTGCAGGGCCAGCCGGGCCAGGTCACTGGCGGGGGGAGATGCCGTGATGCAGACTGAGGGGAAGGGAAGCCACCTCCGCGGCTTCACGACAACTCACCTGAGCCGTCGGCCATACCAGGCCCTCGGGCACTGGGCCTGCTGCCACGCTGGCCACCTGCTCGCCAGCAGCCCCCTCCATGGGGACTCTACCCCCCCCAGGCCTGCAGTGAAATAAGCCCCCCCCCCAGCCCCTGGCAGAATAGCAGGCGAGGTGGCAGAAGGGGACGTGGCAGGGCCACCCCCAGCGGAGAGCAGGCCAGCCTGGAAGGCCAGGCGCCCTCTCCCTGACCCCTGGCCAGGTGTGTTTTCCAGTGAGGGCGGGGACGGGTGACAGGGTGAAGGGATGGGGAGACCCCAGGGTGGGGGGGGCAGCGAAGCCGCTGTCTCCTTGCCTGGAATGCGCGCCCGCGACTGATCCCCAGGACTGATCCCCGGACCGGTTCCCAGCCGCACAGCCTCATCAGCTATAACGCGGGTGGGGGGGGGGAGCAGAACCGCAGCCCCCGCGCCAGGGCCGGGTCTGCCCCTGCACAGGGGGCAGCGGGGGCGGCCGGAGGGGGCGGTCCCCAGGCCCCTGGCCCGGCCCGGAGCTCTGCGCCCGGAGGAGGCTGCGGAGGCGCGGCCGTCGCAGCCCCCCTCCCCCCTAGTCTGGCTCCGGCTCCGCAGCGCCCATCGCAGCCTCCCTCCCCCCGCACACCCCACCCCGGTTGCCGGGCAGAGTCCCCTCCGAGAGGATGGAGCGAGGGCGAGGGCGGCGGGAGGTGGCGACGCCTCAGGGGGGGGCGGGGCTGGGCGCCGAGCGAAGGGGGGCGCGGGCCCGGGGCGGTGTGTGCAGGCACAGGCACGCGTGCACGCGCACACACACACGTGCACACACAGGCACGCGCACCCACAGGCACGCACAGGCACACACACGTGCACACGCACACGGACACGTGCACACGCCCGGACGCGCTGCGATGCGGGGCGTCACCCGCGGTCGCCCTCCTCTCCCTCCTCGGGGCGGCCTCCTGCCCCTGCCCCACCCCCGCCCCCATCCCAGCGGGGGAGAACTGCTTGGGGGCCACACTGTCGCCCTCGTCTGAGTCCAGATGTGGGGCGGTGCGTGGGGGAGCCTCGTGCGCACGGCTCCGGTCGCTCAGCCTTGGTCCCCGGCGAGCAGGTGGCTGGCGGGGGACGGCGGTCCGCGGGCGCCACATCCCTGCAGTCTGGGCGGGTTGGCCGGGCCGTGCACGTGGAGACTGAGATGCGGGGAGGAGAGGGAAGGGGGCGGGCAGTGCCGCCAGCACCCAGCAGGCTCCAGGCCAAACTTGGGGGGCTCAGCCCTCTGGGACCCCCGAGCTGCGTCGCCTCCCCCAGACCTATGGGCCTTCCCCTCCCTTGCCCTGCCCCTGACCTTCCCATCAATGGGGCACAGGCCCTCTGTGCCTGGACCCCCACTGCCTGGCACAGGCTGGCACGTTGTAGACCACGGTGGGTATTTGTTTTATGAATGCAGGGGCGGTGCGTGGAGGGGTACCCATGGGGCACCCACAAGGAGTTAATCCAGCCCAGGGGTCGGGAAGGCTTCATGGAGGAAGCAACCCTTCCCTGACACCTCACACCTGAACAGGCATCAGCAAGGCTAAGAGGGGTGGGAAGGAGTCTCCCCAAGGAGAGAGGGCAGCAAGACCCCAAGCACTCCAGGAACTACCTTTCTCACCATTTCTTCCCCCAAAAGTCCAGCTGCAGAACAGATTCCCGCAGGCCTCCCCCAGGCCATTTGCAGGCCCCCAGGGTGATCTGGGGCAGGCCAGCATGCTGTTGGGGATGAACTGGGGACAAAGGCAGTCAGGCAGCAGGATCCGCTCTGGAGACGGTTTGGAGAGGGACTCTGGGGAATGTCCCTTCTGCCTGCGGTGGGTCCTGTGGATGTAAACAGCCCGGGCTGAGCGCAGAGGCTGTGCTGTCTGTTTGACGTCTGGCCTGTGCCTGCATTTGCAGACAGAAGCAGCCCAGGTGGCCCGCAGGCCTCGGGCACCTCTAAGTGACCCTGTCCCTGGAAGAGAAGGGGAGTGGAACTCCCGTGCTCCCTGTCCTTTCTCTTCCAGTCGCCCGATTCCCCAGGGCCCGGTTCAGAATACCCAGGGCCCCCTGGCCCCGCCCCCACCCTACACTCCCTGAACCCGCTAAGCTGCTTAGGCTCTATTTTCAATTGCTTCTCAGACAGCTGAGCCTCCTGTCTGGGCGAGAGGATTGGAGTGAGGCGGCCCCCTGGGAGCCCTCCTGCTGAGCCTCAGGGTCTGAGAGAGACCTGGCTTCTCAGGCAGAGCGGGGACCAGGGGTTGGAGCTCACACCTCGCCATCCAGGTGCCTGCCTCCTGCATTAGCCTCAGGGGAGGGCAGACATCCGGGCAGCCTGCCCCCCAGCTCACCAGGGCCAGCCCAGAGGTTGCCTGGTAAGCTGACCTCTGGGGCAGCTGGGCTCGGGGTAGGTGTCTGGGAAGACTGAGAGCCTTGCTCCTTTCTGAGGAGGTGAAGAGAAGGAGAAGCAAGCTATGGCCTCCCCGCTTTTCTGACCAAAACCTCATTGTTAACAGATGGATGATGTGTGGCTGGGGTGGTGCCAGCTCTGCCCCCTATCCCACTGCCAAGCCGCCTGTGCCTGGCGTGTGGTGTGGTCCCTCTCGCCTTCAGCCTCCACCCACCAGGAGTGGGAAACTACACATTGACTCAGAGACTACGGGTGCAGCCCAGTGGCAACAGGGAGACGCCATTCCAGCTGTGAGACTGGTCCCCAGGAAGCTTCTGGATGCTTTCTCCCTGTCATGGTGACGCTCCAAGGCTTTCTGATGAGCGTATCTCCCTCTCTCCCTCCCTCCCTCCTTCAGACCCATCAGCCTATGTCCCAGCCCCCCTCTCTGGGCCTGTGTGACACCAAACTGTCCACAGGGGAGAAGGTAGCATAGAGGCCGGCGTAAACCGGGAACAGATTCTAAGGGCATCACTTTGACCAGATGGTGTAGAGGGAAGAGCAAAAGTTAAGTAATTTGGTTGCAAATCATTTTAAAATGTCACCACTTACTAATACAAATAGTTTTTTATGGAGTAGAATACAAAATTCACAAGAGTTTTTAAGATGAGCTGCACAGCGTCCATGTACTGCCCTGGCTTCAGAGAGATGCCAAAGGAGTCGAAGCCGAGACCCCACCCTCTCCTGCCCCTGGGAGCACTTCGGGGGCAAAGTGTGAGAAGCAGTGACACAGGGCGCCTTCCCGGTGAGGGAGAAGGGTGCTTCGAGAGCCTTCTGGTATCCGCCGGGGTGGGGTCTGGGCCACACGGAGGCCGGTTAGCTCACAGGTGTCTGGGACCTTCTTGGCACAGTAGTGACCTAAGAGACAAGGTGGCGGGGGAGGAAGCTGGCATGGCCTGGTCTTACACTTGGGACTTGAAGCGGAGTGGCAGGACTCAGCTCCCCTCGAGCGGCAGCCCAGCCCCCAGCCCAGGCCCCATCCAGAGCCCCCCCCTTCCCAGCAGTCTCTCTGTTCTCTGCGGGGCCCACCTGGCGTACAGTTGGGGTGGGGTCTGTCCTCAGCCCTCCTTAGGCACCCCGGGGAAGCAATCTGCTGATGTTTGCACCTGGGGCCACACCAAATGGGTCTGTTTGGAGCCTTCTGCGTGTGGCAGGCAGTGGGTCCCCTTGGGGCTGAGCCTCACCCGCCTCCTCATAGCAGTGACAAGGGGTGTCCTGCGCGAAATGGCACCGGGGTTGCCTCTGCGTCCTCATCCTGGCTGTTGGGGCAGGAAGCAGAGCAAATGCCATGGGGAAACCCCAGAGCTCAGGCAGAGAGGGCTTCGGATATGCCCCCCCGGGGTCAGGTGGCTCATCCCTGGGCATGGGGGCCGTGGCTCATACCCTCTGGTGGTCAATAGCAACCACCTTGTCCTTGACCGTTGCGTTAGTTTCCTAGGGCCACTGTAACGAATGACCACAAACTCAGGGCCTTAAAATAGAAATGTCTTCTCTTGCAGTTCTAGAAGCTCAAGTACAAAATCAAGGTGTCAGCAGGGCCACGGTGCCTCTGAGGGCTCTAGGGGACAATCCTTCCTGCCTCTTCCAGCTCCTCGTAGCTTCTGGCAGCCCTCGGCCTTCCTTGGCTGGTGACAGCTAACTCCGGTCTCTGCCCCCCTTCTCGTCACATGGCATCTTCCCTCCATGCGTCTCTGCGTCTCTATTTTCTCTCTGGATCAGGGGAGACACCCAATCCAGTAGGAACCCTCTTAACTGGTTACATCTGTAACTAATTAATTACAAAGACCCTCTATCCAAATTAGGTCACATTCTGAGGCAGAGGGAGAAGAGAGCAACCCAAGAGAGAGCCGGCTACATGCACATTAATGGAACATTCCAGAAGGAAGAGCCCCCCTATTCCGATGGAGAGTGAGAAGAAGTCCTGGGAGCCAGAGGGACCTGGGAGAGGTGGAGTCGCAGGGCTTAGAGTCGGAGCTTCACAAGGGGAAGGAGGCAACAGAGTCAGAGGTGTTGAGGGTCCCCAGGTCAAATGAGGGCCAAATGCCTGGGCTGCTCTCCTCCCTCTGCCCATTGTCCCTGAGGCCTTATTCCTGCCGCCCCCAGGGGCTCCCTTCACACTGTGTAGAGGTAAACAGGTGCCCACGTCTGATACTTCTACCTCTTCTCAGACCCAGAGCCCCTGTCTAACTGCCCTAGGGCATCACTGCTCAGATTTCACCTGTCCCAGATGGGACTCACAGCTGGTGTGTCGTCGCCCACCCCGACCCTACATCTCCTACAACACTCCCCACCGCAGTGGACAGTCCCACCCAGGACACCAGCATCAGCCCTGAGACCTCCCACTCTCCCACTCCCCACATCCCGTCACCATCTCAGTGGGTTCTTCGCCCTAACTCTCCCACGCCTCCCCATCCCCTCTGCCACCACCTTAATTCAGCCCCAAGTCATCTCGCACGTCCTAACCAGTCTCCCGGCCTCTACCCTAGCCTCCTTCCGCCAGGCCATCGGTCATTCCACCGTCCAGTAAACACAGGCTAAGCACCCAGTGGGTGCCAGGCACTGCGTTCAGCTCCAGGACCTTTCTTCTCGTGGCGTTTGTGCTCTAGAGGGTGAGAATGACAGCAAACGAATCACAAAGGAAAATATCAGGGTGCTAATAAAGGGTGGCCTGCTAGAGGGTGCCAGGGCGGCTCCCTTAGGTTGGGGGTGGTCAGAGGAGGCTTCTATAGGAAGGAGGCATGACAGGAGGGAGACATCCACACCTAGGTCCAGGGAAGAACATTCAGGCAGAGAGAGTAACAAGAGAGGGGGGCCCTGGCGTGTTGCAGGGACTGAGGAGGCCGCTGTGGCTGAGCCCAGTAGAGAAGACACAGCAAAGGAGAAGGGGCCACCCGCGCCCGGTCAGCCAGGCAGGGAGCCGGGATTTGAACCTGAGGACGCTGTGGCCATGGGAGGGTTCTTGGCAGGTGGGGTGACCTGCTCAGGTGTTTTCAAGCCCCCTCCCCCGGCTGCCATGTGGTGAATGAATTGGGTCTCCACTCACAGGCAGAACCCCAGACACTCCCGCTTCAGTGCAGGCCAGAGATGGTGGTGGCTCCAAGGTCATGATGAGTCCCAAGAGGCAATGAGCGACGTTGGGAGGGAGAGTCGAGGCTCCCGCTGGTGATTCCAACGAGGAGGATGAGCGCAGAATGATGGGTCGAGCCTGGACTTGGGGCTCGAACAATTGGGGGCGGGGGGGCATCTCTATTCCCTGAGGTGGAGGAGTCTGAAGAAGCAACGTTGGGAGCCGGGGGGTCTGGAGTTTGGTTTGTGTCATCCGACAGTCGGTAGCCTTGTTGGAGCCACCAAGGCTGTGACTGGGCTTGAAAGTCAAAGTCTGCGAGCCAAGGAGAGGCCCAGCAGGGAAGTGAAATGCGGGGTCCTCGGCTCATCGGTGGAATCCAAAGTCGGGGGTCTAAATAGGACCGCTCCGTGGAAGAGTGTGGATACAGGGGAGGAGAGGGGTCAGGTCGGCCCCGGTATGTGGGTGTCGAGCAGAAAAGCATTTGGCAAAGAGGCTGAGGAGAAGCAGACAGCGAGATCGGAGGAAGATGGGGGGACACGACCTCGCGAGGCTGGGAGAAGAGGGCCTTTCGAGAAAGAGAATGTGGCAGCCGTGCCAGATGGGACAGAGAGTTCCGGGCGAAGGAGCCTGCCTGAGGGAGGACCTTGAGGCAAGAGGGAGCAACCTGAGCTTGAAGGACCCAGGGAGGTGACTGAAAACTCTGGATGCGAAGGTGCGCACCTGGTCGGGAGCTCGGGGCCACCCCGTCCCCCGGCTGGGCCAGGCCAGGAAGAGCCAGGAGCCTCTCGGATTCACCTGGCCCAGGAGATGCGGTGCCTTCACCACCTCCACCCCAGCTCGGTGCAGCCAGCGGAAAGGACCCAGGTCCTGCTTCTCCTGCTTCTCCATCTGCAGGCCCCAGGATGACAGGGGGACATCCCACACCCGCCGAGTCCCAGGGACAGACTCCCCCCGCCCCATTGCTCGCTACAGAGTCCAGAGGTGAGCCCCAAAGCAGGGACGGGCTGTGACTTACCCCTGGACAGTGCGTGGATGTCAGACACCCCTGGAGACAGCCCTCCGCCCTCTGTGCCATTGCTGTTGGGTGCGGGAATCCTGCAACGGGCTGGGAGACGGCCTGGGGACATGTGCCCTGCCTCCGAGGTCAGTTACGTCGACGCCCACTATCCTGCCGTGTCGCTTGGACCTGGGTCACCTGCGCTCCAGGAGGCAGTAGCCCCAGTGAGAAGCCTCCTGGCAAAACCGAGACCCCAGAGAGACCGGCAAGGGTGGGGACACCGCCCATCCGGGCCAGCCTTTGGCTGGCTTCCTCAGCCTTTCCCAGGACCTGGGCCCCGGAATCTGCTTCCTGGGAAAGAGCCGAGGTGCCAGTGTGCGTACCCAGCGGGGAGCACCGGTCCTGAGACCACAGGGCTCAGGGCACCATGAGCAAGGAAGAGGCTGCGTGCAGAGTGGGGGCTGGTGTGGCCTCTGGAGGTCCCGGTCCAGTGGCGGGCGACACGTCCGCCCGAGCCAGCTCCACGCAGGACTGAGAAGGCGAAACAGCCTCTGCCCGGGGCCGGGAGCAAGGCCTCTCCTCTGAGAAGCTCCTAAAACCACACACGCCTCTCGTCACTTCCAAGCAGCCCGGCAGCCTCGTGCCCCCGCCTCGGTGGCATCGGGACATTCGACAGTCTGTGCGGCTGAAACCCAGCTTCCTCGGCTGCAGTAACCCGCCGACGCTCTCCACTCGGGAGCTCGAGGTCCCCTCTGTGTGGGGAAAGCAGGGACCGACAGGTGCGGGCCAGGTGTCCCGCGCCTCATCAGAACGACAGGAGACATCGCGACGCCTCGGTGGGGGAGGGGCAACAGCCCCAGGAGGATTTCTTAAAGAAATGACCCTTCTGCTGAGATGTGGCCGAGGGGCACAAGTCAGATCCGTGAAGAATGTGCGTTCCAGACAGAGGGCGACAGAAGGCACGGAGGGCTCCGTGGTGCGGGGAAACTGAACACGGGGGCCACGTGAAAGCCAGTGAGGGGGAGCAGGGAGCGGGGACGAGGATGGACAGGCTGGGGGGGTGCAGGCCCGTGTGGGCCAGGCTGGCTCTCCCAGGGCAGGGATGGCGTGGAAGGTGGGAGGGGTGTGGCCAGGCTTGCATTTCCAGATGTGCCCTTGGCCGCTGCGTGGAGAACGACTGAAGGAGGGCCAGAGCAGGCGCGGGTAGGCCAGTTCATCCTCCCGGCTAGAGACGATGTTGGCCTTGGCGGTTCTGGAAAGAAGGGTCACTCAAGAGACATGTAGGAGGTGGCCTCGGGAGGCCCGTAGGTGGGTTAGATCCGGGGCATCCCGTGTCATTCGCTCTGGAGGGGACCAGCCACGAATCGGGCGGAGTTCGCAGGACCTTTGGGAAAGCCACGTGAAAGGCCGTAGTGAGCGAATGGACGTGGGCTCCAGAGCTCAGAGGAGCGTACGGGCAGGAAAGAGAAGCCTGTGACGTGTCTGCATGGGGGTGGCACTGGATGAAACGCGCCAAGGTGCGTGGATGACACTGACGATGGTGAGAACACAGCTGAGTCCCGAGCCCCAGGACTTCTGTCTGAATGACCACTGTGCCCCAAGGGGCCAGGAACATCGTAGGTGTTCGATAAACGCTTCTCCAAAGGAGAGATGGACGGACAGGTGAGCAGCCAGTGGTGTCTTGGTGACCATCGTCCTCACTGCGAACTGACCTGGGCATCCCCGATGTCAGAACCAGGCCGGGGAGAGTGCCCAGAGCTGACCAGGCACCATTACCCCCTTTCTGGCCTCCCTGTCACCGGACAGGCTTCAGGCAAATGACCAAAGACAAGAATGCAGAAGCTTGACCCTGAGCTCCCTTATCCATGTGCCCTGGGGCTGCCTCCAGAACTTTAACGAGGCCACCCGCTGAGGACACAGAACTGTCCACTCAGCTCACCGGAGTTGGACTAGGAAGGGAGAAAGCAAATCTCTTCCCTGAGCTGCTCGGGCCTTTCCACCCTCCAGACCCTAGAGAAGAGGGGGACTTCCCAGCCAGACCCGTGGCAAGTCACAGTCCTGGGGCCCAGAGGAAGGCCCCCTGTGACCCTCTATGACCCCTCGTCATCCAACCCAGGCTTACCTTAGCCAGGTGAATGAATGAATGAATGAACAAACGAATGTAAGGGTGGGTGGGTAGCCGCGTCCGGGGCCGTGAAGCCTGCCTGTCCACACCCGTCCCCACAGAACCCCACTGCACTAAAACTCACTGGTCTGGCAGTGACAGCACACCAGCCAGGCCCCATCCACGGCCCTGTCAAAGCCTTACAACGCCCACCTCCTCTGGCACTTGGGACCTGAGGTTGTCATTCTTAGTTAGGGTCCTCGCCCCCCAAATGGGTCATAAACCGTGATGGAAGGAACAGCCTTGGTAGGAGGTCGCCCGTTGGTCGCTGGTACCCGCCGAGCCCAGCTGCCTGGGGGTATGGTGCTGGACTCAGGGCTTTACGTGCGGACCGGGCCTGCCCCCGCCCCTGGGAGCTCTCGGCCTGGGACACGAGGCCAACCAGACGACACAACTGGTGTGTGAGGCGTGCTTTATAGGGGCAGGTTCCCAGTACTAGGGCAGCCCATGGGAGGGACAGCCAAAGTCCCTCTGTGCCTCCATCAGGAAGAGAAGGTGCCCGGCAGGGGCTGCCCCTGTGTGAAAACCACGCTGCTTAGCCACAGACGTGCTTTCCACCTGCAGAAGGGAGATGCCAGGGTCGGGCGGCTAATCGCGTTGCTGGCCTTTCTGGCACAGCCAGGCTTCACCCTACACCTATGCCATGTGGCCAGCCCCAGCCTCAAATCATATTGCTAGACTGTCCAGTGACTCGAGGCCCCCAGGCCAAAAGACAAATTAGAAAAAGACATTTCCATCAGTCAGACAGCTTACGGATGACCCCCTCAGGAGGTGAGGACGAAGGCCAGACCCCTCTATGGGCACAGATGGCTCCTCCTCCTCTCCTGCCCCCACCGCCTCCCCTAATCCTCAGTGTTGCTCTGCTGCCCTGGGTGAGAGAGGAAATGGTGTCTGAGACGTTTTTCTCTCTGGTGTGGCTGCTGCGGCTGGTTTTAAAGTGTTGCCCGTACCCAGATCTCGTGTAACCCTCGGCAATTCTTTGGGGTCGGAAATCATGTTTGATTATGAAAAGTGGCTTGGGTGGAGGCTCTGTCTTCCGCAGAGACTGTCGTGCAGAGACGACGGTTTCCCGGGCCGGGATGCAAAACGAACTAGATTACAGATCAGTCCACCCACGCGTGAGAGTGAGTGAGAAAGTCGGGCGCCTTCGACAGCGGAGGTGATGCTCTGACATGTCGTTCCGATGACCTCTCTAAGTGACTCACCTGCGCCACAAGCCGCGACGCTCCGTAAAGGCACCTGCCGCGTCTCCATCCTGCAGGCGGCACCCCAGGCTCCAGCAACACTCCTTCCTCACCAGAGTGTTCCCCTGGAGGCTGCATTCGCCGCTCTGGGGTTGTGGGATGCTCGGTCTGGCCTCCTCCTCCTCCTCCCTCTGCCCTCTCCCTCTCCCTCTTCCTCGCCAGGGCTGGAGGCCAGGAGCCCAGAGGAAGCCTCAGAACCAGCACCCTCTCTCCCCTCGACTCCCACGGGAATGGGGCTGGTCTTGCAAATGGTGACCAGTCCTAAGACAGAATAAGATGCATCGAAGCTCTAATTTTATGAGCTGGGCGAGGACGTCTGTTAGGACATCAGAAGGCCTGGCCTGGCTCACCCGGGAACAGCTAAAGCAAGGGGAGGCGGCTCCCGTGTGTATCTCTGAGCGGGGCCTGTACAGAGGTGCTGTGGGGCCAGCCCAGAAGTGCCGCAGGCACGGCCCACCCCGTAGGGCCTGATGCCTTCAGAGGCCCAGGGCTCTGGAACCTGGCAACGGCTGGTGCATTTGTCACGGGGCTGCCCGGCCCCTGAGAAGCAGCAGGAAAGGACCAGCTCTGAGCAGCGAGCGGAGGGGCAGTAGGAAGTCTGAGCCTCCAGCTTCCCTGAGGACACTCGTAGCCCCCACTCCTCCGCCAGGTCCTGGCCTTTGATTCTCAGTGAGAAAGGGAGCGGGTGCTCGTTCGACATGGGGCGAAAGGCCTTGGCACCCCTTTAAGGTGCTCGAACGTGAGTCGAAGCGGGAGGACGACTGGGCAGGGCTGTGTCTCTGGCGGCAGCATCCCTCCGAAGCAGACGCTGCTTCTCAGACCTCCGGGCAGCAGGGGCACTGACTCCACGTCCTTGGTCCCGAGGGCGGCGACCTGCAAGCCTGTGTGGGGTCGCGGCTGCCCCGTGAGTGGCAACAGCAGCAATGTGGCCTGGAGTGTCAGGGAGACCGGCCGGGGGTGGGTGCGCACGGGTGCGTAGCACGTCTGGGCTCTTGCTGGCCACCGTTTTGTTTACTCGATGGCATTTAGC
Source organism: Cynopterus sphinx (assembly GCA_030015415.1). Classification (NCBI taxonomy): domain Eukaryota; kingdom Metazoa; phylum Chordata; class Mammalia; order Chiroptera; family Pteropodidae; genus Cynopterus; species Cynopterus sphinx. The sequence continues at coordinate 126,625,854 of CM057387.1, read as the reverse complement.
ACCTCAGGTGTCTGTGACTCCCCCGGGCACACGAGACGGGCGCAGCTGAACCTGCACTCGCCACTGACGTGTCTTCGGTGGCTCGGGACGTAATTGGACCTGACGGCGTCGCTCTTCCCTGGCGACCTCAGTCATGATTATCCCTAGGTCCTAGCTAGTCGCTCCCCCAAAAGAGACGCTTTTCCGTCCTTGCTGTCACCGGTGTCACGAGCGACAGGGTTTGCCCGGCAGCAACTGCGAGGACGGTGGTTTCAAAGTGGTTTTCAGGGTAAACATGGGGTCTTCTGACCTCGTTGTCCCCCCAGATGGCAATCCAGACGTTCATTTCTCTTAATCAGAAGCCCACATTTAAAAAAAAAAACAATCGATTTTGCGAGAAAGCACACCATGGCAGCTTCTTCGGTAAGAGCATTCTGAGTAGACCTTTGGGGCAAGCATACCTGTCCTCGGTCGTGGCTCCCCTGGGTGGAGGGGACACACGCAGCCTCTCTGAAGTCGCCCGGCTCTTACTGCCTGTGGACGGGCCAGGGGGCACTGGTGATGCTCTCGGTACGGGAGCTCCCTGAGCTCCGCTCTAGAAGGATCCAGGGGGTTTGGGCCCTGACTTGGCTAGACAGGCCGTGAACCAGGACCCCTACAGGCTCATGAGTCCTGCGCGTGAGGGTCTCCGAGCCCTCGCTCAGGCAGAGAGACGCATGGGAATAGGGAACCCATGCCTAGAAGGCGCCTGTCTTAGTCAGGCCACAGTGACAAAGTGACAGAGACCCGGCGGCTACACGACAGAGTTCTCTCTCACAGTCTGGAGGCTGGAAGCCTGAGTCAGGGCATCGGCAGGGCCTGTCTCTCCCGAGGCCTCGCTCCTTGGCTTGTTGTCACCTTCTGGCTGTGTCCTCGCGGGATTCGTCCTGTGTGGTGTCTCTGTGTGTCCACATCGCCTCTTCTTATCAGGACACTGTTCGGATCGGCTCAGGGCCCACCCTACCAACCTCATACTAAGTCGCCAGCATAGTCACATTCCGAGGTGCTGGGGGTGAGGGCTTCAGCAGGTGCATTTGGGAGGGACACAATGCAGCCCTTCCTAGAGCCTCTCTCCCCAAGTGGAAAGTCCTGCATAAAGGAGATTTCATCGCTGTCATAAGGGCTTTTCCAAGGCCTGGGACCTGCCCTCTGAGACCCCATGGCGGGGCCGGTGACCCCGACACCCAAATCAGGACCTTCCACTGGAGTCTCAGTAGCTCTCGGCCAAGGAGCTGGTGTCCTTGCCCTGTTGTTTAGCTAACATGAGGCGCTGACACCTTTTGGGCATCAGGCTATGAGCTTCGCAAATACGTCACCGAGTCCTCACCGTGGCCCTGTGATGCAGCCGCTATTATCATCCCCATTTCACAGGCGAGCACACTCAGCGGACAGAGCCCGTCCACGGCGTCGGAGCCGGGGACTAGCGGCACCGAGCAAAGCGCTCCCTATGTGGCCGCCCGGTTTATTAGGGGTTTTCAGCTTCTGATTCAAAGAGAGCCGAGGCCCAGCTTCCAGGGTCCACATGCCAGACGTGACCCTGTCTCTCCCAGTGTCTGATATGCGCCACCCAGGCCCCCAGGACCAAAGGGTGGCCGTCGAGTTGACAGGCGTGGCTTCGGGAAGGGTGTCTGGGGGAAGAAGGGACAGCAGCCCTGCTGGCTCAGCTGGTAGGGTGGGTCCTCGGGTCCAGGAGGGGCCCTGGCCCTCTGTCCGCGGTTTCTCATTTCACCTGGCTGGGCCTGTCCCTCAGGCTTGGCTCCTCCAGACTCCCATGTGAGGCCGAACGGAGGAGCAGCCGAGAGCTGCCGGGGTGTGGGAGAGCAGCAGGCTCTGCTGCTCACTAGGGCACATTCCAAGGCAAGTCCCGTCTCCCGCCGTGCCTCAGTTTCCCCCTCTGTAAAACTGCAGCGATAGTGGCATCTACAGCCCAGGCGTGGTGTGAAGATGAAAGGAATTAACGCTGGTGCTCAGTCAGTATGACGATGATGATGATGATGCTGGTGCTGGTGCTGGTGCTCAGTCAATATGGTGCTGGTGGTGGTGGTGGTGGTGGCGGCGGCGGCGGCGGCGGCGGCGGCTTCCACCCCAAGCGGAAGGACAGGGTCCCTGCCCTCCCCAGGGGGCATCTGCTTACGAGCCGTCGTCACCCTTCAGATTTACGGAGGCTGCACCCAGTTTCAGCCTCTCCGTGTTTCCACCCCCATTTCACTGACGAGGAACCTGAGTCTCCGGAGTCGGGTGACTTGCCCTGTGCCACACAGCTAGGGATTCAGACTCAGAGGGGTCAGACACGAAAGCCCATGGGGGCTTTATCCCCACACGTCACGGCTTCCTGAGTGTACTTCGGGTTACCTGCCTTTGGACGCTCTGCCACACCCCTGAGAGCGGGGTGTGTCCTGCACGTCCCCCACTCCGGCAGAGACCAGCCACGTATTTTATCGTGTGGCATACGGGGGGGGGGCGTGGATGGGCCCGTGTGAGCCACGAGGGAGAATGAGTCCAAAGTGGTTTTTGCCCAACTTTTTTAGAGAGGTCCCCGAGTCCTCGGCTGGCGGCCGAATGCATCTCTTCCTCCAGCCAGGTTAGGGCTGACAGCCTTCCCAGGCTGACACCCATCACGGGAGCAAACACCTGCTCTGCCCACCGCCCCTCCGCCACCATCCCCTGCGTAAGGAACCACCGCAGAGCTCAGGGGCTGAAAACGACGAGTTTGCGGGCTGGCTGGGCGGTGCCTCTGCTGGTTTTGCCAGGGCCCACGCCTGCAGATGCGGTCCTGGGACTGGTCGTGTCAAGTCCAGAGTCCCTGCCGCCGAAGCACAGGGGTGCTTGCTGTGTCCAGTCACGCTGGACAGAGCCAGGAGCACATCAGTGTAGACTCAGACTTCGCTTTGCAAAAGAGGAAACTGAGGCACAGGAAGAGAAAGGAGCCTGTCGCACAGGGAGTGGCAGAGTTGGGACCCGAGCCCAAGCTGCTGACCCCGGGCCTGGACTTTTCCCCCTCCCCTCCGCCCCTCCATCTTATGGGAGGCTGGGGGTGGGGGCAGACAAGGACATTGGCAGCTCAGCTGGAGGTGCAGTCACTCCCCAACCAAGCAGTCACTGGGGCAAAGAACACCAGCACATCACAGAGCTCTCCCAGGGGGACCCCAAGTCCAGGACGCCGCTCTCTCCAGCACCCTTAGCTGCCAAGGGGCAATCGAGTAGGAGTCGGGGTCTTATGGTGACTCTACGATTAACCTTTTGAGGAGCTGCCAGACCATTTCCCAAAGCCGCACGCCATCTCCCATCCTCAGCAGCGGGGCGTGAGGGTTTTGATCCCCCTTCCTCCTCGCCAGCCCTTGTCAGGATCTGTCTTTCTGATCTTAGCCGTCGTAGGGGCGTGAAGCGATACCTCATTGGGGTTTTGATTTTCCCCGACGACGAAGGATGTCGAGCATCTTTTCATGTGCTTACTGGCCATTTGGATTTCTTCTTTGGAGACATGTCTGTTCCGATGCTTTGTCCGTTTTTCTAAAAGCTGGACTGCCTTTGATTTCTGAGCTGTAAAAATCCTTTTTATGTCCTAGAGACACGTCCCTTATCAGATGTGATTTGGAAGTGCCTTCTCCCGCTCAGCGAGTTGTCTTTTTCACTTTTTCCGTGGTGTTCTCTGAAGCACCAAAGTTCTAAATCTCGCTGAAGTCCATTTTACCTAGCTCGTTCCTTGGTTGCTTGTGTTTTTGACGTCACGTTTAAGAAAAAATCCCCAAATCCAAGGAGAGGACAATTTACCTGTCTGATTTCTAAGAGTCTTTGTATTTAGGCTCTTGCATTTAAGTCTTTGACTTGTTTTGAGTTAATTTTTTTTATCTGGTGTGAGGTAGGGGTCCAACTCCATTCGTTTGCTTGGGGATAGCCCGGGGTGCCAGGGGTATTTGTTGAAAAGACTCTTCTTTCTCCTTTGAATGGCTTTGTCACCCTGCCCCCTGTACTTTTTAAAAACATTTTTTTTTTAAAGTTCTTAGTGCCTTAAATGCCCGGAATATGCAGGTTGCACTTATTTTTTAATTGCCACCTCCTTCGAGAAGACTATCTGATTATTTTATTGGGAGTTGACATGGGCAGAGACGTATTTGGTTTCTTAGGAGAGGAGAGCTGAGGCTATGGGGCCATAACAGTCAACCCGAGCTCCGTGGTTTATTTCTCAGTCACGTTGCAAGTCCAGTGCCAGGTGCTGGGGAGGGCTCTACTCATCACAGCCACTCAGGGACCTGGCCTGGCACAGCCTACGATTGTGCATAAATGAGCTTCACAGTGGCCAGGGCAGGTCGCTGGTTCTTAGAAATTTCCAGACTACTGTCTTAAATGGTACCTAAAAGATCCAGGAGGGTTTAGGTGCTTGGAGAAGCATCATAAACAGGGCAGAATGGGCACAGGCTTGGAACTTGAAACCCAGATCTGCTGCTTGCCATCCGTGTGCCTCTGGGCAAGTTACCTAACTTCTTGAAACCTTCGTTTTTTCCTTCTCTGTGGTATCCAGCTCCCAGGAGAAATAGCCGCAGTGGACGCGACTGTCTAGATCACAGGCATCCAATGAACCGTAGTTCTCTTCTCCCTCGTTGGCAACAAGATGCCCCACCCCCTTGGTTCATCATGAGATCCTCCCCAGAGCTCAGGGCTGGGATGAGGACGCACCACCTCTGCCTTAAGGAGCAAAAAACTTGCATTGGGTCTGGTCGCTGCCAACAAACTCGTCACTGAGCAAAAGTTTTCTTTTTCTCTACTTTCAAAAATGGTCCAAGTGTACTCAAAGCCCCATAAAATCCAGTGTAATAATTTGCTTGAAGCACATGCCTGCCTTACCCTGTCATTCCCTAACCTGAAAGAAAGGAACAGGAACACCCAGGAGGAAGGCCAACCTGTGGGTACTTGGTTCTAGCATGCCGTCAGAGCTCTGAGCTGGCTGCAGAAGCATCCAGCTCACCCCACCCAGCTCTGTCGGACTTTCCATGCACGGGCCCAAGGAGGGCACTCGCTCTTGGGGCCTCCATCCTGAGACAGGTGCAGTGGGGAATCAGTGTGTCAGATCTCCTAGGAGGGGAATGAGCCCACCTGGGGGACAGTAAGGGGACTTTCCTCCTGCAGAATTGTCACCTCAGGTCTCCTGAGACAGGCTGCAGAGCCCATCTCTCACCAGGGCATAGCCAGTGGACTGGAGTGTCCGCCTTCCTCACATGCCAGGTGGACATGGGGCTGCTGGAGGAAGGGGGATGGTCACGGGTTCCCCCCAAGCTCCTTCTGAGACAGCTGGGGTGCTCAGGTCTGACCCTAGAGCGGAACCTCTGCCTTTTTAAACAAACCCAAAGGAAAAACACTTTCCCACCCAAAGACAGAAAAGCCTGGTGGCTTCTCTTTTGCTGGGTTCTGGATCCCAGTCACTCTGACTCCCCAGGCATTGCCCTTCATGCTCCCACCGCCCCAGCTGGTCTCTGTCACTCACAATCCATTCGAAATAATGCAACAACCAGCAGCCGAGTACTTATGGGGTGCCCAGCGTTGGGCCGGGCGCCAGGATAAGTTAACACCTCATTTCTGTTCTCAACATTAGAGCTGTACCAGGCTTAGCTACTAACTAACTTTTTAAAACTCCTTTTATCCACTTATATACACAACACACATAGGAAAACTGATCACAAGTACGTAAAACTCAGGTCACAAACTCAACTGAGTTTTCACAAACAAAAACCAGGGCCCAGGCCAAAATGACACGGTGACCAGAACCCCAGAAGCCCTCCCTTTCGTCACTACCCACCACCCAGAGACAACCTGATGCCTAATAACCACCAGAGCTAACTGGTGCTGAGTGTACCTCGTGTGCCAGGCGCTGGTGTAGACGCCTTTCATGGACGCACTGGCTCATTTCACTCACCCACGGACGTGAAGGCACAGCGACTGGGGCACACAGCTAGCAAGTGGGAGGACGTGACTCCGAATCCAGGTGGCTTGTGTCCAGGGCCCTTGTCCTTAACTCCACCCCTCACATCGTTGCTCCACAAAGAATCTCTCTGTCTGCTGCAAGACCGATGTTTTTCTAAGAATGCTCCGGGGGCAGTTCTGCCGAGTTTCTTGAAAAGTCGTGGGGTGGGGCGGGGGGAAGGGGTGCGTGGGTACCAGGCCTCTAATCAATGGAAAGGAGCGTGCCTACCGGATAAACGGGAGGCGGGGGATAAGCAGAGTGGGAGTGCAGGGGTCCTGCCTGGTGAGGGCAGGGTGGAGGCCGGTGGGGCGGGGACCAGACGGACTTGTCTGAGCAGGACCGTGAATTCGGCCTGTGTCCTGATTTGGCCCGGGGCGGTGAGGGACCTGTTGAGGTTACACTCTGGGGTCACTCCTGTCGTGAGCACCTGCCGGACCCCCGGGCTTTCCCGGCTCGGAGGCGTGGCCCGGGGCTAGACTGGGGGGACTGGACTGGGCCTGGCTGGGCTGTCCTTGGTTTGGCCTCTAAGCATTCGTTTCGGGGCAGAGGCTCGGGGCTGCGCGGAATCCCGTGTGTGTCCGGAGAGGGAGAGGGTCGGAAAAGAGACTCCGCCCTGTTATTTTGAGGCTTTTCAATCCAGGTGGCAGGAAGGGGATGGAATCGATGTTGAAGACAATCGGCAACAGGAAGGATCACGGACCCGCGTGGGTCCAGCCCTGTGTGCGCGGCCCGGGGAGGGCGTGGGGCAGGGCTACAAGGGTGACGGGGTCCCCTCGGGGTGCCTGGGGCAGGCTTGTCAGAGACGGAGGCGGTGATGGAGAGGTGTGGCCCGAGTTTGGGGCAGAGGCCGGCGGCGAGGGCAGGTCACGTCACGCGGGGCAGAGCGTGCGGGTGGGCACCCTGCAGCCCAGGTCACGCGGGGCGGGGCGGGGCGTGCGGGTGGGCGCCCTGCAGCACGAACTTCGGGGCTGGGACCCCGGGCGTGGGCGGAGGCCCCGCGCCCGCAGCTGAGGCGCAGGGAGCGGGAGCCGGGAGCTCCTAACGCCCCGCGGGGCCGCTCTGCGCCGTCCGCGCCCGGAACCCTGGGCCGCGCCCCGCCCGAAGCGAGGGGGGGGGCAGAGCCCTTCGCGCCAGGGTCCTGGGGGCGCCGCAGGGCCCCCGCCGGGTCCAGCTCGCCGCGCCCCACCTACGCGCGCGCCCGTCCCGCAGCACCGCACCCCCGTACCCCACCCCCCGCTGCAGTACAGACGCCGCCCCCGCCGCAGGGCGGGCGCCCGAGCCGGGGGACGCGGGTCCCCCCAGCCCCCCTGGGTCCCGCTCGCGCACCCGACGGCCCGCGGGCCCGGGGTGGGCGGGCCCGGCGCGGGGGTGGCCCCGGGCCGGGCTCGCGCATCCCGTTCCCCACCCCGACGAACCCCGCCGCGCGGCCGTCGAGCTCGGAGCCGGCAGCGCCCTCGAGCCGGCCGCCGCCCCCTGGGCGCCCCGGGGCCCGGACGGGGGGCGGGGCGGGGCTACGCGTCTTGGGGGGGGCCGGCCCTGGGCTCTGGGCGCGGGCGCAGGGGGCGCGGCCCTCCCCGCTCTGCCTGTCGGGGTCCCCCCCCCGCCCGCGCCCACCGCCCCCCCGAAGGCGCCCCGCGCGGCGCCCGGCGCAGTTCCGGCGCAGTCCCCGCGCCGCGCGCACCTGCCGGCCCGGCCCGGCCGTGACGTGGCGGCCCCCGATGGGCGCGCGCGGCGCGGGGGCGGGGCGGGCGCGGGTGAGCTCACCGCCGCGCCCCGACATTGGCCGGCGCGGGCTCCGGGCCGCGGCGGGGAGGCGGCGGCGGGGCCGGCCCGCGGCGCTCGGGCTGCGGCGTGCGGCGCCGGGCGGGCCGGGCCGGGCGGAGGACGACGACGAGGAGGAGGAGGAGGAGGAGGACGGAGACCGCGGCGGCGCGACCCAGGGGCCCGGGCTCCCCGAGTCCGAGCGGGCGAGCGAGTGAGTGAGCGGGGCCCGCGGGGCGCGTGCGGGGCGAGGGCGGCGGCCGCGGGGCGGGGGCGGGGGCGGGGTCTCGCGGGCCGGCGGGGCCCGTGGGGGGTGTCGGGGGCGGCGCGGGGGGCGCGCGTGTGTGCGCGGGGGCGGCGGGCGGGGGCGCGAAGACGCGCGCGGGCCGGTGGCCCGGGGGGCGGGGCGGCGTGTTCACGCGCCGGGGCGTGTGCTTGGGCGCGGGGCGCGTGGGGGGGCGCGTGCGGGCGGCCCGCGCGTGTGAGGCGCGGACACGCGTTTGCGCGGGGCGGCGGGAGAGCGCGGGGCCCGGGGGAGACGCGCGGGGCCCCGGGGAGACGCGCGGGGCCCAGGGAGACACAGGGTCCAGGGGAGACACGGGGCCCGGGGGAGACGCGCGGGGTCCGGGGTGACGCGGGGCCCGCGGCCTTGGGGGGGGCGCGAGGCCGGGTGCGCGCGTGTTTCCGCGGGGCTTGGGCGCTTGGACACGCGTGTGCTCGGGGCGGGGCCGGGCGGGGGGGTCCCGCGTGCGGGGAGCGGCCGCGTCGGGGCGGGGACCGCCGACCCCACCAGCACCCCAGTCCCGGTCCGTCAGGCGCGGGCGGGCGGCGGGCTCCGGGGGCCCCCCTCCTCTGCGGCGGGGCTGGGTGTCCCCCCGGATGGTCCCAGGGGCGGGACAGGTGCCCCCTCGGGGGCGCCCCTTGCTGGGGCGCGAGGAGAGAAGGGCGCGGACAGGTGCCCCTCCCGCGGGAGGAGGGGCGGAGGCTGACCGCGGGGTGGGGGACAGGGGTGGCGGGGGGGGGCCCTCCCCAGCAGCCCGGGGGCGGGGGTGAGGGTTGGGTCCACCCGTGCGTGACCCTCGCGGGGAGCGTCCTGAGTTGGGAGCCCCAGAAGGTTGGGAAGCGCGTCCCCGAGGAGCGTCGCTCACCTGCGCGCCCGCCCCGGGGCCGTGGGGCGGGGGTCACCTGGACCCATCGCTCCCGGGGTCGGTGCCCGGTGGCCGCCGCCGTGCGTTTCCGGGACCTCGTGACTGGGGGTCCTGTCGGTGCTGCGCAGCGCCACAGGCGTGTTTGGACGGTTCAGCCTTCGCAGGTGTCCGCAGGCGCCGCGACAAACAATGTGTCTACAAAGTAGGCAGCGGAGCAGCTTCCCCAGCCCGCGACACTGTTGCAAGTGATCTGCTAAGCAGGGTTTCCCCGGGGAATGGTGGCCGTCCGGGGCCCATTCACGGGCTGCCCCCCGCCGCTGGGCTCGCTCCCCCTGGTGAACTCCAGGGGGGCAGCGCAGGCTTGGGGACAGTGAGTCTCGGGGACCCGCAGGTGCCTCGCGGGTTTGGGGGACGCACTCTCTTTCGCCAGAGGCCAACCGAAGCACGGAACTTTAACGTGCGCTCCCAGCGCGTTTTGTCTTTCCTGGTGAGGTGTCTGGCCATAGAAAAACAGTCCTTTCTGCTGCTTAAAGAATCAGTGTCACATGGAGACACCATCGCCTGGGAGCCTGATGACGAGAAATACATGAAGCAGCCGCACTGTGCATGGAGTGCAGGAAAATATTCGTATTGGTAGGAAAATATCAATTATGAGACTGGGATTACATGAAAGCTAATAAGCGTCTGTTTCTCGTTTTCTTTGTAATTAATTTAGGGACTCATGTTTAATGTTCTAGAAAATAGCATTTACTTACAGGGTACGCATTTCCCCAATAAATTTAGCTTCGAAATGCAAACTAGCCGAGGCCTGCTGCGAATTCCTAAGGGACCTCAATTCGGTCATCCTGATTCACTCTATTCCAAGTGAGCTAAGCGAAAACCCAGTATTTCATGCAGTCGCGAGTAAAAACGTGGCACTACGTAAGGTTTGGTTTTGTTTTGTTTTATCGAATCCTTTGCATTTGTGATAAACACACGGATGTTGCCCTCTATTCAGAACTCCGCTGGGCCCTCCTGTGGATGACAGCAGCTGTCACTGCTATAGCACGTTCGTGTTGGGCTGTTCTAGAGAACACATAACGGGTGGAACTGAGGATTTTTTTACGTCACATGAGAAAGATAGCGAAGTAAAGAAAGGATTGGTTGACATTGAAAGTGTGGTGAGTAGGAGAGGTGCAGCTCTTCTTAACAGCTACGGGTTAAGTTCTCAGCACGAGACCCCTGTCTTCGGCAGTGTGGGAAAGGGACATTCGGGGGTGTAGGGTTTCCTCTGGAACCGTCAGGGTTTCTGGAAGTCCTTTCCTTTTTCTTAGCAGTGGACCCGTCCCCACCCCTTTTCCCTTCTGTCCATTGTGTGCCTGCTACGTCTGGGCACATTTAAAGGGCTTTGCTTTCTCTGACTGACAGTGGCTCCGTGTTTGTTTTCAGTTGCTCTTTCTTCTAAGGGGTGCCTGGTCTTCATTGTTAAGTATCCGCCGTGGTGCCTGGTCACGGTGCCTAGGATGACCATTTAGGAGTTTGTTTGGCTTTTATTTTCCACACGTGATGTAGTCGATTCTCGTACGCCTCACCTTTCTTTCAAAACGTGAGTTGAGGGACCTTAAACATATGTATTACATAATGAAGCAAGATAAACAGATGAAATGAAGAAGGATTAGGCAAAAGGAAAGAGAGGGCACAGGAAAGTGAAATGGGGGGTGACTAACGAACTTTGTAGATGACATTCGTGCCACAAAAGCTTACACACGCTCCAGGGCCCGGCCATAGACGGCACTCGAGGCTCTGGCAATTGTAGAAGGAGCGATGCAGGGTGAACTTGGTCTTTCTTACACCTTACGTGCACTGACTTTTCCCTGTCAGTTCTGACAGCTCAGTTCATGTTAAGTGATGGTGGGAGAAGACGAGCTGCATTGAACTTCCCAAAGACGGCGTGCTAATCTTAGTCGCATTTAACATTTAGGAAGTGCTTGGGGGCCTGCTGCCTGACACAAATGGGTGTCGTCGCCTCGTGTCCTGAGGATGTTGGAGCCCGTGACCGTGAAGCCCATCAGTGATGGGCTCATCCCCTTCCCGAGTGGATTGTCCCGAAGTCAGATGACCAGGTGTTCCTGGCTGTTCTCTGCTGTGCCCAGAGTTGGGCTGGCGCACAGCAGGTGGACAGGGAGATGCCATTGGGAAATCACTCTCCACTCCCAAAGCAGTATGGCACGCGTGTGGCTCCTGACAGCCACGGTGGCACTTTGTAAATACAGGTGGCTCTTTAATGTTGTGGGCTGGGGTAGACAATGCCAGTATAATCTTGCTTGATGCTTCACTTCAGTAAAGTCCCTCTCATGTGCTAACTGCAATTTAATTTGGAAAGAACTGACGGTGGTACCTGTGATTCGCTTAATTTTGTGTTGTCTCATAAGCATTGGACATAGTTGGTAACTTGGGACTCGCGACGTATGGAGAGGTCAGTCAAAACGTTTTAAGCCCCTACTATATGCCAGTTGTTGAGCAAATTATAGTCAAAAATTAAATATTTGAGGAAGGGAAAATATTGAGGGCATTTAACTGCCGATGCTAAACTAATGTTACATTTTTGTGATGTGGAAAGGGATGGCAACTCACGGAAATCAGTTTCTCCAACATATTTAGTTGACATTTGTCAGCTACAGAGTTAGCCAGTTAGTCTCCGTTCTCTTCGTTTTTGCTTTTCCCACCCACCACCTTCCGAATCCGACCCCACTCTCTTAGCCAGCCTTTCCCTGCCCCCCAGCAGCCGCTCAGCACGAACCCTCTGTCGCAGTCCGGCTGGTTTGCTTCCGATGCTGCACGCTCCATCTGAATTCTGCCTCCTTCATCTCTGAGCCAAACTCAAGTCTTACCTCATCGACGGAGCCTTTTCCCTCCCCACCCCCTGGTTAGGTTTGCAGCTCTTTGAGGGCCAGGGTGGCACCCAAGCCAGGCCTTCCGCTACTGCCCTGGCCTGATGAAATCTGGGAGTTGGAGGGCGTAAATACTGTTCATTACTAAAAGGGTATGTGCAAGGGTCACTCCTTAGATAGAGTGAGAGTATAGCGAGCTGCTTCCAGCCGAAAACAAACCTGCCTCTGATCCTCCTTCGTGCATCCAGTTCAGCCTCGTCAATGCTAGCTGAGGCACAAACCCACGGGCCCTCCCATTCAGGTCAGTTCAAGGTCCCTGATGGGCCTTGGGTTTTCACTTAAGTGGTCTTGAAGTGGCCCTAAAAGTCCTGGCCTGTTCCAGTGCAAAATAGGTCTAATGCCTGACTCGTTTTTCCACAAAACCATTGCTTCAATGTGATGGAGCAGGGTGATCCCAGGTTTTTGTCTGAGCCCTCCCACTAGCTAAGTGAGAAGCCTCAGGGAACTCGCCTTGTGTCTCTGAATCTCAGTGCCTTCCCTGTTTCCTCAACCTGTCGGCAGTGGTTCAAGAAATCGGTTTAGCGACCAACATCGTCAGTTTTTTTAAGCCAGAGTGCATTGTACAATAGTCAGGGTAAATGTCGATTTGGGGGGTTTCGTCTCAAATGTTTTGTGTCCGTGTGAGTGTGCGTCCTGGGCTCTGCTTCCCTCTGTGGGCCACGAAGATAGTTAAGAGCCACTGGACCAGATCATTCCCGCGTCGTCTTTAAACCTCAGTGTTGTGTAGTGATTCTTGCTGTGGGATGTGTCTGTTGTTCTGACAGTCGGTTTGGCAGTCACCTACGGCCTGAATGAGTTAGGATGCTCCTTACGTACGTCCGTGTATGATTCAACCTCAGACGGTCTCCAGCTAGACGGGAGCCCGCCACACAGGCTCCTGTTTTTCTGACAAGCCTGACAGCTGATTTCGACCAGAATTTAGCCCGTGTTTTATAGAGAATTTCTGACGATACTTGTGTCTTACTACTAAGATATGTTTAATGATATTTTTTGTTTCTAAGTAGAAGCAGAACTTGCTCAGAACCTAGCAGAAGGATCCAGATTTCAGCTCCTAGATTTACCTGAGACCTCTCTTTTAGCTGGAGGTGACAGAACTCAAACCCAAACTGGCTTATGTAAAAAAAAAGAGTTTATTAACTCCTACGAAGTCCAGTTTTGGGGTTATCTTCAGGCGCAGCTGGTTCCATTGGGAGCCTGTCTCCCCTTCTCCTGGCTTTCCTCCCCTCTCTGTTGGTTTTATTCTCAGGGGTCCCCCAAGGGACAGCAAGATGGCCCACTCAGGGCTGCAGGCCTAGAATTTGCCAGTCGGGCAAACGTCTCTGGGAAGATCGTGCTCCTTTCCCAGTAGTTCCAGGAAATGTCCTGTCGTCATTAGCCCAGCCTGGCTCATGCGCCCAGTCACTTTAATCAGTGGAGGTGGCGCTCTCACCAGCACGGCCTGGCCTGCAGCCAAGAGCTGAGGTCGGCGCCACCCGCACCGAGCACAGGGCCTGAGTGGCTCCCCAGGGAGAAACGAGGCCCCATGGCGCAGGGAGGGGATGCTCGACCAGCATACGCCGAAGGAACCAGAACTTTCTAATCTTCGCCCTTGCCTAACAATTCCTAGGACCATTTAAAAAAAAAAAACAACAAAAAACAGGATTCAAGTCCATGACATGCCACACTGCGGTTCGCATTAATCAACAAAGAATTTACTTAAATATCCATTTGTCTTTTCTAGTGAAAGAAACCATCATTCCACGCCAGCCAGAATCGATGCCCCTGGCGTTTTTGTGCGTGCATGAAAAATGTTTTATCTAATGTGAAAAGTAGAAAGTGCCCAGCCTCAAACCGATGATGTCCTAAAAGCTTATAAGTCGATTGACTATTTCCCAGATAAACGCTGCAGCAAACGGCAGGGAGCTTCCCAGGCCAGCCTGAGAACAAAGAACTTTTTGAACGTTCTTTAATAGATATTCTGCATCTGCAGGGGAAAGATAACTAAAATAATGTGTATATGCGTATGTCACTGTAAAACATCTAGAACCACATGAAAAAAAATATATAACACACACTGACGTCACGGCACACAGGAGATGGTGAAGTTCATAGCTGCACAGTGAATGATGGTGCTTAGATAAAGATAAATGTACACGTAACCTCAGTAAATAGAGACTTCTTGGTGAGGATTCTAAATTCACAGGGTAGAACCCCGAGTGGTTCTCTGAAATTCCGAGGTCTGGCTCTCTGACTTTTTAGAATACCAAACCCAGAGACAGTAGGAAATGGAAGTTTCTTGATAACCCTAATGCTCTTACTATCGATTGTCGCTGCAGCCTTATTTTTATTCTGAAATGGAACAGAAGGAGGGAGGGGGATCCTTCTGCTGTCTTGGAGTTAGAGCCACGAGAAAGGAAGGAGAATATTGCTCGAGGTGGTGGTTGTACGGGTCAGAGGTCACCTGAAGTGGTGTGGACTGAACCGTAGCCAGAAAGAGGGAGAGAGCCCAAGAGCGGGGGAAGGTGATGGCAGGAAGAGATGTCGGGTCAGGTTCCCACTCTGGTCCCCAGGTGGCATTCACCGTGGTCCGCATCACCTTGTCGGGGGGCCCGGGGTGGTACCCGATGGAGCCTGCCGGGAAGCAGGAGGTGAAGAGGGGGGCCTGGCCATTTCCTGGGTCAGGCGGTCACATCAGGGCACTCTTCAGGACCAGTTCTCGTTCCTGAACCCACCTGGGGAGCATGGGTCACAGGAAGAATGTGGAAGAAGCTGCCCCCACGCACCAACTTCAGAGAAATTTAGGAGGCACCAGTGAGCAGGTTAGAGTGCACCTGAGGAGCACTTGGGGTTCGGGAACGCCGGTCCCTGAAGGGGTGCCAGTGTGTTCAGTCGCGTTCAGCCTGCCCTGTGTTTCCGAAGCGGCTTTGACACAACATGTTTGTCTTTCTGGTCTGCCGGGCAGAGTGTCCTAGGGCATGCAGTCTGGGCAGCGCTTCCGTGGACCACCTCCACCGGATGGTTCTGAGCCCGAAACCCACCCTGAAATCGAATGCAAACTTTCGCGTGTGTGCTTTTTCCGGAGGAGGATTCGCAGCTTTGTCATGGTCAAGGAGCCCGGGGACATAAAGGGCGAAGGTCACTGTACGGGTTCTCTTCTACCTGGGGAAGGCCAAGTCCAGGTGCTCTTACGTTGTTCTCACCTGGATCGTACGTCAGCCTAGAGATGCTCCTCAGTGGGCGTCAGTCACCTGCGTTGCTCAGAGGCATCGAAGGGGCCAACTCGTAAACGGGGCCAACTGGTCCCTTGATTGTTGTTTATTGTCAACTAGACTTAAAAGTCGCCAGCTACCCTCCATGAAGAATTGAGGGGGAAAATGACCTCTACAGGACAGTTCCTGATTGCTAAACTCTGGATATATTTATTCCCAAACAAAGAAGAAGAAAACATGTTGTTTAGTTGCGGGAAAAGGGACTTTTTAAAAGGTCAGGGCCACTGACTCGCAGCAGAGAAATGCGGCGAGTTACGTAATGATAAACAGTAAAACCCCACTAAGCACAGAAAGCGTTTCCTTTAAGATGCTTAAAACATCCAACTCATCCACGTTCGGATTTTTTAAAAAATCAGGATCATAAAATGTTCAGTAAAGAGTAGGCAGTAACTGACAGCGCGTAGTCCTCTGCGTGCGCTCGTTTACCCTCGACTGACGCCAGGTCGTCAGAGCCGTGAGGCTGGGTCGCGTTGGACCTTTGTCACATTCTTCCCACGAAGCAGTGCCTTGCTGTTCTGTCTGCTAAGTGGTAACAAGCAGTCGCTTGAACCCCAGCGTTGCTTTTATTGCAAGGATGTTGGAGTCTGTCGTGTCACAGTGTAGGATCTGTGGGACAGATTTCTTTCTGACTCGTACCAAGAAGAGCCAGGCTCTCCGAAGCGGCCGACCGTGGTCTGGAAACCGGCTGCCTCTCTCGGGGCTTTGTTCGCTTAGTTCAGCCAAAGCTGGGACTCAGTGGAACCACTTTTGGGGAGTTCAGCGTGTGTTTTCTGTGTGACAGCTCCCCCTGAGATTCTGCTGATCACGAATCCTGCTCTGACCGAATCTCTTATCAATCAGCCGCCTCAAAGGGGCACCCTTGGATCCGGGGCTCTTAGCAGTTAAGTGAGGGCAGGGAGGGAAATGATGCTGAGGGGGACGGATTGGGTGGGGGCGAGAAACCAGGAACCAAGGACGATGGGAGGAAAGGAGCCGGCCGGGAGGAGGGATTAGGGTTTGGGATGGGTGCGTCCTGGGGTTAGCGCCCACTGCCTTCTGAGCTGGTTATTGAACAGGTTCATCATTTAACTGCTCCCTGCCCCGTAGGCCGACCACGCCCTGACTGGCATCCTTAAGCCCAATTTGGGGACTTGCGTGAGCATAGCAAGACAGCACAACCCCTCAACCCTATGAAGTCAAGTTGCATCCCCATCTGACCACATCCACCGGGTGTTTGGTCACTGGCCTCGCCATACAGCTATTCGAGCCTCACTGCTTTGGAAGCCGTGGGAGTGCAGTGGCAGGTCCCCGGCCACCTCTGAGACGCAGCGTGCAAGTGAGTAGTGTGTGTGCAGGCACAGGAGGGCACCCCTCGCCGCGGTCTTGTGTCACACGTGGAACCACAGCGGCGCTCACAGGCTTCGTGACACCCCTGAAGAGGAGCTCCACGGTTAAACCCTTTCTCAAACGCTGGTGGTTCCCATAGAGAAATGTCCTATTCCGGAACGAAGGTGTTTAAAGCGGGAAACTCGGGTTTGGGCGAGAGTGTGTTCTCTGCTGCCTGTCAGAAAGGCTTACGACGAATTGTAAAAGGGTCTTCCTAAGCCACTTTATCCATTAAAACCTACGGTGTCTACACTGTGTCCGGAATCCTAAAGTGACACAGCCATTTAAAAATACATGCTTGCGGCCCGTCCCCTTAGCAGGGGCTCCACCTGTGTTCCAGATCTGTCCAGAAGCTTACCGACATCGTGGAAAGTATCGCAGTTAATGAGCTTTGGGGTTCGGAACCGAAGCTCCTTTGTGGAATCTGGTGTTTGAAAAATGAACGCGTTTTTGAAGCATCTTGGACTTCAACTCTCTCACGAGTCAGCAAGACACTGGGAACGCCTGTGCAGATGGCGTCCCTGCAATTAGCTCTGAGGGCGAAGAAGTGCCGACGCAGGTCCCTCGCTAACGTATGGGAAGGAGCTGGAAACAGCTGGAGGGGGCCCTTCCCGCGAGCACCCGAACACGTGGCGTTTCGGTCGGATGTTGCCAACCGCAGGGACTCGGGCAGGTACCGTCGGTGAGGATTCGGGAGGGTCAGCTAGAAGCAGCCAGTATTTTTCTTGCTCTTTCTGACATCTTTTCCCAGGAACCATCTGACACACACACCTTACCGGCCAAGTTTTCTTTTTTGTTGAGTTTTCCCACCACCTCCACCCCTGACCGTGTCCTAGGCCCGACCTCGC
This sequence comes from Cynopterus sphinx, assembly GCA_030015415.1. Lineage (NCBI taxonomy): Eukaryota > Metazoa > Chordata > Mammalia > Chiroptera > Pteropodidae > Cynopterus > Cynopterus sphinx. Next base: position 126,608,580 of record CM057387.1, on the reverse strand, counting down.
CTTCTCGGGTGAAAACTAGCAAATGAAAGCGTCAGAGCCGCTGTCAACCGGACGCTTGGTCGGTTGGTTCTCAGAGGCCGGGGCCCCGATGGATTGGGTCCGAGGCGGCCGCGGGGGAAGGGGGGGAGCTGCTTTTAATAACTTGGCTGGAGAAACGCGCATCGTGGAAGTGACTGATGGAAACCCTTTTTGTTCAGCATCGCATCCTTTACCTTGTCCTTCTCGAAATTCGTGTTTTCATATTCCAAACATGAAATGAAGTCACTTATCAGTGAATACTGGCCGAGGGCCGACTGTGTGTGTGTGTGTCAGGCATCTGCTAGGCCGCGGTGTAGCCGGGAGCAGCACGAAGCTGGTGGCTGGCCCCACAGGGCTCTCAGGGGACCTCGTCCCCTTCCTGTTGGGCCGCGATGCTGGAAGTAAAGGCTCATGTCTAATTCGGTCGTCGGATCCGTGGCGGCCACCACGGCTTGAGTCGTCCCGGTCACCGTCACGTCCCAGAGCCATGGCACATGTGCCGAGCAGCGGTGTCCCCGCCGAGGGTGCTCAGCACACACGTGCGGCGCGCATCAGCCTGGCCCCGATTCCCCGTGGCTCCTCCGGCACCGCGGATGGACCTGCCGGTGGTTAATTACCGGATTCTGGCCCCCTGACGACTCCATGCGCGTCGCAGTTTCCGTCTTTGCCGTCTGCACTCCTCGGGGTCAGGATTGTCATCTCCCATTTCCTTTATGCCTTCCAGTGCCACTCCCCTGCCGCATCTTGGTGTCCAGGGCGGACCGCTGTGCCCTCCACGCCTCTCTCCAGCGCTTCTGAGGTCTGCACCCGTCTTGCTGGGCGTGTGCTTTCCTCGGCCCGCGTCACTGTCACCACGTTAGGGAGTCCCGGTTCGTGCTTGCGGGATTTCTTATTGTCACCGAGCGCCAACACTGTGGGGGCAGCGGCCTCCCAATTTGGTGCTTTTTGAAAAGTTAGCCAACTCGAGACATGTGTGCTTCCTCGTGGACTATATAAAGGTAGGGGAGGGCCCCGTGTCGCAGTCCCTGTCGCCCTGCGCTTTCACACTAGTGAGAGGCGCCTTCCTGCCGGTCACCCCACTGGGCGTGCTGCTTCGCTGCCCGTGAGGGTGGCTCCTGCACGCTTCGGGCTGCTCTCCTGTGCTCACTGCCGTGTTCCGAGGTGGCTGAGCCCCCTGACCCAACCTCAGTAGTGTCCTTAGAGAACAGCTTTGAAATTCGTGCCCCCATCCACCTCCAGAGATTCCGAATGGGAAACAGTTGTCGCTTCGCCATGCGACCCTCCGTCACCCTGTGTCTCCTGAGCGCCGCGAGTGGTTTTCCCAGCACCCTAAACGATTTCTTCCCCGACGTGTCTAGGGCTCTGTGTTTGTGCAGAGCACAACCACAGAGCAAGGAGCAGAAATGCGAATCCCAAGCGGCCGCAGATGGAGAACGCCTAAGAAGAGCGCTCGTCTCCCCTCCTGGCGGCGCGGTCCGCAGAGTCGGGGTGTTGTGAAGACGACGTGGAGTCTGGCGATTCTCTCAGAGGCTAAATTTAGCCGCTGCTTTGGAAAATCAGAGTGGTACAGCTTGTGCCTTATCTCCGTCCGGCCCTTCCCCTGTCCTCTGCGCTCGGACGTCTTAAATGCCTTGCTGGACGGGAGCAGCTTAATGGACTCCAGCCGCCCCCGTTTATTCTGGGAAGGAATTAAGTGACTTCATTGTCCCTGCCTTCCTGAGCTTCCTAAAAAATTTAGGAGACTTCCTAAGCAGCAATTACAGTTCTCTACAGAAATAGTTCGAGTCATGCCCCCTTCTGCCTCATCAGCTCTTCCCTGCCAGAGCAGCAAGGGCTGGAAATGGAGCGGGCGAGGCCTCTCGCGCCGCCGGGTCCAGATAGCAGCAGGAGGGCACATGTGCACTTGAGCCACAAATAACGCGTTCTAAAATAGCAGGTGGTATTTGACCATCGCTCCTTCATTCATTTACCTGCCAAGGCAAAGCTCTCGCGTCTCCTCTGGCAGCAGGAGGGCCCGCGGTGGCTCGGCGCAGGCGACTGTGATGACAGCGTTCTTGGGTTTGCGGGTGTTACCCACCAGCCGGGCCTCCGGGCATCGGATGCGGGCTCCCTTTCTGCGACTGTCTCAGAAAAAGTGTCTTTCGTGCAGCACAACAAAAACCGAACCCGACTGACTTGCTAAGCACTTTTGGAAGTCGTCATGGGCACTCCTCATTGAGGTGTGCGGCCAGCCACACGTCCCAGATGTCCCATGTCACCAGGGACGGGTGGGAACACGTGAAAGGCAGAGACCCGTGTTGGTAACGAGAGCTCAGTGGACAGAGAGCAGTGGCTGGCCCTGCTGTGAGGTTGTTCGTGTCTGTTAAGTCTCTGTCCTCCGCTTCCCTGTCGGAGCCGTGCACCGACGACACACGGTGGTTTCGTAATTTCCTTTCCTGAGCCCGGAGGAAGTGGCGGCCGGCCAAGCCAGCTGATGCTTTCTCACGTGCCTTCATCTCCTCCGGGTTTCGATCATGTTCCCCACTCTGTCCCCGCTGGGATACGTGATGAAACTGGGAGTCGGCGTGTGCCACCCGCAGTCTAGTCCACGGTGGCGAGCAGGGGTCGCTCGGCCCTGGTGCCGGACTTCGATGACCTCATCAGTAAATTGGCTTCTGGAAGAAGCTTAACTCAGAAAATAGCATTTCTCCGTTTTTACCCTGTGACGAGCGCCCACTCCATCGCGGGGGGGACAAAGCAGGGGCCTTGCTTTCAAGAAGGTCGCGCTAGTAGAAGTGGCACAAGAAGGCAGGAAAACAGCTGCGCATCCGTTTGCTGCGTACGGTTAGGACACAGCGAGACGTGAGGGGTCCCTGGGCGTGCCGGAAAGGGCACACGGGTCCGGAGTCCGTCCGTGTCCGCGTCCCTGCCCTGCACTTGGACACGGTGCGACCTCGGGTAAGGAAGGCCTTCTCTGAGCCCCAGTTCCCTTCCCTGTCAACTGAAGAAGAAAACCTTCCAGACTTATTTTGGAGGTTGGCAGTAACACGTGGAGAACGTCCGGCCTGTCGATGCTCGTAGCAGCGGTCAGTCGTAAGGCCAAAGTGGTGTCTGAGCCACGCACCAAAGAAGAACCCCCCAGCCCGCCGTGGGGAGAGGGCGGCGTTGCCAAAGGCCCAAAGCCGTGGGAAGTTGCTGGATTTGGGGAGCAGTGAGTGGTGAGAAAACCCCTAAAAACGGGCAAGGGGTGGTCAGGTAAAGAGCACTCCGTGCCACACCTGAGTTTAGGTTTTTCTTGTAGGTCAAAGGGGAGGGGTTTCAGGTTTTTTAAGCTAGATTCTCCGATAAAAAGGAGTTGCCTCATGCTGGGTTGCTCCATACAGCTAGGAAGACGAACGAGGTTCCGAGACTTAGAGTGAGTTGTGTATAACCCAGAGGGAAAGTCGGTGCCGCCGAGTACGGAGAGCCCGAGAATCGTGGCTGGCCGCTGGATTCCTGACAGACAGAGACCTTTTCCTTCCTCAGACGCCCAGGTACCGGGGTTCCCACTCCTGCAGCCGCACACCCCGAACCTCCTAAACTCAGAGCGTTCTGCGAGTGTCCGACTTCACGGGATCTCCTGTCTCTAGAGCGCTGGTGTTGCTCGGGGACGGGACATTTTCTGGTTAAGAATAAATTGGGGACATTTTCAAGTGAGTCCCTTTGAGGGTTAGGAATCCCCATCAAAGAGAGAGATGAAAAGATGACCCACGACCGCTCTGTGCCGTGTGACGCTTGCATAACAGCCCCAAGGGAGAGGCTGGGATGCGGCCCAGCAGCGGCAAAGGGGAGGGAGGTGAAGCCCCGGCTAGCCGTTCGTTGCCTCTGGGGCCAGTGATTGGCTGGGAATGCGTTTTCATCCTCTTCTTGATGTCTGTACTACTTAAAGCCATTCCGGGAGCCCGAGTCTGTGCCCCCAAGGAGGCTGGGACGAGCGCTGCGGCGCTGTGTTGGCGTCGATTTTAGTGTGCATACGGGTGGATACAGAAATAATGGCAGATCCGAGCGCGTGCCCGGGCTCCTGTCCTGACCCACGTCTCCTTGCTCTGTCCACTGAGGGGGCCCGAAACAGCCCCCGACAGCAGTGAGCACATCTGGCACCCAGATCTTGGTTTCGAAATGCCGTTCTCCTAACCAGGCGGCACCAGGGCCTGTTAGAGAAGTCGCTGCTCGTAGGGCTGGGACGGGGAAAATAAAAGATAAGTCGGCAGCATCTTACAAATGCCAGAAAGTAGGGACGTGCTCACAAAAAGAAGGGCAGGGACCGAGAGTGTATCAGAGGGGCCCAGGAGCCAGCCTGAGAGATCCCGATAACCAGCGCTCAGAAGCTGACTTAGCGTTGGGCTCTGTGACCCAAGGTGTGACATACGTGTCCGTGAGTTCACGGTGATATAAACGAGGGACCGACCAGAGGGCAGAGCTTCCTAGGAGAACTCCAAATCCTAAATGCGGCCCCTCCCCACCCGTGAAGGGGAGCTCAGTGTCCTCCCCCTCGCGTATGGGCCGGACTTGGTGACTTGCTCCCGAAGGCCAGAGCAGAGAAAGAGAAAGGCCGATCAGCGCAGACCAGTCTGGCAGACGCTGCCTTCCCCCGACGAGCAGAGTCAGCCTCAGCCGTGGAGCATCACGCGGGCCCGGGATTATGCAGCGAGCAGGGCACGTGGCCTCCGTGGCGCTCTGCCCACACGCGCGTGGCTCCGGCCTAACCGGCCCAGAACGGCGGACAGACGGCAGCTGAGGGGCGTCTGCACCGTCCTTGGCCCGCGTTCTGCCAAACGGCTCGCGTCACGAAAAATCGGGGGTGCTGAGAAAGCGTCGCAGGTCGGAGCAGGCAGGGAGTTCAGTGAAGTGCGACGCGGGATCGATCCTCGGCCGGGTCCCGGGGCGTGAATGCTAACTCAGTTTAATGGCCCGATCTAGTTCAAGTGGACAGTTAGTAGTGACGCCTCGGCGTTTGTCTCTGAGTTCTGACAAACGCCCCGCGGCTGTGCACGGCTTTACAGTTAGGAGAGCCTGGGCGAAGGGTGCGTGGCAGCTCGGCTGTCCGCAGCCCAGCTGTGAATCTGGAACGGCTCGAACACTGTCGAACGCCCCGCGGTGCGGCTGGGGAAAAGGACCCCGTCTAGTGATAGCTCGGAAACTGAGAGAGCCTGGCCCCTCAGAGGGGTCTCCCCTCTTAGTTTACGTCCTCCTCGCAACAACAAGGGAAATGGCGACATCCCCACCTTACAGCTGGGAAGGCTGAGGCGCAACGTGGCCGTCACTCTTGCAAAGTCACACAGAGACAGGCTCGGACCTCGAGCTCCTACCTCCTCCACGCCAGTGTTCCTTGCACATCAGATCGCAGACGCCCCGTCTGCGCACGCTGCTTCGCTGCAGGGGGTGCAGGTGGAACAAGCCGCGAATCATGAGCCGGACTGTTGCTGCACGCACGGCCGTCGGAATCACCCGCCTTCTGTCCGGGGTGCGTGCGGGCGCGTGTGTCCCGGAGGTAGGGACGGAAGGGCTGCGTGGCGATTCCACGTGCTTGTTCCCTGACACTGTGCAAGGAAATAGGCTGCTTTAGGGAGGTGGACAGGGTGGAGACGGACGCCTGGGCAGGCACCCCTCTTAGCCAGCTGAGCGACGAAGGCCGCAAAGAGGTGAGACTTGCTGGGAGCGATAGGCGGTTCTCGGCTGGGTGCAGGGAGCAGCTCAGGTGGGTGGATTCTCAGTGGTTCTCAAGTACGGCCAGGTCCGAACCGGCCGAGCCCTTGAGAAAGAGGCGTGAGGCCTGGTTGTTGCGGTCCGGGCCGGTGTGGATGCGCCTGACATGATTGACCCGAGGTGACATGTCCCGTGGCCGTGGTGGGCAGGACCCTGAGCTTCAGCCCGGGTCTGGGTCCGTCTTTAACAAGCACTTGGGTGGACGTAGGATTCGGCCCTGGGGAAGGAGGTCGGGGACCTGGAGCGGTGGCTCTTGAGAGGCGACCTCAGGCCAGAAGCATCAGCATCCCCCGAGAACCTGTTGGAAATGCGGTTGCGGGGCCTCCCCAGGCCTACTCCAGAACGCCGCCGCCGGCTCCGGGCAGGGGGCCCACGGGTCTGTGTTCAGTGATTCCGGTGCCCGCTAGAGTCTGAGAACCACTGGGGTGAGCACAAGCCTCCCATCCAGGTGGCACGCCACCCGCAGACGGGACGGGCCCGTGGCGAGAGCACACGGACACTCTGCCACGGTGGGGAGCCCAGACGCACCCCCAGAGGTTCCACCGCAGAAGAAGGGCAACCACATCCGGACCCCCTTGCCCAGCCTTTGGAGCCGGGGCTTGTAACGGGACCTGTCGGGGGAAAGGGGGGGACTTGGAGCTGCTTTTGTACACCCAGTGGCTTGTTCTTTTGATGAGAAGGATAAAGCCTAACACTTCCAGACAAGGGCTACAAGCCAGGGATGACCAGGCGGCAGCTGGGGCCGGCAGAGCTGGCCGTCGGCTGGACCCGCCGGGGTCCCCCGTGCCCGTGGAAGCGCGCGTCCCAGGCTCGCTCTCTGCAGCCTTGTCTGCGCGGTGCACCGGCTCGGCCGCTTCCCTCACACTGATCTGAGGACACGGGGCTCGGAGTCCCGCAAGCTGAGTCACCATCGGCTTCGTCTGAAACGTCACCGTGAGAATCGGGGCCAAAGTCCTCAGCCCCCGAGTCTGCACGTCGTCCGTTTCCTCTGTCACCCAGCGTACATGGACTCCAAACACAGGCTCATGCACGCTGCATTTGTCGGCCAGCAGACGAGGTGGGGACAGCCTCGCCGTGCCCGCCCCCGGGTGCTCGGCACCCAGGACGCGCTCCCCAGTCCAAGCACGGGAATCAGCGAATCTGGAAATGTGCTTTTTTTTCGATTCTGATGTAATCAGGAGGTTTTTGTTTTGGTTTTTTTTTTTTGGCTTCTAAGAACTCGCCTTTATCCCATAGTCACGCACACTGTACGACCGCGGCCCTACACGGTCCTGAATTTGCCGAGATCTTGGCAGTCAGCTTTTAGTTGCCATGATAAAGCTGTCAAACCCAGACGTGCTTCAGGTTGTCGCTGCGACTTGCCAGTTACGGAGACGCGACGACTGTCATTTGACGCGTCTGAGTCAGCCTTGCCGGCAGCTGCGGCCGGGAATGGCCCTCGGAGTCGCGGATGCTTGGCCGCCCAGCGCCGAGACCTGCCCTCTCTGGGAGGCCAGCTCGGCCATCCCCCTTTGAGATCGCTTCTTACGTGAATTATCGCCGCATTTCCCCTTCGGGGAGGAGAGGCTCAGAGAGGGAGGCCGTTCCGCACGGCACAGCTCTGTTAGGAGGCAGAGGAGTGCGTCTGAGCGTCTTCGTGGATGCTGCTCGGGGCAGCGTAATGACATCTGAGAGCTCACCGCAGAGGTCGCGGGGGCAGCATGGCAGCCGGGACGGCCAGGAACAAAAGCCTGTGACCCCGTGGCCTGCACGGATGCGCGGGGGCCGCTGGGAGTGTTTCGATCTGGAGGTGCCGTGGGCAGGGCCTGGCTCCGTGAGATCGGGGTCTGTCCCTGCAGCGTTCACTCGGCAGGGGAGTGGGCGGGGACAGCGAGCGGCTGGCTGCACTGCGGCTCCCTGCAGCACAGCTGGAACAGAGCCACTGCGCGGGGACAGGTGGCCGCGCGGGCATGCTCCCGTGGGGCTGGCCACGCCGGGCAGCCCTCGCTGCGTCCTTCTGCGTGACACGGCGTGTTCGCCTTGGCCCCCCGCTCCAGGCCCGGTGCGAACCACGCTTTGAGATGGATAAAATGGATTCTGAGAATCCGTTTAGTAGAAGCAGGATCCGTGAGCTCCCGGAAGGAAATGGTCAGCGGGAGGCCAGAGAGGCCTGCCCCGTCTCATGGGATGCGTGAGCCTCTGTGCGAGGGTCAGAGAGGCACGGCTGTCGGCGAGCGCGATCGGGGAAAAGCAGGGACGGCACAGAAAAGTGTCACAAGAGCAGCCGCCATCCCGGTGGAGTGGAGCCGAGCATTCTGCCAACGTCCGCTTCCCCAACGAGGGACGGAGGAAGGTTCCAGCACTTCTGAAGTCCATCTGTGTTTGCCCTCAGGGGTCCCGGAGTGACAACAAGTTTACCCCGTGTGTATTCACTCAGGGTTGCTTCCCACTGGTGACTGTGCCACCGAGACGCCTCGCAGCCGGGCCCTCGGAGTCCGCGGCCTCTCTCCGCAGACGCCAACCTGGCACAAAGACCTCCTCTTCCACGGACGAAGAGCAGGGTTTTGCTCTTAGTTTGGTTCCTGGAAAGAGCTTTTTGGAGAATAAGATCTCGAGTCTTGAAAAACAGTCTCCCTCCTCTCGCTTTTGTGGTCGAATAAAGTGAAATCAGTTCAGTCGTCAACATTAAAGCTTTTCTTGGGACGCAGGAGCCATCTTTTTACTCTAAGAAAAAGGGTCTGTTTCCGAGGGTCCCACTGTCCGACTCTCGTGCATCCTTTCTCCTTCCTGTTGCTACCGGGCCCCAGAGCCAGGTAGATCCGTCACCTCCCTGGGCCGTAGTCTCCTCCTCTGTGAAATGAGGAGGAGACACCCCTCGCTCCCGTGGTCGTTGTGGAGAGTAAATGAGTTAATCCGTGTCACGTGAGAAGAGCAGCGACGGGCCCGCGGGAAGCATCCTGCGGAGTGTGATCTCGTGCAGGTGCCATTTGTGTCGCCCACGTGGAGCCAGGCAGCTTGACGCACCCACCAGGGCTGGATTCACGGTGAGGACGGCAAGGGACGCTGACGACACATTTCTTTCCTGGGTTGTTTCGTTCCCGGATCCAGGCAGCTGTGTTTTGGAAACAGGCAGGCCCTTCGCAGTCCGAGGGGGACATATGTCGTCCCAGCTGTTCAGTCACTCTCCAGAGACCTTCGGTTCACCGGTCTGAGGCTGACGCCGGCCAGCACTGTCACCTGGAGCTTCCCGCACCGGTTCAGCGAAGGCTCACGACGGCTCTTCGACGTGGGTGCCCTTACTGCCCGCGCCGAGGGGCGGAGGGAACGGAGGCAGCGAAGGTTCTGCGCAGCGTCGCGCCTCCCTGCGTGGCAGAGCCGGGGTCCTGGCCCTTGCCCTGTCCGCCTTCATCTTCCTCCCCCACTGGGGTGGCCCAGCCATGCGGCTTCTGCCCCTGGCGGCCTGCCTCAGGGCCTTGGCGTTGGCAGCTACATCCCCCCGCCCCCCGGCCCTTGGCGCGTCTTCTCACCGCTCTGGCTAAAGCCAGGCGTCCCCTTTCCCATCCTAACGAAATCCTGCCCGCGTCCGTCACTTCTTCCCACGTTTCCCGCCTGCTTCACGGTCTCGAGCAGGCACAGACCCCGCTGTCACCGCTGAGTGCCTGGCCCGGCTGCGTTTAAAACCCGCGTCGAATGCCGTCGGTGCTGATGACTTTGGCATTGGCCTCAGCTCCCTCTTTTTCGTACGCGCGTAGCCTGACTCTGCGGTACGTGAGCGCACACATGTGTGCACACGCGTGGAGGCGGGAGGAGACACAGCCTCATCCCGGGGAAGCGAGCCGGAATCCTGCGTGACTTCTCAGAGAGACATTCGAGCTCGACGGTGACGTCCCGTGTTTTCCTTACTGGGGCGAAGCGCCTCGGCGTGTTCGTCTCTGAAAAGACCGAGTCACGCGTTTGTTTGCTCTCGGGGTCCCCCGGGTTTCCATTGGGGGATTTGACAGAGGAGGGGGGGTACCGGGGACCTGAAACCATGACTTCGACAAAAAGGGATTTTCCGTCCGCTTCGCTGAGAACTCCGGGCGACCAAGGAGGTGTCAGGCCCGTGACCCCAGTGGGGCGATCTGGCCGGGCCAGACCCGTGCGCCTCGGGGACGTCGGGGACGGGCTTGTGGGCGCTGGTCCTGCGCATGGCAGCTGCTGGCCTTCTAGGACGAACCTCACCCTTCCTTGTTCCGCCCTAGATAACCAGTTCAGGATGTCCATCCTAGAACGCCTGGAGCAGATGGAGCGGAGGATGGCTGAGATGACCGGGTCGCAGCAGCACAAGCCCGGCGGCGGCGCAGGTGGCAGCGGAGGGGGCGCCGGCAGCGGGAGCGGCGGCCAAGCGCAGGTACCCGTCCCCGTTGTCGCACAGGCTCCTGGTCGGCGAGGCTGTCCGTCATAGCCCCTTCTCGGGGCCGGTGGCGTCCCTGGGCAGATGTGCTCCTCGGTGCTGCGCTGCCACGTGCTGGCGTCCGGGTGACACGAAGGGGGCCTCGGCTTTGGGCTTCTCAGTCACTCACCCCCATCCCTGAGCCGTAGCCCGTTGTCGCCGACCCCAGGACACAGTGCCATCACCTGGTGGCGGGGGCGAGGGCGTCCTATGACAAAACGGAGGCCGGATGCGGCCTGGGCTCTGCCGGCGCAGAGGCCAGTGAGAAGCTGTTCTGCATTTCGCGTTCTGTCCCCAGCTGCAGCCTGGAAAACGCTGGAATTCAGTAATTCACACGCCTTTTATAAACCCAGGGAGGTCAAAGCGACACGGGCCCAGAGCGATGGTTTCCGTCATTTCTCACTGTCAAACGTTGTGCCTTCTCTCGTGTTCCTCCCAGGTATTTTTTTCAAAAATTCCATGGAGGATGCGTCATGCTCCTAAGGACAGAGACGTTACCAGACGTCGTTTCAGAGTCCCCTCAGTCCTGAAGGCCGGACATACGTGTCATTTGGCAGCTTCATGTCGGAAAAGCCTCCTGGGCAGGAGGTCTTTCCCACGTGTCCCTAGAATACGTTTCAAGCGGCCGACAGGGTTCCCCAATGTCCACTCCTGAGTCGCTGCCCCAAACCTCAATCAGTTCCCTCTGGCTCTTGATGGTTTCCTCCGAGCGATTACATTTTTAAGTGAACGTCTCGAGTTTTGTGATCCTTGTGAACATCCAGTTCGTCCTAGTTTTAATCAGAAATGAAAACGAAGCAAAATAGGTCCCATCCAAAACACTGATCCCTTTTTTAAAAAATGTTCTTCTTTCTCCCGGGCCTTCAGAAATCAGCGGAAAAGGAAAGACGAGGCACACGGGGAAGTATTATCGAGGCTTAGGGGGCTTTTACTTTCACCCAGATGCAGCGAATGGTGGTTTTCTGTATCTCGTGGCCCAGATCAGAGATTCCCCTGAAGCCCTTTTCCTTTAACCACGAAGGTTGCCTAAAGGGAAGGGAGCCCCAGTGTTGCTTCACAGCCCACCCGCTCGGCAACTGGCCTGGTCTGATCCGACCCCACGTCAGCTACTGCCGAACACCCTCCCTCGGATCGGTGGGACTCGGCCTCAGTGTCTGTGTCCACCCGATGAGGAATCGCGGCTTTGCTTGTTTAACACCAAAGGAGCTCTCTCTCGGTCCACGCCCCGGCGGTGCCCGGGTAGCGTGTCCGGTACGCTCCGAGCAGCCCTGCCAGGACCGCGGCGCCAAGGCCATCCTGCTGCAGGCTGGGGTCACCCGGCTGCGCTTTCTAAGGCGTTTTCACAGCTCTCGCGAAGGTGACGCTATGTCCACCATCTGCTGTTTCATCTTCGCAGGAGTTTTTTTTTTTCCAGATTTAAAAGTAAAAACAACGAGGAGCAACCGAATCCTGTCGTAGTTGAATTTTAGCGGGTTTGTTACGGGGAACGAATGCTTTTTAAATAACACCAGAGATGAGGATTAGGCCAGAAGGGCCATTTATCCGGGGAGGGATGTTGAAGGCAAAACTGCTGTCACAGAGACTCCGATCGCTGTTGAGGTTACTGACTTTTTTACTTTGTTTTTCTTGACAACCGGCTCAAGGGAGGAAATCCGTGTGGTCAGAATTAGTGAATCCGGCTTTCCCGTGTGCCTCTGTTACTGTTAACGACACCTAAATTTCAAGATCCCTGATGCTCGCCCAAGTGTGCTTTTTGCTATGCAGAAAGGACTGGATCACAGCGAAGTTTAAAATTTTTGATGGAGACGAAATTGACGCGTGACATGATTAGTTTCAGGCCACACAGCATAACGACCCCGTACCTATGTCCATCGAAAAGTGGACGTCCGTCGTCACGGAGTTACAAATCCGTTTTCACTTCCGAATCAGTGTTAGCCACAGTCACCATGCTGCAGGCTACGTTCCCAGGACTTACTTGTTTTGTCACTGGAAGTTGGTACCTTTTGGCCCCCTTTACCCATTTTGCTCTCTCTCCTCCCCCTCCCCCCGTCTGACAACCGCCGGTTTGTTCTCTGTATCTACAGGTTGGAGGTGTTTTTTGTTTGTTTGTTTGTTTGTTTGTTTGTTTCGATTCCACATGTAAGTGAGATCGTGTGTGTCGTGTCTTTGACTTATTTCACTTAGAACAATGCCCTCACGTTGTCGCAAACGAATCATTGCATGTTTTTACGTGTTCCTTTGGGGGAGAAGTCCCCGTCTAAGCAACCGAAGTCTCCAGAAGCAGCAGGAGAGTCGGGTCCAGGCGTCCCCGGGGGTAGCCCCAGGAGCGTGGCTCTGCTGTGTTCCCTCTCAGCACGGTTCGACCTGCGGCGTTCACTTCCCCGGGGAGGCTAGGGCCGTGAGTGTGTGTGTGTGTGTGTGAGCAGCATACGCTTTCCCCGAGATGGATCAGCAGGCCGTGTGTGAGCAGAGCGTCAGCCGTGACAGACAGACTCCGGGGTGGTGGAACGTCCCCTTGGGCCATGACTGCAGAGAGGAGCCGCTGAGCTGAACTGCATAAGCTCCTCCTGGCCTCTCTGGTGCAGTCTCTCGATTTCCAGCTTTGTGTTTCCTGCTTCGAGCCGCTCGTCGTACAGCGTTTGTCTCCCCTACGTGGGAACACCGACGTGGGGGGTGACGGGCCTGTGGCCTCCGATCGTCACACCTGCTTCCCCACCGCAGTGCGCTTCTGGCCCCGGGACCTTGGGGAGCTGCTTCGAGAGCCGCGTGGTGGTCGTCTGCGAGAAGATGATGAGCCGGGCCTGCTGGGCCAAGTCCAAGCACCTGATCCACTCGAAGACGTTCCGTGGGATGACCCTCTTACACCTGGCCGCTGCCCAGGGTTACGCCACCCTCATCCAGACCCTCATCAAGTGGCGGTAAGGCCGGCCGGGTGCCCGCGGCCGGTGGGCGTCCTCGCTCACCCACACACGGCTTGCCCTTGAGCGTTTCCCTGGTGTGGAGATCTGGCCCTGCAGCGGGCGTGCCAGGCTGTTAGCAAACGGCGTTCTCCGAGGCCGGTTTCCGAGGGAACTTTATGAACTTCTGCCCGAGTTCATACACACTGGGCGAGACGCTAACCGAACGCTGGGATTTTTATTGCCTCTGGGCTCCTAGCCAAATCGAGAGTCCAGGCCACCCCGAGAAACTCGGGACCCTGTTTCTTCACCTCAGGGGTATGGGATGCTCAGTGCAGTTTCATTCACCTCTGGGGTTCGGGAACCATCGGTGATTCCTTCCGACGTGGAGTAATGGTGCCGTAATCGCTGGTGCTATCCCTTGCAGCACGAAGCACGCAGATAGCATCGATCTGGAGCTGGAGGTCGACCCCTTGAATGTGGACCACTTCTCCTGCACCCCTCTGGTAAGGAACGGCTCCCTTTACTCCTGGAACTGATTTTCTAGGCCGGCGTAGGGATGTGCCCGGCGCCCTGTGTCATCCCTCACTGGCCGATGAGAGTTGTCGGTAGCATTTGTGGCCCTGTTGGCCTTGCCAGCAAGGGTAAATCTGTCGGGTGGCAGCGGTGGCAAAGTGAAATACGTCTCCGACCCGCGTTGAGAACGCTCGCTCTGTCTCCTTATTTGTTCTAGATGTGGGCGTGTGCCCTAGGGCACGTAGAAGCCGCTGTCGTGCTCTACAAGTGGGACCGCCGGGCCATCTCTATCCCTGACTCTCTAGGAAGGCTGCCTTTGGGGATTGCCAGGTCAAGGGGTCATGTGAAATTAGCAGAATGTCTGGAGCACCTGCAGAGAGATGAGCAGGCTCAGCTGGGCCAGAGCCCCAGAATCCACTGTCCTCCAAGCGAAGAGCCTCCTACAGATAGCTGGATGACCCAGTGGCACAGTGAAGCCATCAGCTCGCCGGAAATCCCGAAAGGAGTCACCGTGATCGCAAGTACCAATCCAGGTAAAAATGCAAAGCGTCGTACCTCACACTTGGCAGATTTCCCGCGTGCTTTCCCTCAGCCACCCTCAGGAAAGCCCATAAGGCACAGGCATTTAAGGGGTTGGGTGGCTTTATGTTTCTGATCTTCCTTTTAGCTGTGAGAAGGTCTGGTGCTTCCTCACTCTTATTCCCCACTCCCCAGCAAAATGCAGAAAGTAGCAAAAAGAATAACCTATGTCCCTGCAAGAAAGGCAGATTTTGGAGGAGGATTATCTGGATACGATACCTGCTTCTGGGGAATGTTTAAGTGTCAGGGACGTGTCTTGAGTTCCAGCTTTGCACTTCGTGTCTCTCAGGCGTAGGGAAAGTGTTAATTCGTTAGGATTCCTGATTTTATCGCCTGTCCTGACTATCCTTTCTACTGTGCTTTTCAGAGCTGAGAAGACCTCGGTCTGAACCCTCTAATTACTACAGCAGTGAGAGCCACAAAGATTATCCAGCTCCCAAAAAGCATAAATTGAACCCCGAGTACTTCCAGGCAAGGCAGGAGAAGCTACTGTCCACTGCACTGAGTCTGGAACAGCCAAATCTCAGGAAGCAGAGCCCTAGTTCTAAGCAGTCTGTCCCCGAGGCAGTGAGCCCCCGTGAAGCAGTGAGGGACGGCAGCCGGCAGCTCTCCCCTCCCACTCCAGAGCCTGCAGGAGGCCAAGCCTCTGGATCCCGGCCCGTAGGAAAGTGGAGTTCCAAAGATCCTTACCTTGGTGTGTCTACAGTACAGGTGACTGGAAATCCGAAGGGGACCAGTGTAGGAAAGGAGGCAGCACCTTCACAGGTGCGTCCACGGGAACCAATGAGTGTCCTGATGATGGCTAACAGAGAGGTGGTGAATACAGAGCTGGGGTCCTACCACGATAGTGCAGAAAACGAGGACTGCTCGCAGCCCATGGACGACATACAGGTGAGCGCAGGCGAGGTAAGCCCGCGGAGGCTGGGGCGTCCGCCTGGGTCGCAGGTTCACCCAGGGAGTCGGCGCTGGGAAGGAACAGGCTGGAGCAGCCCAGGGCCAGGGCCCAGCAGAGCCGCCCATCCCGGCTCCTGGGCTCCCACTCGGGACCCTGCCGCAGGCCCTCTGCTGCTTCCTTGCATCCAGGGTGACTGGTTCCACAGGTTTGGGGGCTAGACGTGATAGGGTCATGGCTAGGATGGGAGACCTGTGGTTAGAACTCGAACGACATAAGCGGTTTGATCCGCACGGCCGTCACCAGCCAGAAAGGGCACATCCGACGCGAGGCTGTCGTGAGGTGCAATGAAACAGCCCTAAAGCTGAACTCGACCGCCCTCGTACGAAGTCTAGGAACTCCCGAATCCTTTCAGAGCACTGGAATTGTTATAGGTTCAAAGAATAGATACCGAAGCAGGCTTGAGGTTAGGCTGTTCTATTAAGCAAGTGCATTCCAGTCATTAAAACGTGCTCCATGGGGGAGGACCAGACGAGCAGCCTGGGAACGTGTGTCTGACATCCTCATTTTCCCACTTTTCATTGATCTGGCCCAAAACAAACATAAAAGGAAAAACCTCCCCCAAGAAATGCAGCAGGGCGCCACGTGCTGGGGTGTGATGCAGCAAGAGGGAGGCCACAGGTCCCACACCCTGGCTGGCCTCTGACGGGGGGACCGATGCTGAGCCCCGGCCCAGTTCATGCTGCCACAGCTGAGAGGCCAGTGTCAGACCAGTGCCCTCCCACCCCCTGGGTGGTCACAGCCCCACTGTTGAGCCACCTGCCACTGCAGTGATGGGGCAGGGGAGCAGGCTGAGGAATCAGATGCTATTTTAGACCAGGGTGGGCACGTGTTTTCTGCAAAGGGCCCAGTAGTAAGTACTCTAGGCCTTGTGGGCCGTGCAGACCTTGTCACGACTGCTCCGTCTGCCTCTACAGCACACGAGCAGCCTTAGGAAATAGCAAACGAATGAGTGTGGCTGCGTGCCAGTCAAGCTTTGTTTACGCAAACAGGCCACTGGCTGGGCCTGGCCTGCACAGTTTACCAGCTCGTGACGGAACCCATGCCAGATCCCAGGCCTAGGCCACCTCGAACAACATTGATCAATTTAAACGTATAGTCGTACGTCACCAGACTATGAAAACCAGCTCTAAAGGAGCAGCCAAGTCGAGCATCTAGCAGAGTGCCGTCCCCTGGAGCTTCCTGCGGGGACAGGGGTGTCCCACATCTGTACCGCCCGGCGACGCGGCCACAAGTCACACGTGGTGCTGGGCGCCCGGAATGCAGCCGCTGCGACTCCGGAACGGAATTCCTGGTTTTATCTGAGTTTAATGAAGTTTAAGTATCCACGTGACAGCGCAGCCTTATGGCAGTTGTCGGTCACTGCAACAGAGTTGTCGCCGAGACTAGAAAGTAACCTTTAAAAAGCCACTTTATGTTTTCACCGAGCCTCGAGACAATGATAACATTTTGCTAAATCAAGGACGTATCTATGAAGACATCAGTCTAAAGAAGCACTTTAGCCAAATGAAAAAAGTAACAATGAAAAATAATCCAAGAATGGCAAGCCAGAGTTCACGGAGGAATGGACAGTAAAACCGGTAAAAATGATCTGTCTGATGATTATCGATAGTGTGGATAAGGCAGTTATTAAGAGGGAGTTCTTTAAATAAAGAGGAATAATAGGTAATAAACAACTTGGAACTAAAATTTTAAATTCTTTTAACAAAACCAGAGAGGCAGGGCAGTGGAGAAGGGAGAAGAGGTTCAAAGCAGTTCTGTCGTCCAAGAGATGACAGGCTTGGTTCCCCCCGTGAGGTTGGCAGAGACGTGTGGGCTGAGCTACGCTTCTTAGAAAAGTCAGGGTAATGGGTGGCATGGAAGCCGGCCACAGCGCTTCTGCGCCACTGAAGAAGGAAAAATCTGCCCCGTTTGGGAAAAATTCAGGAGCAGTGACAAAGTAAAAAGCAACAACAGCAACAGAAAACAGAATATCATGGGGTATTTTCCAGTGGGATCCATTCCTCCTCTGGCGACTGATAACTCTGTTAGAAGAATCTTGGGCTGAAAGCAAAGTACACTATATGCTGCGTGCAAAAGACGAACTGAAACAGGAAAATGAAGCGACGGGGAAAGATATAAAAAGTGGGTAACGAAAAAAAGACAAAAAGTACAATTCAAGGCCAGTGGTACATGTATACATAGGAAGTACACAGGATCAGCCACGAACCGCTGTGTCCTGGCAACATCACTGTTAAACGTGAAGGCAAAACCGGTAAGTGTAGACTGGGGAGCCACGACCGTAATGAGAACGTGAGACTAACACAGGCGTCTCAGACTGTGTCAGGTCAAATAGATGTGAAAAGATGGGAAAAAGCTGAACCAGCTCTGCTCTAAAGCTTGACTTCACACAGATTTGCTATAAATGACATGTTCAATGCGTAATATGTCTAATCATACAGATGTGTGATTAACATGCCTATGTTATAATATATAAAATTTATATATAAATTATAAATATATGATTTATAAATATATACAATTGGTTTTTACGTGTTAAAGACATTTACATATGAATATTGCTCATATACCAGGACACCAGGAGAATTTAAACAACCCAGAGCTGCACATTGAAAGCCTCTCTTCTCTGACTATAACCCAAGAAATTTAGAAGTGAACGACGTGATTTTTTAGGTCCAACTGCTTACAGTATTATTATTTGGTTTCAACGTGTTTAAATTTCGCTGCTTTTGCAGCCACGGCAATAATAAAAAAAAAAAAAAATCCGCTACTTAGTACTCCGGCGAGTTGCGCTTATGATGTTAGGATGTTCTCATACCGAGACATGTTCACAGAAACAGGATTTAGGGGGTGACTGTGGAGTCCGTCTCCAGATCCGCCAGGCTCCCGAATTTCCACTTCGCTTTTAATAAAATATTTTAATACTTTGCTGGTGGGGGGGGGAGTCAAGGTAGGACGTACCTCCTGCCGTTTGAGTTAGGGGCCAACATTGAAGAAGAAGGAAAGCGGAGATACGTTTCCCCTGAATGTTTTGTTGTGTGTTCCTGTTACGAAAATAACTCTCGTTCTATGCGGAAAATTTAGAAAACTACTCCCGTGTTTTCATAGCTTTATGGAGATTTAAGTTACGTCCCAGGACGGGCACCTGCTTCACGTGGTCGGCGCGGTGCATGCGTTACGTGGGCTCAGCTGTGCAGCCGTCCCCACGATTCCACGTCCGTCAGCCCCCAAGCACCCCCGGCCATCGCAGTCCATCTCTGCTCCCATCCTAGCCCCAGGCAGCCCCTGACCTGGTTTCTGTCCCCAGCGTTTTGCTTTTTCTAGAAACTCCATGTGCACGGCATCCTAAGTACCGTAGCCTTCTGTGTCTGGCTCCTTCCACTTAGCATAATGTTTTTGAGGCTCATCCCTGGCGTAAACAAGCGTTTTGTCACCTGTGCATAGATCCTTCCAGAAGTTTCAGTTCGCTTAGGAGCTTAAAGTGCCGTCTTGCCGTCTCTGTCATCAGGAGACGTGCGAGGGCAGTTTTGAAACGAGGCCGCGTCTCTGGTCCCGACAGCCTGCACCCCACTCCGGATGCGTCTTAAGGATTCCTAAGTGCGTCCGTCTGAGTGCGTGTTGGGTGCGAGCATCACCTGACTGCAGTGGTTTGATTTTGAAAAGCACTTGGTCCTCCTCGCGGGACAAGCAGTCCACAGGTTCAGTCGCTCAGCGATGCTTTCTCTGGGCGCTCTGTTCTTGCTGGGCCTCCTCTCTGTGCCCGGCGCTTTGTGGTCGCCACGGTGTGACTGCGAGCTTGTCTGCGGTCCGTCCGGCAGGAGGAGGGCGAGGGGCCGGCCACCTGGTCCCCTCTGTGGGGGGAGCAGCATCTCTGCCTCAGGCCCTCCGGGCAGTCTTCCAGAAGTGGGTCTTCTGTGTCATTGTCCAGAAGGGGGTCACATTCCCCCTCTGTGCACAGGAGGGCGGGAAACCCAGATGGGGTTTATCACGATTGCCTTGTCCCCTGGGGGCTGGCTCATTTCTTCTCAGAAATGGGTTCTCCAGGCGAGGCACAATGGCAGGGCCGGGGCTGGGGAGGTGTTGGTGAGGTGACCAGGCGCGTCACCACGTTACTCTGACGACTTATTGTAGAGTCGCCCAGTCGTGGCATCACGAAGGGGCGGCTTCTCGCTGACAGTAGAGAGTGGGCACAAGCCAGAAATGCTCTAAGACTTGACGCAAGGTTTTGGCCAACCCGTGCTCTGGAGACCAGGTCTCAGCATATTCGGGTGAACTGTGTACGACCTGACACCGTGGGGTGAATGGGACTGAGGCGTCCGCCCCACTGCCCTGTTCTTTCCTCTGCAAGGTGTGGGGGGGGGGGCAGGCCTGGCTGACGTCGCAGCCGCCCTCTAACCTGTGTCCTGTGATCGCCGCCTTCCAGGTGAACATGATGACGCTGGCAGAACACATCATCGAGGCCACGCCTGACCGAATCAAGCAGGAGAATTTTGTGCCCATGGAGTCCTCAACCCTGGAGAAGACAGATACGGCCACCATTAGTGGCACAATGAGCTGGCTGGCCAGTTACCTGGCCGATGTCGACCATCTGCCAAGTGCCGTCCAGATCAGGTCAGTCTACCTGGGGTTTCGGTGGTGGCGTGGGAGACCGGCAGGCCTAGTGGGAGGGGCGCTGAGTCTTCAGGGCCTTATTAGCGAGGGGGGAGGCATTAGGACGAGCTCCGTTGTCACTTGCAAGACCCGCTGTGTCCTCACCTCCTCCATGGCTTTCCTCCCCGAATTGGAGCACGTGAGATGATGCATCACATGGTCTTTCCCCAAATGCAATCGAAGTTTCATTAGAGCAGGGAGGGAGGGCAGCGTACCCCGCGGGGTTAGCATCTCGCATCGCACCGAGCCCGTAGCAGGTGCACAGCGTGCACTGACTGGCTGGAGGACCATTCAGGGTCGGGCATGTTTCGCGACTTGACCAACCCCCCGGGGACGTTTTCCTGACAGTCCACGGTGGCTCCTGGCGGCGGCCGCCGTCTCGTCTCATAAGCCAGCATGTGACAGGCCGGGCCGATCGGTCACCAGCCCGCCCCCCGTGTCTCCTCTCGCTTCAGGAGCGCGTACCACGAGCCTCTGACCCCTTCCTCGAACACCAGCTTGAGCCCCGGAGGCTCCCCGGTCAGCGACATGGCCTTCGAGAGGCCCAGCCTGCCCTCCGCGGCCGACTGGTCCGAGTTCCTGAGCGCGTCGACCAGTGAGAAGGTGGAGAACGAGTTCGCGCAGCTCACGCTGTCCGACCACGAGCAGAGAGAGCTCTACGAAGCTGCCAGGCTCGTCCAGACGGCGTTCCGGAAATACAAGGTCGAGGGGACAGTCCCGCCGGGACACTCCTGGGACCGGGGCGGTGGGCCGAAGTCAGGAGCGGCCCGGCTCGAACCTGCGCCGTTTCCTTCTCTCCTCTGAGTTTAGACAGTTTTGATTTGGAATCTTTAATAATTTTCGGAGGCTGCAGTGATCACAACAAACAAACCTGGCCAGGGGTGTAGTGGAGACCAGCATCTGAGCTGACGCTGGGGAACAACGGGCATTTATCATTTCGTTGCTATGGCGTGAGTTGGCGCCTCGGCCACAGGCGATTTAGGGCATGGAGCGGGGGTTTCTAACCGGAGGCCTGGGGCTGACTTCAGGCAGCGCGCGAACTCCTGAAATTCTAGGGTAAAGCCGCTGTGTGTGCAGGGTTGGGGGCGAGGGTGTTCCCCAGGTTCTCAAATGGACACCGCCCTAAGCAGGCGTCAAAGGCCGTGGCTCGTTGTCTGAGAGCAGAGGGTCACGAGATCTTGGGGAAGGACAGCGGCGACCTGGCAGTTTATCAGGACAGGTCGCGCAGGACCTGATCTGTTAGATACCCTGCGGATGAATGTTTTGGGAGGCCTCCTAACCTCCAGGTAGCACGGTTCCGTTTAGCAAGAGTAGCGGGAGGTGCGCTCTGAAAATTCACGTTTTAATTCCTCCTGAAAACGATCCCCTTATTTCGCCAAACCCGGGGTCTCAGTTCCGACGACGTCAGTTGAACGAGCGATGAGTGTGTGGAAGTCCCAGGAAAGTTGACATTTCTTATACCGAATCATTAAACAACGTTTTTCCTTTTCACCCTTCAGGGCCGACCGCTGCGAGAACAGCAGGAAGTGGCCGCCGCTGTCATTCAGCGTTGTTACCGGAAGTACAAGCAGGTAAACCAGGCTCGGGTCGCAGTGGGCAGTGTCCTCCTCGCCCCGCGCGCACGAGGCCCCCGAAATCCTCACAGGCGCTTTGGCCCAAGAGCACTGCACCCTGCTCCGTTCAAGGGCCGGCTCTGCATCACCCCGATTAGAAACCACAGGGACGTGTGCCGGGGGGGTCAAAGTAAGGTCCCAAGCTGAAGCCACAAAATAACGTCCGCTCAGACCTTGGGCCTTTCTATTACCACCTGCCTGAGGTACGGGCCCGATAGAAGGGAAGTCGTCGGCGGGTGAAGCGAGGGCCTGCACACACACAGAATCCGGAGCGAGTAGGTGATGGTGCCGCCTTTAGCCGTGTTCCTTTCGCCTTCTTTGCGTCCGTTTTAAAGTGAATGGTCGTCAGGATCCTTGAGAGTCTGAGGCTGCCTTTGCATCCCTTCCCTCGCGGATGCAGGAACATCTCAGTGCTCTTTCCCGCAGTCTTCCTCTGCCGGAAGCAGCCCGCAGGGTGGCGACTGGCATGGAGGACAGGGAAGTGACGTTGGTGGAGGACCTGTCTGCCCCTGCACGTCCCGGCTCTTTCAGGCACACCACCCCATTCGGCCCTTACCATGATTTAGGGTAAACGATTCGATTTCCACTTTACAGATGAACAAGCTGAGGCTCAGGGAAATTAAGAACAAACTCATTAGACCCGGCTAACGTAGGTGGTTAGAAAGGACCAAACATTGCCTGACTGAGTGTCACGTGGTTCGTATGATCCAGTTCAGTCCCGTCGGTAACTTCTGGAACCTTTTATCAGGTTGCGCTTTAGGTAGGTTTCATGTTTTCGTCTCAGGATGCTGAATGCTCAGACGTACACTAGCCACGTAGACCTTCGGGGCTGTGGCCTCTTTTCCGGTCTAAGGCTTCGATTTCTCGTTTCCCTGGGATTGAGCCCTGTTTGTGAGTGGGGCGGGGCCAGGGCTACCTTCACCTTATGGCCCGTTGGGTTCAGGATCCCAGAAAATGAAGGTTTATTGTGCAAACGCTGACACCACGGTCCCTGTAACGGCCTTGCTGGCCGGCCCCGGTTTGGCAGGCAGGCTGCGTGTTAGCAGAATCCGAGCGTCGAGTCCACGATTACAGCAGGGGTTTATTCCAGAAAGAGGGTTTATTTTTTAAATCCCCACCCAAAGATGTGTCCTCTCCACCCCGTAAGGCTGAAGGCATTCCCGTTTGAAACGCCGACAAACGCAAGGCAGATGCTTTGGAAGACGGAAGGCGTCGACACAGCCAGGCTGCCTTTCCTGGTGGTGGTGGTGGTGGTGGTGGGCGTGTTACTGGTTCTGGTTTTTCACTTCATGCTCCTCGGCAATCTAACATTAATCTTGTATTCTCTGTTTCTCCCCCAAGCTGACATGGATAGCCTTGAAGGTAATGACCCACCCAAGCCCTCTCACAAACCATCCCACCAGAGTCACAAACTCCACACCCATCACCAGCTCCAAGAAGGGGACGGCAGGGTCACGCAGTAGGCGTGCTCCCCCTGCCAGGCCACCGACCACAGAGCATCTGCCCTCCGGGGACCGTGTAGCGATTCAGTTGGAGGAGGACGTTTGGCAGTAATCATAATCGGATGTTTTCTTGGCCAACGTCAACCTAAAGAGTCCACCCAGGCCGGTTCCCGCGAGCCCACCTTCCCCTGGGTGCTCCGGGCCCCGCAGGCTCTGCTGTGCGGCGTGCCTGCCTCGGCCGCGGTGTTGACAACCACAGAAGCCCTGTAGGATACGGCAGACGAAAATGTAAAACAGGTCAGATGGGACCGAGAGGGTCCTTGCAGAAGGCTCCTGTGTCTAGAACATTCTAAGAAGTCAGTGTCCCCTCCTCATCCCGCCTCTTACATGCGGTGGTGTCCGTAGGCTGTCTTTCCCCGTGCTGGTAAGTCACCTGCTGGGAAGCAGAGAGCTTTGTCGTGCCCAGAGTCATGCTCTGCGTCCTGAGCTGTTTCCTAAACGTGGGGGACGCTGGATTTTTAGTGCGTAGAGCCGGACGTGGCAGGGGAGCCTTCTCACGCGCCTTCACCCCCCACCCTGGTCGCTCCGCTGCAGGCTGGTAGCTCCGGCCGCACTGGCTCCTGAGCGGTCCCCAGGTCCCTGATGACTTTCCGGGGGCGCGGGTGGCTTCACCCCCGTGGTAGTCCTGTGAGTGTCCATCTTCTGCAGGTTAGAACGGCTCAAAGGTGTCAGCGTTTCATGATAAGCCTTGTATTTGGGACCTTGAAACTCAGAAATGGTGGTTAGGAAGCGGGTGCTGAGTGCTGAGTGCGCCTGTGGGGGTGCGGGGGCATGGGAGGCATGCGGACGGGTAAGCAAGGATGCTTCCAAACGGGGTAGGAAAGACTAGCCTCGCACTTTGAAATTTTTCTGTGTGTGTTTTTAAGATTCCTAAGTGTCCAAGTGGCTTGCTCTTAATTGTTTTTTCCCAAAGAAGGGCAATATATTTTGATGCTTTAGGGGAAAAAAAAGCATTTTTCCCAAATAACCTAAGCACTACTCGCTCTGAAGGTGATCCTTAAAGTGAGATTTTGCATTTTGCAGAGGTAGGTATGATGGATGATGCCTCGCTTGCCTCTTCGGCGATCAGACCCCAGTCAGAGAGAGGCTGGCGAGAAAGGGGAAAGCGTAATTTCTCCTCTTTCCCTCCCTGATGAGCTCAGGGCGCACAACCCCGGGTGGCCCCTGTTGTCACGGGTGTTGCTTCTTCTTGTCTCCCCTGCAGTATGCACTTTATAAAAAGATGACACAGGCCGCCATCCTCATCCAGAGCAAGTTCCGCAGTTACTACGAGCAGAAGAAGTTCCAGCAGAGCCGGCGAGCGGCGGTGCTCATCCAGAAGTACTACCGCAGCTACAAGAAGTGCGGCAAGCGACGGCAGGCGCGCCGGACAGCCGTGATCGTTCAGCAGAAACTCAGGTGAGCCGAGGGGGCGTCCCGAGGGACGGCTGCGCGACAGGGTGGGCTGATGCCCCCTGAGCGGGGACTGAAGAATTTTGCATCCGTTTCCCATCCAGACCGCCCTAGATACTGTGACTTGGTGCAGTTCCGCCCGTTAGTCGTCTAAGCTTGTCTGTTCAGCTCATTCTCTGTCCCCCTCCCAGCCAACGATTTCCATGTCACCGGCCCATTTTCAACTTAACATCAGAATGGGTCAGGACCCAACTGTCTACCCAGAGCGGTGGCACTCCGTCGTAGTCGCCTGAACGGAGGCGTCACACCACGCAAGGGCTCGGGAGGGTAGAGTGAAGCGAGGCCGCTTGGAAGAATGTAAGGAAAATGTTTGGCGCCGTGGAATATGCTGGCAAAAGCAGCTGAGACGATAGGAGCCCAGAGGATCAGGGTCAGGCCGATCCGCTTCTGAACTGAGAAAGCCCCTCTAACGCCGGGAGGGGCCTTTTCTAACAAAGCGATGGTATCAGGGGTTGCCAGGTGACACCTGATTTTCCGTGGGGACGTCGTCGCCCCCAGAGCTGGGCGGAAGTGCTCCCGCAGCCGCACCCCCCCTCCTCCCAGCGATGATGCTCAGGTGCGGGCCGGAAGGGCCTGCGCTTGCGCTGGGGGATTTGCTAGGTGACCCGTTTCGTTGCAAGTCCTGTGTCCCCGCTGCCCGTTGTCAGCGTCTGCATCTCCAGCTCTACAGCCCCTCCTCCCCGTGACACTAATTCCTGCTCTGGCTTTTGCAGGAGCAGTTTGCTAACCAAAAAGCAGGACCAAGCTGCTCGAAAGATAATGAGGTTTCTCCGACGCTGTCGCCACAGGTACCTGAGCCCTCATCTATCCATTTTCCGCATCACGACTAACAAAACTGCCCTGCTCCCCGGAGCCACTCATTAACCCCGACGTAAAGCCACCACCTCCCCCGCCCCCCAAGTAATCAGAGTGACCCTCCCACACTGCCACGGCACAGGAGGACCCGCTCCCTAGGGACTGATCGCTGCCCTTGGGCGGCTCGTGGCCGTTCCAGACCGTGCTGGGCGCTGGGGACGATGGACAGTCACGCCAGCCTTTGTTTCAGTCCGGCACAAGGACAGCTTCGCGTGGACAAGCCTTCCGTGCCACGTGTCCCTTTAGCGTGTTGTTTCTGTGCCGCGTCGCAGCATGTTCCCCACGCTAAGCCCTTGCTGTGCCCACGTGGGTCCAGACAGAAAATAAACAGTTTCACTTCCCCGGGAAAGGGTGAAAGCCACGAAGGCCGTCCGAGTCCCAGGTGCAGAAATTCCACTGGACAGCGGCTGTCCCCTGCTGGACGCGGAGTGGCCGACGGGCCCTGTCACACTCATAAAGCTAGTCGGGGCCCGGAGCAGAAGCTCTGGGCGGGGAGACCGCAGGGGAGGTCGCACCTGAGAGGAGGCCCCGTCTGCGGTTCGAGGAGCACGGGTGGCTGAGACCCCGGCCTCCACGGAGACACGCGACCTTCCCGCCGAGCTGAGCCGCAGGGCTTTCCTCACATGGCAGCTCTCTCCGTGACGGAGACGGGGTCCTCTCCTTAGGTTTGGGGGCCTGGTGATGAGCATTTTGTGTCTTTAGGCCCTCGGTCCCCTCTGGGGCTGTGAGTGGCCGTGGGAGCTGGCCGCGATGACGTCCCGTGGTCCCCTCCTTCCTTTGGGCATCAGCCGGGGTGCGGCTCCCAGACCCCGCTCCTTCCTGGGATGGGCACCCCGTAATGTCGTGCCAAAGCCCGAGTGTTCACACCCGTTCAGTTCCTCGGAGGCTTCGTTTTGCTTGAGTTTGTCTCACCCCTAAACCCATCTCACTCGCTAACTTGACTTTGAGGCCGAGTAGGGGCTCACTGGGCACCTGTGCGTTTAGGAAATTAACCCAAGGGTGCATTTACGTGACAGAAGGGACGAGGCAGGGGGCCACACACGTGAGCGACAGCCACACCTCGCCTTAGAGTCCACTTGCTGTTCTCCAGGACGCTGGGAGAGAAGCCGGTGCCTCGGCCGCCGTCTGCCCTCTGCCCGGCAGCGACGGCGGGGCCCCCCCTGAGTGGCCAGCCTGGGTGGTCCCCCGGCCACTGCCCTGAAACAGGACGGCTCTAGGCATCGCGTAGCAAACCTGGGGAGTGCCCACGACGTAGCGAAATGAATTCCACAAGCCTGCTGGGCCAGCCTCTCCTCCGTCGCCCCGTGGCACTCCAGTGCTGCATCCCATGGAGGAGGCCTTACCTGGGCCCCGTTCACGTCCTCACCGCCCTCCTTCCCTTGTACTCTCTTCCCTGCCCGACGAGAGGAAGCCCAGGAGACTGCGCTTAACACTCGCCTGACAGATTTTAATTTCAAGAAAATTTCCTTTACGTTTCGCTTTAGGCCACTTCAGACCACAATCTGCACGAGTTACGTTTTCCTTGTTTCTTAGTCTCATCCTTAAGCCCCCAAAATAAGGGTAGGGAATGCAGTCTTGGCGATCGTGAGCAAAATGACGTCAAGTCCCCCGCCCGTGTTGTCTGTCTTTTTTTCTGTCTTTCATTTGGTCCAAGCCCTGCCCCGTGTTTCCAGTAGGTGAGTTGGGAGGGTCCGATATTTAAATAAATCGAGGTTGAAAAAAGAACTCCTCTGTGGCAAGCATCACGCTTGGAAGCTGTCTTGCCAGTTCGCAGAACAGCTCCTTTAGGTGTACATTGTGGTTCCCGTTTTAGAAACGAAGAGACCACAGCTGAGCAGAGATGGCTGCGCCGTGGTCTCTGCCTCCCAGCGGCCTGGCATCGTAGTGGGGTCGACGTGAGGGCCACGGGAAGGCAGCCGAAAGTGTGGGGCACAGGCAGTCGGGCACCCCGAAGACTTGATCTCGTTGTTTTCAGTGACATAAACCTGCTCTGCTCTGAGTGATTGTGCCCCCCCCCCCAAAATCCTTAAAACATAAATGCAGAAAAGGCTGCTGCATCCCAACACGGGCCGAACGAAGGAACCCTTCAGTGCGTGTGGTGAGAGTCCTCTTTTGGGAGCTGGTAGAGAAGAAGTCCATGACGGCTTTACCTCTTCTAGGTTCATGGTCTAACTGGGGGTAGCCTCATGAGGCTAACAGGTGTGTGATGAAGAGCACATCAGAGTACGGCCTCTGACTTTCCATTTATTCTTGAGGACGAAATAAAGCCCCGACTCTTGTTTAAAAAGCTCCTTTTGTTACTTGCTTTTTTATAGGGCAGATCTTAGGAAAATGTGCAGGCAAATTTTAACATCCTTTGTACATTGACGGTGTGAGATCGGTGTTGACTTCCCGTTCCTGTGTATTCGAGGAAGGAATCTAGAGAAATCCTGAAAACCTATCCCGGGTGTTTTCCCTCGGGTTTTCCCTAGGAGGGGTGGAAGCCCGTTTTCGTTCTGGGTTACCGAATAGTCAGAGAAGTGGTACCGTGGGTTGTCCCTTAGAAGCATTAAAATCGAAAACCTCACAGGCCCCCCTCTTGGAAAACAGCAGGTAGGTAGATAGTGGCTTCAGGAGTCAAGAAGAGGTGTCCCACGTCTCCAGAGAATTGGCCGTCACCTGGTCCCCAACGTTTTTAGACGTGAGAACAAACCGGGGGGTGTTCCACCTGCTCATTTCACATGCCCCCACCACTTCTTTCTTTCCATAAAGGGAGCCACTTGATACCCCTCTTTGTTGAAATAAAGCTACTGACGATATTTCTGTTGTGACCCTCACGTGCTAATAGCTCTTTGGTGTTGTTTTACTGTCCAAAGCCCCCTGGTGGACCATAGGCTGTACAAAAGGGTGAGTTTAGATGCCTGCTAGCCAGTTTATCTTCCATTTTCAATATTTTGCTTTTTGCTTGCTTGCATGGGGCTGCAGCCTAGGTATGCCAGTAAGTTTCACCTCCATTTTGAATGACATAAGGTACAAGTAAAACTAACCCTAACTACTAACACTGCTACCTACTTATAGGACCGGAAAACGGTCACAGACAGGAGGCGTGCCAGTGCATGAGCAGGTGAAGGGCAGGGCCTTCTTCAGGCGCCAGAGGGCATGCTCAGAACTTGGGGAGAAGCCTTTAGTATAAGAGGAAAAAAAAAAACAAAAGGCTGGTGGCACACGTGGAAACCCAAATGAGGCTGCACCATCGGAAGACATGAAGCAAGTGGCTGGTTAGAGCAATTTGCCATATGAAATGTCCTCATCTGCTGTGTCCACGTTTCTAGAGCAAGAAGGCTCACTAGGCTTTGCTGTTTTTTGTTTTTTTTTAAAAAAACAAATTTATTTCTTGTTTAGAATTACTGTTTGCCCATGACCCTGTTCCTAGAGTTTTATTTTCTAAATCTCCCTTTCTCGGGCGCTGTGAGGTAAGTCAGTACACAAAGGTGTCCTTTGAGGATCTACCTAGGACATGCACTTAAGACAGTGGGCGAGCCTGACTCCCTGCCTCTGATGGTGGTCAGTGCTGAGCGAAGTAGCATGGCATAAAGTGTCTTCAATCTGTGTGTTCTCTGCTGCGGTTAAGAGTAGGTGTTCCCATAACATTTGGATTGTAAAGCCATGATCGTGCATAGGTGTTCAGTAGACACGGGGAGAGTTCCTGAGATTTAGAGTATAACGCTGATTTGTAGGTTTGCACAAGGGGCGAAAGTCTCTGCTGGGTGTGGCCTTAACACATCCTAAGTTAGAATAAAGGATTTAGTGCCCAAAAAAAAAAATCGTTTTTTAAAAACCGGGAATAGAATTCCTCAAAATCAGCCTTGAATCTAAATTAATGTGACAACTTTTGTCCTGTAGATAGTCCCAGAGAAGAAGCGTGAAAAATACAATCTGGGAGTTCTCCCTTCCAACTCGACTCCCCTCAGCACCCCCCGCCCCCTCCTGACCTCGCACTAACAACTTGGTGCCATCATTGGTAGGAATCCTAAGAAAAGATCATGCTTCAAAGAATCTAAAACTTCTAACGTTTCTGGAGACGTTAGCTCCCATCTAACTACGTGGAGGTCGGTGCTCATGCTTAGTCATCAGAGTTTAAGCCAAGGGTCAGCAAACCTTTTCTTAAAAGGCCCCCCAACCTGTTTGCAAGCACGAAAGCTGCCATGGACGACACACAAACACATAGGGTGGCTGTGTTCTGGCAGAGTCTGCCAACTTAGGATCACAGGAGACTTGAATTTTTATAAGTTAGTCCTGAATGAAGACATTAGCCCTGTAAAAGGTTTAAAGCCTCGCCTATGTAAGACCACGGCTGGTTGCCGGAGGAGAAATTTCTCTCTTAAAAAAAAATAATGAAGCAGCTGCACTCATTTGTAAAATCAACTAGTTAGCCCTCGTTAGGGTTGGGCAGTTTACCAATGAAATCGTCCACGTCCCATGCAGTAGAGCTGCCTCAGAGGTGCCTGTGTTTGAGACATAGGAGAAAACAGACCACAAAAAATCCACTTCTCTCTCATTCTGTCCCCACTCACTCCCTGCATACATAGATAATGTTTCTGTGCATTTAAAAACTTTTCCAGGGGAGCAGGTGCATGCCCTGGCGTTCACTTTAACTGACAGTGGTAGTGTCTTGCATGTGAGACATTAAGATAGTCCGATGCTGGTTGGTAAAAGTGGTAACGTATGCATTTTTGAAGCTTGTTCGTTTCTGGTACGTTCACGATCCTTTTTAGGACTGCGTTTTCTAAAGGTGATTTTCAGTGCCAGCCAGAGTCCCTACCTAATTCTTAAGTGCCTACTGTAGGCTGAGTTGGAATTTCATAACATTCCTCATGCCTCTCGGTCTTTGGGGAGCTCGAGAGAGCAGCTGAGGAGCTCTAGGTCCTTCTGATAGTCCCCGAGTGGAAATTGCTCTTGGGGGGCACAGCATTCTCCGAGGAGAATTTACATTTCTGGAATGTATGCCATAGAAGATAATATTCCTATTTTTATCCATTTATAAAGCATACCTTATTTAAGACGTTTAAGGTTTACATATCAAAGGATGACATTTGGAAACTTAAAGAATGAGGTTGGGTGGTCCAGTGGTTGTAAACCACTTGGTGACCCTAATTCCTTCATTAATGAAACAAAGATACCTTAAAAGGTAGGTGACGTCAGCCATCGGAATTGACACGCAGCAGGCTAATTCCAGCAGCAGGGCAATCAGAAAAGGCTTCCCGTTTTTAGTCTTCATGTGGGGAAGGCCAAGAAAAAGCACCCAAGACTCTTCCCTGAGCCCAGCTCTTTTTGCCTTCAGGTTTAGCCTTTGACTTACCCAATCACTTAAAACAGGAGCTTTCAGATTTAAGATCCCGTCGCAGGGGACGTGTCCTGTTCTGGATGCAGGAACCGTCGATGTAAGGGAAAACTTGTTACACACAAGGAGAGATCTGAATCAAGTTTGAATTATTTTTCTTCATGAAGTTGTTAGACTGAAGGATTTCCAAGGTTTGAAGAAACTTTTCAAGTGCATGTGCTGAAAATGCTACTTCCAGTTGGGTTTTCAGTGGGTGTAACAGGATGTTCTCCGTTTAATGGCAGAAAACCAAGATACCTCGTCTATAAATGAAATATTAAATAATTGAATAATTACCTAACGATGTATCCTTAACGTACTGACCCTAGAAAGGACAGTACCTTTTTTTCTAGTTAGAAAATAGCGTCCGCTTCTCTCTTTGGGGCATTTCTGTTTCTGTGGAAATTGGGACTTGTCCTCGCAAATCAGAGAGACCTCTCTCTGGGAAGCGGTTCCTAGCCGAGTCCCTTCTGCCCTGTGGCAGGTAGCATTCCTGCGCCAGCACTCTGTAACCCAGAACGGTCACTACAGGTATTAGACAGTGCAAATTCCAGTTTTTAAATGACCTATTTCTTGGAAATTGCTGGCTTAGTTACCCTTGTCTGATAAAGGATGGGCAAAGCTCTCCTCCGGGCATGTGCCTCTTAGTGATTATTCATATCTTGACTTAGACAAGGCAACAACTTTCTGGAGGAAGAAAAGATAACCCTTCTTGGTCACAAATTTTTAAACAGATTTTCTGTGTGACGGCTGGG
Organism: Cynopterus sphinx; assembly: GCA_030015415.1. Classification (NCBI taxonomy): domain Eukaryota; kingdom Metazoa; phylum Chordata; class Mammalia; order Chiroptera; family Pteropodidae; genus Cynopterus; species Cynopterus sphinx. The sequence continues at coordinate 126,577,297 of CM057387.1, read as the reverse complement.
TTCCCACACCCTCACCTTTGCCCGATGCTGCCAGGTCCCTTGGTGAGCAGGGGTTTCAGCACTGAGTGTTCAGATCTTCAAGGGTCATCACCAAAGTCAGCTTATACTTTTGCTTTGTGATGTATACTTCTCCCCAAGGGACAACTCTCTAGCAAGGCCTCGAAGGTACAGTGTTTACCTGAGAAACGCAAACAGCACTCACTCTAGGTCACCTGTGGTGTGGCACGTCTTCAGTTACATTTGACAAGAGGTGCGGTTTCGCAGTGGCCCCGAGGAGTAAGAAATGGATGCGGGGTGTGTCTCATGCTGTCGTTTAAATCTCCAGAGTAATTTTGTCTTACTTGCCTCTTGCAGGAAACGGATATTTTTGGCACACAGGGGTGTGTGTTAAGTTGCAGACGACATGCTCTGTGTCATTCTTACTGGGCCTCTCTGTCTTTTTTGTTTTGCGATCCAAATGAGATTTCTGGAAAATGGCAAGATCTCTCTTGCCCTAAATTCCCCACGAGCTCTTGCAGGCCTCAGAGCAACAGGTAACTCATCAGAAGGCCACAGCTGGCTGGCCTGTCTACTTTTGACGTCCGCCATTGCGAGAATACACCTGCTGAGATCCACTGACTCATGAAACATTTCTCTGGCTGAGCCTTCCTGAGTAGATGTGATGAAGCAGCTTTGCCTTACGCTTTCCCCATGAGCCATCGTCCACTGCGAGTTTCCGCAGCAGGCCTGCTTCATTTATCCATGAATTATCATGGGACGTCGGATGGAAATAAACCCTGTGGGCTTCTGCTGGCTTCAGCGCTGTTGCTTATACATCACGTCAGTACATTATGATGCAACTTTGTTTTCTGTTCTTTCTTTTGGTTGAGGCTGCAACAATATCCCCTAGGGGTGATTATCTCCAGCCTCGAATGCTTGGGGAAATCCCGCATTGCCTTTCACTTTAGAAGTTGACTGGTCACAGGCCTAGGCCTTCCTGTCCGTCCTAGTCCCTCAGCCCCAAGCTGGCTCCCAGGATGCTGGGAGGCTTGGGACCCTGGTCCTTGAGCTCTCCCTGAGGTAGTGATAGCTTTGTACCTGCAGGAGGCATAGTTTCTGTCCCGTACCAGTTGTCTTTACAATACCAAGGAAGACGGCTTCGCCTGTCTGTGGGATGAAACTCAGAAGTAAGCGAATCACGATGGGATGTGTTTTTAGACGTTTTCAGGTTCAGTTCTTTCTCAGCAGTGAACGAGTCTGTTATGCTTCCTTAAGAGACCCAAAGCTCAGTAACCCTTAGCTGAGTTTCTATAACAGAATACACCAAAAGTTGCTGAACATCTGTATTCTGCGTTCCGTAGAGATGGTGAGCATGGGTACTGGATTTTTCGAGAATAATGCCAATTTCCAAAATTCTGGTTCATATCTACCAAGTTCACGTACTGAAAAACATGCTTACAACCCCGATAATCTCAAGGAAGTCGGGTCAATCACTTGATTTTGGTTGTGGCTTATAAAGTGGAATTTTTTTCCCTCCACCGAATTTTTAAATTTTTTTTATGTATCATGTGAACACAACATTTGTAAGACACAGGAACAGGTGAATAGAAAACAATTTTTTTTTTCAGAGAACGACAGGCAGGAATAATTATTAGCACAAAAGGAACACATACTATAGCACATTTTGGAAATACAAATAAGCAAGGAAAAGACCTGGAAATATTAACTGTTAAACCTTTATTGTGTATCCTTCTTGCGGTAGATATAATTTTAGTTACCCTGTGCCTCTCAGTGATGATTCACATCTTGACTTAGACAAGGCAACAACTTTCTGCAACGGTTTGAAACACTGATTTGAAACATCGATTTCTTGGTAAAATTTTTGTTAACAAATCCTATCAGATGCTGTTCCACGTCATCTGAGTCAGAGAATTGTTTTCTGTTTCTTTGGAGGCGATGTAACAGTCAAATGTATTCTATCTGATTGGCGTTTGATTGAAAACAAAACTCGGAATTAGGCACCCCTGCCTTGTCGTAGTAAGCTACCCTCAAGTAACATCAAACCCCACGTAGGATTGTGGTAGGGCCGACTGCAAGTCTCAATTTCATCTCAACTTTCAGAGGTAAATCAGCCTCCACAGCACGGGCTGCAGATTGCACATTGGAGGAGGCTAAAAATCTTTGATTTCCTTGATTCTTAGGCCCATTTTTTCATGTTTCAAATCTGTGTTGAAAATTGATAAGTACACTTTATGTGGACGTATTTTTTCCTCTAAAACATTGTAGTAAAATCTTCATAGAGTCCGAGAATGACATTGGAATTGAGAAAATAGAAGTTTTCAACATTTATCTTTCATATTTCAACGACATATTTCAACAAATGCCATGGTAATTTTCCAAATGTATGTTTTCTAGCAAGATTTTTGAGAAAAAAGAAGAAAGTAAGAACTTTAATTTTATTTATTTACTTTTTTGTTAGCCTGAGATGTATTTGAGGCCGTGCAGTGGAGAGGCGAAGTCAGGCGAACCTGGCTTTAAACCCTTGCTCTGCCATCTATTAGCTATGTAATTTGGGGCAGGCTGCCCAAGTCCTGTAAATCTCAGATTCTCCATTTACGAGTTGGAGACAGCAGTGGTGACCTCTCTAGCTACTGGAACATAAGTGTTCTCCTCCCTTTTGTCCCCTAATTCCTGACTTTCTGTTAAAAAATGCCTATGCCGTTTAAGTCATTTTGATATCCTTTTATAATGCTGGCATGCTGTGAAAACATCTTGAAACTAGAACTAAATTCTCCTCTAGAAACTATATCAGAATTGCCATGTCTCATTGTGGACAGTCGTGGAAACCAACGCCATCTCTGTGCGTGGCTGAGCATCTCTCCCTAACTTAGAGGCGTGTGCGGCTATCGCCAGTTTTAGAGCAGAGTATTTACCTGGAAAAACTTCTAAACCTCATGAAAACGTAGTTGACTTTTTAATCAGAAAGAACCTGCAAAGACAAACGTGACCATTTTAGCTGAAAGAAAAGGGTTTTAAGTGTTTACCCATCGCGACCAGCTAATGGCAGACTCTGCGCTGTGAAACTGTAAAACGTTTCTGGTTTACAACTCATGCCCCTTCTCCTTCATCTCAAGGATGAACGTACATGTTTAAAGCTTTCCTGTTCACTCTTCAGAAACGGCGAATGGACATCTTTGTGTTTACACTGTCAGATTTGGAGTTAGGAATTCTTCCAGTCCTAGGAGTCTCCTCAGTGTTGGAGACGCTGTCGCCTATCTGTGAATGAGCCCTGTCCTAGAGCAGGAGCACAACGGGGTGTTTGAAGTGGCATGCACATCTGCGGTAATTCAGCACCCAGGTCTGCCCCCGTGCAGGCAGATACATTGCATGCCTGGAAATAAAGGTGGCATCAGTGCATGCCTTGCATTTCTCCAGCCGAAGAGCTGTTAGTATAGATTTTGCATGTTTAAAAATTGAACACAAAATATGGCATGTTTCAATTTTTAAAAAGCCATTTATTTATTTATCAAGTATGCATGTCCAAAATGAGGGACCTTATAATGATGCACAGTTCTGTACTGTACTACCCAAATTACCTGAGAACTTAATCATCCATGGTACATTATAAAATTTTAAGCTAAGTAATGCCTGGATCCAGTTACGAACATAGCACTGTCTTCTGAGTGTACCTGTTAAGAAAGGAGGATTTAACCATTTGGAAGATGTGCTGCTCGATCAAGCTGGGCTTGCTGAATTTAGTAAATCAACCCGACAGACAAATTTTCAAACAGGATAATTCTTTTTAGTAGTAATGATGATAAAACGGTAAAGTTTTTTTTTTCTGGAAGAGAGCCTCTTTGCTTTGAAGAGATTGTATCAACTTTGCAGAATTCTGAGAAACGATTCTGCATGGAGGTGGTAAATATACTCATTTTCTTGAATTGCTGTCACCGTACACGTGCCCTTCCACTGAATCCCAACCTGCGTAACGTGGCAGTGACTTACGACTGGTTTCTCAAAATGTTTTCTTCCCGCTCGAGGGTTATCAAGAAAGTAAACCAGTGTTTTAAAGCAAAATTTCAACTTCCTGGTAGAACTTAAGATAACGAGACAGAACAGAACTCTTAGAGAATCAGAAAACTATATTTGGGAATTATTGACCCCAACAAATCAAGACTTTTTCTCGTATATGTGTCCTGAGAAACGGCTGCTTCTATTTGGCTAAAATCACCCCCCTCACACCCATTTTTGGAAAACAAGTTATCTGTCACGCAGGACTCTGAACTACCTGTGACTTTGGCGTGAGTGCTGACTTCAGAATTTAGACCCTAACGTTGTCCTTGCATCATTCTGATACTAAGGCAATGTCTTCATTGTCAGTTAAAAGAAAATTTTTTGTGGCTTACCGCCTCTTCCCCGGTACCCCATTATTCAAAAACCCAGGCAGATTTTGATATTTAAAAAACATAGACTGGCAGTGACAATTAACAAATAATTTGCTGGAAAGAAGTTTCCATGACTCTCTTTATTAAGCAATTTCATTTAAATTTATGACAACACGTTTGATAACTAGAACAAAGGACCTTCTATTTATTTGCGCCCCGTTGATGTCCATTGGGGAGCCCCAGGGGGCATGACCTGAACGCCTTTTAAAGCTACAGTGTGGAACAGGGAGAAAGGAAGGCCTCAGGGCAGCCAAACAGACTCCACAATACGTGAGCGAAACCGCAGAGTCGTGCAGGTGTATGATCAAGTTCAAGGCATCCTAAAATCTTGAGCAGAGCAGTTCATTTCCTAGGGCGAGCAAACCTACATAAATGTGTGTCCAGTTTCCCTAACTCGAATCCTATGGAATTATAGGGCCTGGATGGTGGTCTTAAAAAGGAAGTCATTTGAACAATGACCATTTTTTCTAAGATGAGCGTGTTCTTGTTACACTCACCGCAGTCAATTTTGGTTTTGCTTCGTGTTCAGAGCACGTGATGACAGCGTGAGGTTTCAGAAAGGATGTGGTCTTCCACTTCGGATAGTTTCCCCAGCCGTTAAACAGGAGTTGCTCTTGCCACCAATCCTCAAAAGGGTCTTTGTCTTGTTTTGCTTTTATTTTTTACTTCAGAGGGGATAGCAATGTCCTTTTCTGGATGTGGTCACTATGTAGTTGTCACCTGGTATTTTGTTTCTCTTCCAGAGTGAAAGAATTGAAAAAGGCCAAGGAACTTGAAGACATACAGCGGCATCCCTTAGCAATGTGACATTGCTTTTCAGACTGTTTTCATTTCTGTTTTTAGCAGAGACATGCAACAACACACGCACGCACACACATACACACACACACACACACACACACACACAATCCCTCTGCAGTTTTGGGGAGATCAGCTGCAGGATTTTAACAGGAATGTTTTGGTCATTGCATTTGCACCTCCATGGACAACTTTTAATTTAATCAGCAAGACAGACATCTTGGAACTCAGTCTTCTGTTGGATCATGGGAAAACAAGACACCACGAGGAAGTGAGAGAGGCTTCCTCTTCTTGGGAAGAAGCCGTTTTCCTTCTCATATAGGGCTGTATTCAAACATCGTGTGGAACTGTACAAATATTATACCAAAAATATAGATAAGCAAAGGTGGGGATGCACTAGCGACAAAAGAGGATTGTTCCTGCGCCTGTCGGTTATTTCCAAGAAGCTGAATCTTTGGGATTCATTCTCAGTGGAGGGCTTAGACCATACAAATCTTTATTGGGTCCGTGTGTTCTCATTTCCTTCACGGTTTTTATTTGACTGAGTTTGTTTTTCTGTTTTAATCTCTACAGCACACTTAATGCAACTTTTCAAATCTGCAGGTTTTTCATGTGGAAATTTGCAGAGGGGCAGGTGTGTGGTAAACGGGTAATGCATGGGAAATAATGAGAAACAGCTTACAGCGTTTAAATTTATTTTCTTGTCCCCGCCACCTCCCAAGAGCCTGTGGGTCATCGTTTTGTCCCGTTTCTCATGTTCAGCACTTTAATTTTTTGGCCTTACTTTCATGTGCAATGAGAATTAGAGAATTGGAAAAGCATGTAGCTTTTTTTAGTAACCTTGGAAACTGTAGTCATTCTAAGGAATCATGAACCTTGCCTGGACATTTGCCACCTAAAAGATCAGTGTGGTGCTGCGTTCTGGCCAGTAAATTCCATATTTTTGGCTATATTTCATCCAAACCGAGCAGTTTCTGTGTATATATAGAAGGTAGAAATGGAAAGTGAGAAAATATTTGAAAGGGATTATATTAATTGCTAAATATTTTATTCACAAAGGTCAATAACATGGCAAGATAAAATTATTTGTATAGTTTTGTCTGAATGAGCAAGAAAATGTGGATGTATTGTTTGTATATATTGTATATATTAAAACAAAGAGATATGTGCATGAAATCAAGAAAAAAGAAATGAACAAAAGCAAAGCATTAGTGGCTATGGTCTGTAAAATGAAACAAAAAAAAAAACTTTATTTCACTATAAGAGTACTTTATTTTAAATGTTCTTTAGAAGAACATTTTGCTAAAGCATGACTAAACTGCAAAAAATAAAAATTAAAAAAAGAGCTACTGTATTTAGACTTAGGAAAAAAAGGCAGAGTAACATTACTTAAAAAAAAAAAAAGGATATGTTTACATTTAATTTTGGCTACCAGGAGTTTATTTTATTTTATTTATAATTTTTTTGCCAATGGTGCCAAGTAATGTGAATGCTAATATTGCTTAAGAAAATTAAGTTCCTTTTGCTAAACAGATAATCATAAGATGAATCAGTATACAGCTTAACACCATCCACTCGCTCCAACAAAGAACACTCAGAAGGATCAAAACCTGACAAAAGAAATAGTAGGAAAGGTAGAAAAAAAGTCTCACGTTTTCATATCTCCTGCTGGAAATCAGAAAGTGTAATAGAAATTACACAAAAAATAACTAAAAATGTAAGAGATGCGAACCGGTCTTGTAGGGATGTGATGGTATATTACTATTTCCACATCCTGAGGAGCCAAAGAAATCTGATGCTTTTAAAAATTAAACTACTCATGCAAATCGAGAGAATCAAGTCCGCATTCGCTGATGCCAGTTTAAAACTCCCAGGTTCAGTTTCAGGATCAGTTGGCGGAAAGCGGAAATCAGAGTTTTTTCTTGGTTCTGGCTGCCAACTGTAAGTTCAAACTCAAGGCTTGTTGTGAAGCCTAAAAATATTCACAAATCAGCTTTTAAACTGGTGTCTTTAGAAGGAAAGTAGATACTAAAAGATTGTGGTAAAAACTGGGGTCAGTGCTCTTGGTGCCTTTTCTATAATTGTACTTGTTTTTTAATTACTTCCTTTCACTGCCAACCTCAAATTACTGTACAGTATACGTCTTACTGCTTGTGATCAGCTTTGACGACAGCGACAGCCCCACAGCTAGTAGCCACCTGTACATTTGTAAACTGAGCTGACTCACTTTTGTTTTTAAACGTGTGGGTTATGTTGCAGCTGTTGAAGTCTCCCAAATACCTATGATTTTACACAATCGACCTGTAGGAGGACACTGAGTAATTTACAAACACACAATTGCACTCGTAAGTGAAAAAAGAATGTGAAAGCCAGCTCTTTCGGAACGTCCCGTGTTGGTACTGAAATTAGGTATGTTTACGCCATTGATTCTGGTACAAATAACTGAGCTTTGGACAAGAGTAATGACCTCAGTGGATTTGCTTCAACCCTCACATCTGTTTCGTTTTCTTAATGTTTCACACGCCACATTGTTAGCTGAGGAAGTTCGAAATTTCTGGAAGATACCTAGAATTAGGAGGGTTCTGATGGAGGAGGTAGGAAGTAGGTTCAAAACCCAGCAGTGTAACCTACCAGTGCAACTGTGAATCCTAGGTGAGGTACAAATACACTCCCACTGAAACGAAGCATTTCTGACCGCTTTTTCTTGGTTGTGAATCTTACTTTTTTGACTATAAGATGATAGGTAAGCGCAGCTTTCTTGGATAATCTGAATTCCCAAGTGCCAGGAGTAGGATTTCATTATAAAATTAATAGCTAAACTTATTCTGTCTCCTGAAGATTTAATTGCTATTCTTGTTACCCATTTGAAATCAGCTGTACTGTGTGAACGAAATAAAGACACTAACTCGAACCCCTCTCTGGCTGCACGGTCGCTTATGGCAGTTCCACACAGTAGTCGGCGCCCAACGGGGGGTCCCTGAGACTTGCATGTAAAACTAGTCTAGATGTCTTCTTTTATGTAAGTTTTATTTTTGTAATTGTGCATGTAAAGCATCATTGAATCAATGGGTCTGTTGAAGAACTCAGCTGCTGGAAACCATGCAAAATGTTTTGAATTGCCCTTAAAATATGGAAAATGTTTTCTGAATGCTTTATATTCTTTCTGCTGTAAATTAAAAATGAAGAAAATTTCCCCATGTTATGTGTGTGTGTTGCCTTAACTTCACCTGATACTGAAATCCCAGGTGGTCAAACCGTAGGAAATAGTTTCAAGTATTTCCTTAGATCCAGATACAACGTTTTGACATTGAATGTTACATACAGAGTTTCAGGCGTGTCCATGAAGGAAAACATTTCTTGGAGCCACTTGCTTTTTCCTAACTATCTTCTCAGGCACCTCAACATAGCAATCATCTGTCAGTGTGCAGTTACTTGAAAGACAGCTGTCTAAAGACACCTTTTTAGTTAAAATCCTCGTTTTAAAAGGCGACTTTCCAGTTGACTACCGTAGGCCTTCCTGAGTACTGAGTCATCGCGGGTTCATTCTCAGTCACGGCAGAGCCTCCTCTTGTCTCCCTAGTGGTCCCTCTTCCATCCAATCTGTCCCAATGCCACTGCCAGGCAGAGGGTTCATACTGGACCTCCCACCTCCATGGAGCCTCAACGGTTTCTACGGCCCACTGCCTTTAAAATGACATTTTCCTGTCTTATTTATCCTAACTCTAGAGTCAACCTTACTTTCACCTGTGGCCCCAACCTGCACCCTGTGGTTTGTCTGTGTAAACCATGTCCATTTCCAGCTTTTTTTTTCTTCATGTTTGTTCATCCCTTGCCTGGAAAGTTGTCTGTTTTGGCTATTTCCCTACTCAAGTCCCACCTCCTCTGTGACACTCGTTTATCCTAACATACACTAACATGTCCCTTTGCGAATTACTGCACTTGGGCTTGGGAAAGGCAGGTTAGTGTTTATTTTCCATTACCTGCCCATTGCCCCAGCGGTGTTGTGCAGCGTTTGGGGTTTCCGACGCAGGCAGTGTCCGCGTTGGTAGGAATACTTCGTGACAACTCGAAGACACTGCGAAGTAGCCCTGCATTCGGGCCCGCCTGGCCGCCGTCCGGTCACAAGCTGGCCTACTGTGTGCTGGGGGCCAGGGAGTGCAGACAGCGCCGCCGCTGACGTCAAGGCTCCCGAACTCAGCGTGCGGCCTGCGCGGGCATCCGTCCCGCCGACAACGGGAACCTGACCCAGCCGTCGTCTGTCACACACGCCTCAGCCGCGTCCCGGCGCGCGGGTGCCGGTGCCTGGGAGGACGCGGCGCCCGCAGGACCACCGGGCTGGCGGGCGAGGTGAGAGCGGACACGCGCGGGCTGTCCCGCCACGGGACGGCCACGGGCCCGGGAAGCGAGGAGCGCCCCGCCCTACGCACCTGCACAGCTCACTCCCGGGATGGAAGCGCCACCACCCCGGGGTCCGCACCGCGGGGGGACGTGGCGGGGCGGAGCCAGGCCCGGGCCCCGCCCCCAGCGTGCCCGGCGCCCCGCCCCTGCGTACAAAACGCCCCGCCCACGGCGTGCTCTGTGCCCCGCCCCCTGCGTGCCTCGCGCCCCAGCGTGCCCGACGCCCCGCCCCTGCGTGCCCGGCGCCAGCCCCCGGCGTACCCTGCGTGACGCCCCGCCCACCGGCCTCGCCCCGTGACGTCATCGGCGCCGCGCCGCCGCCGCCGCCGTCGCCGCCCCGCGCAGGTCCCGGACGCAGGTCCGTGCCCGCCGCTCCGCCGCCCGTCGCTCGCCGCCGCCGCCGCCGCCGCCAAAATGTGAGTGACGCGCTGCGCCGCGGGGCGGCCTCGGGGCTCGGGGGCAGCGGCGCGCGGCCGGGAGCCCCGCTCGGCCCAGCCCCTTCGGCCGCCGCCCGGACGCGGGGGGTCCCGGGGCCGGAGATGGGGAGCAGCCCCCGGGGGGCGGGCTGCCGAAGGGCCAGGCGGCCCCGCGGCGCCGCCCAGCGCCCCGGAGGGCCCGGAGGAGGCCGCACGGACGCGGGAGAGGCGAGGGCGGGGCCGCCGGGGGCTTCCCGGAGGTAGGGCGCGCCCCGCCTGCCCCGCCTGCCCCGCCTCCGTCCCCGCCCCATCCGCACCCCCGTCCCCGTCCCGGACCCCGCTCCCCCAAAGCCCCCGGCAGGGCGCTGTGCTCTCGGCCTGCGCCGGGCCCCGGAAGTTGCAAGGCAGAAGGGCCCGGGCCCTGGCTTCGGGCGCCCGCGGCCCAGCGGACCCCGGAAGGCGGCCGCGGGGCTTCTCTTTCGAAGCCAAGTCCCCGCAGGGGCCCTGGCAAGCGGGAGGCTTCCCGCGGTGGCGTTCAGGGATCGCTAACGGCCCGTGAGAACCGCGGGACCCGCCGTTCCCTCTCCTGCCTGCTCGAGGCTCCGCTGCAGGGGAGGGAGCAGCGGGTGCCCCACGGGTTCCGTCCGGGAGCCCGGCGCGCCGCTCTGACCAGGTCCGTGGAATGAGACCGCAGCGGGCCCGAACACCGGCAGCACCACAGCCAGCTGCGTCCCCGGCCTGAACCGCACTTTACTCGTCTGCGTAGTGGGAGGAGTAGTCAGTCGTGTTCCCCTCGAAAAGGCACGAGGATGAAATGAGATCCACGCACGGAGAAGACGCGCCCTAAGTGGTGCTTCACTGTTATCTACCAGACAGCGAACCCCGAGGGCAGGCCCGGCGTCTGCTGCATCCCTTGTCGTTGACACATAATAGAATAACTGTGGGATCAGTGAATCAGTGGCTGTTGTGTAGAGACACGAGCTACGTGCTGTCTTGGGTACAGGGAAGAGACCTCTAAGATGCAGGAGCCTGAGAGCTGTTAGGGAAGGCAAGACTATACATTTATAGATAAGGACGATGAAAAAAGTCGAAGCATCTTAGCAAAGTGATGGGGAAAAAATAGTACTTCAAACCCTGAGAGGCTAAGGAAGAGCTGCCTGGGGAGAAAAAGCACTCAGTGAGGATTCTAGAAGAACAATGCTCCTTTGATGAGGATGTCAATGAATGTATTTTCCCTTACTAGAAAAAGGGGATTCTGTAACTGTTCACAACAATGAAAAAAAAGTCTTGCCACAATGAAAAGATCAGAAGAGTGCTGAGTCCACTTAAGTTGATGTGTGGCGTAAAAAAAGTAATAAATTGGAAAGTAAGAGTTTATCTATTTTAGGATCAGGTGCTTCAGTGATACAAAGTAGATCCTATTAAACCTTTCCTTTAGCCTAGCGGTCCCCAACCTTTTTGGCACCAGGGACCGGTGCTCCTATGAGAATCTAATGCCTGGTGATCTGAGGTGGAGCTGAGGAGGTGATGCTGGTGCTGGGTAGCGGCCACAGACATAGATGAAGCTTCTCTGGCTCGCCTGCCGCTCACCTGCTGTGTGGCCTGGTTCCTAAAAGGCCACAGGCCAGTACTGGTACTGGTCCATGGCCTGGGGGTTGGAGACCCCTGCTTTAGATGCTGATCATGTTTAGTATGTGAGGAATTAGGAGAAATGTCATTAGAACCTTTGTTCATTACTGCTGGAAGGGTTTCTTTTCTGCTTTAGTTCTCAAATGCATAACACTGAGGGTCTTGGGATAATATCTTTATACTTAGAAAAATGTGTCTGGAGTCGTAATTTACCAGTGCCCATGCTTTTACATGCTTCAGGTCTTCAGCTGTGCCTGCGGGTTCAAGCGCTGCCTCTGGCAGTAATCGAAGACTTCAGCAGACACAAAATCAAGTGGACGAGGTATTGCTCTGAAATGTTGAAAAGATGAATTTTAAGTTAACATGGGAACACTATGGAAGTAATTGTTGAAAAAAGTATAAAAGTGTGAATAGAAAGTAAATTTTGACTGTATCATAAATGTATCAGAATTTTATCCCCTGATATTCTGGAAGCCCTGATCTAAGCAGGAGTCAGATTCTCCTGTTATCATGCTTGTTTTTCTATGACCAAATCACATACCTAAAACCCAGACACACCTCCCTGAGTTCCTCCAGCAGCCACTTTATAATATATATTTTGCCACACACACACCAAAAAAAAAGAAAGAAAAAAAAAAAGCTGGAAAAAAGAGAACCACTTTATAAAATAAGGTGATAGAATTTTAAGAGTTAGGTCTATTTTAAGAGTTAGGGTTGGGCCAAGATCAACTCTCTGAGCAGATTTCTCATCAGAATCCTCTTGCAGTAGCCTGACTTCCCAGTCACCCAGCCTGAGCAGACTGTAGAATTCAGCTCCGGTTGGTGTCCCTGTCCCTTGACGTTCAGAAGGCAGATGCTGGCAAACTGCTCCAGCACAACAAATTCGATTTGTGGAATTCTTGAGTTGAAGGACGCTCACGGCATCTTTCTTTCTGCCCTGTATGTTGGTCTCCACAATGGAAGATTGAGAAAATCAAACTTGTATTTCCATGTTCCTAAAAGTTGTCACTGTCCCACAAGGGTATCTCGGTCTTTCTGCATGTAGTAGCGTCCTTAAAAAGCAGCTTTAAACTTAACGTCAGTTACAGTGGGTTGGTAAAGCGTCTGGTAACATTTTGTGTGGTGGTTTTGTTTATGAACTTCTGAAAAATTGATATTTTCATGCTATAAACCCATTCTCATTCCATCCTGCATGAAACTTTGTTTACTTACAAAATCAAATTGAGTCCTTTTTCTTAACCAAAGGAATTTTAAGGAGCGTTGTTTTCTTTTGACTGAAGTGAAATTCACATATCACCTATTTTAAAGTGTATGTACAGTTCAGTGGTATTTGGCATAGTCACAGGGTTCTGTAACCATTACCTCCATCCATTTCACAGTTTTTATAATCACCCCAGATACACCTGGTAGCCCCTAATCAGCTTTGTTTCTGTGGATTTTCCTCTTCTGGACATATCATATAAAAGGGATCATACACTATCTGGTCTTTCACTTAGCATAACATTTTTTGATATTCATCCAAGTTATAACAAATATCAGTGCTCATTCCTTTTTATGGCTGAGTAATCCATTGCATGCATGCACCTTAATTTGTTTAACCGTTCATCAGTTGACAGATTTTGGAGTTGTTTTCACTTTTTGGCTATTATGAATACTGCTGCTCTAAACATTTGCATACAAATTTCTGTGTAGACATATGTTTTCATTTCTCTTGGGTATATACCAAGAAGTAGAATGACTGGATTATAAAGTATTTCTGGTTAACTTTTTAGGAAGCATCAGACTTTTCTATAGCAGCTGCCCTATTTTATAGCCAACAAAGTCCAAGGGTTTCTTTTTCTCCACATCCTCGCCAACACTTGTTATTTTCCTTGTGTGTGTGTGATAGCCATCCTAGTGAATAGTATCTCATGGTGGTTTTGATTCACAGTTTCTCATTGACCAGCGATGTTTCCTATCTTCATATGCTCATTGGACATTCATATATATTTTTTGTAAAAATATCTATTCAAGTCTATTGCTTATTTTTTAAATCGGTTAGTTTTTCTTTTTGTTATTGAATGGCAAACGTTTTTTATTATATTCTGGAAGTTAAGTCTGTTTCAGATACATGATTTGCAAATATTTTCTTCCATTCTCCGGATTGTCTTTTCGTATCCTTGATGATGTCTTTTGCTGCACAAGAGGTTTTAATTTTTGTAAAGTTCAATTTATTTTTTCTTTTGTTGCCCATGCTTTAGGTGTCAAATCCATGGCCAAATTCAAAGCTAGAAAGGTTTCTTGATATATTTTCCTCTAACAGTTAGGTCATTGATCCATTTTGAGTTAATTTTTATGAGGTGACCTAGGGATCCAGCATCCTTCATTTGCATGTGGTTCTCCAATTGCCCCAGTACCATTTGTTGAAGAGACCGTTCTTCCCATTGAATGCTCTCGGCACCCTTGTCAGAAATCAGTTGGCAGCAGATGTTGTCAGAAATCAATGGCAGCAGATGTTCGGGTTGACGTCTAGACTCTCAGTCTGTACGTTTGCCCTTGTGTCAGAACTGCACTCTTTTGACTATTGTAGCTTTTTAGTAAGTTTTGAGATTGGAAAGTGAGTTCTCCAATTTTGTTTTTCCTTTTCAATATTATTTTGGCTGTGCATGTTCCCTTGCAATTCTGTATAAATTTGAGGATTGGCTTTTCCATTTCTGCAAAAATAGGCCAGTGAATTTTGATCTTATGTTGAGTCTGTGCATGTGTGCATCACTTTGGGGAATGCTGCCATCTTAACAATATTGAATCGTCCAGTCTATGAACATAGGATGTCTTCCCATTTATTTTGGTCTCTAATTTCTTTCATCAGTGTTTTGTAGTTTTCAGTTCCAAGTCTTTAGTGTTCGTGGTTCAGTTTGTATTTAGATATCTTATTCTTTTGAATGCTATTCTGTAGGGACTTGTATTCTTAATTGCTTTTTCATTGCTAGTATATGGAAACAGTGATTGATGGGTGCTGACCTTGTACCCTGAAACTTTACTGAATTTGTTTATTAACTCTAGTAAATTTTTATTGTGGACTCTGGGATTTTCTATATATAGAATCATCTGCAAATATGGATCATTTTACTTCTTCCTTTATAATTTCGATGCATTTTATTTCTTTTCTGGCCTAATTGCTTTGGGCCAGAACTTCCCAATTTTGAACCTCAGTATTTAAAGTGGGCATTCTTGCCTTGTTCCCTGATCTTGACCATTGACGCTAGTTGTGGGTTTTTTCATAAATGCCCCTGATCATGTTAAGGAGGTTCCTTTTACTCCTAGTTTACCCAGTGCTTTTATCATGAAATGGTGAGTCCCTCTTTTTTTAAAAAAAATTAAAGTTTGGCTTAAAGTAATAAAGCACAGACCTTTTGTTGTTCATTTACCTGTAACTTGGTTTGATCCTATTCACTCAGGTGGTGGACATCATGAGAGTCAACGTGGATAAGGTGTTAGAAAGAGACCAGAAGCTCTCTGAGTTAGATGACCGCGCAGACGCACTGCAGGCGGGAGCCTCCCAGTTTGAAACGAGTGCTGCCAAGTTAAAGAGAAAGTATTGGTGGAAGAATTGCAAGGTGATGCTCTTTGACTTCTCTTTACATTAAGTTGCCCTCTGCATTCTCAGGGGTTGAGAAAGGCTACAAATGTTGGGCCCCCATGAATCTGGGAGGCAAGTTTGATGGCCCACACGTGGAAGTTTGGGCTGGCTGACTGTAGGACACTGACCACATCCCCTTTTCTATCCCCACAACCAGGAAATCTCCAGGTTCTTTGGCTGACCTTAGCACATAGAACAGGAGTGTCCAAAATCCATCACAGACATGAGCCCCTTCCAACCCTCCACTCATCAGAGCCCTGAACACAGACTGGTGGGAGAGGGCTGGCATTGGAGACCAGTTTGCATACGGTTCTGTGACTGGCTCTGGCGTCAGGGGAAAGAGCTTCTCAGAAACCACAGTGTGCTCCACAGGAGAGCAGAAAGCAGCCGCGTGAGGAACATAAACCAGAGCGTCTTTACACAACTACCAATGAAATGTGCACCCATCAGATTCCAGCATATCCTGCCCCTTCCTGGCTTAGAAGGGACACCTTCAAGTACATGGGCAGGTTTAGCAGCCCCTCCTTGTGAATACAAACAAGCGCCTGTCTAGGGATGACAAGTACTGCAACATCTTATAAAGAGCAGATAAGTAAGCTCAGGTCCTAATTGCGAGCATTAAATATAGACTTAAAAATTGCAGATTATTTCAGGTTGTCGTGCACCTGAGTTTCTCTCCTTTCAGCGACTGCAGTGATACTGTATGATACTCTCCAGTAAGCATGTTAACTTCTCTTTTTGAAATGTGATGTGGACACACGTTTCGTTACAGATGTGGGCGATAGGGATTAGCGTTGTGGTCATCATCATCATCATCATCATCGGTGAGTTCTCATCTTTCAAACTTTTGGAGCTTATGTATTTACAGTTGTTTTCAGGTACAAGAGGGGCCACCAGGCCCCTGGCCTTGGACTGGTACCAGTCCCTGGCCTGTTAGGAATGGGGCCACATAGAAGGAGGTGAGTGGCGGGTCAGCGAGCAGGCTTCATCAGCATCTGCAGCCGCTCCCCAGTACTAGCATCACTGCCTCAGCTCCAGCTCAGATCATCAGGCATTAGATTCCCATAGGAGCACCGGTCTCTGGTGCCACAATGGTTGGGGACCACCAGTGGAGAGGAACTCAGAGTAAAGTTTCTTTAGAACTGTCAGTCTAGTCCAAGGATTTTTGTTTTCTTTAGTAAATGTTTTAAATACTTGAGTGTTGTATGATTAAAGTCTGGGTTTTTGATATAAACATAAATCCTTTGAAGTTAGAGAAAATGTGTTCATTTCCACGGACCTATCAGTTTTCTCTGTGAATACATTCTGAATATCAGATGTTTCCTTTTGTGAGAAACGGTACAGTGTAGTAATTAAAAACATGGACTGCCTGTG
Organism: Cynopterus sphinx; assembly: GCA_030015415.1. Classification (NCBI taxonomy): domain Eukaryota; kingdom Metazoa; phylum Chordata; class Mammalia; order Chiroptera; family Pteropodidae; genus Cynopterus; species Cynopterus sphinx. Next base: position 126,560,639 of record CM057387.1, on the reverse strand, counting down.
ATTCGCCTTAGCTCTACCACCATCCAGCTGTGTGGCCTGGGCAGGTATTTTCATATCTTTGAACTTCAGGGTTCTCATTTGTAAAATGGGGGTAATTAAAATACCTCCCTCATATGTTTGTTCTAAGGACAAAGCTGGTTAATCTATAAAAAGTGCTTAGGATGGTGCCTGGCACGTAATAATAAGTCATAAATAATAAATACACCCCTATTATTACTATTATTATCATCGTTACTGCTAGTATATATGATGTTGGAACAACCCATTGCCATTTTCAGCTCAGTACATGGGAGCATTGATCCTTTCGACTGTCTCCTGTAGCTTTGCCAAGTGCAGGGAAGCAACTGGTAGGAAGTCAGCCCAGTCCCATTTCCGTTCACATCTAGACTAGAGTCCGACATTAATTCCGGGTTTGCCCTGAGAACCTAACTGAGTCTTCCCTGCTCTTTTGCATCTCCTGCTCATTAGTGTGGAGTGTTTCTCGGTGAGGAGCCAGTGCAACTCCAGCCTGCTGTTCAAGAAGCCTCTTCAAGACTTTTGCCTTAGAACCTGCTATATTATCAAGCTTACCTACTGTTGTATCGAAATGATTATTTTCTGTTAGTTATGTAAAGTTCGAGCTCTAGGAAATGTGCCTTTTTAAAAACGAAAATGCACTCCAACTGGAAGTGTAGTCAGCCCAGCCCACGTTTTGCACAGTACCTTTACAAATTTACACATGGGCTGATGAAAAGGACTTCTGAAGTTCCAGAGTGGTATAACCTAGAAGTAATGTCTTGATTAATTGCCGTTAACTCCAGTTAAGGGAATTTTTTCCAAGTTAGTATCTTTGTTATACGATTATCTCCAGAGCCACATTTTAAACTTTGGGTAATCAGATTTCCGGTTTGTGCCTTCCAGAAAGAACACTACTGCTTAACTCACATCTGTCAATAACAGGCTGTGCCTCATTTGCTATTTTTCTGATTCCTTCTAAGAGAACCCTCCACTGTTTATAAGCACTACTGACTCTTCACTGTATTTAAAATAAGATGCTGGTAAAGAGTTCACGCTCTGACGCTAGATAGAAAGATGTTTACTTTCTTGTTACTGTTTTGTATAATTTCCTAAAAATATTTTAATCAGAAATAATAACCTCTTTGAAACATTTTTATAGAACTATGGCTATGACCAAAGTTTCTGTTTTGCCAAAAAGTTACATCCCAGTAAAATGTCTGTTCCTGACAGTTAAATTCAGAAAAGTGACAAATGGAACTCAAGGTGCCCTTCAGACCGTAAGCTGTAAACTTGTTGGTGGAGCTCCTACATCCTGACAGGCCTTTCTTGCCTTTGAAGCAGTGTAGGAGGCGAGACTCGTCTTCCCACTCAGCGTCTTCCCCGGGGTTACAGGAAGGTCGAGCTAGCCCCTGACATCTCAGACCTAGAGTCAGGATGCAGACCACCCGCAGTTTGGAGAGTGTTAGCTGTGGACGCCAGTGTGTTTCTGAGAGTTACGTGAGCCACAGTTTGGTGGCGAGACCATCTGGTGACTGTTTGGCCCAGTCCTCGTAGATCGTAGCTTTCTGGAGTTTGTTTCCTACTTTTATTCATGCTCCACTTCCTAAATCTGTCACCTGCGTTACGCTTCAGATAGCGTTGGTCAGGGTGGGTGATTCTTCACAGAGCTAGCTAACCAGAGACCTTCCTTTGACGTCATAGACTGCACAAGAGGCTGCTTTGGAAATAGCTGTTGTCACCCGAGCGACTCTCGAGACTTTCAGCATCAGGCTGTGTGGCTGAGGATGGGCATTCAGGGAGGAAGCAGGCCAGCGGCCGCTGAGAGAGAAGCAGAGGTTTCAGCAGTCTGCGGCCCATGGTTGCTGGACTGTTCTAGAATTCTCGTTCACATGCTAGCGTGAGACTTAGGAAGCAACGACAGTTGAGGTACACCAGGACGCAGTTCCACTTCTCTGGTGTCTGTTCCCCTAACATTACTGAACCCCTGTTGATGTTGGAAATGCCTTGCAGTCCCCGGCCGGGTCTGACACGAGACTTCAGTGCCCTCGCCTTGGTGCTCAGTCCCATGTAACCACGGGCTCCCGCAGTAACCCAGGAACACCTCGCTTGTGTCTGTGCGTTAGCTGGGAACCTGCCCGCCACGATGAACCGAATAAAGTGTTTATAAACGAGTCTGGTACCTGTGCTGCAGACAGAGGGATAGCTGCGCCTGGTCCAAGTCCTGAAAATGGCATTCTTTGCTGTGGCCGCTACCTCTCCCCTGGAAACCCCCAAACTCCACTTTCTCTTCCTCTTTCTCAACAATCCCCTCCGAGTTCTCTAATCTCCTGTCACCCAGCATGTCCCCAGACGCTGGGAACAGAAGCAAACGGCTCCCTGCGAAAAGCGCTTTCGGCCTAGGACCCGAGTGGGGCCCGGCTTTCTCACGGCCCCAGCACGCTCAGCCTCGGCTTTTGGGGTCCTTAAATCCGGATCCTCCGACAGCGCGTGCAGAGCCGGCCCCAACCGGGGTGGGCGGGCGGGTGAGGGGCATCGCCAAACGCAAGGCCCTCCTCGCTTTGTTGCTTTGTTCTGTGTGTTTGTCCCCGTGAATGCACTGCCACTCGTCCTGCAGCCCCTAGGGAGCGGCAGCCTACAGGTGGAAGTGGGCTCGCGTGGGTTTGCCGTAAGTGCCCGTTTTCTATAGTCCTTTTGGGGACTGAAGAGGCAGACTTTTCTGCATCATCACTGCTTTTGTCGGACGTACTGTTGTGTCCTGGAAAAGCCCTGTAGAATGGTGCCGTTGGTCCAGGACCTTTATGTAATGAAATCTGGGTGAACCTTTGGTGCCATTTTCAAGATTTGGAAGGAACATCTACCATATATGAGCTCCTCTTTCCCTGCTCCTCCTTTGCACATCAGGGTCCCTGGGGGCTGGGTCCTCAGCCAACTGGTCTCCGTCCTCCTCACTCTCTAGTCTTTCCTGTTCTCATGATACTTGTCAATCTGCTGATGATTCCTGGCCTATTTGACGCAGCCTCTCAAACTCAACATGCACCAGACAACTAAGCCTTGGGCTCCTCGTCCTGCCACAGCGTCTGTCCTAGCGAATGGCATCATCATTCACCAGCCTCCATGCCAGACAAGTCCACTGGGCTTGCTAGTGTTTTGGGCCACTGTATGGTACAGTGGCTTCAGTTACTCTCTATATATCATAACACAGGATGTGCTGGAGGTGTACTTCATAACAGACATCCCCTAAATCTCAATGCCTTAAAATTTTGTCCTTGTTCACGCTACATGTCCAGTGCCAGCCAACGGGAAGGCTCGCTCTTCAGTCCCTTAAAGAGAAATGTAAACACCTGTGGTGGGAAGAGAAGGTCAGGAATTACGCACTGGCTCTCCAAGCTTCCACCTGGAAGTGAAGCCAGGAGCTCTGCTCACGTTCCATTGGCCAGAGCAAGTCATATGACTGCAGGTAACCTCAGGGTGGTGCAGAAAGTATCCTGTCACCTCAAGGAGGAGAAATGGATTGTGAACTTTTGCCTTTATGACAGCAATTTCAGTCCAAGACCAGGGGCAAAGTTCCCTTGTAAGTTTTTCTAATGATTTATGACTACTATACAATAACTATTTCTATCACTAATAAAATGTTTTTTTTTAAGTATGGCAACACTTTTATTGGTTTTGAGTGAGGAATAATTAATGTTTGCTTTCAAATTGACCAGACTTCAATTACTCTGACAAAGGAGGCAAGAATATACAGTGGAGATACAACAATCTTTTCAATAAGTTGTGCTGGGAAAACTGGACAGATACATGCAAAAAAAAAAAAAATGAAACTGGGCCACTCTCTGATATAAAAAAATAAATTCTAAGTGAATAAAAAATGTAAGGCCTGAAACTAAAACTCCTAGAAGGGAACAGGTAGTACACTCTATGACGTCAGTCTGAGTGACATCTTTTGGATATGTCTTCTCGAGCAAGGGAATCAAGCAAATGTAAACACTGGGATTTCATCAAACTAAAAAGCTGCATAGCAAAGGAAACCCATCAACAAAACAAAAACTACTGAATGAGAAAACGTTTAAATGATATGTCCAATAAGGAGTTGATATCTGAAACATATATAGCACTCATACAAACTCGATTTTTATCAAAGAATGGGCCAAGGACAAGAAGCAATTGCACAGTGACATGATCACTGGAATTAGTGGGGTGATCATATCGTAAGGTAGAATAATGTGAAATCACTATATTGTGCACCTGAAACTAGTATAACTAATATTGTACAGCAATTATACTTACATAAAAAATATTTTTACCAAAATTCTACCACCAGATGTCAAGAAGAAATAGTTTAAATAAATGGACCACCCTGCTTAGTGCATTTTAAAGTAAACATCTTTATTTACAACTGAACTGCTTTTCATATTAGAAAACAACCGGTAAAACTGTAAAACTGGAATTTACTAAACACAATTCTGGCATAATTACTAGAGAATAACTTTTTCTTTTCTCATCCCTTAAATATCAATCATTTAAAAATCTATACGGATGAGACCACAGGCAATGCCCCTCCTGCCTGCACAGCTGTTAACAGAGGCACCTGCCTCTGGCCAAGGCTCTGGATCCCTACCTCTAATAGCAAGGACCTCCCTCCAGCAGTTCCCTTGTCTGCAGCCCTCCCCGCCTGCATCATGCCTGTCTCCCTCCTTTCTGGGTCACCGCATCAAGCAGGTTTTTCACAGTGATCCCACGGCCCTCCCGCCAGCAAACCATTACTTGTCTATAGGCCTTCACAGCAAAATCCCTCCCTACAGCTCCTTATTGTCACTGCGTCATATCCCACTTTTTCTTTACTTACTACTGAGGTATCTTTAACCAAAGTCACTGAAGACCAAGTAACATCACCATGTTGGTAAAGCCCAACAGGAAATGTCCTGCCCTTGTCTTACTCTGCTTCTCACCGGCATCTGATACAGTTGACAGCCCCCTCCTCGAAATCGCTTCGATGACCTCACGCTATTCTATTTTTCCTTCCACCTCACCTGCTCCTTATTCCTTGCTTGTCTCTGCTTGACCTTTAAATCTCCTTGTGCCCCCAGATCTTGGCCTCTGGGCCTTTTCTGTATTTATGCTCTCTGATACGTTTCACCCTCATCACTGTAAATTCTAGGTAGACCCTGACAACCCCAAATGTGAGCTATACCTCCCTCCCTGGCTTCTCCCATAAGTCCCAGGCTGTGAAACCCAACTGCCTACGTGACAGCTCCACTTGGAAGTGTAATGCACATCTCAAATGTAACGTGAAAATGTAATGCTCCATTCTCCATCAAACATACTATCCCCAGACTTGCCTATTTATGTCCCATGACAAGCAGCATTGCTTAAACCAGACCTGTGAGTTGCCCATAACTCATTCTTCTCATGACATACAATCCATTGGCAAGGCTCTGTGCCCCAAAATGTACCCCAAGTCCACTCTCCTCTCTCATCATCTTCACTGGCAACCCTTCTTCTAATCAACAGCCTCCTAACTTTTAACTATGTTTTCGTGCAGGAATCTGACTGATACAAATCGCTGTCTTGGTTAAAATCTTCCTCCTTACACTATCATTAGGAAAAACAAAAAAATCCCAATCAGTTTCTCTCATCACAAGGTCCACCATGGTCTGGCCCTTCCTCACTTTGAGACCTCACCTGGCACCGCCCTCCGCCCCCTCTGTTCCCTGGGCAAAGGACACACACCTGTTGCCCAACAACGCCCCTGCTGAGCTTCAGGGCCCCTGCTCATGTGCCTATCCCGCCTTCGTCTCCACGCCGGTCTTAGATCGGCCTACCTACACCTCGTCGCAGGAGCTTGTTTCGTGTTCTAGGTGGCGCGTTCCACTTTCTGAACCTACTTTATGGAGTGGTTCATGTTTTCCGTCAATGAAACGTGGACTCCCTGAGTGGCAGGAACGTTTGCCACCGTCTCTTCCCAGGGACCACATTGTGCCTACCCAGATATGCAGTCGATAAGCACTTGTTGCATGAATGCAGTTGGCCACCACGGGGCTTCAGAGGGGAGTGGGATCTGCCGCCATCCGGACAAACACGGTGCTTTGTCCAATGCATTCGAGCCGTTGGCACGCGGCGCCCCGCCCCGCCCCGGCATATGCAGTTCCTGCCACTCAGCCCGCACATGCCGCAGGTTTTCGATGTCAGGCCCTGAAGGGCGGGGGAGGGCTCCGCAGGTGCCTTCCGTTTCGGATGCGTCGCACACACACAGCCCCCAGAGAGCCTCCACCGAGTTTTACAAGGGCCTCCCTCGCCCCTCCCGTTTCTGGAGCCCCCCCCCCCCGCCTACGCCTGTCTTCCTCCGGGAAGCCCGCGGAAGTGCTGTAAGTTCCGCCGTCGAAACTCCGTTTCTAACACCAGGGCCGGGGCCGCCAAAGCCCTCGCCCCGAGAGCTGGCGGGACGCAGGGCAAGGTTGGCAGGCGGAAGCCGTGGGACCCCAGAGACACGGGGAAGCAGCCGGCTGCCCCCCGCCCCCCGCGGCACGCCGATGCGCCGGCACCCGGCTCCCCCGCTTCCTGCCACCCCGGGGCCCCCTGCCACTCACGGGACCCCCTGCGCCCGGGACCCCCTGCCACCCCGGGGCTCCCTGCCACCCCGGGGTCCCCTGCCACTCACGGGACACTCTGCGCCCGGGGCCCCCTGCCACCCCGGGGTCCCCTGCCACTCACGGGACCCCCTGCGCCCGGGGCCCCCTGCCGCCCCGGACCCCGCCCCGCCGCCTCTCACGTGGAGGCAGCGCCAGCCCCGCCCCCTAGGCCCCGCCCCCTCGTGACTGGCAGGCGGAGCGCCCTATCACTGCCGCGCCGGCCCGCGGGCGTGGCCGCCCCGCGCCCGCCCCACCGCCCGGGCCCGCGTTACGTAAGGCGCGCCGGGACCTTCGCCCCCCCCGCCCGCTCGCCGGCGGTTATGTAACCCCGGAGCCCCGGCCCGGGCCCCGCCCCCGGGCCAATGGGGGCCCGCGGCGCCGGCGCCAGCGGCCAATCGCGCGCCAGGGGGCGGGGCCGCCTCACGTGGCGCGCGGGGGGCGCGGGGCCGGCGGCCATGGGGCACGCGGCGCGCCTCGAGACCCCGCCGCCGCCCTGCCGGCCCGGACGCGCGGCGCCAGGCGGAGGCGCGAGGCGGCGGCGCGAGGCGGAGGGTGAGTCCGCGCCCGGGCGGGGGCCTCGCGCCGGGACCTGCGCGCCTCAGGCGCCCGCGCCCCTGCGACCGCCGGCGGGGCCCGCGGCGTCCGCGTCCCCGACCTCGTCCCCGACCTCGTCCCCTCTGTGTCCCCCCCCCCAGGCCGGAGCCGCGGTGCACGGAGACGCCCGGACCGCGGGGCCGCCGGGGAGCAGCGCGGAGGACGGGCCGGGCCTGCGGCGCGATGGCGGGGCCCGGGGCGAGGACCCCGGCGCCGCCGCCGGCCGCCGCGTGAGGGGGCCGCAGGCGGCGGCGTGCGCGCTCCGAGCGGGGATGGACGCCCCTGGCGCCCCCGCCGCGTCCGGGGCTGCGGGGCGGCCCCCCGGGGGGCCTCGGGGCGAGCGCCCGCAGGGCCGCCACAGGTGAGGCTTACCGCCGTGCGCGCCCCGCCGCGTGGGTCGGTCTGTCCGTCCGTCTGTCTGCCAGCCCGGGGGGAGGGTCGCGGGACCCAGGGAGCCCCCCACGAGAGAGAGACACGCCGGGGAACGGGAAGGTAAACCGCCAGACCGTGCCCGCAGGAAGCGCGGGCGGAGAAGGGCGAGCCGGGCGCCGCGGTGGGGATGAGGTGGTGGAACGCGGTGGGGGTGCCGGCGGGGTCTGCAAGGCCTGGGTCCCGCCTGTGAAGGAACGGATGCAGCCTGTGAGCTCGGGGCCGATCCGCGTCCCTAAGCCCCAGGAAAGCTGCTCTCACGTCAGACTCGGCCCAGGACAAGTCGGCTGTTAGCGTCGTTGGCGGCGCAGTCACTGGTTTCGTCCTAACAGTGAGCAGCAAGACCGAAGCAGAGTTTCCGAAGAACTTGTAACGGTTGTCCAGGAAATGAAAAGATACTTCCCGGCAGAGAAGCACAGCAAACCAAGCACCCTCGATGCCCTCCACTATGCCCTCCGCTGTGTACACAGTGTGCAAGGTAAACGAGCCGGAGGGTAAACAGCCGTGCAAGCGCGCAGCTGCTCGGAAGCGGGGCCCCCGCCAGACGACTTGTCCGTGGGTTTTAGGCACAGGAATGTTTTGAGATTTTTATGGCGCTTTGCGTGAGATAAGCAAATGTATACTGATCTGTCAGTGTCCTAGATTTTCAAATTAGGAACACCAGGAGAACCTTATTTGTGTAATCGTTTGGCAACTGCAATATTTTGCTCATTTGTTGCAGGAGAGTAGAATTTAGCATAAGCACAGTTTGAAGACTAATGTGCTTTGTCTTCTGTGGATATTAGGGAAAACAAACATTTGACTGAGTATAATTTTTTCTTGTCACATACATACTTTCAAAATGCTGGCGTGATGTATCAGGAATTTATCCAATTAAAAATGACCAGTCATAAACGCTTTTTTCCTTTTGTCACTGACTTTTCTACTTAAGGGACTTCATAAAGTGTGTTTTCTATCACAGACCTCTGTGGCTTCATAAATGATAATGTAGTTCCTGAAAACTGGAGTCATGCTTCTGCCATAAGTGTCCTGTGTGTGTATCTGGAATTTTTGGTTTCATTACCTTGTGTTAGTACCTTACATGTATCTTGTACCTTTGGAATTTTTAAAATTCAAAATCTTAAGTTTGCACCAGCTATCAGTATTTTAGGTGACAGAATATGATCTGGTTTCAAGGAGAACACACTGAGTTGTCCTCTTCCTAAAGAGATAAGCCAGCTTTAGTAGTGATAAAAATGATTTCCCAAAGAAATTGTTTTCACTGGGCTACCTATTTATTTTCCTGTGTTTCTTAGCAAACAGTGAGTTTTTCCAGATTCTCAGTCAAAATGGAGCACCTCAAGCAGATGTGACCGCGTACAGTCTGGAGGAGCTGGCCACTATTGCTTCAGAACACACTTCCAAAAACACAGTAAGGATCCATGAATTTTGCCGTCTCAACCTGGGTGATTTTTCCTAACAACATTATCTAGATGGAGATTTTTAAAATAATTACTCAGAGTTTCGGGAACCACAGATTGAGGTAAACAGTAAAAGAAAACTGCTGAAGAGGCATTGTGTCGTTTCTCCTGCTCTTGCCAGAGAAAACGGCTGAACACAGGAAGCAGCACATCAGCAGCAGTGTGCTTTGCTTCGGTTGTGAGGTGCCTCTGTCTCCTTAGCTCCCCTGAGTTCTCTCAGAGTAAGAGCAAAAGATAACACTGCAGAGTAATGTCCTGCCTCTTATTCTAATCTCCGAATTGTTAATTTCTATTTATATCATTCTTAGTTCCAATTCCTACTACTTCAAGTTGTAACAACTGGATTTTATAGAACAGGTGAGTTGAGATGCTGTCATTTTTTAAAAACTTTTGGAAGAGACATTTAGAATATCATTTTTGAATCTCTTCATGTTGGCAGAGTAGTTAAGCCTTGTGTTTCGTTGATGGGATGGAGATTACTTAATTTTATGTTTAGATCTCGACATAATTACAACTTAAAAGATTGTTTAGTATTGGAACATGAGCCATCCCTGGTATTACATTAGTGCTTGTATTACTAACTGGCATGCTCATAGCACTGGCATAGGTGCTACAGAGATTTAAAGAAGAAAAAGTTTAAGAAAACATTTCCCTTTGAAGCTCTTCCAAATAAAGCTAGAGAAAAAAACATATACCAGTGCTAGCAGATAGAAACAGTGGTTAATTGTAACTGAGTTATACTTATGTCTAAGGGAACAGGTTAGAGAAATGATTCTTATGTAATGAGGTCTGACAACGTCTTGGAGCCTAGAATTCGCGTTGCCAAAGAGAAGACAGTCCAGTCCCTCCAGGCGTGAGGCAGAGTTTGCAAAAGAGGAGGAATCGGAAGTGTGTGTATTTATACATATACAGTGCATGTGTGTTTGGTCAGTGTAAAAGGAGCTGGCATATTTTTTGGCATAGAAATCACTTCAGAAGGTAAAATGCAGTTTTTACAGTGATAATAATTAAGAAGTACATTGGAGAGTTTCGTTGCCTTTGCAGGATGTGTGTGTGTTTAAAGCTGTTGATCATGGTAGGTGTCTAGAAAAAATAAACATTTCAGGGTACGTTGCTAGTAAGTGTCTCAATATTTGCATTTATTTTAAATGTTTTTCATAGGATACCTTTGTGGCAGTTTTTTCATTTCTGTCCGGAAGGTTAGTGCACATTTCTGAACAGGCTACTTCGATCCTGAATTGTAAGAAAGACTTCCTGGAGTCCTCTCATTTTGTTGAGCTGCTCGCCCCTCAGGATGTCAGGGTGTTCTGCATGCACACTGCCCACGCTCAGCTTCCCTTCTGGGACAACTGGATCCGAAGAGGTAACAGGACCGATATTCAGATGTTGATCTTGCCTCATAAAGATCAGTTTCAGCATTATTTAGAGCATATAAACTATATGGTTTTTCTTATTTCTTCATTTTTAAAAAGAAGACTATGATTCAAATAGCATTTTTAATGCTTCTGATATAAACATCCAACAGATTTGCTTTTATTTATTCAAGTTAATTTATATATCATGAATACGGTTTGACTACTAGCATACTGTACAGCAGGCTAATATCTAAAGGCTCTGTGTCCTTTAAGTTAATAAAATTAAATGTATTTTCTCTAATAGTGACTTCATTATTTCTTTGCTTTGCTTTGGAGATAAAACTGCTGATGATTAGCTTTCTTTTCTTGTTTTCTTGTCCCTAAAAGTCCACAAATCCAATTACTTTTTCTTCTGAAAAGCTTATTTTCTTGAACTGGGGATGCCTGCTCACAGTTTTCTTTGTGACAGTCATTCCTGTGTGATCTTTAAATAATTCATCATTTCTTTTTTAAGTCACCCTTTATTATTTCATGTTCTTTGTGAAGTATCTCAAAGAGTTTAGTGTGGATCATCCTTCTTTTCGATTCCAAGCTCTTTTCTCTAACTTTAAAAAAATTTTAATTAATTTTTGTTGTATAAAAGACATCACCAAAATCAACCGTCTGAACCATTTGAAGCGTACAGCTCAGTAGTACAGGTATGTTCACGATGCTGTGAAACATCTCCAGAGCTTTTTCGTTTTGCACATTTAAAGCTCTGTACCCATTCTCCTGAGTTTTTACTCCACGACTTGCTCCGGTGAGAATGGTTTTGTGTGTTTTTTTCAGTTAGAGACTTCCGCGCCATCATTCCTGCATGTTTTAGTTGAGCTTCAGAAAGCTTACCTATCATCCATCTTCTAGTTCCCTGTCTCCTGCTCCCATCACTCAAAACATTGATTTCGTTCTTCCTCTTTCCTCAACACGTATTTTCAATCTTTCGCTGTCCACATTTGGTTTTTCTCATTTATGAATCATTCGTTCCGTAAACATTTACTCAGCCGTCTCCGTGGGCCAGGAACTGTTCTCGATGCTGAGCTACAGCTGTGAGCGTGGCACACGCGCTGCTGTTTGCCGGCTTGCTCTCATCTCCCCAGTGTGCTCCTCCAGCTTGCCTGTAGAGTCTGTCTTCTCTTTCCGACTTTTTTATCTTCGCTAATCGCTTACTGCTGAGTATTTCCCTTCCATGTAAAACTAACACACCCTGGAACTATTGTCTTTTCAACCTAAAATTTTACTTACTCCATAAAGACGTGATGTCCATCTGGTTTACTGCTCACGTTGTGCTTTTGCCGTATAAACTCAGGACATCCGGGTGTCCCGAGTGTGGTCGCCGAGCTGCCCACCTGTCCCAGGCTGCACCCATGCCCCTCCCCCGTCCCTCCCTTCGAGGTCACAGGAAGTGTGCCGCCACTTTTCCTGGGTTGTACAGACCTGTCGGGAGGGTCTGAGCACACACTTCCCGAAACAGCAACTCACACATTCCAGCCAGGCATGGGAGGGATGACGCGCTCACTCCTGCCATCCGGCTCCGTGTGTCACGAGACTCCTAGTGAGGGCAGATGAATCCGCGGGCCTGCCGACACGTGTGAGTGGTGCAAGCAGGTTCGCCTTACGTGGAGCTGCACTGTTTTCTGTGGGCAAAGCGTTCCACGCCAGGAATCTGAAGGACTGAGTTTTAAATTGCGTTCTGTCCCTGGAAAGCCTTGGAGGCCACCTGGCCTCTCACTGTTCTCTCACCGAGAATGATGGCGTCTGGCCAGCCTGCCGGCGCAGGGCTGCTGTAGGCAGGCGAGCAGGCCCATGGGTGGGGAAGCGCTTTCGAGGTTCGGAGCAGTCTGCAGCGTGAAGGGGCGTCTTAATTGCTAGTCTTTATTGAACCGGCCCTGCTTGCCAGGAACTCTTAATGCTTTAGTGGATTAACTAATTTAATCTTCACAAAAACTTTGTGAGGCGTAGATAGATACTCTCATCGTCCCCAGTGCACTGCAGGAGTTAACTGGTAGTTTGAGTTACAGGCCAAGGTGGGGTTACTGTGCTGACACCTGCTGGGAGAGGGCCCACCCCGCAGCATGGGGCTGACGCTGTGGAAGGGACAGGAGGGGACGGACTGGGGAGGAACAGCATGGCCAGGCAGCCAAAGGGACGCATAGGCCCCGGCCGCATGCTGGAGGAACCCTGCGCCTCCACGGAGTGGCCCGGCCTTAGTACCCCTCTGCACAGTGTGGCTGGGAGCGGCCACAGGACACTACGTCCCCTGATGCCAGGAACAGGGCCCTTTCTCAGCCACCGCAGTCTCTGAGGCACAGAGCTAAGTGACTCACCCCTGGTCATGCTGCCGGTAAGGGTGCAGCCAGACTTCACCTGCTCTTCAGCACCGCCCTCCTGGCCCCAGCAGCCACTCCCCAACAACTGGAACCAGTCGAAAGCATGTGTTTGAAAGTGGCGCCGGAGTATGGTTCCTGTCCGTAAAAGTCATCTCAAGAAACTTAAGTGTAGTTTTAAAAGCATCCTTATCTCGCCCTCGTTGCTCCAGGAGTTTATCTAAGCCTTGACCGAGGTAGTTTGGAGGGGAGCATGTCTGAGGCTGATCATTCCATACGCCTGCTTGGCCCAGTTCTCCTGTTTCTTTCTCAGATATGCTGTGGGAACTGTTTTCTGGTCTCAGGGTTCTGGGACTGACTTTCATGGCTTTATGAATTTTGGTAGTTCAATCATTGGTCCCTTTACCGTTAAGTTGGAGTATTTTTTTTACTCACGTACACTGTTCTTGATTATTCAAAAGCCCATTTTTGGATTTTTCCTGTGATCTTTCCTCGTATGGATGTTTTTTAACATTCCCTTGGTTTTAAACATTTCCTTGGTTCCTATGATAGGACTTTTCACTCTAGCGAACAGATCCCCAAAAGATACATTCAGGGAGCTTTAGCCAGAAGAAGTACAAATAGAAAATACTTGGGAAAGGTTCAGCCCCCTAACCTGCCCTAAGATAGGCAAATTTAAACATTTCTGAATTACCACCTCACAACTCAACAAAATTAATGAAAAAATCTAGCAAATGGATGTAAAGCATTGGCAAGAGGGATGTGAGAAAACGTGATTAATGACAGTGAGTTGGTACAATCTTCTGGGGCAATCGGTTTGCCAACACATGACGAGAGTCATAAAAAGATCGTATCGTGTAACCTGGGAACAGAACTTTGGAGTTTATCCAAGGAAAGAAAAATAAAATGAGGGAAATTTGTATACCATATGCCTATAAGCTGGAAGTTGTCTAAATTCTCAATTTTTGAGACATGTCCAGACTATGGCGGTGGAGCAGAATGTTACCACCAAAATAATCGTCAAAGGACCATCATGTTGTTACTTGAAGTGATGAGTTTGGGCAGTTGCAGAAGGGACCACAGGAAGTGGTGAGGGAGAGACCCAGGTCAGAGACCCCACACTCACTGTCACTGCCTTACCCCAGGGTTACTGTCCTGGTAGGAGACCCCTCAGGAGACGGGGTGACTAGATCTCAGGGTGAGGGGCAAGAGCCCTATTTTAACAGAGAGTATCTCCCTCTTTTGAAAAATTATTTGTGTGGGGTCAGTGCTGTTTCTCTGCGGAGCTGCCATGCCGCGTGTGTCTGGGAGGGGTGAGTGACAGTGTGTCTTTGTCTCCAGCAGCCTCACAGCACGAATACGCTCCAGAGAAACCCTTCTTCTGCAGGATCCGGTAAGTGTGGGGCCTGTGGGGGCACAGCACGAGGCCGGGTCTGCTGTGGGTGCAGAAGAGGGGGCTGAGTTCTCGCCTCAAGAACTTTGCATTCTGACTGAGGCGAAGAGATGCTTCCTCCTGAGGAGAGGAGACAGGACCAGAGGGAAAAAGTGCAGAACGACCGTTTTAACCAGGGGGCATGTAAGAGTCACTGGGTGATAAGTACACTTTCAAATGACCCTTGTTTGGGGCTCTTGTTTTTATGTGCTTTTTGTTGTTTGGTCACATTTAAAATTAATTTTGAAATTTTGTCAATGGGGTGTCGGCACAGGAGTCTGTAGTTAGGGTGAGAAGTCCAGGCTAGAGACAGAGTGAGAACCGCAGGCCCGGGTGAGCCTGGAAAATCACTCCCAGAAGCAGGAGGGGAGCCAGAAGCACAAGGACAGATGCTTGTCGTCAGGATCAGGCGAAGGCGCTCCTTTGCCAGTGACCCTGGAAGCAAGGTCACGCTTGCTTCCAGAGGGGAGGAGCCTCTGGAGTTTGAGGAGGACAGACCAAGCGAGCTGGGGAGGGGACTGTAGACCCCCCAGGCAGCCGAGACCCACTTGGCATCAGTAGTCACCACTGGTGGGGGAGAGGAGGGCCACCATCGCTAGCACTGGGCAAGTGCGAATGCAGTTTTGGACATTTTGACGTTAAGGAGAGAGCCTCATATCCAAGCAGGAACACCCGGGCACCTGGAGCCTGGTGGCCTTCATGTCCTTCATCGGGGGCACCCTAGAGAGCCTCCGAGGGAACGAGGAAGCAGGCCGTGGCGTCCAGCCCTGCAGTCAGGGACACAGGCTAAGTGGGGTGCGCTGGGGCGCCCTGCGTGGCAAGGTATGAGCTTCAGCTGAAGCCATGAGGTGCCATCAGACCTTAGGACAGGAAGGGGATGACAGGGAACTGGCCGTGGGGCCATGGTCACGGGGAGCCCAGCTTGCTGCCAGGCGGCACTGTGTACCCATGGGAGACAGGTTGTCATGCCTGTCCTCCTCCACAGCAGAAGCCTGGGAACTTAGGCAGGGTCAGGAGAAGAGTCATAGGGTGAGCGGGCGTTTTTACTCCTCAGCGACCTCAGCCAGTTCTCTGTGAGACCCTTCCTCGTTGAATAACAAATGAGTTTAATTGTCTTAGGTACTGACAATTTAAACGAACCTTTCCCATATTTTTTAAATAAATGTTTAAATGTTTAGATTTGGCTTCGTCTCTCTTGGGAATTGCCAATAAAATCCTCACCCTCGCAGGCCACACACTGGCCTGCTGGAGTGTGTCCTGACGGGCACTAACCAGCCCTTTGTGGTCTTTGCAGCGGGGGTGAAGACAGAAAGCAGGAGAAGCACTGCTACCCGTTCCGGATTATCCCCTACTTGATTCACGTGCAGAGCTCCGCCGGTTCGGAACCTGAGCCCTGCTGTCTCACCCTGGCGGAGAAGATTCACTCTGGTTACGAAGGTGAGTCGCAGTGGCCGCTGCTGGATGGGAGGTGGCCTGTCAGCACCTCAGACAGAGCCCGCCTGAGTCTGGCCCTGGCCCTGGGGTGGGAGAGAGTGCTCTGCCTCCAGCCTGGCCCTGGCCCGAAGCGTACTGGTGTCTGCGTACTGCCCTTGGCTTTTTGTGCAGTCCTGTCCTTCAGGGACGGCAGGGCCTAAGGTGTCTAAGCTTGGACTTGCCACAGATACTCGGTCCCCTAATCCTTTCTCTTCCTGTGACTGTGCTGTGGCCTGTCACTTCTGCCTTGTGTGAAATAAGAGCACTGAAGTTGTTACACAGCAAGGTCACAAGGATGAATGTCTGTTTTAAAAGTGTTTTGAAACCCTCTGTTTTTTACTGTGTGTAAAAATAAACTTTTTAGTATAGTTTATATCCTCTGATAGCAGAACTGCATTTTTAAATTCTGCACCTATCGGTACAGAAGCAGCTTCCTTTTATTACATGAAGTTACAGTCACTTCTGCTGTAACTTTTCTAACAGTGATCATCCTATGCAAAAAAAAAAAAAAAATCACACACTGAAAACCCACAGAGCTATGGGGAAAATGAGTTCCGGGCACAGCACTCAAACACTTACCCAGAAATAAGGCAGGACTCTAGCAAACGTGGTGACAGTTTTAAACATTAAGTGGTTAAGAAATGCACAAAGGCTGCAGTAGACAGGGCTCCGCCCCTGGAGAAGCCCGTAGCGGCTACAGCTCTGGAGTTACCACCGGGGGTGGGAGGAAGGTTGTCCTAACGGAGATGGGACGTCCTGACATCAGATCGGACCAGCGTCCCCTGTCCCATAGCCACACGGTGCGGGAGGTCGCAGGCAGCTGTTTGTGTATGCCCAGGGACTTCATTCAGTTAGATGTGTTCTGCATTCACCCCACGTTTCTTGCAAATGAAATCATACATAAGCAAATGCACATTAGCATCATGCTCTAATTGTTCCCTAACGTATCAGTCACCACGTGTTCAGAGCCAGCTACGGCAGAACTGACCGCACTGATCTTACCACACGAACTAGTATCCCTGTCAGATCTCGCTGTGCTTGGTCGTGTCAGCCACCAAATACGGCGGAGCTTTTCAGTGCTGAGTGTAAGTTACTTCAGCTCTGACTGTTAGATTATGTGTGACGAGTAAGCCATGCAGTGTACCCAGGCTTTCTCTCTGTTCAAAATTAACTTGGTACTCATTACATCTTGACCTAATTAAAATGGAAGTTAATAATGAAAATTATCATCATTAAATGTGGCTTTGGCTGCTCAAAGGCCCCTAAGTGATATTTCTCCCATTTCATATAGAAATTTTAAGTGGTTAGTAAAGTGGGTGATTAATTAGATATATTTGCCTTTAAATGAATCTTTCTGTTTTTGTAGCTCCTCGAATCCCAGTGGATAAAAGAATTTTTACCACAACACACACTCCAGGGTGTGTTTTTCTTGAAATAGATGAAAGGTAAGTACTTCTTTAAGCCTAAAAGAAACTTGTTTCTGAAAATAAGAACAAACATGAAAAGGTTTACGTATGTTTACGTACTTCTGCTATATCTCTGGTATCTGTCCACTTACCTATTTGATTTTTATTAGTGTGAAATCATTTGTGTTGTCTAAATTTAAATATCTCGCACGTTACACTTTTAAGATTTACAAGTTATACTTGATTTTGCAGCAGTCTGCCCTAGGTAAGCAAAGAGGGGACACAAGGGGACAGTGAGTGAGTAGGGGCCCAATTAGCCAGGAAGGTCTGCCAGGTGAAGCCAAGATCCTGGCCTCCTCCCACCTATTCCAGTGCTGTTTCCACCAGACAAGTGCTTCCCAGATCAGTCCACGATGAGTTTTTTTTTAGTCTGAAGGGAGAAAAAATAAAGCACAGTTTTTTTGTGTGTATATGAAAATAAATTTATTTTTAAAAATTATTACTTATGTCCTTCCTAGTTTCTTAAAGAAAAGTGATAATGAGTAGTTGTTGCTTATTGTTGTTTTTTTAAATATCTTTATTTGGAAAATTGAAGCATTTTTGTCCTCTGATCAGTACCCTCCATTTTCTCCACATCTATTTTAAAATTTTCCTTATTCATGAAATCTCAAAATCTGGGAAACAAGCATCATGCCATGCGTAAGCGTAAAGCAAGATGTCAAACATTGTCACAGTTAGGATAGACGTTAATTTTTTAAAAATATAAACGTCTATAAATGGTTATTTAATAATAATGACCAAAACCAAACAGTAATTAGTGGGATACTTTGTGTAATGTAATCAGTACAAAGTGAGAAAGTTTAGCCAAATATATTATGAAAAGAGCTTACATTTATTACATTAGACGATATTTCTGAATTTGTACACACAGAAAGTGTTTATGGATTCAGCCCTTTCTAAGTCATCCAGAATGGCTTGTCATTACCAGTTTCTTGTGAAGCGACTTCGTGTACAGGTTGCCTGTCTATTTTAGTGTAATTTTCATCAGACTAAATTCATAGCTCGCTTTATTCACTTAACATCATAAGCATTTTTCTGTCATGATGAGATATTTGTAGACTTTTTAAATAATAGGAAAATGGAAGACACTGGGGACCTCTGAGGAACTTGTAAAAATATAGATTCCCAGTCTCAACCTGGAAATTCTGATTTAGTTAGCTCGCTGTGAGCCTGTGGATCTGTTTTTTTATGATCTGAAGAAAAACCTGAGCATAAGATCTTTTTTTTAGCAGGTTCCATAGGTACTTTTGATGGAACATGTCAGGTGACCAACATTTCTTAGGTTCCCACAAAACAGGCACTTAGGTCATTCGTTGCTTTTACGAGTGCTGTAATGAACATCTTTTGTGGACCTTTTTTTTTTGTATTTAAAATTAGGTATTACAGAGAAGTATTTTCTAAAAGTGTGTCGAGTGTGAAAGTAACTTGAACTTAGGTCATTTGTTGCTTTTACAAATGCTGTAATGAACATCTTTTGTGGACCCGTTTTTTTCCCTATTTAAAGTTAAGTATTACAGAGGAGTATTTTTAAAAGTACGTAGAGTGTGACAGTTACTTGAGGCATGTAACGCGGTGCCTGTCCGTGTGTCTGTGCCCAGAGCTGTGCCTTTGCTGGGATACCTGCCTCAGGACCTGGTTGGGATGTCTGTCTTAACGTATTTACACCCAGAAGACCGTTCTCTGATGGTCGCCATACACCAAAAAGGTGAGGACCTACTTCTTTATGGGTGGAAATGGGGTTATTGATCATTGATTTAATATTTCATTTCATTTCTTATGAGAGTTTCCCATAAGCTCTAATCACGAGAGCCTAACCTTTAACCAGGTAAGCAGTGTGTTGGAACTACTATAACAATTTTTTTCTACTTTGATGTTTTTTAAAAATTTGCAAATAGATGCCTGAAAATGGCATTTGTACTCTCTGTTGAATTCTAATTTTATCTTATTTTATATAGTCTTGAAGTATGCAGGCCGTCCTCCCTTTGAACATTCACCCATTAGATTTTGTACTCAAAATGGAGATTACATTAGTCTGGACTCCAGCTGGTCCAGCTTCGTGAACCCATGGAGCCGGAAGGTTTCCTTCATCATTGGTCGACATAAAGTTCGAACGTAAGTCCGTCAGTTTTCACGTTTTCTAAAAACTCTTTTTTACCATATATTCCTTTACCTACTTACTCCCTTTTGAATCGATTAATACATGAACTAAATAAAACACAGATTTTTTTTCTAGTGCTTTTGGAAGACAGTTTCACAATATGTATCAAGAGTCTTAAAAGATTTTTGTTATTTTTTGACCACATGATTCCCTCATGGTGATATTGTAAGGAAATGTGCCTGAGTAGAGAAAACCTTTAGAAAGACATTTTGCAACATTATCTAATTGTAATGGCAGACCTACCGTAGCTTAAATGCCCATCGTTAAGTAAACTGGAAATTTGCTCGACATGTTATATATATTGGTCAATAAAAATTTTTACAGAGATTATATAACATGGGAAATTGTTACGTTAGATGTGAAAAGCAGCATACAAAATTATTTACACCATGTGATCATAATTATATTTAAACTATATAAGCACTAACTTTGAAATATAAAAAGATTAGAAGGAAATTAATTAAAATATAAATCTTGGTTATGTATAGGGTAGTGGGATTATGAATGATTTCTTTTTTCTTTTTGCCATTTCAAAATTTTAAAGTCCTTTTTATTGAGCATGTAAAACTTTATATTAGCCCTCTGCTGTCAAATTCCACTAGTTTGTGGCTATTTTATTAAATCTTTACTTTTAAAAATTAGATTTTTTATCATTTATTTTCCCGCCAACACGGCCGACTCAGTCCAAGCCTGTTTGGTTGGCTGCTGTTACCTCATCCCCTAACAGAATTAATCCAGACCACCTGGCCTGCATTCTTGCACCTAACATGCTCTCAGTCCCTCAATGTTTCGGTCCATTTAAAATTGACTTGTCTGTTTCTCAGTGGGGCCATAGTTTTCCCTTTGATATCTATTTTTTTTTATAAGCATAGAGGTTATACATAATTCTCTAGTATCTGCCCATGTGCTGAGATGGCGATGTCTTCTGTATTTGGTCAGACAGGTCTGTGCACATGAGCATACAACAGAACGGTGCGTTTTCAGCAGGTCCCCTGTGGTCACGTGTGCACTGTAACAGTGACACTCGGCTGTGGGGAACAAGGGGCTCAGGCCACTCTTGCCTCTCTGCCTCCCGGGGTTTGGTCTCTTGGCAGAGCAGGTCTGGAGCCTTAATGGAAGGAACGGGAGCCTTGATGCCCTCAGTCATGAGACAGATTTGTTCTAGCAAATTAACTTAATAAGATAAGAAACAAAACTACCAAGGAAGTGCAGTTCCTTCTGTTGGTCAGAGAGGACTCTGCTCGGTGGGAACCTGTCGGGGGTGACAATAAAGTCAGATGGTTGCTCTGGAGGAGCACGGGGCTGTTGTTGGTCTGCGGACCCTCCCCCAGTCAGTGCTGAGGTGGTCCTGGAACCCCAACCTGTCCTTTCTGTTCTTTGATTAAAATGCACACCAAATTAACTGATGCAAGTTCTCACAATGTTTTTAGTATCATTTAAAATTACACCAATATTTACATCTCAAGATCCAGGATTATATGAGTGAAAGAACTTAGAGTTTAGTAAGTGTTAACCTTTCTCTTAAAATAATCATCCATCATATTTATAAAATTATTTAAATGCATGCAGTTATTCCTTCAGTGAGTAGTCGTGGATCACCGACCGTGTCAGGCACTGCGCTTGTCTCTGAGGATGAGATGGTGACCGACATTCTCGTTACAGTGTGACACCCACAGTGCAGTGGGAGAGGCAGCAGATGGGAAGGGCGCGCAGGCTTTGGAGTGGGGAGGGGGCCGTGGGTGTCAGCGGGGCCCCTCTTCGGGCCCCTCCCGGTGGCTCTGTGGGCAGGCAGGCAGGCACTGTCACTGCGTGATGTACAGATGCACCCACGTCCAGCGAGAGAGTAACTGGCCCAGGGATGGTGCAGGGGGGGAGTCGCAATGGGGCGACTAGGCCCAGCTTTTCTTCCTCTCGCCTCGTCCACTTTCCTTTCCGTGCACAGAGGCTGTTGGCCACTTTTTGATGAAGGCTGGGTCCCCGCTGCCTACTCATTAACCAGTGTGAGTTATATGACTACAAATTAAGAAGACAGCTTCGTTTTGTAGAAAGTTTCACAGATAGGACTATCTAAGTCTCATAAACAAAGCAGTCTGTTCTTTTTCCATTTCAGAATTTCACTTGAAAAACAACCGAGACACCTCTGAGGTGCCCAGACCCATAGCGCGTGGGCGTGTGCAGGTCACGCAGCAGATGCGCTCTGTCCCCTCGCTGGCCCTGGGTGCATCGCTGTTATGTGGCGGGTCCTGGGGGAGCGAACTCAGCAGGCCAGGGAGCCCGACCCCGCACAGCCTGCAGGGCAGTGGGAAGCAGGGGGCAGATGCAGGCAAGCGATTAAGTACAGTGCACCGTGTGTCTGGCTGTGCTTTCGAGTCCAGTTTTGTCACTTACGTACAACAGGCACTGCCATGCCGATCGGTGGGTATTGATTGGCCCCTCCCCCAGCTGGGTGCCGAGGGGCTCGGATGACGAGGGCCCTACCTGCTGTTATGGCACTGACGTCCAGTGGTTTTCTGATGATGATCTGTCTTTGGGAAAGTGCAGACTCGGCAGGACAGCATAGTGGACATGGTGCAGCTCTGGCCTTGGAGCTGGGCGTGTGGCTTCCAGCCTTGACCACTGCCTCTTGGCTGTGAGAACTCAGCGGGTCTCTCAGCCCCTCAGACGGCAGAGTGATTCCTTCTTCGTAGGGTGGGGAGGACGCAGGGGATGAGGAGCTGACCCGGCACACCTTATTCACGGTACTTAGGTACTGGGAGGCAGTCCCGCACGGGGGCGAAAGTGTGCTCCCTGGAGCCCAGACTCCGGCCCCTCCCTGGCCCCTGGATGATCTCAAGCAAGTGCTCAGCTCAGGTGAAGGAGACAGTGCTTGGTGGAGCACTTGGAACAGTGCCTGGCACATCGTAGGGTTTAGAAAATGTTATCCTTACTGTACCAGACAAGTACCATTCCTCTTACATAAAAGGTCCTGAGTGTCAGTTCCTTCTGTTCTTTGTTATTCTTCCCGTTGGCATGTTGTTTCTCGCTGCATCCAGGTAGTAGATGTAAAATGCTCAAGAATTTGAATATTAACGCGGCTTGAAGGTGTTGCAGCAGCCACACTTTCACCACTAGGGTGTGTCAGAATCATCTTTAATACATAGCTAAGTCATTAGGCTCTTTAAACAGGAAACGTTGTTTGGCAAACTTAGGATCTTAGAAATTCCTACAATAGGTGCTTGGTTAATGTTACATTTCGAGACCCAGTAGTTGTGGAAGATATCTGATGGCTGAGGAGGTACTTAGAACAGATTTATATAGTGTTGAAACACCTGTAAAAAGACCAAAACTACAGAAAAGCTAAAGCCTGTTAATGTCTCACTTGTTCCTTAAGTCTTTCGTCTACCTCCGTGAAGAGAATTTTAGCTTCCTGTTTTCTATATTTTGAGTCGAAGAGTTGCTTTGTAAAAGCATATTTATTATTTGAGTAGTCTGTTAAAAATCACATTAGCCTTCATTGTAAATGGATTTTAAACTGTTTGACTCAGTGTTTCACTTGGTATCTTGTAGGAGTCCACTCAATGAGGATGTTTTTGCTAACAGAATAAAAAAGACGAACAGTATTGACAAAGACATAACAGAATTACAAGAAAAAATTCACAAACTCCTCTTACAGGTAAAATGAGAGATTTTTAAAAACACGTTAATTCCCGAGGTCATGTTTCATTTTAACATTCAGTCTTTGTAAAGTCACTTCACAGAAATAAACTGCAAGGAGAGGGAAATTTTTACCTTCTGCATTCCAGACATTTTTGTCTTCCTCTTTTTTGTTTTTAAATTAAACTTTATTAATCTTGGTTTTCTTTTTTCTTTGTTAAACATGTGGAAAATTTTTGTAACACCTCATTTTAAGGCAACAAACCTGAGTCACAGTAAGCAGTAAGACAGAGGAGTTATTTCTAAATGGCAGACTGACTGCGCCCTGAGTTTCCAGGGAGGCGTGTTCCGCTCTGAGTTTCGGCTTCAGTATTTTAAAAAATAATTCCAGTTTTATAGGCAGAGGCGAGGGATGGCAGGTCTCCGTATCTCTAGTCATCATAAGACCAAGGGAGGAAAATGTGTTTGTTGCAAACACATGCCCCATACGATGTATACTGGGGAGTCGGTCAGTAACCATGTAAAGTGTTTACGGGTGGTGCCACATAGAAAACGGGCAGCCCGGTGGTTTTCAGAATGTCTTTTACGAGATCTGCGGGGTTCATGAAGTATCCGTAACGTTCTTGAGGGAAAAAAGTATGGCATATGTTTAGTGTGTTCTTTCTATCCTAAACTCAGCATAAAGAACGAGTTCATCTTCATTTTATTTTAAATTATTCTACTATGGCTTTAAAAAAAATTTTTTGGCCAGAAATGCCCACGTACACTAGAAAACTAGATCTGCCCTTGGTGTTTGTGATAGGAGAGGGGCATGCCTGTCACCCCAGCATTAGGGTTAGAGGTGTCAGCCTTTGCAGGCCCAGGTCAGGGTTCCCAGGAGCGCAATCTGCGCGGGGCAGGGGTCGTAGCTGGGTCCGGAGGTGGGCGGTGCCAGTAGCCTCTGCTTGCTGTGGCCGGTGGCTCTGAAGCTGGCCCCTCTCCTTCCAGCCAGTCCCCATGAGTGCCTCCAGCGGCTACGGGAGCCTGGGGAGCAGCGGGTCCCAGGAGCAGCAGGTCAGCGTGGCATCCTCCAGCGAGTCCAGTGGGCACTGCGCAGAGGACGCGCGGAAGGAGCCGGTGAGTGGCCAGGTGTGCCCTTCCCCCTTTGTTGTCCTCTGGGACGTGTGTCCGCACAAGCCCTGCACCTCTGCACACGGGACTGCCCAGAACGTGCCCTCGACCTGGAGACCTCGTCTGGTGATAACCATTCTAACCATTGCGGGTCAGGACATGTCTGTAAAGAGAAAGTATCACCTTTGGAAGGTGATGTTTGGGTCAGTTGCGTGCTTTCTAAAAATTAGCATGTTGTGAACAGATTGATTTAAAGTTCCATTCGTGCTAGTGTAATGTGATGTCCGGGAAACTAGCTAAATGTCACCGTTTGCTGCTTGTCCTCTGTCCCCAGAGAACCAGAAGGTAAAAAAATTTTGTGTGCAAGTCTTCACATGGAACTTTTCTATAATATTTAAAACACATTTTGTCACTCTTCCCCTCAGCTAACATTGCAGCAGGTCTATGGCAGCGTAAACAAAATTAAGAACCTGGGCCAGCAGCTGTACATTGAGTCGATGACCAGATCGGCCAGCCAGCAAGCGAGGGGGACGCATGCGGGTCGGCTGGCGGGTGAGTTGGCATTGCGCTCCCTGCCCCTCCGCTCACAAGTGGCCTCTGACCACAGAGCTCTGAGCCTGCACAGCTGCATCTGGCGTTTGCTTGCCCAGACGACAGTATAATAACGATGATGGTGGCAGCGAATGCTGTCCTAAAGGCTGAGTGACATTAGGATGTAGTTACAATATGCTCATACTAAAGATAGAATGTTTCTGATGACACCAAAAAATTCATGGCTTCCCCCATGTGAGCAGTCTGTAAACTGGATATAAAAATATTAATCACTTCTTGTCATTTCAAACAAATGGAGACTATTTATGACCTAAATTGAATGAAGAACTTGGCTTTTTTTTCTTGACACAAGTATACTTCTCCCATATGAGGCCAGGAGCACCTATAGGGATTGGGTCAGCTGTGATAATTGACATTATTTCTGAAAAGTTAACCTTCTTGCATGGTATAGCAGAAGAAAGTTCTATAGCATAGAGATCACTTTACGTTAACTTTTAATTTAGCTAACTTTCCCTTCATATTTCTCTCTGAATATTAATAATACTTCAGAAGTTGTTACAGGTTTTGGGCACCTAAACGTTATTGGTTCTGTCATTGTCACATGTAGGTATTTTACACAGAGGAGGGGAACTTTTTTCTCTAAGTCAATAGGAATAATAGCCGTTGTATTTGTCAGGACTTGACGTGATTTACAGAACAAAAATATCACACCTCTGCTCCTGGAATAATAGGAAAGGGCAAGGAGCAACACAGCGATGTAAAGTTCCTTCACCAGCTGCGTAGGTGATGTTGGCTGCCGGGGAAGTAATTAGGGAAGGTAGAGACATTGAGTGTTCCACTTCCAGAGTGATGCAGTGCCTGAGCGAAAATTTTATAAAAGGAGATGATCCACAAATGGAAGTAACTCAGTGTGAGTGCTTCGGTTTCTGCCCTGGTATTGCTAGAGTGAGTATTGTTCCAAACTTTAAAAAATCACACGTGCAGCAAACTCAAGGTCTTTACTGAACCCATCGGAGGGCTGAGGTTGTAGGGCAGCCAATAAGCCTAAATCCAAGGAGCTAAACACCTGCAGGGAGAAGCGAGATGACACACTGGACACTGGAGCACAAGGTAACTGAGTCAGGCGGCTTGCAGAAGACATTCTCTGAGGCACAATGCACAGGAAGACCGAAAGCTGAAAGTGGAGCAGATAGTGAAAAAAAAAAAAGAGCTCTCTACCAATCCAGCCACCACCTGAAGCATTAAGTATCACTAGAGGAATGAAAAGATACAGTACATTGAGTGAAACCATAGCAACAGCACACTTCAGTCCGGAAACTTAACTACATTAACTCGAATACAGGCCTACTTGAAGGAAGACTTGCCCAGTTTCTGCTGTACTACACAAGGTATGCAGTTTCCAGCAAACTATGAAACAGCAAAAAAAAATCCCCAGGAGACAAAGCAGTCATCAGAACAAGAGTCAGTGTGACGTAGCTGTTGGGACTATCTGACGGGGAATTTGGAATAACTGTGAATAATACATTAAAGGCTCCAATGGACAAAGGAAATGTGCAGGACCGTATAAGCAGTCGTATCACAGAGATGGAACACAAAAGAAAGGATCAAATAGAAGTATTCGAAATGCTAGAGAAGAATACATGCCTTCGATGGGGACTCAACACAACCCAGAAAAGAATCAGTAAACTTGAAGGTAGATGAAGAGCAACTATACAAACAAACTCAAAGAGAAGGAAATTCAGAATAGAGCATGTTAAGAATTTTGGAACAATATCAAGTGATCTATTACATATGAGTAATCGGAATCCAGAAGAAATACTTGAAGAAGTGATGGCCAAGATTATTCACAGTTCTGAAGAACTTCAAGTAGTATAAATACAATTTAAAAAATAAAAGGAGAAGAAAAACATCTGTCACAAAATGAAAACAACACACACTTGAGCATATAATTTTCAAACAGCTGAGATCAGAAGAGAATATCTTGATGGCAGCCGGAGGAAAAAAGACATTACGTACCAAGAAAGATCAGAATTATAGTAGACATTTTTTCAGAAACCATGCACACTAGAAGAAAGTAGACTAACGTCTTCAAAGAGAAACACTGTCAATGCAAAATTCTATACCTACTGGAAAGTATCTTGCAAAACTGAAGGAGATATAAAGAGTTTCTCAAACAAAAACTTGGAATTTGTTACTAGCAGATCTATAAGAAGTACTAATGGAATTTCTAAAGGCAAAAAGAATGATACCAGACATAAGTTTGGATCCGATGTTATCCAAAATGGTGAGAGAATGCTTTCACCCAAAGGATAAGGCAAGAATGTCCAGATACCACTTCTTTTTAACATTGTACTGGAAGTTTTAGCCAATGCAGTAGACAAGAAAAAGAAATAGAAGGCATACAGATTAGAAAGGAAGAAATAAAAGTCTGTTTACATATGACACGATTGTGTACATAGAAAAATTCTAAGGACTCTACAAAGCTAATTTTGGCAAGGTCACAAGATACAAGGTCAGGCTATAAAGATCAATTAAGTTTCTATATACTAACAAAGAAAAATGGGAAACAGATTTGTTTTAAGACTAAAAAGAGGAAAAATTAACAGTACTGAGTGGCAAGAATGCAGAGTAACCGGAACTCTCTTATCTGGGCAGGTAACATGAAAATTGTACAGCGACTTTGGAAAAGTTAGACAGTTTCTTATAAAGTTAAACATACTCTATCACTCAGCATTTCCTTCTTAGTTATTTACCCACATGAAATCAGAACTCAAGTTCAGATAGAAACCTTTCATGAGTGTTGAATACACTTTACTCAGACTTGCCAGAAGTGGGAGATGACCCGATGGCCGATGCGATGGCCAGCAGGGTGAATGGGTATGTGGTGGCCTGCCCAACATGGCCCACTGCCCAGAGGCCTGCTTCGTAATGTGCAGGAGCTGACGTGGTCAGCTCAGCTGGCCGTGTAGGTGGAGACTAGGTGCCTTTTCCCCAGCGAAAGAAGCCAGAAACAGAAGGTTACATGCAGTGTGATTCCATCTGAGACGCACCTTCTGGAATGCGCCCTGTCCAGAAAACATCAGTACACCCTGCCTTCCATTTAGGCAGACAAAAACCACGTAAAAACAGTCCACTGGTATGGAAAAAATACTAACGAATAGGCCAATATAAGTCATAAAAGTATTTGTTGCCCATATTTTCACAAAAAGTTGTAATGAAAATTAAAAATAAATAAATAAATAAATTTTATTCAGTGTCGGCGTCTGTATGTAAAGCAGTTAATCTTCTCTTTTTAATTGACACAAGGTCACTATATTTTTCACTCGAAATATTTGAAAGCACTACTTCAGTTTCATTATTTATGTTTATATCTTTGGATGATCTTTTTCCAACCCCATCTTTTTGCTAAGTTGCCATAAATTCTTCAATATTCACCGCAACATTTTTTTTTTTAATCTTTGAAATTCTATGGCTTGTTGGATGTATGGATCAAGTTCTAGAATTGCAGTTTCCAGTTTTATGGCCAGTTGTGTTCTCAAGTACTGTGATTTAATTTTGCTGAATAAGTACCTGTTTTTAAGAGTAACATGTTTTGAGTCATACATCTTTTCATTCTCTTTTAGGTAAGCAGAAGGCCTTTTCTTCCTTCCAGACATTGAAAAATAATAGCAAGTACACTGAGTCTTATGAGGATTTGAGAAAAGAGCAGCACAT
Source organism: Cynopterus sphinx (assembly GCA_030015415.1). NCBI lineage: Eukaryota > Metazoa > Chordata > Mammalia > Chiroptera > Pteropodidae > Cynopterus > Cynopterus sphinx. Next base: position 126,532,274 of record CM057387.1, on the reverse strand, counting down.
CCCATCCTATCAGCAAATTAACTGTATCGACAGTGTTATAAGGTATGAAACACAAGTTTGGATGACAAATTTGTTTTCCCAGAAGCGTACATTGTCACTGTGGTGCCTTCATGTACTTTTTAAGAGCTGTCGTCTTGAATTTTTGCTATAAATCAATAAATATTTACAGAATGCCTACTATATACAGTTCACGCTATACTCAGCCTTTGGGGGATGCAAAAAATTAGAAGACGCATTCCTGCTTTGAAGGAGCTGTGGTTTAGTTGGGAGACAAGACCTATGCTCGTCAAATTTAAATGATGCGCGATTTAAAGCTCAGTTTGAGACTGGCACAGGAGCCATTGCGTAGGGATTCAGGCCAGGATGGCCAGGAGCGACTCCATCAGAGAACAAAGTACAAGACAAAGTCAACATCATGGCAGTTGTTCCTTCTTTCCTTCAATTTTCAAACAACTGGATACCCGTAACCAAAAAGAGCGCCCCAGCACAGCCTCCCAGGACTCCGGAGAGATCCGCCTGTGTACGCACCTGACCTTGGGCGAACTGGGCCACAGGAGCGGCAGCAGAGAAAGCGGCGGCCCCATGGGCCAGCATGACTCTCTGGCAGAGGGAGAGAGGGCAAAGGTGGTGGATGGGGGTCGGGGTAGCCATGCATTCTGCAGCTGATGAGCTCTGCCACTGTCTAAGGAGAGACCACAGTGACTGGGGGAGGAAGAGGAGAGCGAAGCGAACAGGCATAGAACCGAAGGAAAGCACCCGGGATTCTAACAAGAGGTCGCCTGTGGACCTCTGGTTCCTGTGCCCATTGGGCTGTTTGGCACACCTGAAGCCCAGGTGCTGAGTACACAGTTCCCCCCACTCTGCTACCACAATATTTTTCTTCCAGCGGATTTTTTTTTTTTAATATACTCCCAACCTTAGCTGTGTCTCAGCTCTGGTTAGAGAAACCAAAAGCTTGTTGCTCTAGCACTACCTTCTGGTAAACAAAAGGAAGGCTTCTAATTACTGACCCATGGAACGGTTGGAATCAAAATAAACAAGTTCTTGTTTGTACCTTCAAGTGTAGCAGCAGAGGCACTTTTCATCAAACAGCATGAAAAGTTTTGGGAGCACAGTGTCACAAAAAGAAAATGGCAATTTTCCAGCAACCAAATCCAGAGACACAGAATATTGCTATTTAACTGATAAAGAATTCAAAAGAGCCATATGAAGAAATTCAGCAAGCTACAAGAAAACTCAGAAAGGCAATACAATGATCTCAGGAATAAAATTAACAAATGGAGGAAGTAATTTATCAAAGAGATTGAAATCTTAAGAAAGAATGAAGCAATCTCTAGAACCAAAGAACTCAGTGAAAAATTAAAGAATGAATTGGAGACACAACAGGTCAGATGGAAGAGAGAATTAGCCAAAAGATAGGAATTTAGAAATAATTAAGTTTGAAGAAAGAACTAAGATTTTTGAAAAGTGAAAAAACCCAATGAGAACTATCAGACACTGTTATCAGAGCTATTTGAAAAGCCAGCATGAAAATAATGGGTATTCCAGGAAGAGAAGCATTCATCATGATTTAAATACCAAAACCAGATAAGGATACCACAACAAAAGAAAACTGTAGACCAGTATCCCTGGTGAATGTAGATGCAAAAATTCTCAACAAAAGCTAGCAAACCAAATTCAAGAGCGCAGTAAAAGGATTATACCCTATGACTAAATGCGACTTATCCCTGAAATGCAAGGATGGCTCAGTCTACACAAATCAATAAATGTAATATATCACATCATTAAATTAAAAATCGCATGATCTCAGTAGATGCAGAAAAAGCATATGACGAAATACAAAGCCTTTTATGATCAAACCCTGAAAAAATTGCATATTGAACAAACATATGCAACAAACTATATACAACAAACCCACAGCCCCATCATATTCAATGGAAAAAATTGAAAGCATTTTCTCTAAAATCAGTAAGAGGATAAGGATTCCCACTGTTATCACTCCTATTTAGTATGGTACTGGAAGTCTTACTTGGGGCAGTCAGGCAAGACAAAGAAAAAGGCATCCAGATTGGAAAGGGAGAGGTAGTGTTGTTGCTTTTGCTGATGATACGATCTTATGGTTGAAATGAATGATTTCAGTAAAGTGGCAGGATATAAAATTAACATATAGAAATCAGTTGCATTCGTTCACACTAATGATGAAGCATCTGAAAAGAAAAGCATCCCATTCACAATAGCATCAAAAACAATAAAATACTTAGGAATAGATTTAACCAAGGAAGTGAAAGATCTGTACAACGAGAACTACAAGACTTTACTGAAAAAGATCAAAGAAGACACTAGCAAATGGAAAGACAGACATCCTGTGTTCTTGGATAGAAAGAATTAATATTAAAATGTCCATTCTACCAAAGTCATCTATAGGTTCAGTGCAATCACCATCAAAACACTAAAGGCATTTTTTCCAGAAACAGAAAAAGCAATCCTAAAATTTGTGTGAACCCGCAAAAGACCCCGAATAGCCAAAGCAATCCTGAGAAGAAAGGACAAAGCTGGACATATCACACTCTGGATGTCAAACTGTACTACAAAACCATAGTAATAAAAACAGTATGAGGCACAAAAATAGATGAATCCACCAATGGAACAGAGTAGAGAGCCCAGAAGTAAATCCCGGCATAGATGGTCAACTAATATTTGACAAGGGAGCCAAGAATACCCAATAGGGAAAGGGAAGTTTATTTAACAAATGGAGCCAGGAAAATGGAAAATGGAAGAAACACATGCAGTGATGCTCAACAAAACCACAGTGAGATGTCACCTCACACCTGTTAGAATGGCTATCATCATGAAGATGAGAGACAGTAGGAGCTGGTGAGGATATGGTGAGGATATACATTGTTGGTGGAAATGTAAACTGGTACAACCAATGTGAAAAACAGTATGGAGGTTCCTCAAAAAATTAAAAATAGATCTACCATACAGTTCAGCAGTTCTGCTTCTGGGTATACACCCAAAGGAACTGAAAACCGGATTTTGATCAGATAAATGCACTCTGATGGTTATAGCAGCATTGTTCATAACAGCCAAGGTAGGGAACAGCCCAAATGCCCATCAACAGATGACAAAAAAGGCAGTGGAATGTCATTCAGCCATGAGAAAGGAGGCTCTCCTCCCAGTCGTGACAACATAGGTGGACCTCGAGCACAGTATGCTAAGCAAGATAAGCCAGAGAAAATCTAGTTTGATATCACTTACAGGTGGAATCTAAAGAAGTTAAACCTGTGAAAAGCAGTGACATGAGGGTAACCAGGGCATGGGGTTGGGGAAGCAGTGTGATGATGCTTAAGGGTTCAAACTTGTAACAAGGGGTAAATAAGCCACAGATCTAACGCATAGTGTAGTGACTCCACACAGTGTTGTGCTGTAATTAGGTAAGGTGATAAACACCACTGCGTCAGCGATCACATATCTATCAAAGTGACACACTACATACCTTAAACTCATAAAATAGTACGTGTCGGATTTATTCAGTGAATCAATAAAAGTACAGGTATCCCAGACAAGTGGCATGAGAACAGCAAAAAGGTGGGATATGGCACAGTTAGGGGACAGGTAAGAAAACGTGACCCAATTATGTTCTGCAGGTACCTGAGGAGCTACAGCATTCCGGCTTTGAAAAGAAAGTGTATATCCTGGACAAATACTACTACGTCATCCTCGGAAGAAGACAGGCAAAACCACAAGGCAGGTGACGGCCAAGCCTCGCAAGGTAACGGAACGCCTGTCGCAGTGAGAGAAAAGGAACTGTTACGAAGCCACCCCTTTCTCTTTTTCTTTAATTTCTTGACTTCAGTTATTTCATTAGAATCACAAATAATCCCAGGTTCCTATTCCTCTGTATGGCCCGTAGATTTTTACTTGTCAGTTACAAATGTCTGGGAAGTGTTTGTCTTTCAGGTTCCTGTTGGGAATTTTTTTTTCCACACTTGTCACATTTATGGGGCTTCTCAGCAGTGTGGATTTTCTGATGCATGAAAAGATCTGCTCTCTCAGAACTCCTTACACGTGGGGCACTTGTAGATCATTTTTCCTCTTTGGTATCATGACTTAGAGGAGAAAATTTCCTTGCAACTACTGTAGTCACAGGGTTGCTAGTTCACCCGTTCTCATTTGGCCATTCTGGCAGCTCGTCTCAGACTCTCTGCATGCAGTGGGGTCAAGGCTGGCCTAAGCTCTTCCCTGCCTGTCTTTCTCCAGAAGCATAGTGCTCCCCACTCGGTATGACTACTGGTTATTACGTGACATTTACTCCACCGAATTCTGTTATCTCATCCTCACAGAACTTTCTTTTAGGTCCTGTCCTGTGGGGGATTTTTGTTCTCACGTTCAGTTTCTCTTACCTCACCAGCTGCAGACCCTCAGATCCCAGCTGTACCCAAGTCTGAACCGCCAACTAACGGACCGTTCCCAGACGCCAAGGGACGAGCTGCGCAGACGCCATGTACGGCAGCCCCGAGCCTGGGCTCCGGCGTGAGCCAGTGCAGCTACAGCAGCACCATCGTGCACGCCCCGCCCCCAGAGTCAGGTGCCACTTTTACCTTTTCCTTGGCGGTTTATTCAACACTAAACACGCCCGTGAGAAGGCAAAGGTCATGTACTTTTTACTTAGTAACAACTTCAAAATTATACTACCTTCTTTCATTCAGGTGAAGTGTTTGTGGAAGAATTGTCATGTTTATTTTGGTTGCGTACACATATTTAGGACGGCATCTCTGTCATTCGTCAATCACATCAGCTGACACCTGTAAAGCGCTTAGAACACCGACATGCAGCAGCAAGCTGCGGGCTAGCGTTAGCCGCTCTTGCAGGTCGTCACTTTGCTGCTGACCGTCAAGGAGGATTTGTGCTTCAACCTCCGTAGCTGTGACTGCGTAGGTCATATGTATACACTGAAGTGTTCGTCTTGTTCTGATGACAAAAAAGTGGAGAATGTTTGAAACACTTGTTGTTTAACAACAGAATGACCTGCTAACTTATTCTGATACCTTCTTTCTATTCTTTTTTACTGCCTCCTACCTTTTTACCTTTTTAATTATAACAATTTGGTGGATGAAGAAACGGTGACAAATGCATTAAGTCACGTTTCCGGATCATTCCTAATTCCCCTTTGCCGGTCTTTGGAGGCACGTTGGTTAATGAGTGGTGAGCTGTCACTGCGTGCTATCAGTGTCCTTAGTGCCCCACAGGGATTTAGCACGTGTAACCCTCACGACCACACTTGAAGGTGGAGGGCATGCTGTTGACAGGCAGGCCACAGGTTGGCAGGAAAGGCCAGAGACACAGCTGTCGCGAGATTGGATTCTGTTGCTGAGCCAGAGACAGTTTTACAGGACATGGGCTGGCCCCTCAGGACAGGAGCAGCACACGTGTCCGCACTGTCCTGGCCCTGTGTGGGGAGGCAGCTGCTGGTGACACAGGCCAGGTCGGGTCGCACCCAACATAAAAAGCTCATTTTCTGACTCTGCCACTCACTTTTTATACTGTGGTCTTATATTACTGTTTTGAAAGAATTTATACTGATATCCGTGTACTTTTATTCAAGGGGATGTTTACGGATAACCATTTCTCTTGACCTTAAACTAGTCTCAGCATGTGCAAGGCCACCCCATTCTGAGGACAGAAAACAGCATCAGAGCCTAGATGTCCCGCAGCTGCAGGTGTCTGTATCTCCCGCTTTCTGGACAGCCCACGTTCCTGCAGTTCACAACCTGGCTAACAGCGAGCAGGGTCTGAGGGCACGGATGTGTTTCTCTGCCAGTTATTTTCTCCATTTTATACTTGGACCATTAAGGCACAAACAGGTTAAGTGACTTAACTCGCCCAAAGTCACATAACAGACAAGTGGCAGAATAGAGTAAAACATTGACAGTTACCCTCCAGAAACATTTGCCGTTACGGATATTTTTGAACCTATAGCGGGATCAAGATGGAGTGTGAAATACTAAGATTAGCCAAAAAAACAAGGCATAAATTAAAATGTAACATTTAAAAATACTCAAATAATGAGGAAGAAGAGTGTAAGGGAGGAGTACAGCAACAACAAAAAACAATGTATCAAACCAATAATGGCTCTAAATCTAACTATATCAATAATTGCATAAAATGGACTAAACACCAATTAAAAGGCAGAAATTGTCAGAATAAAAAAAATCAAGACCGAACTCTATGCTATTCACCAAGTGGGATTGAAATGTAAATTAACAAATGACGTGAGACAGATGGATGGGGCAAGAAGTGCAATCCAGACGATGAGCGGAAGCGGCTGTCATGCCTGCGTCACTGACAGGCCTCGAGACAGGCCTCCCAGCCGCCCTTCATGACGTCCAAGGACGTAACAGCCATGCATGTGAGGTCATTAACAGCAAAGCCTCCAAGACAGGACGCAGATATGGAAAGGGTTAAAGAGAGGAATGGCCCTTCTGTAATCACAGCGAATTGAACACGCCCTCTCTGCACCCATAAACTGTGCGGCCTGTAATGTGATTCTCGGGTTTAACGTAATCGACGTTGTAGAATCTGTGTTCTCTGATTAGGGTTAATTCAGTAGAAATCAATAATAAGATGTTTAAACCCAAACTTGAAAGCTAAATAACACATTTCTAAATAATTCATGATTCAGAAAAGAAATCACAAGAATATTGGAAAATATTTCAAAATCAGTGGAAATAGAAGCACGGCATACCAGACTTGGTGGGACGCCATGAAGATGGGGCTTATCGGGAGACTAATAGCTTGAAATGCTTACGATGGAGCAGAAGCGTCTCCAGTCAGTGAGGCCGAGTTCCAGTTTAAGAAGCTAGGAAAAGAAGAGCAGAGGAAACCCAGGCAGAAGGGAGGAAGAACAGAGGGAAGAGCAGGAATCAGAATACACACAGACGGTAGAGAAAAGTAAAGCGAGACGCTGGTTCTCGGAGAAGACGACCGAAACGGGCCGGTCCTTCCTGCCAGTTTCACGACGTCTGATGCCTGTAGCTTTGTAGGGAGTCTTGCCGTCGGGTCGTGAAAATCCTGCAGCTGTGTTCTTTCACAAGGTGGCTTTAATATTCTAAGTCTTTGGTCCTTATAAACTTTAGAATCAGTTTCTCGGTGTCTTTAAAAACGATCCTGCAGGGAATGTGATTGGGATCGTGTTGAACCTGCACATCACTTTGGGGAGAACTGACATCTCAAAGTACAGAGCCGTCCAGGGCGTGAGCCTGTACGTCTGTCCGTTTACTCGGCGCCCTTCAGTTCCCCACGGCGGCCTCTGGCGGTTCCAGTGTGCTGAACTTGCACTTCTTTTGTCAGTTTTATCCCTGATTGTTTCATATATCAAAAAGGATTGCCTTTTAATGTCCATTTCCAACTTTTTGTCGCTAGTATAGAGAAATACAATCGATTTTTACATGTTGATTTTTTATTTTACAACCTTGTAAAACTCGCTTTTCGTGGATGCTGAATTATGTACAGTCAATGTCTGTGAAAGTCAGTTTTACTCCTTCCTTTCTAATCCGGACCTTTCGTATTTATTTTTCTTGCTTTATTAGCTGGTTAGAACCTCCCATAAATACTGAATCGGAGTTGTGAGAGCAGATATCCTTGTGTTTTTCCTGATTGGAGAGAGAATGTTATGCGAGCTGTGGGTTTTTCATAGGTACCTTTTATGAAACTGAGGAAGTTTCTGGACCTAATTTTCTGATAATTTTTTTTTTTATCAGAAATGAATGTTGGACTTTGTCAAATCTCCTTGCATCTACTGAGATATCATAAAGTTTTTCTTCTTTAGTTACCTTTTCAGTCCATGAATTGATTTTTAAATGTTAAAATGTCTTTGGATTCCTGGAATAAATGACACTTGGTCATGGTGTATTATATCCTTTTTACATATTGGATTCATTTTGCTAAAGTTTCATAAGATCCTAGATCTCTGTTTATGATGTCTGTAGCTTTGTCTGTCTGTTTTCCTTATAATGGCCTTGTCTGGTTTTGGTTCCAGGATGAGCCTGGTCTCACAGCATGACTGGGAAGTGTTTCCTCCTCTTTTTGTTTTCTAGATGAGTTTATGTGAAATTGCTATTCTTTCTCACGTGTTTGCTCAGACTCACCAGTGAAGCCATTTGGGCTTGGAGTTTTCTTGATGGAGAAGATTTTACTACATATTCAATTTATTTAATAGATATAGGGCTGTTCAGCTTTTCTACTTCTGAACTTTGTTAATTTGTGTCTTTCAAAGAACTGGTCCATTTTGTCTGAGCTGTCAAATTTATTGGGATAAAGTTGTTCATCATGTTCCTATATTAGTCTTTTGGTGCCTGTAAGGCCTTCGTAATGGTCCTTCTGTAGTTTCTGAAATTGGTAACAAGTGTTTTCTCTTTTTTTTTCCTGATTGGTTTGGCTAGAGTTTGGTCAATTTTATTGTTCTTTTCAAAGAATTTATAATTTCATTGACTTTTTCTATTTATTGTTTTCTGCTTCACTGATTTCTACTCTGATCTTTAGTATTTCCTTTCTTCTGCTTGCTTTTGTTTATCTTGCTCTTCCAGCTTCTTAAGATGGAAGCAGAAGTTACTGATTTCAGACATTTTTCTTTCCTAATGGATTTTAGTATAATTTTTTCTTTTATCTTTAGCTGCATCCCACACAGTTTGATATATTACATTTCATTTTCATCATGTTCAGATACTGCCTAACACCTCTTTTGATATCTCTTTGAAACTATGTCTTTTATGTTATATTATTTAGTTACCATGTATTTGGAGATTTGCCAGACCTCTTTCTGTTGTTGATTTCTATCCTTTAATCCCATTGTGGTCAGAGAAAACACTTGAATTCTTTTAAATTTACTGAGACTTGTTCTATGCCAGCAGTGTGGTCTGTCTTGGTAAATGTTCTGTACACACTTGAAAAGAATGTTTATTATGCTGCTGTTGAGTTGACTCTGCTGTCAGTGCAAACTAGGTCAGGCTAGTTGACAGCATGGGTGACATCTTCTCTAGCCAGGGCAGTCCTCGGGCTCACCACCTTCGTTTCTGTCCCTCAGGGATCACTCTCCTTTGTTACCTGATGTTCAGTGTCTTGAAACTTATTGCTTCATATATTTTGTTCATTTTTTTAGTTGTTTCATGCAGGAAGGTAAATTCAGTCCCTGTTACTCCATCTTGGCCAGAGTGAGAAGTCCTCTGTCAGCTGTGTTGATATAGACTAATCAGATCCCCCTTCAGGAAGTAGAGTGAGGCCAGGCCCACCCTAACCACTGGGATAGCACATCAGGGGGGAGGTGGATGGATGTTGGGGGAACCCACCAGTGTTCACCGTAAAATCTTCCATACTAGGAAGAAATAATGTTTTAGATGAACTCAAAGCCCATCTGCAGATGCTTACTTTAATAACCTGCGGTATATAAACAACATGGAAACCTATGTGGTATAAGAAAGTATGAGACAACTATTTATGTACTGATAAAAGGGATATTACAAAATAAAAAACACATTGCAGGCTAGTGTACATGTTATATGCCTTTTGGGTAAAAATGGGGGTAGGGAATATGAAGCTATATTCGTGCTTATTTTTAAGTGTGCATAAAGAAACTACAAATATCTCTTTGGGGAGAATAGATGGGAGCTAGGCAGAGAGTAGACAGAATGAGGAGAATTTTCTAATTTTTAATACTTGTTGATTTTTGAACCGCGTATTTACATATTCAGAGATTTAAAAAAAGAAAAATGTTAAAGATTTCAGAGAGAGAGAAAAAATATTTACAATAAAGGAAAGATTTAAACAAGTACATACTAAGTATGCACATTGAGTATCACAGCTCTGTAAAATGTAGATACAGTATATATACAGAGAGTATAAGAAAAGATGGTAAAAATAAGAATTTACGTACTAAGTTGATGAAGTTTCTTACATTCCAGCTGTTGTAATAATGTTTGTAAAATTTATCAAAAGGCAGTTATGCTGGTGAAATAAATAAGTGCAACTAGTTGGTAGGTATTAAAATCTGTCCTCTTCCACCTCAGCAGAGTTGACCCTCACAGAGGACACCACCCCAGCATGTGAGGCCTGGCCACCCAGCGTGCACCCAGCCCCACTGACCCCCGACGAGTTCAGACATGTGGGACTCACCAAGGCCGTCCTGTCCGCCCACACCCAGAAGGAGGAACAGAACTACGTGGATAAATTCCGGGAAAAGATCCTGTCACCACCCTACAGCTCCTACCTTCAGCAAGAAGGCAGAGGCAAAGCTAAACATTCGTATGTCCAAGGTAGTTACACTTTTAAATATATATTCCATTTATTCCGTAGCTGTCAATTTCATAAAGCCTGTGTCAGTCCTGGGAGATGCCGAGTGCTTGTATGGAACCGCCTGAGAGATGCTGAAATGACTGCAGCGACAGTTTGTTATCTGGGGGCTTTGTTAGATCCGAGAAGCTGATTTCATAAGCAGGTGGCTAAGAGGTGCTGAAATACGTGTCCCGTATAGCAACAACTTCCATCCGGGACCTTGCTCATCTTTTCAGAGCCACCCTGTGCCCCCTGCGTAGGCACAGTCAGTCTTTGGGATGTTGAGTCCTGTGCGGTCTCCCTGGATCACCTGTGAGTGGCACCCTTCTCTTCCCACGGGGTCTGGCTTCTTCACAGGCCTCTCTCTTTGTCCTTTCAGGGGAGTCCACCTCCAAGCAGGGCCGCTCGGCTGCCGGCAGGAAGGGGAAGCACAAGCGGAAGAAGCTGCCACCAATGGATAGCCCTAGTGTGCAGGATGCCTGCTGTCCCCAGTTGACAGTGCAGGTCCAGGACACACAGCCCTGGTGGCCGGCCGCCGCCCCCACCCCCGGCCTGTCGTTCCCGGCCGCGGTGCTGGTGCCCAGCCCGGCGGCCTGCCTCGTGCCGGCTGTGGCTGCTCTCCCGGCCGCGTACCCGGAGACCTTTGTGACCGTTTTCTTGCCCGACCCCCCTGTCTGGCCTCTGTTGGCTCCGTCATGCACCCCGTTCCTGGGAGCAGTGGACCCCTCCCTATCACCCTGCTCGATGTTGGCAGTGGCCACGAACCCAGAACCCTCGGCTTCAGTCATTGACTGCAGCAGACCTCGGGGCCCGGAGGAGTCCCGAAGTGAGGGGCGCCCGTCCACCTCCTTGGGGAGCAGCTCCCCGCTGCAGCCGAGCTTCCTCGGGGCAGACACGCCCGGGGCCCAGGAGCCCGCCAGCCCCCACACCCAGCGTGTAAGTCAGAGGGAGACCGGGCTCCCCCCGAGGGCGGGTGGGACTGCTGTCCTGCAGAGCGCGCACGGTGTCCCCGGCTCCATTTCAGGAGCAGGAAGGGAAGCATCTGCTGTGTCCTGGTTTCTTAGCTGCTTTGAGAAGTTGTTCCCAAAGTGCTGTCCTCCAAATGTTCTACATGAACTAAGCCCCCCTTAAAATATGATATCCAGGCACCAAGTTCGTTCATCGCCTTTACAATGTACTTTCTTACCTACAACAGGGGTGTGGTCTGGTAAGACAGGAATTTAGCAGTTTTGCTCTTCTGTAGGACAGCGGTGACATGTGGCTCTAGAGGTAGGAGCCACCTTCTGGTAAAGCAGACGGTTTAGAGTTTCACATTCGTACGTTTCCTTTCACTTTTCATCCCTTGACCTGAAAAGCCGTTCCGAGATGATGGATTGAGCTTTGGAGTATGACATTCCTGTATTTGGTATAGGACCCAAGAGGGGTGTGGATATTTACACAGAGTTTTCCTCTAGTCCTCCCTTCAAGGTATTAATACTCCCCTGCCCCTGCCACTTTTTTACAAATGATCCAGAGCAAGACAGTCTGCTCAATTTTGAAAGCCTGACCATAGTGCAGGCGGTGTATCCCCGTGAGAAAACCTGGGCTGTGAAATAAGACGTGGGCTCAAAGCCCAGCCCGTCACTAGTTAGGTGGCTCGGCTCAGCCAAGGGCTTCAACCTAGCTCTGCCTGTGTTTGCTTCTGTGAAAAACGGCAGGAGTGATACTGCACAGTTTTGAGGCTGGAATGGAGTAGTATTTACGTAGTCCTTCTGTAAGTTCCAGGGTAGCTGGAACTGCGTGTTGTTCGCCATTCCTAGAACGCTGCTTGGAACATGTGAAGTGTTCAACATGTATTTTCTGACAGAAAAAGTCAAGTACACACCTCTGTGGTCTGCGGCGTGTAGTACCTGATATTATATGCAAAGGCGACGGGCTGAAAGATGCCTCCCTTCTCAGGCACAGCTGTCCCTTGTATTCTGTTTAACACGTGAAGTTGGGGATCTCCTAGTTATTTTGTAAAGTTGCTGGAGATGTTAAATTTTTGTCTCGTGTCCTTTCTAGCAGTGCGTTATAGGCAACAGTGGGAAGAAGAACAGCCGTTTTGCTGCCAGCGACCCGTCCCCAGCGTCACTTCACAAGGAGGCTCCGTGCGGATCAGGCTCTGCAGCATCAGGTAGTGGATCGACACAGATTCTTCCAGCTCCCTCACCAGGGGGTCGCTGTGTGGTGGGCTGCTGGGTTTAGTTAGCACTGGTGTGGAAGTAAACTGTTTCTTTTTCCTTTTTGTAAGCGTTATTGGGGTATGATTACATATGATAAAATACACCAAATTTAGGTGCACAAAACCAGGATTCTGACAGATGTATACGTTAGTCCAGCCACCTGCACAATCACCCTATAGAACATCTCTGTCGCCGGAAACATTCCGTCGTCCTCTGCAGGCAGTGCCCTGCCCTGACCCTCTAGCTTCTGGCAACCACTGATTTGTTTTCCGTCACTTTAGGTTCTTCTGTAAGTTCACGTAAACTGAACAGTCCCGCCTGCAGTCTTTTGCGCTGGGATTCTTTCAGAGAGCGTGGTGCTCCTGAGAGTCGTTTGTGTTGTATCTGTAGTTTGTTCCTTTTATTTCTAAGTGGAATCACATTGTATGGATGTCCATTCGCCAGGTGATGGTTATCGGGTCTCCAGTGTGCAGCTATTATGAATAATGTTGCTGTGAACATTTGAGTCTGAATGAAATTGCTACGTCACGCGTATGGTATGCCAAACTGTTTTCCAAAGTGGCGGTAACATTTTGCATTCCTGCCAGCAATGTATGGGAGCCCCAGTTTGCAACACATCCTGGCCACACTGGGCATCATTGTCCACCATTTAAATTTTAGCTGTTCTGTTGGGTATGTAGCGATGTCTCATTGTGGTTTTTATTTGCATTTGCCTATTAATTAATGGTGTTTATATTTTAATGTACCTTTTTGCCATCATATGTGTTTAAGTCTCTTCCCATTTTTTTTTAGGGGGGAAAGGGTAGCCTGTTAGTTTCTTATCAAGTTTAAGAGTTTTGTGTGTGTTGTGGAACAAGTCCTTTATCAAATACTTGTTTTGCAAAATTTTCCTTCCTATGTGTGGCTTGCCTTTTCATTTTATTATCCTTTATTTTTGTCTTCATTTTGAAGAGCAAATGTTTTTTTAATTTTGTTGAAGTTCAGTTGATCAATTTTTTTCTTTTGATAGGTTGTGCTTATATATTCTTTTTAAGAAACCGTTGCCTAACTAGCATTCACTAAGAAGTCTCCCATCTTGGAAGTTTTATAGGTTTAGCTTTTATAATTAAGTGTGTGGTTTTCAGTTAATTTTTATGTATGGTATGAGGTGAGGGTCTATAAACTTTTCTTGTATATGGATATCCAATTGTTCATACCCCATTTATTGAAAAGATTCATCTTTTCCCACACTGAATTACCTTTTTTGAAAACAGTATTAGTCATACATGTTTGGGTCTGTTTCTGGATGCTGTTCTTTTCTGTTTGTGGCCACCATTAGGGTAACCCCACAGTCTTGAGTAATGTAGCTTTCAAGTAAGTTTTCAGTTCTAGTGGGTTAAGTCCTCTGACTTCGTTATTCTTTTCAAAATAATTTTGGATACTGTAGGTCTTTTTTATATAAAACATAGAATCAGGTTCTTAGTTGTAGAAAAAAGCCTCCCAGGATTTCGATTGATACCATGTTGAATCTATAGACCAGTTTGGGAAGAATTGTCACCCTAACAGTATTGAGTCTTCTAATTCAGGGGTCCGCCATCCCCGGGGCTACAGACCAGTACTAATCTGTGGCCTGTTAGGAACTGGGCCACACAGCAGGAGGTGAGTGGCGGGCGCGCAAAGCTTTGTCTGTATTTGCAGCCAGGCCCCAGCACCAGCATCACCGCCTCAGCTCCGCCTCAGATCATCAGGCATTAGATTCTCATAGGAGCACCGGTCCTTGGTGCCAAAAAGATTGGGGACCGCTGTAATCCACAAGCATGATGTGTTTCTCTTTTCATGTAGGTCTTTAACTTTTCTCAGCAGTGTCTTGTAGTTGTCAGTGTACAGGTGTTATACGCATTTTGTTAAATTTATCCCTAGGGATTTCACATTTTTGATGCTGTAGTGACATTTTAAAGTTTCAGTTTCCAGTTGTTCATTGTTAGCTTATAGAAATCCAATCAAATGTTGTATTTTGAACTTCATATTCTGCAGTCTTGCTAAATTCACTTATAAATTTTGGTAGTACGTTTGTAGGTTCTATATTGTAGGACTTTTCTACAAAGACAATTTTGCTGTCTGCAATATGATTGTATTTCTTCCTTTCTGGCCTGTATACCTTTATTTATTTGTCTTGCCTTATTGGACTGGCCAGGACCCCAGTGCAATGTTGAATAGAATTAGAGAGAGAGACATTCCTGCCCTGTTCACAGTCTTGGAAGGAAAGCAGTCAAATTTTCACAATTAAGTCTGATGTGAAATATGGTTTTCCAGCAATAAGACTGAGGAAGCTCCTTTCTACTGTTAATTTGTTGAAATGCTTTCTCAAGATAATCATATGGTTTTCTCCCTTATTTTATTACCATGGTGAATTATATTAATTAATTTTCAAATATTAAATTAACCTGTACTTGGTCATGCTATTTTATCCTTTTACTGTGTTGCTGGATTATGTATCCTAATATTTTGTTAAGGATCATTGCAACTATTCTGAGAAATGTTGCTTTTTTTTCTTTCTTGTAATGTGTTTTGGTATCAGTGATGCTGGCCTAAAAAATGAGTTGGGAATGGTTCCCTCCCCTTTTGTCTTTGTGCTGAATTGCTGTTACTGGCATCTTCCTTATAAGCTCAGTAGAATTCACCAGTGAAGCCATCTGCGCTGGAAGTTTTGTTTGTTAGAATGTTTTTTTAACAACAAATCTATTTTCTTTAATAGAGAGGACCTACAAGTTACCTGTTTTTTTTTTCTTTGAGTGATTTTTAGTAAGTTGTACTTTTCAAGGAGTTTGTCCATTTCATCGAAGTAGTTGAATTTATCGTCATAAAGTTGTTTATATTAATCCCTTATTTAATGTCTGTAGAATCTATAGTAACCTTATTAATAATTTTTTCCTGATTATTCTGACTGTATGTTTACCAATTTTATTCTTTTTCTGATTTCTTAAGATGGAAGCTTAGACCATTGGTTTGAAGTCTTTTTTTTCTTAATATGAACATTTAATACTTTTCATCTTTCTCTAAGCACTGCTGTTGCTTCATCCCTCAAATTTTGATGTGGCTGTTTTTATTTTCATTAAGTCTAAAATATCTTCTAATTTTCCTGTGATTTCTTCTTTGACCATAGGTTATTAGAAATGTATTTAATTTTCTAATGTTTGAAATTTTTTCCAGATTTTTATTGGTTTCTAATTTAATTTCAGTCAAAAAAATTATTTGTCTGTTTGTTTTTAATTTACTGAGGCTTGTTTAATGGTCTAGAATTTGGTCACTCTTAAATGCTTCGCATGCATTTGAAAAGAACGTGTGTTCTGTAGTTGTTGAGTAGTGTCTTCTGTAAATTAGAATGAGTTGGCTAATAATGTTGGTCCCACCTTTTACCTCCTGATTTTCTATTCATGAGTTTTAACAGTTATTAAGACTATTAAATTGTCCAAATCTAATAGAGACTTTGTCTCTTCTTTCTTGCAGTCCAGTCAGTTTTGTTCATGTGTTGTGAAGCTCCTTTATTAGGCACATAACACTTTGTGTCCTCTTGATGAACTGATCCCCTTATTATGAAACACCCCTTGCTCTGAAGTCGACTTTGACATGTGTGTCCATGCCAGCTTTATTTTGATTGATGTTTTCATGATGTATTTTTCCATCTTTTTGCTTTTAACTAATGTCTTTATGTTTAAGCTTGATTTTTGGTAGCCACCACGTAGTCGGGTATTGCTTTTTTATCCATGGGCAATCTCTGCCTTTTTACTAGAGCACTGAGACCATTTATATTTAATGTGATGCTATTTCACTACTCGTTTTATCTTCATCTCACCTACTCTTTCTTCCTTTTTTCATCCTTCTCTCCTCTTCCTGGGTTCATGGTGTACTTTTAATGATTCTGTTTTTTATCCATTGTTGGCTTCTTAGCTGTATCTCTCTTTTTCCATTTTTTCTTTTTTTTAAGTCATTGCTCCGGGATTTACAAGTTCATCTTTTACTTATCATAGTTTACCTTCAGATATTATACTTATCATTTTGTCTAAGAACCTTAAAACAGAGTACTTCCATTGTCCCTGTCTTTTGAGGTATTTTTATCACACATTTTACTTTTACATGTCTTATGAACCCGCAATTAAATCATTACTGTTTTTGCTTTAAATAGTCCATTACCTTTTAAAGCAATTGTTTAATGAGGAATAATGTTTTTTATATTTAACTGTATGCTTACTTTATTAAAAAGTTAGAGAGGAGCTTTGTTTTGTTTTAATCGTCCCAATGTCAATGCGAAGGATTGGAAGATTCAGATGCAAGGCCAGAAAGGAATACTCCATGAGGCTCCAGAGCAGCCAGAAGGGGCTGGGCCTCAGGGGAGGCTGGCTTCTTCTCTGTCATAGCAGAAGGAGAAAAGAGAGTGCAGATAGGAGTACATTTATGTTTGGCGTCAGGACCATGAATTTCCTTTCCAATAGCTTCTGCTTTCCTTTTTTTTTTTTTTTTTTTTTTAAGTAGGTGAAAGGGAGGGAGGAAACAGAAGTGGAAGTAGTCATTGCTGCGGATGGAAGGATGGATGCGCTGGCCCGAGAACTGTAGTGGGGTGGCCGGGCTCTCTGATGATCCTTAAGGCGATGGTGAATTTCTTGTAGAACCATTGTGCCCTGTTCTATGTGGCTTTCTCCATTTCTTTGGTTTTGTGGGTTTCCATAAGAACAGACTTGATCATTGGCTTTATTGGAGTTGACACTTTGGTGCTTGTGAAAAGTCAGGGGAAAGTTCTAAGGTGTTGGAGGGCGTGTCATTGGATGGTGGACTCTGGGCTCTAAGCTGAGGCACCATTCCAGACTCGGAATCGAGCAGTCGAGTGAGCAGATGAGAAGGCCAAGCTGAGATGTTGGTGACTCAGGAGACGGAGCTGCCATGGAGCAGTTCTGGGTGAGAAGGAGCAGGTCGGGCCTTGAGTGCGTAGCTCTCAGTCCTTGGGTAGATCAAGGACCTGGAAGGCCAGGCTTCCTGGGATGGTAGCTAGCTGGCTGGTGAAGACTGTCAGCTGCCCAAGTCTGTGAAGAAGGAGGGCCAATTTGGCAAAAATCAGTCTCTGACAAGTGTTTTCTCATTTGTTACTGTTGTTGATTTTGATAGGAAGCAGTGACAGCAGTGTATACTTTACTAGCAGTGACGATTCTCCTGAAATCCCCCCAAACGGACAGCCATCTCGAGATGTGCAGGAAACAGCAGCGTTTCCCATGTCAGGTGAAGAGTCCATCTGGAGAATGATAAAACAAACACCTGAGTGCATTCTGATGACGTATCAGGTACCCGAGAGGTAAGAAAGCCCTTGAGAAGACCCACTTTTATATGAGATTTTTAGTGGTTTGAGTGTGGTTTTGAATAGAGTGATTTTTCAAGGTTTTTTACGCATACCCTTATCGAAACGTATTCTCAAATTCATTTGTTTGAAGTGAGGTGGCCCGTAATTTCCTGGGACAGTGGCTATGGCAGTGGTGGCACTCGCCTGCAGAGCCAGCTGGACAGGCTCGCTGCGCATCATGAGCATGTGAACAAAGGTGGCGGCCTTGGGGCCTCTGCCGGCCCTGGGTTTCTCCTCTCTTCTCGGAGGAGAAGAACTAAGAGCATCGTGTCTCCTTTTGCCTCGTTAAAATACTCTGCAGATGTCTTCCACCAAGAAAAAGAGGTCTAGCTTCCCAGCCTGACAAAGAAATGATTCCATTATTTGAATATGCACATTATGTTAACGACACAGATAAAGCATATTACAGAACAGAAGGGTGGCTGTTCCTAGACGACATGACGAGAACCCAGGACCATCAAGGTTTTGTGTGCTTGTTTCCAGGGTTAAAGAAATTGTCCTGAGAGAAGACCTGGGCAAGCTGGATAGCATGAGGTGGCAGCAGCCACAGTTCTCCCCTAGACAGAGGGCGGAGCTGGTCGCAGAGCATCCTTGGCTGCAGAGCCAGACGGTCCCTCCAGAAATAGACACCCAGGTAAGCACTGTGATGGTGGCTGCTGCCTGTGTGGACACCAGCGGTGTCCTAGACCCATGGTGCACATCGTGTGGTCCCACTGGAAATTTTAATCCTCACAGCTGTTCTGTGGTAGGCGTTGTCATCCCTGCTGAACCAAAAAACAGCAAAGTAAGGTCCACAGTTACTGAATAATGTGCGTAAGGTCTCACAGTTCATGGGGTTTTGAATAAGAGTCTTTTTGACTCCAGGTGCTCTTCTTCTTCCACCAGTTGGAATATTATGGGGTGAGGAGGAGTAAAGGCACCTGCTCTGATATGTCGATTGGCTGGGGAGGAGAGGTAGAGGTAGGAGAGATTGGCATTTCATATATGCACGCGTGTTTGAAAAGATTCACACCGGAGGTGGTATTCACCCCCGGCAGGAATCTCCATGGGACCCGAGTGATCTCTGCTGTTACGAGGTCTTCACAGTGAGATCATGACAAACAGCCTAACAGGGAGCCTTTGAGTTATCAATGGTCCCAGCAGTCGGTTCTGTAGTGATGGTTGTGACTACACTGTGGCAGGTGATGTGTGAACTGAAAAATTATAACAAAGGAATAAAGTGAGGTGTCCAAAAACTTGTGTTTAAGACTTAGGGAGTAAAGAAGTCATTGGAGTCCTTCCCACCCCCATTTTTAAAGAGAAGGGAGTACCCGCTGCTTGGGAAGGGCTGGATGTGGCCTCACCGAAAAGCAGGAGCTGGGCAGGTTCCTGTAGGCGTCTCCGTTTTTTAAATATTGTTCTGGTTTTCGAGTGGAAGGGCATGTGAAGAATGAGCCTCAAAGCAATTTAAACCAAAGCGCTGAACGATTGCTGTCATTTACCTTCTCATAATAAGAAAAGAGCCAGAATGGGTATTCTTAGACATGAATGAGGGTGGGGGGAGACACGGGTAGCTTGGCCAGCATTTTCCCGATTTCAAGACTCTTCAGATGACATCACATCAAGTAACCTGCCTGCTCGTGTTCTCTCTTGCAGGGCTGTGTCACTTGCAAACAGGAGGATTCTGCAGGCGAGGCTGCAGACCTCCGTGGTCAAGACCCAGCAGGGGACAGCAGCTGAGTGACCTGCAGGCGCCTCAGCACACCTTCTCGGGGCTGGGGGCCGGCTGCACAACCGGGCCTCTCCACAGGGCTCCCTAAACCCTGACTCTTACATGACTGTGAAGTTATCGTTGAATGTTAAGGTTTTTCCTCCTTGACTTTTTAATAGACATCGTTTTTCTGAAGCAGACGTTGTATATGGAAAATTTTACTTCTCCTTGTTCCTGATGTATTAAAACTTTCAGTAGGCTCCTTTTATATAGTTTAACTGTCTTCTAAAGAGATTGGATGGCCTTCAAAAGGTATGTGTGCAGCAAAACTTTGTTTCAGGGGTCCCCCAAACAAATTATGACAGAAGTAGCAGTGGGATGAGCCCCAAAGCTTAGCCTGCTTAATTTTGCTGTTTTACATAAGTCACTGCCCCCGGCCTGTGAGAGTGCATGAGGGGACCCCGCTGAGGGCCGGGTACTTGCCAAGGCAGTTTCCATACGTTTCAGATGAATGTTTGCGCTGCTGACGCTTCCATCCACAGTGAAGGTCACGTTAGTGTTGACCACTGCTGACGAGCGCTGCCCCCTGGCCTCCTGGCAACACCTCGTGAGGCCTGCGTTTTGACCTGCATTCTCGTAGATGCCTTTGCTTTTCGTTTTCTACCTTCCACTGAAGTTGAGCCTTGTCTTCAAAATTGATCCACTTACCATGAGCTTGCTCCCTGGAGAGTTTAAATTAGCTTTTGCAGGTGTAATTTTCAGGCAAAAGATCTCCTCACTCAACCAATGGGATTTCCCTTTTTGACGTTTTTGTTTTTAAAATAACGATTGTGAAAAGTTGCAGAAGTTTTGTAAAAATTAATATCGTTTTTAAATGTGTCTGTGTTTAAATGCGTTTGAACCGAAACTGACAGTTAATTCTTTCTTTCCAACCAATCGATGCAAAAAAGGTCTGCATCCCCGCCGGAGGGCTGACTGGCACTGCCTTAGTTTCTCCTTCTACAGAGGTGAGTGTTGGGAAGGGGCCGGGGGCAGCCTGGTCGTCCTGGGCGGGGGTCACAGCACCTGCCGTGGTCAGCCCTCTGCACCGGCAGTGGGCGGTCTCCCTGCTCAGTGCGCTCAGGGGCCGTAGAGAAGGTGACGAGTCGCACCCAGTGCGGGTCAGGAAGAGCAAGGGGAGCACAGCAACGGCGTGGGAACCCCTGGACCTTCACACAGTGAGCTGACTGACTTTCCTTTGTTGTTTCTTGTCTCTTTGTCATTTCAGGAAAACACTTCTTTTTCCTCCTTGAAGTTTTATAGCTTTTTACAAAGTGCATTCTGGTGGTAATTCGGAGAATCGGCCTTTTTACCAGGGTGACTGCTGGACCCTGATTCTCTATCCCAGTGGCTTAGACTTTTCTTTCAAAAGTCACAGTTTCCAGGAAGGTCATTCTATCTTAAGATGTCAGAACCATCTTCCAATGCTGCCTTTGACACTTCTTGGGATTTTCTGATACTCAGCAGTTCCGTGCAAATATTCCTGTCTCACGAGTAGAGAACCCTCATGTCCTGCTCTCATGATCTTAATCGTTAAATGATTTCTGAAGCCGTCGTGCTGGCCAAGGTGTGTAGTGCTTTTGCCTTTGGTGAAGAAAATCGAATTTAAAAAAAGGAAACATCCTGGATGTCGCCCGTCAGTCTAACCATCGTGACCCGCTGTGGTAATTGGGTTGGGGTCTGTGTAAATCCGCAGTGACGTGTGGCTGTCGGGGTCGTTCTGCATCCATGCACGCATGGTGCAGATCTGATGGCCTCTGATGACATGCGCGCCCCCTTCCCGTCCTTTCTGGACGTTTTACTACATCCACTTACTCTCTCCTTGGTACACATCGTGTGGAGTGTACACCACTAGGCTCGACTTGAAACTGGTGCTCGTTGTAGGCAGACCTCTGAAGCCACGTGTAGCTCTCGGACTTGGATGACGGGGCAGTCAGTGCATTTAGAAACTGGACCACGATGACCACGATGCTCCCGCTGCCGACGGCGGGGGGAGCGGGCTCAGCGGTGACGCCGCCGCCCCCCACGGGGGCTCTCCCAGCTGTGCACTTTGCTGTTCAGGTCTATCAACTTTTTGTATTAATGACTTTCAAAGTGGTAATAAAAATGTATATTATAGGCTTCGATGTTTACATAAATGTTACCCAAAAGTCCGTATTGTCTTGAATAAGAGGTCAGGATTTATGAAAAACTGCATTTTGCAATTCAGTGTGAAACTTCATTATGATTAAATTCACAAGGTAAATTTAATCCAAATGGAAATTCTGTGTCAGCCGGATTTATAATTAGCTGTGTGGATCTGCTTGTTTTTAATGGTTATTAATGTTTTCATTGGGTATCTTTTTTAAGTAAAACAATAAACTGTGTACATATAAAACTTGAATATTTCTTGTGCTGTGTCCACACACCTTTGCCCTGAATGTGTGTTTCAAGTCACTGAGAAATGTTCGTTCAGACACGCGGAAGGCCAGCGTGGCTCTGCTCGGTGGCCCTGGGTGTTTGCATGTCACCCGCGTCCGCTCGGTGCGGGAGGAGTGGCGTCTTCCTGCTCGTCATCTGTCGAAGCCCCATTTCAACGCCGAAAGAGGTAGTAGGTCCTGACCGTATGCACGTGTTTCTAATGTTAATTATTTTAAATGCTGATTTATAAAATCTGGTCATCAAAGTTGTTCTTTCATATTTTGTAGTGAGCCTGTTTCTCACAGTCTGTGTCACTGGCAGCAACAGAATCTCAAACGTAAAATATGAAGCAAGACCCTGGACCCACCCAGACTGCTCAAATGCTACACCCGAAACCCACCTGCACCTTTCTGTAGCAACACGGCGCCAGCAATGGCGAGAAGAAGAAAGAGCTCAGAGTCCTCGAGTGTGTGCTGCTCTGGCGGGGACCGTCCCAAGGGCTGCCCACAACTGTCTCACTCCGCCTGGCAGCCCCCCATGAAGTGAGCCGCACTGTCCTCATTGGGTAGGGAGGGACACTGAGGCGGCCTGGCGAGGACTCTCAGCTGGCGCTGTGGGGCTGGGCCTGGGGCCTGGTGTCTGACCCGAGCCCCACGTGGGAGGGTGACAGCCGGACGTCACTGAGACGTGGAGGGATCTTAGCGTTAATGTGCCCCGGATTCCACCTGCTACTCCCCGGCCTCGTAAACCCACGATAGTCACGTGGCCCCACATCCCGGTTAGCGACCCAGGGCAGTTTCACTTCAGGTGTGTGCGATGCGTTGTTCCCGCAGCGCTCACACTTCTCCTGCAGGTGACCTCGGTGAGCTCAGCGAGGCCAGCGAAGGCTCTGCAGGACCCACGCTCCCAAAGACACCCGGTGCGTGTTGACAGGATGGCTCTCGTGTGGCAGGTGGGCACGGCCTGACCCATCGTACCTCCCAGTCTGGCTGCTGTGGTGGCAGGGCGGCAGGGCACGGGGGACACTCCAGGCCGTCATCGGAGGTTGGCTGTCCCCAAGGTGGGTTCTCGGAGGAGACAGTGTGTGTGCTGCACCTGTCCGAGCTGGCTACCCTGGCACAGATGTGCGAAGGCTGCCAGGGAACGTGCGCGGGGCTCGGGGACAGGGGCCCCGTGTGCCACCAGACTCAAGAGTGCCGACAGCTCCCAGCCCTCGCCCTTCGGCAGCCTTCACTTAGAGCACTTTCCAGACTAAGGTACTGATTTTTTTAAGTAATAACTTAATGTTGTCATTTTTGAGGGTCGAGAGGATGTCATAGCTAAGATAATATAGTTAAATGGTTTGTCATTTAACGAAAGTTTGACTTTTTCTGAGCATTTGCTTCTGTTTATTAGCTTTCTTTTGATTTTTCAGAACTTTTAAGGATAAATTGGTGGAAAGAAGAATTATAGATTTTACGGTGTGTTTGTAAGTAAAATAGCCTCGTGATATTTGCGAAACATAGATTTATTTTCCGAACACTAATGGACAGAGCATAATCCGTCTAGTATTTCCTCTACACCGTTTTCAAACAAGCATTTTCATTCTTAATGTTCTAAGAGGGTGGTCTCGAGTTGACCGATAGACGTTCACTGCACTTCAGACACAGTATTTCCAGAAGCATTCGGAGGGAGAGCTGCGTTTCTCAGGTTTCCTCATTCTGGCCAGAACACGACCCAGCAAGACGTCAGGATCTTGTCCAGAGGAAGCCTGAAACTAGAATAATCCAAACAAGAAAACGTTATCAGTGAATTCAGAGCCCTGCGCGAAGAAGGAGCTCCAGCCGAGACCCGTCCTCCGTTCTGTGGGATGAAGGTGTGCTGGGGGCCCGGGAGCGGCTCGGGGGGCCAGGGCCCACCGTGGGCCAGACCCGCAGCTCTGCGGCGGCCGACAGGTCTCAGCCCGCCCTGACCCGTTTCTGTTTGATCTGCCAGGAACGTGTTCTTTCCGTGTAAAATAGGTCTTTTGTCTGCCTTGAAATTAACTCCCCGAAGCGTGGGCCTTTGGGTTTTCTTGGGGAGAGGGGGTTTATTCTAGAATTTTGTGAGCACATTCGAGTCACTTTCGTGATTTTAGTTTTTAACCAGAATTCTTCCACACAGAAGGATATAAACATCTGAAGGACACCTTTTAGTCAGTCACACGTGGAAGCCGCCCCGTCCTTCTGGCTGGCTCATCCACGTGGGCCCCCAGACCCTGTAGCTTGCCTCCAGGAGGGCTGTTTCCAGAGTGTTCTCTCACAGGGATATTAATGGGAACTCCAAAAAAGATGTCTCTGCTCAAAGTGTTTGGGAAGCGCCTGGGTAAAGTTAAATAAACTTACCTCGTGGTTTCCTGGAGGCGGTAAAGAATCGCCAGGACAGGGAGAGGCTGGGACGGTGCCCCCTGCGGGCCGGCTCAGGGGACCATGTGCCCCAGACCCTCTTGGAAACGCTAATTTAGAGTCGGGGTGTGAGGGGCACAATGGTGTCAAATACATATTTTTAACGTTAGGTCCCCCATCAATTGTGCGTCTTTTCCAGCCGTGTGATGTCACTCGTCACTCCCTGTCGCTCTTCCCACTGCACCCGAGGGACCCTGCTCTGCCCTCCGCCTGCTCTCAGATGTGATGCTGCAGGCTTGTCAGTCGTGCAGGTGCACACCGTCACCTGCGGCCTCGTCAAGCTGCAGGTTTTGATCGGGTGCTGAGGGTGGAGGCTAGACTGAGCATTTCTCACGGGCTTGCAGGTGACCCCAGTGCTGCTGGCGCACGGACCACACGAGAAGGTGGCGGGTGAGACAGCACAGTGGATGGCAGACGGGAGCAGGGGCCTTACGTAGTTATAATAAGAGTTGATCCCAAACGGGTACTGCATAAGTTGTTCTCATCCGAATCAAAATTTGGAAAAATCAACGTTTTGAAATAATACTGGCCTGTGAATTTAAGGAGTGATTTCTACCAAGAACACTCGCCTCGTTCGTGAATTCAGGGTCCTCTAACGTCAGGACATTAACCTGTTTTAACCTAGTTCTCATGAGTTTAGTCACTCACCTTTCTCGTACTCCCTCTTGGGTTAAAGACATTCGTGCTGGGATCTGGAAAACAACAATGAAACTATTCATCGTCAGAGCTATCGTTTCCATTTTACGCTTTTTAAAAACACAGAATGGAATATTCCTGAATCGTGTCTGGCTTCTGGCCTTCCTGCTTTCACACCGAAGGCAGCTAGGCAGGCACCTCGTTCTTCCTCACCTGCAGGATTCACAAAGGCCACTGCGCCTTCCTCCGCGAGGCGGAATCGGTCGCTTATCCGTGATGTTTCATAACAAGTGACCTTTCCATGAAACGGCGTCTATGAGAGGCTGTTTTTTCCCAGAATGTCCTGAGCGTTCATATCAGTGCCTGGAGGAATACGGTCATGGAGGAAATTCAGGCATGCCCTGTTTGGTGGCGCTTTGCTTTGTTGCATTTCACAGACACTGTGCTTTTTCACTAACTGAGGGTTTGTGGCAGCCCTGCATCGAGCAAGTCCGTGGGCGCCATTTTTCCAACAGCATTTCTCACTTCGTGTCTCTGTCACATTTTGGTGATTCTCACTGTATTTCAAGCTTTTTCATTGTTCGTTGCGGTGATCTGTGATCAGCGACCTTTGACGTTATCATTGTGATTGTTTTGTGGCTCCACAGACCACTCCCATGGGAGACGGCGAAGGTAATTGATAAATGTGTGTTCTGACTGTTCCGCCAACCCAGCCGGTCCCTTGTCGCTTTCCTTCTTCTCGAACCTCACTATACCCTGAGGTACTACCATGTTGAAATTAGTCTAATTACTAACCCTACAGTGGCCTCTGAGAGGGGAAAAGTCTTACGTCTCCTACCTTAAATCGAAAGCTAGAAATGATTAAGCTTGGTTAGGAAGGCATCATGAAAGATGACATAGGCCGAAAGCAAGGCCTCTTGTGCCAGTTAGCCAAGTCGTGAGTGCAAAGGGGACGTTCCTGAAGGAAATGACGAGTGCTACTCCAGTGAACTCACGAGGGATAAGAAGGTGAAACAGCCTTGCTGCTGATGTGTCAGGAGAAAGTTTTCATGGTCTGGACAGAAGGCCAAACCACCACACATTCCCTTTAGCCAAAACCCAGAGCAAGGACCAGACTTTCCGGTCCTGTGAAGGCTAAGAGAGGTGAGGAAGCTGCAGAAGGAGAGTTGGAAGCGAGCAGAGGTCTGGGTTCATGAGGTTTAAGGAAAAAATTCATCTTTATAACATTAAGTGCAAGGTGAAGCAGTAAGTGCGAGTGTAGAAGCTGCAGCAAGTTACCCAGAAGATTTAGCTAAAATTGTTAATGAAGGTGGCTACACTTAACAACAGATTTCAGTGTCGACACAGCAGCCTTATGATGGAGGAAGATGCCACCTAGGACTTTTCAGAGCTGAGAGGAGAAGTCAGCGCCAGGCTCCACAGCATCATCAAAGGACAGTCTGGCTCTTGTTGGGGGTCAGCGCAGCTGGTGACTCTAAGCTGAGGCCGGTGCTCATTTCCATTCCGAAAGCCCCAGGCCCTTAAGAGCTACGCTCTTCTCTGCTCAGGCTCCGCACTTGGGACAACAAAGCCTGGATGACAGCACATCTGGTTACAACATGGTTTGCTGAGGATTTTAAGCCCACGGTGAGACCTACTGCTCAGAAAAACCGATTCCTTTCAAAATATTACTGCTTATCGACAAGACGGCTGGTCACCCAAGATCTCTGACGAGACGGACACGAGATGAATGTTTTCACGCCTGCGAACACAGCACCCATTCTGCAGCCCATCGGTCAAGGGGGAACTTCAACGTTCAAGTCTTAGTATATAAGAAACACGCTTTGTAAGGAACTGTAGCTGCCACGGGTAATGATGGGCCTGGGCAGTCGATTGAAAGCCTCCTGGAAAGGATTCCCCATTCTAGATGCCTTTAAAAACGTCCGTCATTCATGGGGTGAGGTCAGACATCAGCATTAACAGACCTCAAGGGGGGTGAGACTGCAGATGTGGAAACGGCACGAGACCCAGGAGTGGAAGCGGAGCCTGGAGGGGTGGCTGAGTCACCGTCTCATGGTGAACCCGAGCAGGTGAGGAGCCGCTGCTGATGGATGAGCACGGAGGCTTCGTGAGATGGAATCTACGCCTGGGGAAGACGATGTGCACATCGTCGAAATGACCGCAGGAGATTTAGAATCCGACGAGCTGGTAAAGCAGCATCAGGGTTAGAGAGGGTCGACTCCGACTTTCCAAGAATTCCTGCTGTGGGTCAGAAGCTGTCGGACAGCACCTCATGCAGCAGAGACGTTATTCGTGATGAGGTGCGTGTCCCGGTCATCTTATTTTTAAAAATTGCCACCGTCCCCCGAACCCTCAGCAACCACCACCCTGGGCAGACCCTCCGCCAGCAAAAAGGCGGCGGCTCTGAAGGCTCGGGATGGAGAGCGATTTTTAGCAATGAAGCGTTTTGGGTTAAGGTACGTACGTTGTCTTTCCACGGTGCTGCTGCACACTTAAGAAAACATGCATCGTGTAAGTGTGACTTCTGCATGCACCGGGAAACCAAAGGTTTGTGTTACTGCATCACTCCCTTGCTCTTGTTATTTGCTTTATCGTGGGGCTCGGGGACCAAACCCCCAAGGTCTCCCGGTCTGCCCATTGTAAAAGCTGCCGTTTCATCTGTTTTGTGCTGAGCACTTGTCTTGCGTTTTCCCGTTGACTCTACCATAAACCTGTGAGGTGGGCGTTTTGCTCCTTCCTGTTTTCCGACTGAGAAACTGAGGTCCAGAAAGACGAAGTGATTTGCGTAAGGTGTCAGTGAGTGAGAAACCAGCATTTAAAGTGGCCTCACTAGAAACTGGGATGATACCCTCCTCCCTGCCCAAAATAAGTAAGTAAACAGAAGTCCCCATAGAGAACGGATGCTTGCAAGGAGTTGCTTAGAGGAAAAATAAAAAAGATACTGCAGAGGGGGTCTTCGTGCCAGGGAGGGAGCGTGGAGGGTAATTAACTCGCTTCTCTGACGGAGCTCGGCTTTGTGCTCCGAACTCGGGCTTCACCTCCTCTGATGGGTGAGAACACACATTTCAGGAGCAATCAGACGGCCTCTCGCCACGGGGCCCCTGTTACCTGCTTTGCTGAGCCCGTCGCCCGTCTCTGCACCCAGCAGCTCCAGCAGCCTCTGCAGCAGGGACACGCGCTCCAGTTCGCCCGAGGCGGGCCTCGCATCCTCGTCGGGGGCTGCACGGAGAGGCGGTACGAGTTAGTGACTGCTTGCCCCTCGGCGGCTTGCTTCTGCGCTCTTGTCTTTGGGGTGGGGGGCAGGTACCAAGGACAAGGAGATGATGCTAGAAACACCTCAGATGCCAAGTCTGCGACCGTGGTATCTGAACAGGGAAGTGGGAACCCTGCAGTCCAGCATGCAAGCCAGAACACCGAGAGGAGAGGGTCCGATTCGGACTCCTCACCGCCTGCGTGAGCCGCCAGGCTGCCTGGCTGCCCTGAGTGAGGGGGCGGGGGGAGCGGAGCCAGGGCCAGGGAAAGGTGTTTGCACGTAGAAGCGATTCTGCCTCGTTTCTGTCTACTGCCTGCCTCTCCTTGCCTTTTGGTTTTAGATATCTGGGTAATAAATGGGAGAGGAAAAATAATAAAAGTGGTTTTCTAAAAGACAAGATTATGGTCTTCCCCTGGAGCAAATGAGATGGCATCACCTCTTGCTGGCCTTCAAGATTTGGATACAATGATTAGAGAAGAGTGATCTTCCGTCTTTACGGTGACCTTTCCAGTGTGAAACGTGGCAGGGTAAGGCACACAGAGCACACGGCACGCGTGTGTAAGGCGTGTGGAAAATGCAGGCGAGGCG
Organism: Cynopterus sphinx; assembly: GCA_030015415.1. Taxonomy (NCBI): domain Eukaryota; kingdom Metazoa; phylum Chordata; class Mammalia; order Chiroptera; family Pteropodidae; genus Cynopterus; species Cynopterus sphinx. The sequence goes on along the minus strand of CM057387.1, from coordinate 126,503,350 downwards.
CGGGGAAGGAGCGTGTGAGCCGCAGGGAACAGGTGAGGCAGGCGTGGGCAGGCACGTGTGAGGTGCTCTACGCAGAGACGTGCGCCGGGACCCCCTCGGCCAGGTGCTGCGTGACGCCAGCGTGCGTCGGGCTTACAGACACTCGGTTGCAGCCTTGATTGGCAGGCAGGGCCCAAACCACTGTAAAGGCGTCTGAGCACATTCACATGTTTCTGAAGAATATTAGTGATGTTTGGGCCACGTGTAAGTATTTAGGTTGCGAAGGGTCATCTCTGGAGAGAGAACTGAGAACAAAGTCCAGGTAGAAACTCCAAGGTGAGCTGCCACCTGTTGAGAATTCGAGTGAGATGCTACTCAATTCATCTTAAGTTTTTAAAATCATAGTGATATGCAAGTTTTTGAAGACAGTGACATCTGAATACTTATTCTTGATTTGATCCTGTGCTTTTCTCCGGTCTTTTTTAAATAGCAGAGATTCGATCGAGGTAATGCCTGTTTAACCATCAAGGTGACTGCCATTTACGAGCTCAGTGGCCCTAGAAGTTGACTGGCCGTGCATGGGTGACACAGTGCTTGACAGTGGCCAGAAAACTGCTTGGGAGAGGAAAACATAAAATCACTGGCTTAGGAGAGTTTTTTCTCTATTTAAAGAACAATGTCTAAATGCACCCCAAGTTAAAGGCAAGAGAAAACCCAGCTAAAATGTTTGGGGAACCTAACACCTAAGCACCAACCTTTTTATTTCTTAACTAAGAGGTAATAGCAAAATGTCTGGTGCATTCTTTTTAAAATTGAACTTAGACTTGACTTGAATGAAACAAGAGGAAAAGATCAATGAACTTGGCAACCTGTGACATCCCCAGCTCCACCCGGTAGCTTTCAGAGTTTTTAGTAAACGTTTTTCGTCTCATACAACATGTCAGATGATTACTTCTTAGCTTAAGAGGACAAAATTTAAATGTTTTAACTTACAATCCAAACCACCAAATTCTACTTCAGTCAGTTCATTTAAAATAAACACTGAAAGTACTGAAGTCTTAACGTAGAGCAAATTTAAAATTGGGGGTGAAAAAAGGGCCGACCCAAACCAACCGTTTGAATAATGGGAGTGCCATGAAATAAACAGTGCTACCACCTTCACCCTCAGCATTTTAGGGGGAAAAAACTGTCCAGGACCGAATCTGGGGTGTGCTGCGGCGTCCTCGGGTTTTCCTCTCAGCCTCCTTTAAGCAAGCCCCCCCTTTCTTATTTCTGACACTGCGTCTCAGACTCTTGCTGGAAGACTCTCAGGAAGAGCATCAGGGAAGAAAATTCTTACCTGAGAGCTGCAGGGGCTGCTCCCGGGAGTCGAGGGCAGGGAGAGAGCAGAGAGGACTCAGACATCCTCCGAAAAGCAAACAGCAGAAGGCCAGCTTGAACATGACTGGCAAGGGGGAGAAGTCCTCCTCGGCTTCTGCTGCCCAGAACCTCCAGTCTGCTCTTTCTCCTCTGTGATCAGCAACTATATGTATTAACCTATGATCTCATACCACCCACTCCAAATTAAAAAAAACCAAATGTATTGGCTACAGAGGCTAAAAGGCAATCACTTTGCATTGATGTCATCTTTCAAGGTAACGACTCATAGGCCATCAATTGACCGTCTCGTTGCCTCGCGTACAGCGTAGGTGTTACAGAAAGAACAGCTGAGTTTATAAATCTGGCAAAAGAAGTGGCTTGGAGCAATAAATCACGAGTTAAAGAAAGGGTTGGACGTGAGGCTGCCAAGGCGGAGACGTGATTTCGGAGTCCCGGCAGAGGTGGCCCGGAGCGCGACACGAAACGTGTCGGTCTCTTTCTTTTCACCTTCCACGAGTGAATAGATGCATCGGCGTGTTGCGTCTGAGGCCGCCGTGCTCAAAGAATGGTGGTGTGCGAATTAAAACTTAAAAACGTGTATTTCAAAATGGGGAACGTGCTCGAAAACGCACGGAAACTTTCAGGCTCCAGGCGAGTTCCATACACACACTCGGCCTCATGAAAAACGACAAGCTCCTGAGTCTTCCGAAAAGGAAAAGGACCTTCCTGAAAGTTGGGTATTATCCATCAAGGGGAAATGAAGGACAAGCCTGCAAACCTTAACATAAGCATTTTGGGAATTTCACTCCCAGTGTGCCCGGCTGGGTGTGGGCCTGGCTGTGGCCGTAGCCTCCTCCCGAACGTCCTCCAGGCTGCCTTCTGCATCACCAGCCTCATCTCAACACAGCACCCGACGCTCTTAGCGCAGAAGGCAGGTCGTATCCATCCTTCCCTCCAAACCCTGAGCTGACCTGAACATAAAAATGAAAACCACAGAATTACTGTTTTTAAGGACACCAACATGTAAGAAGAAATGGATAAATTGGACTTCAACTTTAAGATGAGAAATTCCGCTCTTTGAAGGATACCGTTAAGAAAATGAAAAGACCGGCCACTACTCTGAGGAATAGTCACAAAAACATTTGTCTGATGAAAAACTTCTCCAGGATTTTTTTTTAAAACCAATAAGCCAACGACCTAATTAAAAAAAAAAAAAACTAAGCGAGGACTTTGACCAGGTGCTTCACAAAGAAGGCATGCGAGTAGCTAGGAAGGACATGAAAACATGCTCCACGTCATTCAGAGGAATGCACATTAAGGTCACAGCGAGCGGCTACTGCACCCGCCGTGCCAGGCCGCAACGAACACCGACGACGTCACGTGCGGACGGAGGTGCCAGGCGCCCAGACCTCAGAGTTGCGCGGCCTGACTTCCCTGGAACAGTTTGAAACCTTCTCGTAAAGGTGAACCCACCGAACTGTGCAGCCCGGAATCCCTCTTGTAGGCATGTGCCCGTGAAATGCAGACCTATATCCAACACACACTTGTTCACAAAGGTCCATGGCAAGCCTCGGGGAAGGGCGCCCAGATGAAGGGATGCGATGCCCCAGGAGGGTCCCGTGTAGGATCGAGGGAGGGTGGCCAGGGCACAACAGGCCCGTGGGTCTGGCAGGCTGGGCCCTCGTCCAGCATGCACCCTGGGGTGCGCATCGCAGCATCGTGGTCCCTGGACAGGGCCGTGTCAGGGCAGCTACCTACGAGAGAGAGGCCTGCGGCCCCAGCAGACGTCCCAAATGGAGTTCAAAACGGCAAGAGCCACAATGTACTCGTACCCAGTGAGCCTGCTTCGGAAACGTCCCCTGAGGAATGACTACGACGACAGAAGCAAAAACCTCCCGTGGGCACCACCACTGCAGCCTCATCTACGGCGGCAAAGACGTTACCAGAGGCTGGCAACCCAGACACAGGCGGGCATCCAGAGGCGACCGTGACAATGAGAGGCAGGCTCGGCGGAGGGCGACGGAGAGTGCTGGCGACTGCAGCAAAGCGGGCAGCAGCTACTCGCCGCCAGGCGGGACTGTCAGAGATCTGAGTTTTCAGGGTCATTCTCGATTTCCCTTCACAGCCAATTCCGAGTAAACAACAACAACTACAACACAACGCTCTGTATTTCAAACAAGACACATCCACAAACCACGGTTCAACCCCCGGGCACCCCGTTTGGGCTTAAATAGTGGATACGTTAGTAGACCGTAGGGCTGATCAGCGGTGACTTTAGCAATCGTGAAATGCTAACTAAGGGAAGGGGCTGTGTGACCAAGAACCGGTGTGGAATTCCTCAGAATGTCGTGTTAGGGCACAGGGATCTTTTTCCTCGTCCTAAAACGCTATTTTGCATATAGATGCAGACTTCTGTCCTCTGTGGAAGAGCGTCTGCCAAGCTTTGTCATTCGCTGGTGACTCAGGGGTCCCTCTGAGTTATCGGGGATGCTTTCACAGCGTGGCCTAATTAAGTGACCACCGCAGGCTTCAGCTGGAAAGGAAATTAGCTCCCTTCCTCCAACAGACTGCCAATGACAGTGTCACCTTGTCCCAGAAAAGCACCGAGCGTGTCGTCAGCCGCCCCTCACGGTGCCCGCGTTAAATGGCTTCGTGTTTACATCGGAGCACGTGTGCACAGCCACCACCTTCCCCAGGAGCTGGGGCCCCTTCAATCCGCGGCACGTGAGGGACCCTCACGCCAGTGGGCACTTCCCTGCGTGTGACGGAGAAGCAAACAGTGAACAGGACAAACCGGGCGACCGTGCTCCCGGAGCACGAGTGTCCAAGTCGCAACCTCTCGAGTCTCGGTTTTGACGTCGATCTAAGTTCCCCCTCTCTGCTGCCATCCTCACCCTTTTATCGTGTGGACGTAACTTTGACATTTACTGTTCGTACTGGCCGTCCTGGGTGGTGAGGCGCCAAGAGGAGGACTGGATAGAAGACTCTGCCGAGAGCCGAGAGTCCGCCCGGTGCTTTCTGAGCGATGAAAAGTCTCCCGATTCGGGACGATCTATCGGGAATGCTCAACCCTGCGGCCGCTGCGATGCCAATGCCATTTTTCAAGGCTGACCTGGGGCCCCGGAAGTTGGGAATTTGGCACAGGTCACACTCAGTCGACAATGAGGCTGGTAGAGGGTCCACTTTGTTTCTGTCGATGCAAAAATTATGACCTGTGGGGCTCTCAGGTACACAGTTAACTTACATTAATTACAATTTTATAGGTTTAGTGTGTATTAATTTATACTTCAGGTAACTGTTTTGTGTAAATGGTTACCTAACGGCTCCCTTGTCACTAGCGCTAGGTCAGTAAACCCTGAGCAACACCCCGGAGGTCAGCACGGCTCAAGCGCAGTGACCAGTGGGGAGGGCAGTGGGGACTGAGGACAGAAGATGGTAGAGGGACACCTCCAGGTCGCTTTTTAATTTTTATTTTCAGTTGTAGTTGACATACCTTATATTAGTTCCAGGTGTACAGCAGGGGCTAGACATTTACGTCACTTACGGAGTGGTCGCCCCGATAAATCCAGTAGCCACTGACACCACGCAGGTACCACGGTGCTGCTGACTGTGATCCCCACGCCGTCCTCCGCGTCCCCGTGACCGTTTTGCACCACCAATGTGTACCTCTAATCCCCGCCCCCTCCACCCGCCCCCACCCTGACAGCCATCAGAACGCCTTCCATGTCTACGAGCTCGTTTCTCTTGTTTGCTCACATCCGGCATCTGTCTTCCTCTGTCTGACCTACTCCGCGCAGCACAACACCCTCCAGGCCCGTCCGTGTTGCTGCGGATGACGAGATTTCATTCTGTGTGTGTGTGCATGTGTGTGCGTGTGTGTGTGTGTGCGTGTGTGTGTGACCTGTTCGCCCCTGACGGACCCCAGGGTGCCCCCACGTCGGGGCGACCGCAAACAGTGCTGCAGCGAACATGTGGGTGCACGTGACCCTCAAAGGAGTGTTTTGGCTTCTTCCGATAAATCCCAGAAGTGGGATTGCTGCGTCCTTCTTGGTCTCTTGCCGTAGCCTTTGTTGAAAAGTCCGTTTTGTCTGGCGCGAGCATTGCCGCCCCGGCTTTTTTGTTTGTTTCCGTTTCGTGAAACATCTTTCTTCATCCCTTCACCTTCAGTCTGTGTGAGTCTTTCAATCTGAAGAGCGTCTTTTGTGGGCAGCGCGTGTAGGGCCTTGTTTTCTCATCCGTCCAGCTACCCCGTCTTTGGAGTGGAGCATTTAAGCCGTTAGAATGTAGAGTAACTGTTACTAGATACGTAGTTATTACCATTTTATGCATTTTTTTCTTTTTTTCTTTTTTCTCCTTAAAAAAGCCCCCCCGACGTTTCCTGTAATACTGGCTCGGTGGGGGTGACCTCCTGTAGCTTTTCCTTGTCCGTCCTTCAGTTCTAAGTGGCAGATCTGTTGGGTAGATTCCTCGTGGTTAGGCCCTCACTTCTCATCGCCTTGACTGCTTCCTGCCGATCCCTTCCGGCCTGCAGACTTCTGTGGCCAGTCTTAGGGGCGCTCCGTTAGAAGTAGCCAGCTGCCTTTCTCTGCTGTTTTTGAGCTTCTCTCTCTGACTCTAACCTTGAGAATTTCAATTGTGACGTGCCTTGTTGTGGGCCTCTTTGGGATCATCGTGTCTGGGACTCTCTGCACTTCCTGGGCTTGTCTGTCTGTTTCCTTCCCTCGACTGAGGGAAGTTTTCGGTCCCTGTTTCTTGAAATAGTTTTCGGTTTCTTGCTCTCTTCTCCCTCCGGTATCCCTGTGATGCAACTGTGGGTGTGTTTGATGTCGTCCCGGCGGCCCCTCAAAATGTTTTCATGTTTTTTGGCTCCCCTTGTTGCCGCTCGGATTGGGTGCTTTCCGCCACCGGATCTTCTAAATCGCTGATTCGATCCTCCACTTCATCTCGTCTCCTGCTGATTCCTCGGAAGGGATTCTTCATTTCTGGTCGGTTCTTGTTTATGTTTCTGTCTCCACGTTTACGTTTTCTATCTTTCTGTTGAGGTTCTCACTGAGTTCTTCTACTCGTCCCCTGAGTCCATGGAGCATCCTTATAACCAGCGTTTTGAAATCCGCGTCTGGTAGATGGTTTGTCTCCGTTTGTTTAGTTCTTTTTCGGGAATTTTGCTCTTTCTTGCATCGGAGACATGTTTCTTTGTCTCCCTGTCTTAGCTGCCGACCAGTGTTCGTTTCCACGTATTAGGACTCCTAAGTCTCCGTTCTTAGTAGAGTGGCCTTAGGTAGTCCCAGGGGCAAGTCTCCCCGGGTCACCTGAGCCACTCCATCTGGTCCTTTGTATGGACGTGTGTGCCCTCCTGCTGTAGTTGAGCCTTGTTGCTGTTTGCTCGGCAGTGGGAGGGATTGACCCTTGGGTTGGTTGGTTGCGATAACTGCCCGTGCCCAGTGGACGAGCTGTTGTGCAGAGGCTGACCCTACAGACCGGGATTCGCTTCATCAGGGCTCTGGTGCCTCCCTGTCTGCCCTTTGGGTGTGTCATTCTCATAGGCGACCCCATGTGGTGTTCCAGCTCAGTCCACAGCTGGACACCGGGCAGGCAGGAGGGGCCCTGCCACAGGCCAAGTTCAGCTTCAGCCTGTGCCCTGCTTGGGGCCACCTGGCGTGAGCCACCAAGCAATCCACAGATGGCCACTACCCACGCTGGGCGTAAACCGAGGCCGGCTGCCCCTAGTGCCAGACTTGGGGCTTCTCAGCAAGAGGTACGGGGCATGCTGAGGCCAGATGCTGCTTGTTGGGTCTTGTAGGCCTTTGAGAGATTTTAGGAAAGTGCAGCATGAGCCAAGAGAGGCCGTTTGTATGGAAAAGCCACTGGAAGCGGCTGGGGTGGGCCTGCAAGTTGGGAGGGGCGGGGTCTCAGGGAATCACCTGGGCTGAGCAACCGTTGTCAACCAGGTGGGTGGAGGTCGGATGTGCTGCTCACCTGGGTCTGCAAGCCGGCAGGGAGGGCTCAGCGAAGGAGCAATGCCCTCTCTCCGCACTCCTGTCCGGGGGAAAGTCGTCCCTCCAGCCCTCGCCCTGAACCCAGACAACTCCCGTGTGTCCCTGGCACCTTTGGAGCAGCTGCCTCGGCGCTGGAGCTCGGAGCGAGGGAGTCGTCAGTGGTAAGTCCAGGTGCGGGCTCCTTAAGAGAAACGTCTGGCTCCAGCCGCCCTCCGCCGCACTCAGCCGTAGTCTCTGCTGGTTTTCACGGCCAGAGCTTGTGGGGACTCCTCCTCCTGGCACTGGCATTAGGGACCCCTCTGGGCTGGGGAGCCTGGTGTGGGGCCAGGGCCCCTCGCTCCTCCGGGGGAACCTCTGCAGCTGACACTTCCCTCTGGATTCTCAGCCGCCACACGTGGGTGCGGGACCCATCCTTTCTGTGTCTCCGCCCCTCCTACCAGCCTCGAGGTGGCCTCTTCTGTGTGTCCCCAGTCGTAGGACTTCGGTTTAGCCGGACCTCAGGCGACTCCCAGTGATGGCTGTTCTGTCGTTCAGTTGTAAGTGTGATGTGGTGTGAGGGGAAGTGAGCACAGCGTTCGCCTACGCTGCCCTCTCGACCCTCAGTTCAGATCTAGGTCTCTGGTGGCTATTTTAAGGACTTTCGGCTTTCAAGTGAGTAGGCTGGGAAGTCCATTTGGAGCAATTGTACGGCACAACGTGAATTACGTTTGAAAAGGTTCACTCTGGCTGTTGTGTGAGGAGGAGACGGTGAGGACATGGTGAAAGCAGGGAGACAGCCCTCTGGAGGCTGGCACTGGGGTGGTGAGGATGGCCCGATTCTGCATCCATTTTGGAGGAAGGGCTGCCAGAATTTTCTGGTGAATTGAATGTGAGAGAAAAACGTACATCAAAGATGACCCCAAAGTTACTACCCTGAGAACCTGGAAGGGTCGTGTCACTTGTAACAAAAACGTAGGTGGCTGTGAACAGAGCAGGTTCTCGGGGGATTGTCAGGAGTGGTCTGGACGTTGTCGGGTTGGGGTGCCTGTCGGACACCGGGGGACAGGTCAGGAAGGAGCCGGAGTCATGCAGGGCCACGAGGAAGACCTGGGCTGCAGATCGAGTCTGGGGTCGTCAGATGGCGGCTAAAGGCCTGAGCCCACATGAATCACCAAGGAAGTGAGGGAGGAGAGAAGAGAGAATGGTGGGGGTACAAGACACCCATGAGGCAGACGTGGGGGAGCTAGCCGAGGGACCACAGAGGGGCCAGCGAGGGAGGAGACCACGGAGAGGCCAGATGAAGACGGTGTTTCTAGGAGGGGGGAGGGAGCAACCGCGATGAGGAGTGACCTGCGGGGTCCAGCTGGCAACACGGTGCTGGTGGGTTAGAGGGTTGAAGTGGGTCCAAGAAAGAACAGAAAACGAAATGGAGGCAACGAGTGGACAGCCCTTTTAGGAGGAAATGGGGCAGCAGCGGGGCGAGGATCCCGGGTCGAGAGAGGTGGTTACGTGAGGGTGTCTCGCGGGTGGTCTTGGCTGTGTGCCGTCTGCAGGTGGCACCTCACAGTGACCGGCGTGATGGAGCCACGTGCCTGGCGCCTGACCCCTGCCCGTCCCGCCTCACCTTGGCTGCTGGGAAGCCCCCGTTCCCGGGGCCAAAGGCAGAAGCCGGCCGGCCCACGGCATGGTCATGCCCAGCTTCGGGCAGGTTTCCGAGTGTGAGGAACGTGCGGCACCAATACTTGTGTTCGCGTTTCTGCTCAGGGTGGCAGTCAGGTTCTGGACCTTAGGATTCCCCGGGGTGCCGTGGCCAGAATGTTGGGTCCTGATGAAAGACGTCACAGTGGCCTGCCAGGCCCTACTTCATCCCCACGGTCCCCACCCCGACCCCTCCCTCCAGGCATGCTCCCGGCCCTGTCCCCGGCAGCCACGTGGCTGACTCCCCTCCTCGAAGTCTCTGCTCGTGGGGCCGACACGACACCCTTCACTGAAACCCCAGCCTGCCCTCTCCTCCCCTGTATTACCCACCCCCGGACCCGGCCTATTTTAAAGTTTTCCTGCTATCCCTTCTCACACCTCAGTTACGCGTTTTGTGTGTCGGGGTCGTGTGAAGGTGGCGGGATCTCTGCTTTGTCCACAGGGGAGCCAGAGCAGTGTCTGGCACGAGCGGGCGCTCACACGCTCTCTGTGAATGCGTGAACTTTTGACCATCCTCTTCGCCCGGCACGTGCGTTCTCTGTGTACTTGTTGTAGCCAAAGCTTGTTGTCTCCGCCGTCTATCGCCGTGTAACAAGCCACCCTGGCCTTAGCGGCCTAAGGCAACAACCGTTTCGTTGGCGCGTGATCCTGGGAGTCAGCAATTTGGACAGGGTTCATGGGGGTGGGGATTCTGCTGCTGTCGTCCGGGGTCACTCGTGTGGCCCCAGTTGCCTCACTCACCATTCTGGAGGCCAGAGCTGGCTGGCCTCAGGCCTCCCTCTTCACGGGGCCTCTTATCCCCCAAGAGGCTGGCCCTGGGGACATTTCAGGGCAGCGCGGGGGCAAGAACAGAAGCGGCACGGTCTCTCGAGAGAGGTTCAGGCTCAGAAGTCCCTCAAGGTCACCTCTGCTGCAGCCTGGTCAAAGCAAGTCCCCGGGCCAGCCCAGACTCAAGGGCGGCGTACGAGTCTTCTCCGGCTGCCGCGACAAAGCGCCACACGCCGAGTGGCTTACACGACGGGAATTTACTTCTCACACATCCGGGGGCTGAGAGTCCAAGGTGTCGGCAGGGTTGGTTCCTCCTGCGGCCTCCCTCCTGGGCTTGGAGACGGCCGTCCTCTCCCTGTGCCTCACGGTCTTCCCTCCGTGCGTGCATCCCGTGTCTCTCTCCTCTAAGGACGCCCCATTTTACGCTCGTCACCGCTGTAAAGGCCCTTCTTCCAAACGCAGTCCCATTCCGAGGTGCTGGGGTTGGAACCTCACCTCGTGCCTTGTGGGGTACGGCTCACCCCATACCAGGTGGGACGGGAGCCTCTCGCTGGGAGCAGCAGAAGGCGCAGTGTCCAGAGGCGGGAGCCGTCGCAGTCGGCGCGCTGACCACTCTGGCCCTCACGCAGCACCCGTCGGCTTCTGGGGCCTCTTCACAGCCCAGACGGACAGGGAGTCAGAGCCGCACCGGTTCGGAGGATCATTCGAGTGCTGCGTCTCCTCGGACCCCCAGGAGGCAGTTCTAGAGTCCTTCCAGGCAGCATGTGAGCGCCCAGCCCGTCGGGGCCGTGGGGCATTTAGACATGGCTCTGGGGACAGCAAGGGCCTGCCAGCCCAACACACAGGCCCTGCCATCGCCCACGGGCCTGTCTCCCTGGCGCGAGCTGGCAAGCCCCCACGTGACAGCAAGCAGACAGCCGAGGCAGGCTCGGCGCTTCACAGTGGGATCGTCATGATGTCGACGTGTGTGCAGGAAGCCCAGGCTCTGTGCGTTGTGGGCAGCACACACCTGAGTCCCGAGGAGGGAGGGACAGGGCTATGGCGACATCCCTGCTCTTCAGATGACAGAAGTGAGGCTGCGCGAGGCCCTGGAGCCCGCCCAGGTGCCTGTAGCCGGTCAGCGCTGGGTCTGCCACGGGGACCCAGGTCTGGCCGGGCATCGGTGTCGCTGCATTCGACATCCCTTGTGTGACCCTGACACTGTTGGAAGGTGGGAGATGTGTGACCGACCCCTTTCAAGGGCGGGCCTGGGTGCTCAGGGGGTCCCTGGCCCTCAGGAGTGCCCGAGAGGACTGCCTTGGTGGAACTGGACCGGTGCGGCTCCCTCACCTACTGCCCGAAACGGGCGACCACGTGAGAAATGGCCACGTTCCTAGTGACAAGGTGCTCTGCAGTGGGCCCCCCTCTGCGCATGGGCAGGGGGGCGGGTGCTTCTCTTTCAGGCTCCCTTTTTCCAGCAGAGACGTCCGTCGCCATCCCTGTGACCCAGAAGGCCACCTCGCGAAGGAGGGCGAGCTGCCAAAGCAGTGACCGGCCGGGTCTGGACCTGATCCACCGAGGGATGCGTCACACACCGCGGCGGAGGAGCGTGACGACAGCCGCCTGCTCCACTCACTGATCTGATTCACCCAGAAGAGGCTCAAGAAGATGACTCAGATGTCACCCAAGTGATGCCGTGGGGCTTCAGCCAGCATGGTGTCCTGTTTCTGCTACTAGAGGAGACTTTCACCTAAAGCAGATTGATCGCAACTGAGCGCCGAGGGTGGAGTTAACGGGAACGACCAGTTCCAACGTGGCTGCGCCACAGGCGACGGACCTGGGAGGTTCTATTGCACGACTGCATCTGTGGCCCCGTCCTCACCTCACACGTGAGGGGACGCTGGCTGCGTCCTGGACGTTCCCACTGCGCTTCCAACCGGATCATCAGCAACGAGTTCCGCGCGGTGCATCCCCGCCCCGGAGCGCAGGTGTGTCGGCATCTTCAGGTGAGGACGCCCTCCGTCCCCCGAACAGAAGCTGCGCTCCGATCCCCACAGTTCTCCTCACGTTCCCTGCAGGCTTTTTCCGAGCCAGAACCTAGTCCATCCTCAGCCTCCGGGGTGAAGGTAGAGGGAGAGAATCCCTCCCTCCTCGGGTTTGGAAAAGTGGAGAATATTGAACCAGCGTCTGAGCTCGAATAATTTAGTGCACGGGACCCCTCACACTCTCTGGTTTATGACGGCCCCTTTTCTTGGTTTTCTGGCCCAAACCACAGAGCTCTAAGGTCCGGTGACTGGGGCTGCCCTCAGGCCACAGCAGGAGAGAAGAGAGGAAAAGCCACCAGAAACTCGGCCCTCCCACCCCCACAGGTTCCCTCAAGTCCCGGTTCCCCACCAGTGCACTCTTGGGGTTCGCTTTCCAGAGTTCTCCAGCGGCTGCTCTTTGTGCTTTGATTCTTCCCTTCAGGACAGGCGGTTTAACCGTGGCTGGAGCTGAGACTCCATCTGAATAACAATCCTGTGGGGTTGAGAGTTGATCTTTTCCTCCGTTCTCTTCCCAGATATCCCAATGTCACATTCTGTGCAAATCCTCGAATGATAACGTTTGCATTCAGAACACAAGGGAGTCCACCACCCGCAGTCACCTCTTTCGCAAAGTACGCAGGCCAAGTCCCCCGAGGAGGGACACTCGAGAAACACTTTCCTTACATGAGCAGTTTAAAAAACTAAGCCTGGAGAACGTGTCCGTTCCTTTGATCTCTGCAAGGTCAATCTCATCTTTATTCTGCATCTTGTACCTCCTCGTTCTGTTGGCCTAAACGTGAGAGACACAATAACGTAACCAAAGTGGACTGAACTGCGTCGTAGGGAAAAGTGTTTTGCCTGCATCCGGGTGTAATCACGTTACCCCAGGAAATTCACTTTCACCCAGCACAGCTCCTGACCTTATGTGGGGTCGTGTTAGGGCTGGGAGCTCATCCCTCTGGTTTTCCCTGAATGCAGGCCCGTTGTGGTCATTATTTGGGGAATGGGGGACCAAGTTTTTATAGGGAGAAACGGAGACATTAGTTTGAAATGGGAAATGTCAGGTTGTAGCTGAGGAATCTGACAGTTTCGTCGAGCCTGTGGGGGTCTACGTGTGAGCAGGTCTTGCAGTTCAGTCAAAGGATGTCCCCCAACTTCATGCATACGCTTGACCTCCAGCGAGTACCCAGAGGTCGCTTTCCCCCAGATCCTCTCCAGCTCTTCATCGGCTCCTTCGGCACGCGGCTGCAGCCCTTTGGGTATTTCTGGGAGACCTGATGGCTGCCGTGGTACCTACAATCACGACAAGGAAATCTTAGAAAAGTCAGTTGACGTTCTGCAGATGCCAGGCGCGCAGTGCACACTGCCGACAGACTCGAGTGTTATTAGACTCAGGAGCAGGTAACATGTAATTAGCTAGAACGGTTTTCCTTCCTTTCCAGGCTCTCGACACCACCTCCAGGAGCCCTGAAGCCCGTATTAGGTATCACGTAGGTGAGAACCCTCGGAAACCAGTGCCGAGCTGCGGCGGCCTGGTCCCGCGGAGAACACAGCCTGACGTTGTTCTTAAAGGAGCAGCAAAACCTGGAGCTTTCGGAGAGTTCATGCTTCCATTAACAGGCCGGCCTTGCAGCTGAGCTTCGGGGCCAGGTCCTGCCGGGTGGTGGCGGAGGAGGAACCGACGGCACAGAGAGGAGCCCTCAGCAGCTGCCGATGTTGGGTTAAGTCTTCGCGACCTTGGCGTCAGTCCCTCAGCACGACCTTTGCTGCCCTTCCGTCCTGCCCCCACCTTCGCTGCAGGTCTCTCGTCGATACGGCTATTGCATGGGATGGGAACTCTTCTGTGACTGTATTTTTAATTATCAGAGGGAAAAATTGCAAAAGCGAATTCAGATTTGGCCATGCTCGCACGCTGTCGGCCTGAATTTCCTCCTCTCTGCGTCATCTCCACTCTTGACTGCCGGGCAGCACGCGGTAGGATCCGGTCCACGTGATCACGGGGGTATCTCAAGTCATCACGCTGTTTTTGTTTATTTTTCTGGTCTTTAAGAAATTCCACCCTGGAAATGAGTCACTGCAGTGGCCTTTTCCGTGTAGGACATCCTGCAGAGGCCCGCCACATAGCCGGCACCCCGCCGTGTGTTTCTCTCTGTAGGGCAGGGTCTCACATAGCAGGGTGTTCGTAGCCAGAGGGAAACCCTCTGTGACATCCAGACTCTGGCACGTATCAACCACCCGGAGGCCGAAACAGAGATGAAGGAAGCAGAAGGGGGAAGTTCTGCCTAATCACGAATGTGGTCGCACGCAGCCTCGAGTTCAAATCTCAGGTTTACCCGCAGCAGTAAATGCCTTGTCTTATTCCATGCCTGGACTTTTAAACAGATTGGACGTGAACTTGGGAAATGCTTCAGTGGCCATTTAAAAACAACCCACAAAGTCACTCAGATGGCTACTGTATAGGACTGACTTTTCTCGCTAAGCTCCAAGGCAGAAATGCCCCGAGGAAGCAGGGGGCTTGTTGCAAAGCCTGGAAAACGGTAACAATTCCTGCCCTGGCCCCGACGCACCTGGGCTAAGATTTTAGGGGATCACGCAAGCTAAGGTAGAAAAGCCCAGCATCTTCCTTTCTGTGTAGGGAAAACCCTGGTTCTTCCCTGTCGTGTCTTTTTTCCCTGTGTCCCCTTCACTGTCACGCCAGCTCCTGACACCAGATGTGTGGGGCTTCCTCCCCACAAGTCAGTCTCTCCGACAGCAGCTGGGAGTCCCACAACCGAACTCCGTTCTGACACTGTCTGCCTGGGGGCAGCATCAGATCCCACACGTTCGAGGCTCAGTCCCACGAGACTGGCCACATCCGCTAGAGAGGCCAGTCGCGAGTCCAGGGTGTCTGTCGCCTTTGCCTCTGACCGACTGGCTACACATCGGGGTTCCCCCGACTCCCTGCTCAGGTTCAGTTAATTTGCTAGAGCGGCTCAGAGGGGTCAGGGAAACGCTTACACGATTGGTTTATTAAAGGAAGTGATCAAGGACACGATGAACAGCCGGGTGAAGGGGTACACAGGGCGAGGTCTGGGAGGGTCCTGTGGAGTTGGGGAGCGTCTCCATCCTGGTACGTGGACGTGTTCGCCGACCTGGGAGCCCTCTGAACCCCCGCCGTCGGGGTTTTGTGGAGACTTTCTCGTGATCAATCGTTAACTCCATTTCCAGTTCTGCTCCCCTCTCTGGGGAATGGGGGGCGGGATGTGGGGCTGAAAGTCCGGAGCCTCTAATCAGGGCTTGGCCTTTTTCGAGACCAGCTCCCGCCCAAGAGCCACCCAGAGCCACCTGATTAGAACAAAAGACTCTCAGTTACCCAGGAAATTGCGAGGGTTTCGGGAGCTCGGTGCCGGGAACTGCGGGCAGAGAGCAAGGCGTGTGTGTCTTAGAAATCACAACCTCTCACGGGGAGGCGGGCACGTGAACAGAACTAGAAACGTGGAACTCGCTTTTCTCTATCGAGTGACGAGGCCAAAAGGCACCCAGCTCCCGGATTCGCTCCTTTCTTTGCCGGGCCACAGTTAAAGTTTGACGACTATGTGTCCCCATCTGTCCCCATCTGTCTCTGAGGTCACCCTTTCCCCCTAAACTACGGTTCTCACCACACCACCCATTTTCACGGAGGTGGCCGCTCCAAAAGAGCACGCAGCCGGGTCAGCTTTCTCACTGCAGTCCCTCAGCCTGGCCCTGCCTCGTGCCCCTCAGCCCACCCCAACCCGCCGCCGCCGCCGGCCTCAACTAACTCCCCTGCATCATCTGTGAGTCGCGGCTCCCGTCGTCGCCGGCGTCCATTCAATAACAAGGTCAGAGCGGCATTTCCCCCAAATCCCTTCTCTTTGCTCCTTCATTCTCAGCGCGGTCTCTCCGCCCAGGTTCCATCATCTGCAGGCGCCAACACGGACCCGGCTGCCGAAAACCCCCGGGCCATCTCGTCGAAGACGTGACGTCTGCGGTGAAGGAGGCCGAAGCGCTGTGCTCCTGCCCTTCAGGCCACCTGCACGGCGTGGAATTAGGCATAACTGTTGACGACACACGCTGCGTCCGGGTGATGGCGGAGGGTCTGGACGCTCGCCCTTGGACTGAGGAATCACCGAGGTGACCGTGAGCCGCGAGACGTTTGCAGGAACAGCGGAGCCATCTGCTAACATTTCGAGGGGCATCGTTGTGGACGTGGGGCCCGGGACAGACCCTCGGGATGGGAACCCCGCCCTGCCTCTGGCCAGCTGCGGGACCTCGGCCAAGGGACTTCCTCTGCCTCTCAGTTGGGGAGGTTGGGGACAAGGACAGCGTTCACCCCTAGGGCTGGCGTGGGGATCGAAGGTGTCAGGGAAAGAGCCACTCGCCTGATGTCACCGGTGATGCTGATGGCGGCGGTGACGGGCGTTCTGACTATAAAGAGCACGTGTGGGTCTCCCTAGTGGATGGTATTTCAACTCAGTCCGAGAAAGGCCCTCTTAAACACCTTTAAAGGCTGACTTTAAAAACAGTCCCTCTCCCCCGCCTCCCCCGGCTGCAGTGGGTTAAGAGGGCAACAAAAACAGTAACAACAAAACCCATTTTTTTTTTTAAAAAAAGTGCCCTCAAAATCTCTGCCGAACGCTTTGGGTCTCGCCTCTTCGCCTTCTCAGCCTTCCTCTTTCTTGCACTCATTGGCAGAAGCCGAGTGAGCATCACGCGTCCTCTCCCTCAGAGCCCTTTCTGGGGAGCACCTAGAAGCCACCCAACTTCCAACCACCCCAGGCCGGAGACCTGGGCACGTGGCTCAAACAGCTTTAGAAGTGGATCATCGTGGCTGTGGCAATTCCACATCACGGGGTCCGCCCCACGGGATGACCTGGAGGTACGCAAAGACGTGTTTACCAAGATGTTTCCAGCAGCCTTCGGGCGAGGAAACGTGTTAGACGGAGAAAGATGCCCGCAGCATGTGGTCAAGAGCAAAGAATCGTTATAGTTTTTAAAATCCTGTGTGTGCCTCAGGAAGTACACACGCCAGCCAAGGGAGCTAAGCGTTCCACTCACGGGTATCATGTCCACACACAGACCTGTGCACGGACGTTTATGTACCCTGATTTGTAATAGCCAAAACTGCCAAAAAAAAAAAAAAAAGCCCATTAATAGGTCAATGGAATATTATTCAGCCGCAAACAGGAACGACCGATCGATGCAAGCAACAACACGGATGAATCTTCAAACCATTTGCTGAGCGAAAGAAGCCAGGCCAGAAGAGAGGGCGTACTACATTGTTTCGTTTCTAGAAAGCTCCAGGAAATCCTCACCGGCCGAAGGGACAGCACACAGGCAGTGGTTGCTCGGGGATGCGGTGGTGCTGGAGGAGGGAAAGGGGCACGAGGAGCCCTTCGGGGTGACAGATGTGTCTGCGGTCTTGACTGTGGGGGGCTTCACGGGAGTCTGCACCTGCCCGCTCTCTGCCTGGCAAAGTCCCACTCGTCCTTTGTCCTTTGGGGGTCAGGTCTGTGCAGCCTCCTTCGGGAGGTCTCCTCGGAGGCCTTCCCTGAGCCCGACCTCCCTGTGACACGTGGGTCCCCCGTCGCACCGCATCACCGTCGTCGGCGCGAGAGCTTTCTGTTGCTGCAGGAACAAATGACCACGAGCCTCAGTGGCTTGAAACAGCGCGAACTTACTGAAGAGGAGGAATTGGCCCTCAAACGGCTGATCGGCTCCTCCTCCTGCTTCTGCAGATGTGCGCGCGGCACAGGCCGAACTCGAAATTAAACAAAGGCTCGTCCTCCCTCTCGTTGTTCCGTCTAAGGACAAACATGACTGCCTGCGGCCCCAAGCACCTCCTCGCTTCGAAACCGTCCGAGGGCAAAGTAACCGGGCAGCGCATCATGCCCGACAAGCTCCGTGTCCGCGAAGTCGCAGCTGAGCTCAGGGCCCGGGTCTTCAGAGCGCCGGCTCCTCTGGGGCCGCCGGCCCAGTAACCCCGAGTTCTCCAGCTCTCGGAGGGACGCTTGGTTTCTCGCCGTCTGGTCTGCGCACCGTTTCTGCCGCCTGACAGCTCCGGAGGTCAGGGTCGCTGACGCCGAGCTGTGGGCAGAGCTGGGCTCCTTCTGGAGGCTCTCGGGGAAGGTCCGCGTCGTGCCTCGGTCCGCTCCCGCGCTCCTTGGCTCAGAGCCCCTTCCTCCGCCTTCAGAGCCAGCAGCGGAGAGTTTCGCATCTTCTCTCTCAGTCTGACACACTGGGTCACCCACTTCCCGCCTCATTTCCGAGGGCCCGTGTGGCTGCACCAGGCCCACCCGGACGAGCCAGGGAAACCCCCCTCCTCGAGATCCTTCATTCAGTCACGTCGGCAAAGCCCCTTTTGCCATATGAGGGCGCGTGTCGGCCTGCTCTGGGGACCAGAAGGGCTGCTCGTGGTCTGCCTGGCACCCGGGGCTCGTCCTGTAAAATCTCAGCCCAGAGGCCTTGTCTTCCTTCGTGTTCCTGGCTCCCCACACAGTACGGGACGTTTCTGCAGGACGAATAAGACCACCGGTCAGCGAGTACTGGGCGCCTTGCTCTGCCGGCTTCCCCACTGTCTCTTTCTTTTGCTTTTGACGTCGGGATTTTGTAATCTCTGAGGCCGGAGCACTGGCTCGTGGCAGGGACAAACACGGGGAGACCTGGGAGCTAAACTCTCTCAGAAATGCCATTTTTGCGAGCCCAGGTTGTGGCACAGCCCAGACCCCAACGGTATCACCAAGTGGGGGGACAGACACCTCGTGAAGGGTCCAACTAAGACAGTGAGATTAGTACTCACTGGCGCGGTCGCCTCTGTGACCTTCGATGTTGGTCCTGAAGGTCCCGTGGCAGGAGCCGAAGTGGGTGCACGTCACCGCAGAGCCCATCTCCATTCGGACTCGACCTGTCCTCAGTCACTTAGAAAATAAGTGCGTTTTGTTGCCGCTTTTTAGGTTAACTTACGCTCCCCTAAAACGCGACGGTTCCTGTTCCTCTGCGTTTTGAACGGAAGCAAAACAACTCGCCCCTGTGCCGCAGCGGGGAAATGATCGCTGGTTCCTCGTCTGGAAACCGCAGAGTGAGTCGGAGGCAGAGCTGGAGGTCAAGGCCGGGTCTGGCGGCCGAGCCAGGCCGCCTGCGCCAAATCGCGGGCCGGCCTCCTCCCCCTCCGGCCCAAATACGTGGAGGTCCCCGAACGCTCCCGGGGTCCCGTATCTCTGGTCCTGTCCCCCTTCTCTCAGGGCAAGGGCCGGTACGTACGCGGCCGACTGGGCCCTTCTGCCAGGGGCTGGGTGACAGAGGGCGCGCCGTTTGGGGACGCGTGTGCCCCTGGAGTCACTAACACAGGACCCGGTGAGCCCGCCCCGAGGATGCGTGTGAACCGAGAAGTCCATGGCTCTTTAGTTTGACATCTGGAGGATATTGAAAATGATGTGCATGTTCAAGCGACATCGAACCTGGCTCTCAGAACGCACCGAGCTGCCTGCGGACATCCTCGCCTTCCCCTCCTCACAGCCTCGTGAGGTCGGCACCTTCTCCCCGCCTCCTGTGGCTGAGGACATGGGCCCAGGGAGGCGAAGGGCCAGGCAGGAGCGGAGAAGGAGCGCACAGTCAGCTCCAGAATCCCCTTCCTGGCTGCTCGGCTGACCTCCGAAACCCCGAATCCGGAAATAAGTGACGGTCGGACGGATGGAAACCACCCGTTTAAAGGGGAGCTCTGAGTATCAGGGTGGAAAGCCAGGTGTTCGGGGCCACGTCGCTGACTCCAGGAATGGATGTCCAGGGACCGTGTGGCTGGTTTTGCTCTGGTGAGACGCCCAGTGAACAGACGCCCCCAAATGTTTCCTCCCCGTGTGAGCCCCGGTACCTGCACGGCCCTACCGACCTGTGCAGGTGGAACGTGCCCGGGGGAACCCCGAGTAGGGCCAGCGGGCACGGGAGCAGGATGCTGATGCCGTTCGAGTGGCAGAAGGAGCCACGATGTGGATGAAATCCCGTCTCGGCGGACGCGAGCAACCGCCCACGTCTTCTCACAAACTGATTTTATCAGGAAGCCGTGGCTGAGGTTTGCGAATCTTGACTTTCTATTTAAAGATGTTTGTGGTCGTGGGTCATGACGAGGTCGGGTCTACAGCAAATGAGTAAAGGGATCCACAGCTCGCGTGTGCACGTCAAGAAAGAAAACATTCTGTGGGCCTTTCGGGGCAAATAGGCCTCGATGCAGGAAGAGGGGGAGGTGACCTGCCCTGGCAACGGTTCCACGACTGGTGCTCGAAAGCCTTTTCACAATTCTCAGGTTTGTTCAGAAAGGGGGTCACATGGCTACAAGGGTGAAGAAAAGCCAGAGAGGGGAGTTTCTGGTTTCACGTTCCCAAACTAACACGAGGGAGAGCCTTCCTGCTTTCCACACGCGGGTGCGCCTGTCAGATCCTACGTCTCAGCTCATCCTTTCCAAGAGGGTTCTAGGGTTTGGATGCGAATTTTCTCGTTTGGGTGACTGACGTCCGCTCCGCTGCATGGATTAGGATAGGGCGAGGGATGACGTTCACTCACCGGCCTGTGCAGGGCCCTCCCTCATCCACCAGCAGCGAGTGCCTGGGGGCCCGCTCCGTGCAGCACTGGGTGCTGCTGGGGCGCCCTCGGCGGTGAGCGGGGCAGCGTGTGGGGGCCCTGGACAGCAGAGACGGAACCGGCAGGTTCGGATGAGAAGGGAGGGCCTGGGCGGGCACCCAGGGGCCCTCCTGAAGGAGCGGGAGGCCTCGCGAAGCCAGACGTGGAGGCTGATGGACGTGGAGATCCTTCGGCGAGAAGGAAAGAAAGAGGAGGGAGGGAAGACAGGGGCCGTGTGTGTTTGAGCAACGACTGACGCGAGGTGAGGATGAGGGGAAAGACGGACTTTGCTTCAAAATGAGCAGCGCGGCCCAGTGTCCTAGCGGGGAGCTGAAGCAGTGACGTGCGTTGCAGCTGGAGGTGACCCCGCCGGGGGCGTCACCCCATCTCTGTCCTCACACGCACCCGAGAGGGCTCAGTGGGATGGGCCTGGGAGGTGGGAGAGCCCCGCCCGCCGCAGGAGGGACGCGACCCGCCGTTCCCCACCCCCTCCCGCTGAAGGATGTGCCAGTCCTTGGACACCTGCTCCCCAGGTCCTGGGGGTCAGACCCCCCTCGGGGTGGACCTTCCAGGCTCTGGCAGCACCTGGCAGGAAGGGGGACCGTCCCCTCCACTTTCACGATTTGCTCCTCACCCTCCGCCTCCAGCGACCTTATCTGGGACAATGACCTTTGTGCCCTTGAGTGCGTGGCACCGTCTGACCGTAGTCCCGCGGTGGAATTTACGGGAACAGATTCAGGCCCCTCTGCGAGGTCTTCACTCTGTCCACTGGGGAAATCACCCAGAAAAAACACGGTCACAGAATACGCGGAGGGAGGACACGTGGGGGAGGAAGGAGTTGTCACCGGGAACGAGAGGGGGCGACACCAGGCCGGTTTCCAGACCTGGGAATGGCTTCCGACCTCTTCATCTAGGGCCTCCATTACTCTGTGCAAACAGTCAGGTGCTTCACTGGCGCTTCCTCGTCAGCTTCGTGCAGAAAGTGCATTTTTGCAGGAAAATACGCCATTTAATGCGTATTTAATGCTGGAGGTGCCTGGAGGGACTGTTCTCCCCGAGTGCCGTCGCTTTTCAGTCTTAGGGGAGAGGGAGGCTCCGAGCTGGGGTGCTCGCTGCAGGGGGAAGGCGAGGCGCAGCGCGGCACGGCCCTGGAGGCGGCACCTCGCCGGCTGCTCGTCTCCGCTGGCCACCACCTGACACGAGGGAGACGAGGGAGACGGAGGACGGGTCCTTCGCACCCAGAGCCGCGCGAGGGCCTGGAGGGCCCGCTCTGCGTGCCCTCCTCGCCCGCTGTCGCAGTTCATTCGGGGGTTTGGCTTTGTAACGGGGAGAAAAGGGCTCAGTTTCCTATGTCACGGGCTGCGCGTCCCCCTGCCAGGCCGGTGCTTCCCGAGCTAAACCAGGGGCGGATCCGCGTGGACAGGAGTGACCTTCTGTGCTCCTGGCACCCAGACGAGGCGCCGGGGCGGGGGCGGGCGGGGGGCGGCAAAGCGCCCCTTGCCCCGGTTCAGTTCGCTCTGAACGCACTTGCCGGGGGAGACATCACGGGTGCTGGGTGGCACGGTTTCCGGGGCCTTATCTGAACGTCAGCGTGGGGATGAAGCTCCCAAACTTCGTCTTCGCTCCGTCGGCGACCAGATACTTGAGTTCTCAGAAGTGGCATCGCCGAGAGGCGGGCAAAGCGTGCTCGTCCGTGTAGAAAGAAAGAATGAAATGGAGCCCCTGCCTCACGCCGGACGCCAACGTCGTTCTGGATGGATAATCGAGACGGAGGTAAAACTCCATCCAATTAAACCCTAAGCCCAGGTGGCTTTCCCGGCCTCACGCTGCCGACAGCGTCTCTCATTACGCCACGAAGCTCCATCCCGCACGGGTCCCCTTCAGTGTCACACGGCGTGCGGGTGAGAGGCGGGCTGGCGGGCGGGCGGCATGAGTCGGAGAGTGACAGCAGGGATGGAACGATGGGACCGGGTCCTGGACACGTCCCCTGGGATCTGGAGATGAGTTAAGCGGGGACAGAGAGAGAGAGAGAGAAAGTCTGGGGCTGCTGCTCTGCTTTCCGCCTTGGAAGAGGAGGTGGCAGCTGCCGGTTTGTGTGAAATTAAGTCGACATTCCCTAAACTCATCGAGGCCAGCGCCGGACCAGGCGGTGTCCTGACTCACGAGCATGCACAGTCTCAGTGGGTCCCCGCAGAAAGCCTGTCGTGTAGGCATTCCCGTCCTCATTTTACAGACGAGGAAGGCACCTGCCCTAGCGGGGTGAAGCGGCTCTTCGGCCACCACGGGGGAGGACCCGGGTGGGGTCACCCAGTGCTGTCACCCCGGCCAGTTTGGAGCATCTTCAGGTCGGGGCACCTGGGAGGGTCCGGGCAGCTCACCCGGCAGCTCGTCGCACGTCCAAGGCTGAGCCTTGGGGGTTAGGTTCGGGGGGAAGCGCCCCAGCAGGAGGAACAGCAACAATCCTCACGCCCTGAAGCAGGCGAGAGTGCAGTGGGCTCAGGGACAGGAAGGCAGGAGGGGAGATGAGCTGGGAGAGTCGGGGGGCAGGGGGAGACCGAGGCCACGGCTCTGCCCCACCGGGGGGTAGAGAAGCTCACAGCATAGCTGTCCCCGCCTGGTCTCGCGGCATCAGCTGGGACCCGCGGGAGCCTTGGAGCCTCAGTCCCTCACTGTCGCCCCCCACGTGGGGGTCGTGAAACTGCTTCATGCGGAGTGTTGTCCCCACAGAACCCGTCTGTGCCTCCGCCCCGCACCCCAGAGCTTGGCGAAGGAAAGTTCGAGTCCCGCTTCCCGTGCTCTGGGTTCTGGGCAGGACGCCCGTCGCCTCAAGGGTCCAGCCGGCTGGCTCCGATGGGGCAGGGTCATCCTTCGGGCTAGGCATGGACGGCCTGAGTCCTGGCAACCTGACCGTTTCGGTAAAGACCCCAGAAGTCGTTCCCGTCCTTGCGATGCCCTCCGTGCCTGGAAATGGGCCTGGCTGTCCGTGTCACTTTCCGTGTCCTTCTTTCCCGTCCACGAGCTGACGTTTTCTCCCTGCAGGAGGGTTATACGTCGTCTTAGACCACTAGATATCGGGGCAGGGGGGCCCTGATAGGGGACCCTCTGCTTCGTTCTCTTTGAGCGGGGGGCATGTTAGTTTTGGGGACAGCAGGCGGGCCGCGAGCGCCGTGGCCTGTCTCCTTCCCGCTCACAGAAGGAGCCTGAATCCCGGGATCCTGGGTTCGCGTCCGGCCCGCTCTCCCTCCCTCCATCCCCCGGGTGTCTGCTCCGGGGCCGTTTACTGCCCTCTTGTGGCGGAGGGTTGGTTCCTCCCAGTTTCCTGTGTGACGCGCGAGTTCCCCAGGAAACCTAAAGGATCAAGTGCCTGCAGGTGTGGTGTTTGAGTGACAGCGGGCGAGGAGAAGGGACAGAGGAGGAGGGGAGGGAGGGATAAAATTCTAAATTCCTCCCTTTGATGGGGATGGGAAGTTTTCAGTTCATTAATTACCTTAGACAGAATTAGAAACCACGAAAGATGTTTTCTTCTCTCACGAGCACTGACGGGAAGAGGCCCCGATCCACCCTGAAGCTTCGCGTTGGATCGTCTGTGATGAGCCCTTCCTCTGCTACAAAGCCATGGGCGCTCATGCTGGTTTTTATTATTTTTCAGGAGGATACGGATTTTCTGACGGTTTACAAAAAGTTGTTGTCGCACAAAAAATTACAAGTTATAAACATAGGGCTGTGGCCTTCCTTAGTGCGGCATTTCTAAGCACAGTCACCTGCCGCCCATGATGATGGACGTCTGTGTGGATGCAAATGTGGCCTGGAGGTCCAGCCCGGAGGTCCAGCCCGAGCGGCAGAGGCTGGGAGGCGAGGGGCCAGCTGCAGAAAGATGGACAAATGGCTGGTGGGAGAGAAGGGCGGAGGAAGCAGAGGCTCCAAAGGCAGAGCGAACATCTTAGCTCTTTTTTTTTACTTTTGTAAAACTGTTCCTATTTGCATTAGTTTCAGGTGTGCAGTCCGTCGGTCAGACATTCACGTAGTTCAGGGCGTGGGCCCCCCACTTACCCATCGGGCTTACAGCAGCCACCTGGGCGGCACTCTTCGTCCCTGTGGCTGTTTCGAAACGACCCATTCGTACCTCCTCGTCCCTTCGTTCTCACTCGGCTCCCCGAGGCCCCTGCCCTCTGGCGGTCACCAGCCTGTTCTCTGCAGCTGTGAGTGTTTTCCTTGAGTTTGTTCGTGTCTCTTGCTCCTCACATTCTGCAGATAAGTGAAATCACGTGGTGTTTCTGTTTCTCTGGCGTATTCCACGCAGCATAACGCCCTCTAGCTGGGGCTGGCCCCGGTGGCCCGCCACCACGTCTGCCCCGAGCTGAGGCCTGCCGCCTGCCCGCCCATGAATGCGCATCGCAGGGAGGGTGCTGGCTCCCTGAGGGCCCATCTGGGGCTATCCCTGGTTAGGGTGGGGAGGTGTCCCAGGGAGACACGGGGTGGGGCGGCCGATCTCACCAGCCAATGTAGCTGCAGAATCGGCACTGGGGGCGGGGGGTGTGGGCCCAACACAGGCAAGAGGGCACCCACCTGCAGACGCCCCGCGGGCACCCAGCAAAGGAGCGGTGGCGGCCGTCCCTCCAGCCCGCTCCCCGCGCGGCACAACTCGGCCCCTCGCAGATCATCTCCTGAAGCTCCGGAGCTCCTGGCACCCAGGGTGAGTGTCTGCGAGCGACTGAGTCTGTGTGCCGGCCCCTTGAGGGGATGCACGGGTTTTCACGTTCCTTTGGTTTCACTCAGATGGCCGGGATCCCCACTGACTTTTACAGTCAAATTCTGTGGAAATGCCTCTTCCCAGGACTGGAGCCCCGGGAGGTGGAGCCCCTGTGCGGGGCTGGGACCCCTCGTTCCTTCGGGGGGACCTCGGCAGCAACGTCCTGCCTCCCAGGTGCTCAGCTGCCAAGCAGGTGTGGGAACCAGCGCCTTCCGTCTCCGCCCTCCTGCTGCTCTCGATGTGGCTTTTTCTGTGTCTCGTCAGCTGGACTTCAGGTGGTTCTCCGAGGGGGCTGTCATTTTCGTGCGGTCCTGGGAGGAGGTGAACCCTGCTCTTACCTAGGCCGCCACCCGACCGGAACCCACATTCTCAGTTCTTAGCGGTTACGTGTTTCTCTTGAGTTTCTAATGTTGTGTAACATGGTGGGGGGAAGTGCACTCTGCCAAGCTGTGCAAGTTTTAGAAATCTCTCCTGAGCACTTGAGAAAGTGAGCTCAGAGCAGCAGGGCGTGAGTGCATGTGTGGCCGGCTCACTTGACTTACTCTCTGGCCACCTCTGACTCTTGTGTACATTCTGTCATTCATTCGTTCATTCATTTGTTCGCTGTCCTTGTATTTAGTACACGCTGTGCCAAGCGCTGGGGACACAGTAGTGAGCAGAACAGCCTCAGTCGGCCCTTGTCATTTTCAAAAATTGTTTGTTTGTTTTCATTGTGGCAAATCATGCATCACATGAAATTTGTCATCGTAACCGTTTTTACGTGTACCGTTCGGTGGCGTTAGGGACAGGCTCACTGCTGTGCAACCATCACTTCCGTTGACCCTCAGAGCCTTTGCACCTTGCAAAACTGAGACCCCATTAAACACCAGGCCCCATTGCCTACTGCCTGTAGCCCCTGGCAACATCCATTCAACTCTCTGTCTTCGTAGATTCGACTGCTTCAGGGACCTCTGCACCCCTCAGGGTGTGGGGGAGGCATAGGGACGCACCGTAAGGTTCAGGCAGAGGAGCTGTGGCACCTGGAAACCCATGGGGACAGTCACCCCCACCCTCCCCATGCCCTCACCCCAGCATCTGCATTCAAGAACTCCACTCCCTTCCTGGATCCCCAAAGACCCTCCAGCATAGGTTTTCTTTACAACAACAACAACAACAACAACAACAAAACCTAAAGAGCTAATGAACAGTGAGCTGCTGATTGCCACGTCAGGAGTTTTTATATTTCCAGAGCTCCCTTCGGCCTTTAATTCAACAACCTTCAACTCAGAGCAGGGGGTGGGGAAATCCGTGGATGTGGCTCCCTCCAGAATATTCGATTTTTGAAGTCTCGAGTCCACATGAAGTCATCTGCCTTTTGGGATTATGGCCAGTGAGCTAAGACCCCTTGCCAGCAGCCAGGAGAACCTGGTGCTGGGTGGGCCGGACAGCCCCCCAGGGCCACTTTGCTCTCTGGACCTCGCCTTTTATGTCCCTCCCGATTTAAAAATTCTGGGACTCTGCATCGTGGTTGGTGTGTAAATTGTTATACCTTCTGAAGGGCAATGAAAACACTTTTTATTGTGGTAGAATATGCTAACATGAAATTTTTCATTTTAACCATTTCTCAGTGGACGGTGCAGTGGTATTTAGAATATTCACGATGTTGTGTAACCATCACCGCCATTCATCTCTAGGGCCTTTTCATCCTCTCCCCCCAGCCCATTTGCAACACCTGCAAACACTTTCAGTTCATACAGCCTCCAGCCCAGCCCTCTCATGCCCAGGGCTCCATTTTGTGGAAATATTCATAAGCGTGGAAGAAGAAATTCATTGCTGTATTAATATTCCAATTTATAGCTGATGTGTAGAGTGGTATGGCTTAATTGTCAAAATCATTGCAAACGCATTATTGCAAACAAATGTGTTTCTAATAATTATCTGCAGCAATTTAAGCACTTACCATTTGAAACGGTTTTAACCCTTATTTTATAACTTACTTACAATTTATCTCTTAAAAATTATTAAGGCTAAGCACCGACACCTAAAAATTCCAATGAAGCGCTCTGTTCCCATAGTACCGTTTGTGATCATTTAAGTTTATGTTTTCAGAGATCTGGATGAGAGATCTACAGGCCAGAAGCAAAATTCTCCTTTTAGAAACATGTTCTTCAAGCAGTGTCTTCACGGCGCAGGAGTAAGGATAGTAACAACAGTGCAACTTTTTTTTTTTCTTTTTTGCAAAATGTTTTTATTCATGAACATGACACAAGCCACGTGGGAATTTGTCTTTCAAAAGGAAGAGGATGCCGTTTCATGGTCAGACATTTGCAGGGCGAATTCGTAAAGTTGAATACACGGGATGCTTCATAGTAGTGGGAAGTCCACGCTAATGGCAGTTTTCTGTGTTTTTTCCGTGAACGAAAAGGGATGGAAACAGCCCGTTTGGACAGACTGCAGGCGCACGGCAGGTGAGCTGGCATCCCACCTCCAGCAGCCTTGCCGGGGCTGGCTTCTTGGGGGCTCTTAGCACCAAACCAGCTAGCGCCTGTGTGGAAACCCCGGAATTGCAGAGTGTGTGGTTATTAGTCCTCTGAGTTATGTCGCAATCGGAAATGTTAAATGACTTAACAGAAGTGAGTGTTTTTGCACCGAGCAAGGCTAACCACGTGGTTTATGCCTATTTAATTAGAATATATGATCACCTCTTGAGGGCTTGCTTTGTGAGGGACACTGTGGCCCGGGTCGTCCTGCAGAGGAAGGAGCCGGGGCCTAGGGAACTCTGTAAACTCGGCCGCAGAGGGTGGCAGCAGTAATCAAACTGGGTCCCGTGCCCATGAACTCAACTCAGCACCCCATGGCCTCCGCTTGCCTTATGAATCAGATAAGGAGTGTTCAGTGGACGCTGGCGTGTTGTGCACTTTTAATTAGAAACCGTACTGTAGTGAAAAGAAAGCCTGGGGAAGGACACTCAGGGTTTCTTAAGCAGCCAGCATGTGCCGCTCCCACGCCGCCTCATCTTCCCTGTCTGTGTCTGAGGAGTTGTCTCTTCCCCACGGGCTCCCGGTGTGCCTTCTCCATCCCATTCACCCATTCGCTCACTCACCCCGTAATCACTGGCACTTACAACCCCTGCTCTCGGTGGTTGGCCGACGACAAAGAAAGGATAATTGTACGAGGTGGCGTCAGGTCATGATGAGGGCGCCTGGTCACAGTGAATTCTCTGCAGGCGACAACCTATGCAACAGCCCGTGTAGCCCTTTCTTCGTCATTGTCAAGGCCGTTTTCTGGTATCCAAGGCTCTGTGCCTCTCTGTCCCACCGAGATGGGGGCAGGGTGGGAGGCGAAGGGAGGAGGTGAGGGAGGAAGCGCATTTCGGCCGAGACCTTCCTCTTGCGGAGGCCCATTTCCCCCTGACATTCCCATTCCCTGGAAAAGGCTGTGGGCTGCTGGTGTCCCACCGTCACCCTGTGCGTGCGTATGAGTTTCCGGTAACCTCTCCTCAGAAACATTGAATAGTGCATTAAAATGGCCTGGACAGTAAGTACAGCATTATTGTGTCAATCTGAACTTTGAATCCTTTTGTCACTCTCTTGCCCATATCTTCAACTTCCTCGTCCCACTGACCTTCTGTCACTTCCTCCTGGAAAATCCCAGCCCCAGGGGCAATCCGCTGGGGCTCTGCTGAGCCCTCATAGGAGCCCAGCCCCATAGTGGACCTGCACGCACCCCTGCAGGGTCAAGGCCTCACCCGGAATGAGCTCTCCAGGCCACCCATAGGGGTTCTCTCTTCTCCCATTCTCCAGCCTCCCCTCCACTGCAATGCCAGCAGAGGACCCCAGAGAACACCCCTCTCTTTCCCTCCTTCCCTCCATCAGGCCCAAGAGCCTCCTTACAGCTGCAATCATCGGGCCCCACCCTCCCATTAAACCGGACACTTCATCCTCATCCTGGGCCCACCCTCTCTGAGCATCTGGGCATCTGGCACCACGTCCTCCTCACGATCCCTTTCTAGACTCTTCCTTTAAAATCCACAAGTCACCTTGCTTGAGTCTCTCCAATAAAAAGAGAACCAAAAACTTCTCTTTAACTAGGTTTGCCAAATTTCGCGACTAAAACTAAGGGACGGTCAGGCAAATTCAAATTTCAAAGAAAAAATAACCGGTGGTTTCTAACAAAAGCATTCGGCAGTATTGCGTGGGACCTAGTTACACCGAGAAATTCTTCGTTGCTTGTCTGCAGTTCACATCTAGCTGGGCGTCCGCGTTTTATCTGACGACCACACCCTGAGACCCCACGTGGCCTCCACAGTCCCCACACCATCTCTCCTATCCTTCACTGTCTCACGTTTAAAAGCCTTGAGGACACTCATCGTCACTTCCCCTGTGTCCCTAGGCCCCCACAGGCTGGCTTTCAAGGTCAACGTGGCCCTGAAAGGGCTCCCATTAGCCTTATTGCTAAACCTAGTGAGTGTAAGTCGCCTCTCCAGCCTCCTGGTGGCCTTTGATGGTCCTGCCTCTCATCTGCTGGATTCTGGAGACCCTGCCCTGAGCCTCTTGTCAGGCCACTTTCCCCCTGGCCCTCATCTCCCCCCACCATGTGGCCCCTCCGCTGGGGCACCCCACGGGGTCCCGCACTGAGCCCTCCCTCCTCCAGGGTCTTAGCTCTGCTGGTGGCTCCACTGCCCCCCAGCTGCCCCAGCCAGGTACCTCATCCGTCTCTCACCTGGAAGTGCGCCCCATCTCATTAATCCGCTCTCCTCACTGTAGTCAGGGAGATCGTTCTCAGATGCAAAGATGCAAATCCAGTCAAATATCTCCCCTGGCTCCTAGCTTCTTAGCTTGTCTTAGAAAATCTGGAGACCCAGCTCCTGCTGACGGAGGCGTCATCGCCCTCCACCCCAGCCCTGCCCTCCACCCATTTGTCTGGGATCTTTGCTCCTTCTGGGAAACACACGGCCTAAGCAGGCATTTCCTGCTCATCCCCAGGAAGCTGTACGTCTGGAGCATGCTCCCCACCCAGCACCCAGGCTCCCTGATGCACCTGTCCCTCCACCAGCCTGAAGATCCAGGTGGCAGCACCCTCAGCTCCTGTTTCACAGTCCATTCCTGGCACACAGTAGGTCCTGGTAACACTGTGTGTCTTATCAGGTTGTACTTGTCAGTCCTCTGGACTGAAAGCCGTCCGGTGGCAGGCGGGTCCTTTATCTTTGTGTCCTCGCATGGTGCCTGGTGCAGAGCCCGCAGTTCAACGACGGAGTCTTTGGGATTTCGCAATCAGCCCCTTAAATGGATCTGCCAGAATCAGCCTCGTCAATGAATGTGCAAAATACACGTTTGAAAGGCTTCGATGACTATGAATTTGAAAGACAGCTATCGGAATCAATACTGGTATAAACACAGCATTCGTCTTTGTGTGACTAAGAAGTCGGCCGGGGGGAGCAAGACGAACCCCAAACTCTAAATCTTGTTCGCAACTTGGCCCTAATGTTCCCAGCATTTACAAAGCTTGGCCCGTTATTTCGTCATCAGCCTTTATGATTTGACGCCACATCGTATAATGATGTTTTTTTAAAAATAAGCTATCTTTTTTCTAGAATATTCTTTGTGTGTGTGTGTGTGTGTGTGTGTGAAAATGATAGATTTGTGTTTAAGAAGTCTGAAAAAAACCCCATAGGTCATACTCGTTCTCCTAGCCGCACACCGACCACACAAAGTCCCCCAGCTGTGGCCCACGGGTGGGTCCCACCCCACCCACAAGCGGAAAGCTTTGCCCTGCAGGCAGGAAGACAGACGCCCACTTGAGTAGCCAGACACCCCTCATATCAGAAGTTTCCATCAGCGTGACATCTTCCACTTAGAGAAGAAAATCAAAATTTGTTTCAGAATTAGCCTAAGCTTGTTTTTAGACTTTTAGAAAACCGTGCCCAACGTGTGTGTCCCAAAATGTGTTGTTTCGATCGCGGACATTTACATTCGTGTCCACCAAGCTTAACCATTGGATTTCCCAAATTAAACCCAAAGAAGATCCTTTTACTCTGCCTTGCTTGCTTTCCGTTGCTCACTTCCGTTTTGGAGAAAAGATGGCTCATACTCCAAGTTCCAAGTTTTTCACTTATAAGTCCTGTACGTTATACCCAAATCTGTGATGACACAAGCATCATGCATTCTGTGTACTAAACACGGCCTCTGTCAACGAAGCAGAGCAACCCGGGGTTTCTGGGCTTATGATCTGGGACAAAAGGGTTGAGGGGCGTGACCTTGGGTGACCTAAGCCTCTGGGGCATGACCGTCACCTCTGTGTGTGTGGATAAAGGACAACAGAGAGTTAAACAGCAGGTGTTCAAAGCCAGGAGGAAAAGCCCTGTTATAATCGATACCGTTGTGGCTTAAAAGGGTGAAAAAAAAATCACACCTAGCCCTGCTTCTGAAGTGTCACGGGGAAACTCCATAAGCTGCCTCCTACTTGTGAGGATTGTACCACCAACGACAGTTCTTATTCCTGCCAGAAAACCAAGTTCAGAGGGTGAAAAGCCAAGTGAAGTTACTTCATTTAATTCAATCTATAAAAGCACGTGTTTTCTGAACACCTGTGATTATATGGCCAGGCAAAAGTCAATTCATCCTTTAAAGAAAGAGGCAGGAACACCCATGATTACCTTGAATTTGTCCCAGGTATCAATTTTCTTGGAATGCTGCAAAGTTTAAACCTAAGTCAGAGGCGATAGAACCACCAGCAGAGTCTCCTGCAACGAAACGCTTTCCCCACCAAGGAGAAACCATTCGGTAAAATGCAATATTCGTTCAAGACTTGAGAAATAAAAACCAAACCTCTTCACAACCAGGAATGGGAGAAGAGAAGGGCACTTCTTAACCTGATCATATATTTACAAACAAACAAACAAACGAAAGTCCCTGAGAGTATCCTCCGTGAATAAGATAAAAATAACAGGTGACCACTTCGTACTGGGGGTTGTGGCAGTTAGCCAAGCAGTACACTGAGCAAAAGGAATAAAAGACAAAGGACTGGATAAGGAAGAACCTGTTGTTATTGCAAATAACATGATGTCTAGAAATCCGCAAAGACTCGACATACGTGTTATTAGAAACAACAAAAAGTAGTTTAGCGAGAAGCCTTACGGAAAGCGATATAAGCAAATCGACTCCTCTGCACTTCAACAACAACAAAAACACCTGAAAAAGCAACAACAAGGGACCTAGAAATCTAACAAAAATGCACAAGCAATTTCTGGAGAAATAGTATAAAACCTTATGGAAGAACTTAAAAACCTGCCCTAGCCGGTACCGAGAACCATTCTAAAGGTTCCGTAACAAAAACAGTGAAAATCGACCAATAGCGCAGAACAGAGGGCCCGGAACCGAGCCGAGAATATATGGAAACGGGACGAATGTCAGAGGCAGCACCGCCCATCCAGGGAGAAAAGCTGGACCGTTGAATAAATGGGACTGGACTGTGCTGATCCACATGTGATATTCAAATCGGGTCACTACCTCAGAACAACCTTTCCTGACCAATTAGACTTAAATACGAAAGATGAAACTTAAGACATTTAGAATAAAATGCGAAGCAATATCTTTATGACATTGGGGCCGGGAAAAAATTCTTCAATGAGGGAAAAACAACAACAAAAAAAGTTAATCATGTAACAGATGAGTTGGAAATTCAACCAGACTAAATTAGGCACTTTCCCTCGTTACCCAAAAGACACAATTAAAAAGAGGGAAAAAAATGACAAACAAAGCCTCTATTTATAGCACATAAATGACAG
Organism: Cynopterus sphinx; assembly: GCA_030015415.1. NCBI lineage: Eukaryota > Metazoa > Chordata > Mammalia > Chiroptera > Pteropodidae > Cynopterus > Cynopterus sphinx. The sequence continues at coordinate 126,470,446 of CM057387.1, read as the reverse complement.
TTGTTATCTAGAATAGGTAAAATGTTTCTATGAATCGATAAGAAAAAGACAAACAAGCAAGTTTAAAAAATGAGCGAAAATCAGGAGCAAACATCTCACACACACACACAAATGGCTTCATAAAAGGCCTTTAATGACAAGCGACTCATAAGGAATCAAAGAAACGCAAAGGAAGACCACCGTGGGCTGCCGTCTTACACCGACTCGGGTGGGGTCGTGGGACACGTGGGCTTGGCTGACAAGAGCAGCCATGACAACGGCCACTTCATTGTTCTGAAACATGTTCTGCCCCTCCCTGTGCAAAGGGGACACTTTATGGCCTGTTGATGCCCGGCGTGGTGGCACAGCTTACCCTAGTTAGACTCCAGCCAACTGCGTCTGAGTGTCCATACCCTCGCCCCCAGACGACCCCTGTTCCAAGTGGAGGCCGCTCTCCCCACCCAAATCCCAAGTGAAATCATAGGGGACCGACCACAGGCAGCCCGCAATGGCTGTGCAGTGACAGAAGAAACGCACCTCTGTTGCCTCATGGCAATCCATTGAGATTTGGGGGGATGTTTGTTATTTCTGCATCACTGAGCTTATCCTAACAAGGTTGAACACTCGTCTGCCCTGTGCTCCAGAAGCTCCCTCTAAGAAAATGTCTCCAGAGACCCTCCTACACGGGAAACACATAAAAGAGCATCCGTGACAATGCTCTTCATAACTGAAAAAAAAAACAAAACTAAACTAAACCCGGCCCTCATGTCCTTTGGCAAAAAAAGAGTTGACAAAGTATGGCATATCCGCAAAATTCCACAGCAGTTAAAATGAGGCCTTCTTAGCGACACACAGCAATGTGAACGGGTCTAATAAATATAATTTTGGGTCATTAAAGCAAGTTACCGAAGTCTCCACACAGCACAATGCCATTTCCAGAAAGCTGAAAACCAAGCAGAACAAAATAAGATAGTCGCAGGGTGCAAAATTATAGAAAAAATGATTTCTTTTTAAGCCAGGAATGGCAGAGTTCCTGAGAGTTGCCTGGAGGTGGGGTGGGAAGGTGGGTGGGTGGAAGATGAGGGAGGGAAGCAACACCCAGACAGACGCGCTGACCCTGACTTCGACTCTATGAAGGGTCAGACATTAAATGTTTTAGGGTTTGTGTGCCATGGAGTCTCTTGTCCCAACTATTTAGCGCAAGGGCTGCCTTTGACAATTCATAAATGAACGAGCGAGGCTGTGTGTGCCCGTAAGACTGCACGTACGGACGCTGACAGGAGTTTCACGTGATTTCGTTTGCCGTGAGATGTGCTTCCTTTTTGGATTGCTTTAAACCCTTTAAATGTGGCAAAACCATCCTGAGCTCAAATGCCATGCAGAAGCGCACGGCGTCGCAGAGCATTCTGCAACTCTCGCTCCAGCCCTTGAATGTGGCTCATGGGTCTTCGCTCTGCGAGTTTGCTTCATGCCTGTTTCATTTATTAGTTTAGATGCATGAAATATTATTTTAAAAGTATTTAAGAATTAAAAAAAAAAAAAAAAACATAGCAGCCCTGGCTCGGAGGGGAGGAGGACAAAGCCGAAGAGTGGAGGGTGGAGAGGCCCACAGGATGTGCGAGGACATTTGAACTCTTTCCAAAACACTTCCTCAAGGCCTGTGATGTTTCTGCTCTTGACCTAAAACTTCGGTGCTGTCGTCATTCTCCCCCGACACAGAGGAGGTCACTGTGTTAAATGACTGAACCGATGGAAAATGTGATGGGGGACATTTCCTGTACCTTGTGGCTGATGGCCATGCATCACGTTAGTGTGAACACTCACACTCACACTCACAACCTCGAGTTAATTTTGACCATAACTTCCCCTGGACTATTGGTCCACGTGATTAAATTGAAAACGTAATTCTCTAGGTTTCAAAAGAACTAACCCAAACCTGTCAAGCAGCGTCTAGAAAATGCCCCTTTACCACCACTTCTGTCCCATCCTCTGTTCTGTCAAAAGTGGCACATTGTCAGAGGCTAAGTTATTAGCATTTAGAAGAAACGTGTTGGGGTTAATCCTGGGCGTTATCGAGGGTGGCGTCTCTCATTTTAGGACGCGGTGAGATCACTCGTGTTTCTCCTTTGATTCTGCTCAGCAGCGTCCGAACAGCTTTTGGGATTTCTAGTCACAGTTCGTAGTCTCCTTCTTCTTCTTCTGGAAATCGGCAGCTACAGCTGTCTTCCTCTTGGGCAGTCTGCACTTGTTTCATAAATGCTAGAAAGATATTAAAAGATGTTTGTCATTTCATGCTCGTTTTCTAAAGACCACAGCCGTGGAACCCCTCTAACTAGCCAACGTTCTCCACTTCAGTTTGAACAAACACATCCACACGAGGGGTAAGGGCAGGTGTGAACCTTTGCTCAGGGTTTTTGATTTAAGATTTTGTTTCTTTTTTACCAAATACCTTGATTGGTCCTGAAAACCTATAGTCTCCATTTTCTACGATGGCTAAACTCAGTCTTGAGCGTGAATCACGTCGCATAAAATTTGTCACGTCCCAAACTTCGCTGCAGCCTCAGTGAGGGTTACTCAGACGCCAAGCTGGAGAGTTTCTTGTGAACAAAGTGCCCGTGGCACCAAGACATTAAAGGCTCTCCTACTATCTCCATCTCCGTGTAAGTAAGGAACTGCTCTGTGCATTAGCTTCCAGGTTTCCTTTTATCTATTAGTGTGAGCATTTTTGTTCCCACTGAGCAACTTTTCATCCTAAACAAACTTTTCTTTTTTTGGCCTGATAAAGCCAAAGGCCCTGCCCCGATTTTACGTGCTTGTAACTACAAAAAATAACCCAAACTCAATAACTATACTATCTCCAGGAATTTATGAAAAAACTGGCATGACATTCAGAAAGACCAATGGGACGTCACATCCCAATTTATTTTATGCAGCCCATACTACTCTGATCCCACAAAGGCAGTCCTGGAAACCTGCAAACCAACATCCCTCATGAATGTGGCTGTAAAATGCTCAACAAAATATTAGCAAAAGGAATTCAGCAGCGTATAAAAAGAGTGATGTACTGTGAGCAAGAGAAGTTCAGTCCAGGGATGCAAGGCTGGTTCGATATTCAGAAATGAATCCACGTGATCCATCATCTTAACAGGATGAGGAAGAAAATCACATGGTCTTATCAATTGATGCAGAAAAGGCTTTGGGCAAAATTTAACATTCACTCATGACTTTAGAAATTTTTCTCAGAAAACTAGAGATAGAGGAGGGACTTCGTCAACTTGATAAAGATCTAGTACAAATCTACAGCTCACGTCATACTCACTGGTGAAAAACTGAACGCTTTCCCCCTGAAATTGGAAGCAAGTTAAGGGTGTTCACACTCAACACTCTCGTTCAACGTAGTGGCTCGAATTTCTAGCCAGCACAGTAAACCAAGGAAAAGAGATAAAAAGCACACAGAAAGGGAAAGAAAGGTAAAAGTGTCCCTATTTGCAGAAGACATCATGGTCTATATAGAAAATCCCAAGAAATGTACAAAATACTCCCAGAACTAATAAGTGAGTTCAGCAAATCGCAGGATACAAAATTACTCTACGAAAAAATTATATTCCTAGGTACTGCAATGAACCCATGGAAACCAAACTTTAGGATGCAACACCATTTGCCGTTGTTTAAAAACTTTAAATACTAAGGCCTAAATGTAACAAAACTTGTACAGGGCTTGTATGACGAAAACCACAAAATGCTGATGAACTAAATCAAAGAAAATATAAATAAATGGAGAGACATACGGTGCTCAAAGATTGGAATAAAAAACACAGTAAACACGTCGATTCTCCTCAGATTGATACACGGTTTTAACACAATTGCTGTCAGAATCCCAGCTGCCTTTTTGCAGGCACAGATAAGATTATCATAAAATGTATGTGGACATGCAAAGGAGCTAGAGGAGCTACACCGTTTTGAAAAAGGAGAATAAAGTGAGAAAATCACTCTAAACACCTAACTTTAAGACTTCTTCTGTAGCTACAGGAATCCAGACTGCGTGGTATTGGAAAAGAAGGATAAATCAGTGGTACAGAGGAGAAACCAGAAACAACCCGCACAGAAGTAGAAACTGATTTTTGACAAAGGCACAGAAGCGGCAGTTCAGTGATAACGTTTTCAGCGAGTGGCGCTGAGCCACTGGGCTTCCAGAGGCAAAAACAAAACAAAACAAACAAACAAACGAAAAATCTGGGTCTAAATGCCTCACAGCTAATACAACTGGACTAAAGCATGAGCCATAGGTTTAAGGGAAAAGCATTTAGGGAGGAGGTAGGATGGGGAAAAAAATAAACTTAAATGAATGAATGAATGACTAAATGAATGAATGAATGGCTCTTGCAAACAGCTTTATAAAAGAAAAAGAAAAAGATTTAGAAGACAACGTAGGAGGAAATCTAAATCGTTGTGACCCGGAACTTGGTGAAACCTTCTTGGGCGTGATTCCATAAATGAAAGAAAGGCAAACTGGACCTCATCAAAACTGCAAACCTTTTCTCTGCAAAAGGCCCTGTGAAGAGGATGAAAGGGAGAGCTGCAGGCTGGGAAGAAAAACTTGCGAACCACAGAGCTGACAAAGGACTCGTCTAGCAGGTATAAAGATGGCTCAAAAGTCAGCAGTAAAACAAGCAGAATGGGCAAAAGACATGCAGGCGCATCTCACTGAAGATGTCTCGATGGGAAAGAAGCTCGGGGGAGATGGCCCACCCGGAGGGAAAGGCAGATTAGACCGCAGGGAGCTGTCGCCGTCCCCGGTTAGAACACGTGGAGGAAGAACCGGGGCGACACCACACAGGCGAGGGCGAGCGGACGCCGGGCCCTCGTGTTGCTGGTGGAAAGTGAAACGGAGCAAGCCCTGGAAAAGCAGTTTGGTGGCTTCTCGGAAAACGGAGCATACACCTGCCGTGGGACCCAGCGACGGACCACTGGGCATGTACTCGGGGCGTGACGACTTGTGTCCACACGAACCCTGCGCCTGACGCTTCACAGCAGCTTTGCGGCAGCCGCCACCGAACACTGGGAGCTGCCAAGCTGGCCCTCAGGGGGCAAGTGGGAAACAGACCGGTGCGACCCGCCGCGGCATACCGGTCAGCAGCGAGAAGGCGGGGACCACGGACACTCGCGGTGGCCGGCCAGACCAACGGCACCACGCGGCGTGAACTAAGCCGCTCTCAGAGGTCGCAGGGCATGATTCCTCTGACATAACCTCCTCGAAAGGACAAAACTGTAAAGATAGAGACGGCTTCGTGGGTGCTGGAGGGTAGGAGGGACGAGGGGACGGGGAGTGGGTGTGACTTGGAGGGAGGTCTTCGCGGGGATGGAACGGCTCTGTGCTCTGGGTGCTCTGGTGGCCACACCAACCTGCCCGTGTGATAAGACGGCACAAGTATTCACACGCCACGACGGCGCCGACGGCGGTGCCCGGTTGGAACGCCCAGGGCAGCCACCTAAGACGTAACCCCACGCGTGAGGCTCGTCCGCACTGTCAAGAGAGCACGCATCGGACACGTGGGGTTGGCCTTACGTTGCTTGAGCATGCGCAGGAGCGTCTTTCTGCCCCGCTTCACAGCAGAGAAGCGAAGCGCCAGGAAGACCAGCAGGAGCAGCACAGCCGTGGACACCAGGGTGAGGAGGGAGACGATGACCGGGGGCGTGTGACCTTCAGAGAAAAAGAGCAAATGGAGAAATGCGTGCAGCGGTGGAGAGCTGCAAGTACGTGCACATTCACATTCACACCTGTAAGGCCCCGATCACAAGGAGTGGCTCCCTGGGCATCTCCAAGCAGCTACCTTAGTCAGCCCGCCTGCACGGTAGGAAAATCTTAACAATTTCCTTAGAGGCCCCCCAAAATTTAGTGCTTTGGCCTATCTATAGTTGACCTTTCTGCGTCGTATACAGAATACCTGAGGCTCCATCATCCCCTTTACTTGGCTTTAGGAAGGTGGAGTCTTTTCGGGTCAGGCCTCACCTTGCTCTGCTCACTAATGTGCGAATGACAAAATGACAAACTAAATGGCAAACGCCCCCCAAAATCGACGGGTCCCGTGATGTCGGGATAAAAAAGGGAAGGCACGCTGGAGGCACCCGTTGTTGGCAGAGATGTGAGACCTCACTGTATCGGGGTGATTTAGATTCCAATGGGAATGGCTATGATACCGTCTCAGTGATTCAACAGCAACGAAATAGCTACCCGGCTCTGTCTCAGGGGCAAGCATGGTGACGGAGGACGTACCTGGGGAGAAGTCAGCCGAGGTTGGTCCACACACCACATCACTGTCCTTCGTCCCATTCACAAGGACAGACCTTCCGTCCAGAGAACAGCTGGGGGAGTCCGATGGAAACAGTTCAGGTAATTAAGCAGGTACAGATAAGTCTAACTAAAAGCATCAACACTTTCCACTCCGTGAAGCAGCCTAGTCGCAGGGATGGGTGGGTCTGTCCCTCTGCAGGATGGCGGTGGACAAGTTATGAAATCTCTCTAAACCTCAGTTTCTGACTTGCAAAATCAGATAGACACACCCCCAGGACTGTCGTGAAGGGTGAAAAAGTGACCTGTGACACTTCCATGTGCCTGATTCACTCCCCACAAATGGTAGCCACCACAATCACCGCCATCATCATCGCCATCACCATCATCATCATCACCATCACCATCATCACCGCCATCACCATCATCACCATCACCATCATCATCACCATCGCCATCGCCATCACCATCACCATCATCATCATCATCACCATCATCACCATCACCATCACCATCATCATTCTCCTTATATCCCTCCCCTTGCCCCTTTGTATAACCCAAACCCACCCATTCTCCAGAGCCAAGTTCGATCTCACTTTCCGTTCAGACTCATTTGGCCACCCTAAACGACTTATGTCAAAAGACCTTTGCAAGACAACAAGAAAGAACCCTCCAATCTATCTCAAACCAACACTTTTGTAAGACATAATAAAGATGTCATTGTAAAATAGTAACAAAAATGATTTTCTACGAAGAAAATCGAACGGAAAAAGAACAGCAGCATCTAAAATGCAAGACCTAAATTCTTCTCATCGGAGCTGACGGACACCAGTGACCGCCAACTTGCCTTAAAAGGTTCTCAATGCCTACGGCCACGCCACCCTGGACATGCTCCACCTCGTCTGATCTCGGAAGCTAAGCGGGGTCGGGCCTGGTCAGTGCTTGGATGGGAGACCACCTAGGGAGACCAGGCGCTCTAGGCGGTTAAGAAAAATAAAAGTTCCTGAATGCTTATTCTTCTTGCCTGTAGTGCTTTGCGGGGACAGACAACAAGCTGTCCTTGGGCCCGCACCTGTCCCCAGATCACACCGTGGTCCGGATCTCACGGGTGAACAGAGATCTTCCCAAGGACACAGACTTCACCTTCTTATCATTCTCAGTGCTGGCACTGAAGACTAAACGATGAGCTGCTCACAGAGGGAAGATAACAGGCGGCAAAGGGATGGAAGGAAACGGGAGGGCAGCTGGGGCAGACAGGGACAAAGTCCGCCCAGCAACTCTGCCCGGACACCCTGGGCTCCATTTCTGGAGAAAACGCCCACGTGGCATTCCAAGGCCCTTGACCTCCTCCTGTTCCCACACGGCCTGCAGTTGATAGGTTTTTAAAAAGCTTCAAGGATGACATTCTTCGTCTTTAAACGAGTTCACCCAGATTCTTAATTTTAGAAGCAAAGGAAAATGAATACGTACTCTGTCCAGGGTCGGCAGATGCCACTTTTCTGATCGTTAAATGTCCCAAAGGAGCAGTCTTTACAACCTTGATTAAAATTAAAGCGACAGGAAAAAAGGGAGAATGTCACCGTTTCTGTAACTTTCCCTGTGACGAACATGCTCACATGAGAAAGTCAGCGACTTAACTCGATCGACAGTGCCTGCAGCACAGCCCTAACTGGACGCAGCGCTGCATCTGTATGCAGACAAAGCTCACGAATGCATGGTCCTGGCGAATCACAAATGTCGCGTTTCCAATTAGTGTTACTGATGGGGAAATAGTTGGTAGATGCCACATACTCGACGCAGCGATCCTTTGCTTGTGACTTGAAGGTTCTCCAAATTTGTACCTTCGTCTACCTTCAAAGGGCCGAGACCTAAGCTGACGACCCGTGCCCAGACGGCAAACTTGAACTGGGTGGAAGGAGAGCACACTCACCCCCTTTGGCTAACTCTTGGCCTTGCCTACAGTCCTCTTCACACATCCCGCAGCCTGTCCCCAGGCAGTGGAATCCCGAGATGCACTCGCACTCCGCGTTGCTGGTCGGGGAGCACGGCTTCTTAGTCCTGAAAACGCCTACGAAATCCCCCAGCATCATGTTACACTTGACCTCCAAGTGGAGGGAGCAAATGCATGTTCTGCAACAAATACAAAACCGAGCTCGCGCATCACGTCCCCCGTGACCTTGGAGTATAGAGTTTGCTTTTGAATCCCAAGGAAGACGTTTACGTTTTGCTAATGCAAAGTTTCTCTCGTCCCATAAAGGTTCCCTCTGGTGTTTCAAAAGCTCGTGCCACAGATAATCACCGTATCTGCCCAGTGACACAGGCAATGGCCTCGCTGACGCGTAAGACTTCCCCTAGATCCGCACCCCAGGGAACGCACTTTCAACCTCCTACCTTCACACTGCCGGCAGATGTCGCAGGCCTTTTGTCCGCTTGCGCTGGAGAAGCTATCCGGAGGACAGAGGCTGCAAGTCGGAAGCTGGTTTTCCACACAGTAAGTACCTGAAAGGGGCGGGTCACAGCTGCAGGTGTGTGACAACGGGCTGTCATCCCCCGGAGCCCTAGCCCACGAGACTGAGCAAGGACGGTTCATTGTTCCGGTGTCGCGCTGACAGACCTGATTTTGCAGTTTGACTTTTGAAAGTCACACATTTGCCAGACGGCCCTGGGCGTAATCACAGAATTAAGAATAACCAGGCACAGACGTTGCAACAAATCGATCCGCAGAGAGAAAACGGTTTCCTTTATCGACTGGATAAAACGGAAGGGTTGCCCTTGATGGATCCAGGAGATCCATGTGACGGAATTCAGGAAGGACCCATATCCTTCACTGCTACGCTGACACGTAAAGGTGTCCGCCTCACCCCACTCTGTTCCCCTTGCTGGCCCCCGTTTATTCCCTGCCGTACCCCAGTGGAGCTCAGGTCCTCTCACACGAAGCTCATGTTTACTGAGGTGTCGCCACAGGCACTGTCACAAGCCCCTATGTGACCCTCCCAGCAACTCTATGAACTAGGTCCTCTTATTACCCCCAGGTGACAAAGCTGGGGCACAAGAGATCAGGTGACATGGCTGCGTCCACACAGCTACGACGCCGCATCCAAGCAACATTTGTAAAGGAATGAACACAGCACGCTCCGACCGACTGGACCAGGCTGTCGACAGAACAGATCAAACCCCCGTGCCGGTTGGGCTCTTACCCGCTGGACAGTTCCTACAGGAATCCGGCGTGGACCGCGTCCTCTCAGCATTCATGACGACCAGCACAGCAGCCACCAGGCTGCAGTAACCGTTTCTCATGGTGAGGCCTTGCGCGCATAGGACACTAGCACCGCAGATTCCCAAAAAAAAAAAAAAAAAAGGAATTTTCATCAAAGTTGCCATTGCACAAATTCCGCCCTGCAAAAAGCAAACGTCCAAAGCTGAGAGGGTGTCTCCGTTCGGACTTACCTCCGTTATTCATGCGATTCCACAGACCAGATCTTGAGGTTTTCCGGGAACAATCAGCGGAGGCATCTTATGGAAAAGACAGCAAAGGCACGGAAAACCCTCTGTGATAAGACGCGCGGTTAGACACACAGCCTCATGAGCGTTTGCCAAAGTCCAAGGGTGTGCTTTCCAGCACGTTCCGCCAGTATGCAGAAACGACAGTAGCAAGAACTTTTGGGGACTTTCATGAGTACTGGGTACGGGCACCCAGATTGCGACAGTGCCGGTGGCTTGCTGCCGCCCCTGAAACCCAGTCCTCGGAGAGAGAGTGTGTCCGTGGCATCGAAGAGGTGGGCTCAGTGAGAGGCTATCTCGTCCCTGCTGCTTATCTGACCAGCGAATGGAAACTTCAACACCTGCCTGCTGCGACGGGAGAACGCCTCCCTGCCCGGCTCACTGGCACCGTTTTCTTAAGAGACACACACTCGCCCGATTTGAGCTCTGCAGCTCACAGAGGAACAAAACTGAGGAGTAAAAAAGGAAATCTCTCTACACCCTTGATCTTTACTTCACGGGCTGTGGGATAGAGGTTGTTAGAAATTAGAAGGAAAAACCAAAAAGGCTGGGAACACGCAAAGAAACAAAGCTTCTGTCCTCACCCCGTCTCCATGCCCCGTCGGCCTCAAACAGACTAACCTGGAGATGAGCTGTCAGGGCCAGGGCACAGCTTTCCACGCCTTGATCTTCAGAGCCTCTCTGGTCGGCAGAGAGCAAGGTTAAGAGGCAGACAGAGGCGTGTGAGTGATTCAGCCGGGGCGGGGCCTCGTGGGAAACCCCCTCACCACTCGGTGATATCACTTGATATTTGCTCACGCAAAATTCCCATCACCTCCCCCCCACTTAGGGGCACTGTTACCATTTCTTGGAAGCATCACACTACCGTTGGGATCTTTCTCACAGGGCTTTGGGACAAGGATTTTGTCCCTTTCTGGCGTTCCTAAAACAGATTTAGGGGATGGAAGCCTCATCGAGGTGAGGCCCAGCGCGTGTGCCACTTGCAGCCCCGGAACCCTGGGCTAGTGATGCTGTAGCTGGGACCCGTGAGCGCAGCTGATGTAGCAGGCATCCCCGAAGCACTGTGATGAACACCGTCTCAGAGGAACTCTAGCGGTCCATGTCACTATTATTATTTTTTGTTATTAGAACATGGTGCAAATGAGGACACCTGGGCCATTCATCCTGCTGGGTTTGCAGCGGAATGGGGAGAAGGGATTGGAACCCAGGACGACCGGACTCCTTTATACAGTGCTCCTCGTAGTGTGGGTGAGATGGGGGGAGAAGGAGGGAGAGACAGAGGGAGACAGAGACAAAGGGACGCGTGGCATTTACTTGGCCCGGTTACAAGGACCTCCTGGATCTGACCTGGAGTTGCCTCATTTTTTTTTTTTTTTTTGAAAATTCAGGTGTAGCTCGCATCACTAAAATTCACCATTTTCAAGGGCACATTTCGGTGGATTTCAGTATATTCACTCTGTGGTGCACCGTCACTGGTGTAGCGCCCCAGAACATTTTCATTGGTCCAGAAAGGAACTGCGTCCCCATTGGTGGTCACTCCCAGTCCCCCTTCCCCCAGGCCCTGATGACCGCTCATCTTTTCCCTGTCTCCATCCTCTTCTGGATATTCCACACACATGGACTCACACAGTGTCCGGTCTTCGGGTCTGTTTCACTCGGCATCATGTTTTCGACGTTTGTCCGAGTCGTAGCGTGTGTCAGTGCTTCGTCGCCTTGACGACGGAATGACATGCCGTCGCGGGGGGCACACCACCCCTCGTTTATCCATCAGTCGACGGCCATCCGGGCTGTTTCCGCTTTCTGCTGTGAACGATGCTGCTATGAACATCTGTGGACAAGTTTTGGGGTGGGCACATTTGCAGTTCTCTTGGTCGGACACCCAGGACTGGAAGTGCATCCTGTGGTGCTTTTGTTTCACTTTTTTGAGGAAATGTCAGACTGTTTTCCGCGGCAGCTGCACCATTGGACCTTCCCACCTGCAGTGTGTAAGGATTCCAGCTTCACATCCTTGCTCCCACTTGTTATTTTTTATTTATTTTTAGGCGAGGCAACCCTTGGTTGATTGCAAGGACCTTGTCAGCTTACAATCACCTATTTTTAATTTTTTAAAAAATTTTTTACTCCTACAGGACCTGGTGTCCCTACGTGGTCTCCCATCCAAGTACTAACCAGGCCCGACCCTGCTTAGCTTCCGAGATCAGACGGGATTGGGCTTGTTCAGGGTGGCATGGCCATAGACCTGTTTTTTTTTTCTTTTTAATTGAAAATAATTATCATAACCATCCTAGTGGATGCGAAGTGGTTTTCATTTGCTTGCCCCAATGTTAACGCCCCCTGTGATGGCGGCAGCAGACGATAGCCCAAGCTTGGTGTCGGGCTGGCTTGGATGGAATCTAGGCTCATGACCTTTGACAGCCATGTGACCTTGGGCAAATTTCCTAACCTCCCAAGGTCTCGATTTTTCCAAACACACCTCACAGATGTAGAAACACTGTGCCTTGTCCTCATTTAGGGAGGTGTGAATGAGACAGCGGATGCGGAGTACCTAGCTCAGCGCCCGGCACAGAGTTCTCAAGAAAAGAGTCACTGTTATCACGAGATGTAACGTTTTGAAACGTTCCTTTCCACACCCATCAGCCGTAAAACAACCAGAGCCAGGAGCTACAGAGGAGAAAAATGCCTGGGCCGTCTACAGAGCCTATTCTCAAATTCTCGAAGTCCTCGGGGAGCCATTCTGCCTGTGCTGACTGCACTGACTTCGGAGGGTGGGTGGGGGTGTCGGCTGCACGGAGAACGTCACTGCTGATCACCCAGCACTTTCAAAGTCGTGGCCTAGCCAAGTGGCCTCCTCATTTACATGTGGCACACGGGCTTCACGCTGCAGCGTGACATTTAACCCGAACACATTCTCACTAAACTCGATGCTACTTACTACGTTTGGGGTATTCTGTGGGCAAAGATATTACCTCCCTGAAAGTGACATACGTAGTTTCCCAGCACAGCAATTAGCTCACTTTTTCAAGCTTTTTCATAAAAGTCTTTACTGAGCTCAAAGAGTCTCTAGATTGGTTTCACCAGCCTACAGTTTAACAAAATCAACCACTTCAGAATTTTTCTCCTGGGTTCTGGGTACTGCTTAACTGGGTGTCTAAAGAATTGTATCAGATGTTCTCGTCACTGCGTTCCCGTTTGAGAAAACCCTCATGGGACGCCAACACAGGTTGTGGGGTGAACTGGATGCATGTCGGGTACAAGTTTCATTTGCTTTAAACTGTATCACATTGCTTTATTTCATTTTAGGGTTCTGCTCTTGCAAATGTCACAAAAAATTCCTCTCTTCCCTGAAGGCTAAGTCAGAGGTGACCCCAAGCAAACGTGGACACCTCAACAGTTCTGGCAATGATTCGTTTTGTCACTTTCTCATCATCACGCCCGAAGCCAAGGAATGAATTTTGTTTCGTTTTCATTGACTATGGGTCTAGTATCGACTATCTCAAGTGAGCATGCTTTGAGGTTAAAGAGCATGAAGGTTCACTGCTCTACACAAGATAAAAGGCAACATTTGGAGAGAGAAAGAGAAACAGCCCCTCAGAATGAGCTTTTTATAAAATGTGCGGCTGTCATCCCGGGACACATCTTAGAGGCGATCTAATGGAATACCCATTGTTTGTACCTTTTATGTCCTGATGGATCAATTCTTTCAAGACTCAGAGTCCCCGCCCGTACCCCAAGCGTCTACCCATTCCAGGCCGTGGTCGCTGTTGGAGACATATGATGCTTTCGATGCCAACAGGAGTTTTGAGGCCTGGGAAGGAGAAGATTACAAAGCAATTAGAAGGAAAAAAATGAGTAGAAAATGAGAAAAGAGAGAGCGGAAAAGGTAGGGAAGTAAGGGTAGGTGGGATGGTGGTAGTCATCAAATTGCTTACTTGTCTTCCCAGCTCGCACGTCCTCCACGTGATCCTGCTTATATGTTAACGGTTCATAAACATTCACCTCCACCTTCAGACCACCTCCGACACCGAGCATCCAGGGCTGAAGTGCGAATGGAGGCTCACATCGCACGTGTTCAAATATTCAGATGTTACACACCCAACTAAGTGCACTGTTAAATAAAATACGTTCTGTCCAGGGCCGGGCCCCACGGAGCACGCTTGCACACACGCACACACACGCACGCACACTCACATGGACACTTAACAAGCAGGCGCCTCTGTCACTGGAGATCTGGCACTTCATGCGGGGACAGAGCCGTCGAACTCTTCCGTGGCTCCACCGCCCTCGGGGATCACAGGTGGTCCCCGGGGACACACCCCACAGTTCCTGTTCCGTGTCTTGGAAGCACAAGGTGACAGCGTCTCTGAGCTGTGCTCCTGCCAAGGAGAGCAGGGAGAGCGTGAGCCCCAGAAGAGCTGGGGGTGGGGAAAGGTACGCTCACTCCTCAAATCCCTGGTACCCAGGAGGGAGCAGGTGACTGCATAATCTATCCTTCTGCAAGAATATCATGGAACGTATAGGGCCGATTTTCTCCATCCTATGTCTGCCCCCACTTGTGGTTCCGGAAGTCCTTGTGAATTAGCATGGAATTCTCAACAGTTGCACGTGAAGTCTGGGGAAGACCTTGCGATGTGAAACAGCCTCTAATACTCTTATGCATTTTTGGAGTAAGTAATACAAGAGCTGTAATACGGGCTCTTTACTAGAATCAATTAGAAGGATGTTGAACCCCAGAATTGCAAACAATTTTAATTATTACAAAAATATTTAATAGAATTTAATGAAATTTCTAAAGTTAAAAAGTTTCAGACATATCTAAATAACTAGATATTTATTATAATTTAAAAATTTTAATATGTAATTTTGAAACTTTTAGAAGAAAAATAACTTTAAAGAAACATAAAAATAATTTTTTAAGAATTTTACCTACTTACATTTACATTTTATGTTACCTACATACAAATTCTGTGTACTTGGCCTGTACAATCATATTTGATTTTTTAAACTTTGACCTCGGTACTGTCAAAAACTCACAAATTATGTGAAATTCCCAATTGACAAATGAAATTAAGGCAAGAAAAATCAATTTTACTTCTGTTTTAACTGTATAATAATTTATGAGCTATGTGCCATTGAAAAACATCCAGACAACTGCAATAATGAAACTCGGTCAACTTTGACATTTATCCAAGCTTTGTTACCTAAAAACAGTGGTTTTTTTTAATGTTATTACTTTGGAGATTTCGCTGTTGAAGTGGGAGAAGACAACATATTTAACACTTCTTTACTTGATTTCTCACTTTTTTAATATTTAGACATACGGCATGTGAGCACCATTTTGACACTTGCTCCAGGCCCCACAAGTGTCGAGGGGCATGTAGCAGGCACTCAAGAAACCTTTACTGAATTAAGGAAAGAAAGGAGGAAGGGAGGGAGGAACTAAGTCCAGTCTCATGGCCTGCCTACCTCTTCATGACCTAACGTTTCATTTCTCTCCCCGCTCCCCGGAAAGTCATCTGGCATGCACATACTCCACCCTACACTGTAGAGTTCTCCTCTCTCCTCTCTTTTCCGCTAATGGCTGACCCTTCCTGAGGGCTTCCTACCTGCAAGGCACGGTTCCAGTGTCTCCGTAGTTTCCTCAGTCGTACCATATGATAGCCTTTGTTCCTTCTTTACAGATGAGGCCACTAGAGCACAGAGAGGCTAGGTGGCCTGCCCAGTGTTGGCTGGCGGATAAGGAAGAGAGAAAGGGTCAACCTTGGCTGTCTGTCTCCAGGGCTCACACCCTACCAAGGACTCTTACCCTTCCCATGCCCGGGACCCTTTCATCTGTGCACCCCCCGTTTGTGAATCCCCCAGAATAATGTCCTTATGCTTGTAAAATATAATAAATAGAAAGGATTACAAAGGAAACCAACCGTATTGAAATATCTCACCAAATATTTTAAAAACCTACTTGCAACGTGGTAACACATGGACTTCCTCATTAATATCTGCCTGTCATGATCTCAAATTCATCTAGAGCGTAACTGGTATTTTATGTGATGAGATATGAAAATCCGTGATTCCTACAGGTGTGGCACCACAGGCACTGTTTCTTTAGCTATGCTTTGGGAATTTTTAAATTCAAAACAGAAGGAAATGTAAGATTTCCACTGGAGATTATTGAAAATAAAGGATGTGACTTTCCTCATCCAAATTTACAGATACCCTTGGGCATCGATCGAACCCTGAATCATTCCAAGGCTACCTTAACATTTGGCCAAGAGTTATGACTAAGTCGAGAGCTACTCATAATGGATCTACTCATTCCTATGAATGAATAAAAAGAAGTGTTGACTCAACAGCCAAGAGTGAGACTATCAATTCAGTGGTTTGAGAGCTGAATCGGAAACCACATTCGATCTTGTCTACGTGAATGATTGCCAGAAACTGACAGTTTAAATTTAAACTTTAAGAAATGTTATGAAGAGCCGAATTGATAGCCCATAGTAGCCACTTTTCAGAGGGAGACAGATTGACTGAAAAAAAAGAAAAAGAGTACACAAAATTATTAAAGAAACAAGTGTTCTGTATTCTTTCATTCTGCTGGAGAGAGTTGCCACATGACTAAGGAGCAAGATGTTCCTTGGGCTGCAAGTGACAAGTATGATCAAAGCAACATCACTCCAACAAACAAGGTTACCCCGAAGCTATGACTTTGTGCTGAAGGCTAGGTTCTGCCTGCAGGGTACTGGTTCCTTATCCCCACTATTCACCTGGACCTTGGAAAGTGCTCTCAAAAACATAAATATACAAACTTATCTAATTATTTCGTTAACTCAGCTTTAGTCAACTAACATTCAAATATTTTCCCCCAAAAGAAAAAGCAAGACACATCAGGACGTAGATTTTTTTCCTTCAGAACCTTGTAATAGCTGTCAGTATTATCTACCAAATAATTTCACTCGTGTGTCTATCCATTTACTTCTCCACAAAATCTGCCTCCTCTTCTTCTGGGTGTTCACCATAACGGGTAATTGCTGCATAAACTATTGGTTTTCATTAAGATTTTTATTTTTCAATTAATATCGCCACACTAAGTAAGAGTTCCAACGTACATGTGTCTAAGTTGTGAATGCTTTATATGTGCCTCCTGGGACTATCCCACTCCAGAAATTTCCAAGTTTCATTGCAGCTATCATCAAATTACTCTCTATCCCTTAGAAACTCAATCCAACCAGTGTTGGCTGTAGGTCTGATGCAAGTGTGGATGCGAGCTCGCCCGTTGCTTCTCTGGCTTGGCGTTCTGCAGGCCCACTCCCGCCGGACTCCCTTGCTGTTCTGGACGGCACCAGACCTGCTCCTGTGTCACGGCCTTGCCTGTGCTGCTCCCTCATCTCACTGGCTCTCCCTCCCGCTTTCCCTATGACTTTTTGCCTCATCCTCAGGAAAAAGCCTTCCCTGACCACTCTCTAAGAGAACACCCCTCCCGGTGATTCTCCTTCACTTTCCCTCCTTCACGCTCCTTGGTAGTGCATCTTACAAACTGGCATCTACCGTTTTTTGTGCGTTTGTTTGTTTCTCTTCTGCCCTCGAGAACTAAGCTCCATGAGAGGGGGCATTATTTTCCCCCTGTTGTATCCGGACACTCAGAGCAGGGCAGGGCATATGACAGGCACTGCTCCGCAAATGCTTCTTGAGTTTCTGTCTTGTGATGCACAAACAGACAAGGCACCATCCCAGCAAACATTCATGGGAAGGCAAGAGCGTACACAAATGACTAAGATAAGGCCACGCAGCCCTAGAGATTCTGTAGCAGGACAAAGAGCTACGGGAAAACAGGAAACGTTTCCTGGAGGGACTGGCGCCGGAGCGGGATTTGGAGGGCAGATGACACTGCGCTGCAAAGCGGGCATGGAAGCAGCGGGCATGGAAGCAGCGGGCATTCCGGTCAGAGCAAACAAGCCCACGGGGCCGGGGCAGGGGCCAGGGGAGTCCTGCGGGATTCAGACGTGCGCCGCCGCCCGCGGGAATGATTACTCTGCCCGCTGCGATAGCTGTCGGCTTGGCTCCTGGACCACTGCCTGTGTCTGAGATGACGGGAACCTGAAACCGTCGCTGAACCACGACAGGAGCGACCGAGAAGGGACGCGGACGTTTCACTCCCTGAGGGCTCGGCGTCTCGGGCAAGAGCCCACGGAGTCGTCGCCCAGCTATGGGCAGGCGTTGCCATCCCCATGTGACGGTGGAAGGGGCCCTCGAAGCGTCCGGCAACTCATTTATTGCAAACTCAACGGATCCTTCTACTTCCAGCAACGGTGCCAGTGCCCGCCGGCCCCGGCAGCGCTGTCCGAGACGCGGACCGGAAGTGGGCCCCGAGCCCAGCCCTGGATGGGCGACGCGCACACGGAGCGCGGCACAGCCCGCCTGGGCCGAGGTCCTCCACACCCCGGGGCCCCGAGGCCGGGCCCGGCTCGACGCCCGCGCCCGCCGCGGCCCCCGCAGGCCGCAGACTCCCCGGAGGTCACCGAGGGCGGGGGCCCAGGGCGGCGGGACCCCAGCGTGACTGGCCGGGTCAGGTAGGTAGGTACGCCTGCCGCCACCACAGGGAACCGGCCGAGCGGGCTCGCTGCCGCGCACCGCGCGCGGCGCCGTGAACTTGACCGGAGGCGGCGGCCGCAGGGTCGCGCGCGGCGCGCAGGTGGCTGGGAAGGCGCCCGCCCCGCCCCCTCGCTCGCGCCCCGCCCCCTCGCGCACGCCCCGCCCCGCCCCTGCGGTCGGGCTCGGCCAATCCCGCGCGCCGCCGGAAGGCGCCCTGCGTCCCTGCCCGCCCGCTTCCGCGCCCGGCCCTCCCACTTCCGGCGCCAGGCCCGCCCACTTCCGGCGCCCGGTCCGCCGTGGGCGGCGGGCTCGCGCGCCCACGCCCGGGGTCCTTTCGCACGCGGCGGGTGCAGAGGCGAGGCCGTCCCCGGGGCGCCCCGCAGCCCCCGGCGTCAGAATTTCCCCCTCGCGCCAGCGCCGCCTCAAAGGTCAGGGCTCGCCCACGCTGCGCCCGTCCGGTCGGCCTAACCTTTCGGGGTCTCCGCGGGGGAAATTCGCCGTCGCGGCCGGCCCGCTCCGCAGCGGGCGCGAGCCCAGCCCCCCGTGGACGCTGCGGAAGGCCTAGTGCCCCGATGGCTTCCCCGTGCCCAGGTTAATGAATGGGAAATGGAAACGGTCGTGAAGTTCCCTCTTCTGCACGAGAGCTTCCCCACGCACCGGGTGGTGAAGGAATGTGATGACGATCGGAATCGTGCCGTAAACCGCAGTGTCCTGGCATGTATTAATGGACAACCGTGTTCAAAGGCAGGGGCGTGGTCGGGGTCATCCTTAGGAAGCATTGGCCGGCACCTGCCCTGTGCCGGACACTGCAGTGATGTGAGGGATTCAGCGTCGGCCAAGACAGGAGGTTCTGTCGTGACATTCGCAGGATGAAGGGGAGACAAACATAAGACAAAATACTAGACTAAGCGCTAGCAGTGAAATAAAGGGATGCCCTCATAGGAAATACGTGTGCTATTTAGTAAGATGAGATTTAAGGTGTAAGTGATCCCTGAAAAAACAACCCTGCAGCAGTTCCGTTGCTATTTATTGTGGCCCGGCTAATTCTGGGAGAGTTGTTTTTGGAACCAGGATCAGTAAGGTCACGGAGGACTGTTGCTGATGTAGGGGAAGCAGACTTTACCTCTGCCTTCTCAGGGTCTCTGGTTGGGCCTGAGAATTAAATTGACCTAAAAAGATGAACAGGACAAAAGCACACACACTTATTTAATACAAGTTTTACTGGGACCTGGGAGCCTTCATAAGGAAATGAAGACTCAAAGAAGAGGCAAAACTTAAATGCTTATAAACTGAATTGAATGAAGAGTCACAATTGTGAAAAAGAAAATAAAATGCGAAGACTAAAGGCAGAATTTTGTTTTTTTTTTTTTTTTAAAGGTTTCTGTACAAATTCTGCCAGACTCACAGCCCTCTCTTCTGATAAGAATATTCCTTTCCTCCTGGCACAGGGAGGGCTGATCTCACATGAGAGTTTCATCTGCTTTCAGAAGAATGGAAATCAGAGTGCCTGTTTTTGCACTTGTGGTTTTCCAAAGGCCTTTTAACTCAAAATAATGTGCTAAGGGGCATATCAGTGAACTCCACTAACATTATCAACACCATTTCTGCATGGTTGAATTGTGAGCTCCACAAGGCAGAACAATATTGCTTAATTAAATGTTGCAAATGCTGCAAGAGACAGATGAAAACGGAATCTTTTAGTTTGTACTTCCCACAATGCAGAGACTTGTCAAGTGTTGAATAAAAACTGTGGTGGATGGGATGGGGTGGTTCTACCTGGAAATAAGAGACTGAACTAGGAAGTGTCTTCATTGCCAACCATAGAGAAATGTCTTTTGGTAAATGGTGTAATTTTTTGACTTTGTTCTGTAAATGTGTGATGAGTTAAGACGTATCATGAGTGTTACTGACTTATTATTAAGTAATACTGATAGAGTCTCTGGTGGGTAGAGTGTGAAATTTGGCATGAGAATGAATCTGACCAAGCCTCTGCAAAACCTTATACAGTCATTTCACCCCAATGGACCTCAACCTCTGCATTTGGGAAATGGAAATTATGGTGAAACCTGCCAGGAAGTCCATATATAATGTCTAAAACCAATAAATGAGAAATAAGTGTTAGCATATTGTTTTAAAATACTCAGATAATTACCAGAAGGAATAAAGAGTTGAAAATCTTTGCCTCTGGAGAGCAAGGCTGAGGGGTACGAAGGACTGAGTCAGAGGCCGCTGTTTTTCATCATGAGCCCTTCACTGCTGTATCAGTGAGCTACTGCTGTGTAACAAAACCCGAGTACTATAGTCTGGCATTTGGCTATGGTGATCTGCTTCAGGTACAGGTACAGGTTGGCTCAGGTAGTTCCTGTCCACGTGTTTATTTTGAAACCCAGGTTGAGAGGGTGCCATTACCTCACTGGGAAAAAGCTCTGCCTATGAAAAGGCAGAAGTACCAGTCAGCAAGCCTAACCATTGGTCAGTGATTTTTAAGGCTTCGATCAGTTCATGTCTGGTAACATTCCATTAGCCAGAACAAGGACAAACCCACACTCAAGGGGCAGTACCCTCCACTCCTGCAGGTGAAAAAGTGAGAGTGAACATTTCTGAAAATACAGTCCAACTACTATAATATCTGAGTTTCTAAAACTATCTGTAATGTATTCATTTGATAAAAATTAATGCTGAGTTAAGTACATTTTAGATCTTGAAGGTGATGCAGACATTCAGGCATGTTAACTCAGGTTCATTCTCTTACTGCTGAACCCTCTGTCTTGCCATTTTTATTGTCATGGTGATCTTGTGCTGCAGCAAGCCACCAGTACTGTCACCTTACAAGAGTTTACTATGGGGACTAGAGCAAAACAGCCTGTCTTCTCTTGGTTTTCCTTTCATCCCCTAAACCCCTCAAGGACTCCTGAAGCATGTATCTGACCACCTGCCTCCTCTCCCTCCTATTTCTCACTCTCCAAGATAAAACGGGGAAGCTTTTGCCTGCTTCCTTTGCAAATAGGCAAAGGTAAGTTCGTTCCAGGACTCCCAAAAGGTTTTCTTCAGAAAATGTGAAATGATTCCACTTAAAATTTTTGCATCAGTGCTGTATTGTAGAAATGAATCTATTTAATTTTAAACATTAAATTAAAACCACTCTCACCACCATCGTAAGCCTCACATGAGATAAAGTGCTTTGTAAACCAACAAAGAAAAGTGTCATTTCTTTGAAAATAAACGTTTTTACTATCTAAATTGAAACTTTAAGAACACAGCCATACTTAAAATACTGTTTGATCTCATATATCACTGGTGAGAGTGTAAAGAGATTCTTTTTGTATGGAGTTGCTCAAGAGTATTTCCCACTTCTGGCAATCTACCCTCCAGTTCTACTTGCACAAACAGGACATGTGAATGTCATTCGATGCTGTGCTGTCTATTGAGAAAACGAATGGAAATAACCTAAATGTCATCAGTAAAAAAGACAGGGGACATGCCAACAATGGTGTACTATCTGGGGGGCGCAAAGGAGGAACTTTTTGATATGGAAAGATCTCCAACGTACTCATCAAGGCGGTAGTGGCGGGAGGGAAGTACAGAACAATGTATATAGCCTGTTACATTTCTATGAGAAAGGAAAATAATAGTATATATTTGTATTTGCTTGTGCTTGCGTAAATACTAGAAAGATTCCCCAAAACTAATAACGTTGTTACCTGCAGGGGGTGGAGATGGAACTGGATGGGGACACAGACGGGCAAGAGGCTGTCTATTCAATGTAACTCTTGTTCTCTTGGTTTTTGAAACTGGTAAAAGCACGAGTATTCAAAAACTTAAAAATTAAGTTTGGGATCATTTCAACAAATTTAATCAAGTACCTGTTAGATTTACGAGCTCAGCGTTGCCCTGATCCTGCGGGTGCAAAAGCAGCACCGAGCTCTTTAGAAAAAACAACTTTGAGCAGCTAACACACCTGAAGCTATCGCGGTGAGCGGGACGGGGGACCCATCGTGGGAGCGAGAGGCCGGGAGGCCTTGCGGTGTCCTAACGAGGCGGAGGCGACACGGGAAGTCGCTCCAGCAGAGAAACCAAAGCGCACAGCGGAGGCGCGAAGGCACGCCCGCGCTTTGCAAGGACGCGCGTCTACCCCACGGGGCCGGACCCCGGAACCGGGCCCCGCACCTGCGGGCGGCGGCCCGCAGCGGGTCAAACCCCGCCGCCGTGGTGGGCCGGTCGGAGCGTGCCATTCGGGGCGGGGGGAGCCACCCCGAGGACGCGGGAGGGCGGGCCGTCCCCTACGGCTCCCCGAAGTGGATTCGCCCGGAAGTGACGTAGAGACGCGGGCGGCGCGCGCCTGCGCACTGAGCACAGGGAGCGCCCCTCGGCGGCGCGCGCCTGCGCAGTGAGCGCAGAGAGAACCACCCCCCCCGCCGGCGGCGCGCGCCTGCGCAGTGCGGAGCGGAGCGCGGCCGTGGGTGCGCCGGTGCGTACCCGAGTCGGTCCCGCGTGAGCGTCCCCGTCCCCCGCGCAGAACCGCCCCCAGGAGCCGCGTGCGAGGCCGGACGGGCGAGGCGTAGGTGGGGGCCGGGGGCGCGAGGCCGCGGCGGGCGGGCGGGGGAGGGGCACCCCGTCTGCGCGCCGCGTCCCGGGCGTGCGGCCTGCGGGCTCGGGCCGGCCGCGGCCGGTGTCGCGCCGCCCGCTTGGACGTGGACAGCCCCGTCGGTGGGACTCGCTTTGTGAAAAGCTACTTTGCACGGATAACAACCTGCGGATAAAGATGAGGCTAAACCGCACTCAGGCCCTGGCGCCGCAGCTGCCGCTTACGAGGGGAGGACGAAGGGCGCGAGGATGTCGTCGGTGGGCGTTCGGGGGGATTACCGTCTCTGTGGCCAGAACGGCCACGTACTTAACACTCCCGAGCCGCCGGCCCCGAAGTTTGAGTAGTTATTTTAGTTCCAATAACTGTTTAGTTCAGATAAGAGAAAAATCCCCCCCAAAAGCCTCACAGACCCATTGCTGAAGACCTGATGGAGTTTTTGCCCGTGAATTTAGTCATTTCTCTATAAAATAATACTTTAAAAAAAGACTTTGCCTCCTGCATTGTGTGAAGTGCAAGACCCGCGTCCTTGCGTGTTAGCAGACTTCATTTCCGATGTACACTTAGACATGAGATTTTAAAAACATGGCGAGAGATTAATGCAGACACGTGATAGCAGCCTTGCTGTGTTTTCATCTCAGATACAGGAATTGAGATTCCATTGCGTAAACCAATGTTGCCCTCAGATGCGTTTTTCATACTCAGTTATGTTTGCCGGAAAGTTTTCCCTGGTAGGCTGCTTAACAGTGTGCCTGAACTGAACATTTTGGGCTGTTCTTGGCTGCAGTGAAAGTTTTTTGAAACTCTTTTTTTTTTTTTTTAACTAAGCCTTTCAAAAATACACCTGAAAAATGGCTTCCAAGAGAGCTCTGGTCATCCTGGCTAAAGGCGCAGAGGAGATGGAGACGGTCATTCCTGTAGATGTCATGAGGCGAGCTGGCGTGAGTCTCTCCATGTTTTCTAGCCCCGCTCCCTTTGAAAAACACTTTTTGATTTTTAAAAGTCGTTTTGAATAAAATAACATTTAATTTACTTTAGGAAATATTCCAAACATAATCACCTGTTTATTTTCCACATTGAATGATTCTTAACATTTTACCGTATTTCAGACGCATTTCTTGAAGAACAAATGCCCTAAAGAAATAGAACTTCATAAAGTACTCTGTAAATTTTCTTAATTCTATTCCCCTTCCAATCACAGAGATAAAGTAGCATTAGACTGTAATTCTCATCCTGCACATCTGTATTACATACCTACATGTGTATATAGTATATCTGTATGACACATCTGTGTGTACGTATGTAGTATATGACCATGCTGAACACTTAAATAGCATCTCCTGAGTGCTAGGTATCATTCTAAGGATTTATATAAACTTGTATAAATATTACAACAGCCCTGTGAGTTACTGCCATCCTCATTCTGCAGTTGAAGAAACTGAGGCACAAGGTGCCCACATTGCTGAGTTAGTAAGTAGAAGAGTGAGTGTGCAGGCCCAGGCTGTCTGGCCTGGGTGTTGACCTGTTGACCCTGCATTCTGCTGGTTCTCATGAGTGAAGATACATATGGGTCCAGGCTGTTTACTTAAAATTGCTGCTTAGTATTATTATTGCAGTCCATCTTTCTGAATTTGCGTTACATACCGTAATATTCCTGGATAGGTTTCCTGTGCAAACTTCTGAACTTTTTTTTACGTCAGTGCCTATAAGTGGACTTGCTAAGCCACAGGACAGCCCCTAGTTGGTGTGACTAGATTTTGTCAAATGACTCCAGAGTCCCAACATGTGAGACCACTAGCAGTGTAGGAAAATTTCCATTTTTCTGGTATTAGCTCTTGGTATTATGAACTTTGTAAATCTTTGCAAGATAAAGTACTTTGTTTTTTTTAACTTGGATTTCTACCTTGAGAGAATACCATGAGCTGTAAATGGCAAGTAACTTGGCAGGATAGATTATTAATGGAATGTTCAAATAATTTATTAGCCAAAGCAGAACACTTGTGGGAGAAGGGACACTAACCAGACAGGGTGTCTGGACAGCATCTGTAAATCAGCACCATCCCAGGCAAACTGGGACAAACCTAGTTACTAAGTATATTTTGCCAGCTCATGGTTTTGTTGCAGTATTTCCTGCCAGGTTATTTTAAAACAGGGCAGCTGTGAAAATGTTACTTTGTGGTGTTCTTAAATATCACGATGACTTTTTCTCTTAGATCAAGGTCACCATCGCTGGTTTGGCTGGAAAAGACCCCGTACAGTGTAGCCGAGATGTCGTCATTTGTCCTGACACCAGTCTGGAAGATGCAAAAAAAGAGGTTCGTTCTCCATATTTGGAATTACTCTGCTCTGTGGCTTCCTTTAACTGTTTCTTGAGATGTCTTTTGACTGCTTGTAAGTCCTTGTTAGCACACATATTCTAAGAAAGTTACTTTACTTGAATTTCTTCTCCACGGTAAGTCCTAGGAAGCAGAGGACTTTGCCATTGTCCACACACCCTGGCAGTCCCCCGCTGCCTCCTGTGCTCAACAAGCTCGTGGGTGGGCTGGACACTTCAGCAGGGTTTTCCTTGTCTACACAGGCAGCCTGACCTCCTGTTACGACTTCATTACTTGGTATGAAGAGAATCAGCTGCCACGTTTCCCATTTGTTTCTGATTCTTTATTCAAAAGCTACTTTTTACCTTTTCAGTGACACAGAAGTGGTGGTGTGATTCATTTTATGTGAAACAACTCATACTTGATGAGTGGTTAGATTAAGGGAGGAGTGGGAGTTCCACTCAAATTATGTCGCTTTTTCACTATTTTTAGAATTAACGTTCTTGTTATTGAGGATAACCAGCACTGTTGGGAAACCATCAAGAGCTGAGGCGTCTTTCCTCAGAAGCAAGCCCACCCACACGTGCAGACACGGCAGCTCTCGTGGGGTCACAGGCTTTCCCGGCCGGTGTTACAGGAATGTGGACTGTACCCTCTTGGAGTGACAGTCGGCATGAAAGGAGGCAGAGCCGGCTCACGAATGGCCATTCCCACATACTTAGATGCCCACGGTTGCGTAGAAAAATATTTATTACTTTTTAGTCTTTTTAGTTGAAATATTTCAGTGGTAGGTTGTGCATGTTAGAATATCGATATTTACATGTAAATTGTTGAAACTTTCTAAATAGCATGTTAAAATGAGTAGAAGTAGGTATTCCTTCTCTGTTCTTTTTCGTCTTGTGTCTGGGTGTTTTAGGACAGTCGTTAACCTTTCGTGTCTATTGGTCACTTCAGATTCTAAAAGTGAAAGAAATTTTGTACATCTATTCCCTTTTTAGTTTTGCTTGGTTTTAAAACAACAGTAGGATGTTTATAGTCCTTAAAAGTAATTCTGAATATTAAATGTTCCTCTAAATACGTACTAAAGTTTCATGATTTGCTTGACGACTAAATTTTTACCACCTTTCTAACATTCGAAAGCATTGTTGAACCAATTTCCATTTCAGCAAGTTTGAAATCATTAGATTTCTAGGACATTTGGGGATACTAAAATGTCATTTCTCTCCCGGATTTCATTTTTCATAAAGTAAAAATTTTTTTCTGTGCCTTAAAATGTTTTTTATTATATTTTATCATTATGTACATTCTGGTTGAAAAATAATTCATGCAGCAAAGACAGACATAAAGTCAAAACGTGGACTGTCCCTTTCTCATTCTTCCCCTCCCCTGCGTGTCCCCCCCCCCAGTGGTGGGGGTATCTCCCTCATGTGAGCATCTATGCACTATGTGCACACGCGTGTGGATGGGCCTGCATAATGCACAGCCATCTGCACACACACGGTTTGTTTTCTTTTTACAGGGACAGGATCATGCTGCACCTGCAGTCCTGCAGCACATACTGTCCCGTTACTATTCGGATTCTCTGCATTCCGCCATGGAGAATCGATTTAACCTTAATTTACTTCACTGTTCTGTGAACAGGTTTTTGTGATGACCTATATTTAAAATATGAAAGTGTTATTGACTGCCACTTTAGTGCACACTTCAAAGGAAAGCGTTTTCACATTTATTTTTAAAACTTATAGGGACCTTATGACGTCGTGGTTCTGCCGGGAGGTAACCTGGGCGCACAGAATTTATCTGAGGTAAGTTATCCGTGTAACTGATCGGTCTAAAGGATTTCAACGTCTGCTTACGTCCTGTTGATTTTGTTATTATTAAAATATTTGGGGAAGGAGACTGTGAATAAAACAAGAACAGGTGACATTAAAATGGTGTTCTAATTTAATTTTTAAAAGCTATTTCTAATGACATTAACTACAGAAGTCAGCCGAATTGGTGGAACAGTTTATGAGCAGATTTGGTGAATACAGTCCTAACGTTAGACTACATTTTTTTCTTCCCCCTCAAGAGCAAAAGAAAAATTTTGTGTGTTATGAAGCGTAGAAAGGTAAAAGATGGCTGTCCTTTCAACAGGGTGTGCAGGGTGGCAGGGAGCTCGAGCTGCCAGCTTGAATGAAAAATGGCATCCAAAGAGGCCCCCGCGTCTTGGCTTTAAGCCTTAGATGAGGTGTCGACCTACGGGAAGGGGTGGATGAGGGATCAGCAGGGCAGACGAGCTCATGAAGTAGGTCGGGTCACACCTGTAGGACAGTGAGCCTGCCCGACTCTGCTGTCTGAAAACACCCCACCCCACTTCCCCTCACGTCCGTTCTTTTCCTTCGAGTGCCCCAGGAAAAGGGGCTTTTTCCCGTGCTGTCCTTCAGCATCTTGAAAGGAGGCGTTTCCCTTACAGTAAATGCCCTAATTGGGTTTAGGAATGTAGAAACATTATGCATTTGATAACTTTATGTTAGTTATTTAGAAAATTATTGAAAAATAGATTTAAGATCTTTTGGTTTAAGCTCAAATCAGATTCTACCAGCCTCTAGTGCGAGGTTGGCTGTGGCCTGATGTTAACCTGATGCTCCTTTGGTTTTCTCTGCCTAGTCTGCCGCCGTGAAGGAGATACTGAAGGAGCAGGAGAAGAGGAAGGGCCTCATAGCCGCCATCTGTGCAGGTAAAGTGCAGGGACGGTTGTGTGTCACTGGTTTTCTTAAAAACATACATGATGTGGGGGTCGTTAATTAGTGCACTGTTCCAAATGCTTCTCCCCCTTCCCGGAGCGGGAGGGCATCTGTGTCAGCGTGTCCACTTTGTGTGGCATGAACTTGCTGTTGTTTCAGAAATGAGTAGTAGTAGTTTTCTGCCGCTCTGTGCCTTTGGTCTGGTTATGTGGAACTTCGTGTTTTCTCCGTTTGGGTGACCTCAGTGGACAACAGGCCCTCTGGAATCCAGTAAACAGCCTGTTGCAGCAAAAACCTGGGCCAGGTCTCTGTGCCAGCACCCAGGCCGCGGGGACCAGTGTGCAGTGGCGCCTGTGCCCGCCCTGCGCGGGTCCTGTGCCGAGAGCTGGTTCTGAGGCACTGCATGACCTGCCACTTAATTTAGAGTAAGGCCCTTGGTGCTTTGTAGATGTCCCCACGTTTGAGACAGTGATTTCCTGATTTCTGGTACCACTTTAAAATTCATTCCTGCTCTAATATCGAATGGTGTTCTGCCATCCTGCATGTTTTCCACAGTACGATTTTTGGCTAGTGCCTTTTTTGTTTTTATCAAATGTTTTGTCAAAAGAGTGAAAAACAAATGAACAGCTGGATTGGATAAAATGGCCCAGTGATATTTTACTCAATGCAGTAGACTTTCAAAGACGTTATGGACAGAGATTGTAGGGCTTTGCAGAGCCGTGGTTCTCGGTGTTCTTTCAAGGGGTTAGAAAGGTCAGAGCAACACTACCAAGAGAGGAGTGACAGCAAAGTGTGACGATGCCATTATTCGGGCATGATGTGTGTGTTCGAATATCCTCGTGTTGTAAAAGTTTCCCAGTTTTAATTTCTAATGGGGCAGTTATTGATAGACATGACCCACACAAAGGCTAAAGGCGTCTGAGACCTAAATGTTTGAGAATCGCTGCATTCGAGACTGGGGAGGACCACGACGGTGGCCGCCTGCAGGCCCTGTCCTCGCGTCCCACTCCACACCAGCCTCCTGACCTGCCCGCAGGGCGCAGGGACGAACTCCTGAAAGACACTGCTGTCTCTGCAGCCCAAGCAGCCGCCCGTCTCTGGGGAGGAAGTCGGAGGTGCTCTTGGTTGTGGAAGGGCTTGGTCCAGTCGTCCCAGCCTCGTTCTTAGGTGCTCTCACCAAAGGAAGGAGGGGAGGGCTGGCCGGGGCTGCTCCCCTGTGACTCTGCTGCGTAAAAAGCACACGTCACTTTGGCCTTTTGTGTCACTCAGGTGGCCAGGTTAGCCACATCTGGTTCACTGTTTCGTACTTGGCCTTGAATACTTAGACCTCATAGTCATCTACATAGGCATTAGAAAGCAAACAGCGCCCCAGTGCTGTTTGATTGCTGAACGTCCTGCACTGCCCTTCTGGGGACTGCAGAAAACCGCAAGTGTGGTGAAAAGTACGATGGTTCGTGAGTTTTGCATGAGGGATTAGGGACTGTCCATTGAACTGAAAGAAAATTAGCTTAGCCCCTAATGTCAGTGAAAGAGAGGGACAGACTTGGAAGGGAGACCGCCGTGAGAACAACACAAAATGAGATCCACTCTGGGAAGGGGAAAGGGAAGGAAGCCTGGAAGTTGTCCGGTGCCTGGTCTAGACAGTCTCGGGGACCCTTGGAGGGGCTGGCCGGCGGCTGTGGTGTTCTTCTTGTTACGTGCCACACGGTGGCGCTGGTGGCCTTCGCCTTGGCCACCCAAGGGGATTCCATTCCGTCCCTCCACCTCCTGACGAGGAGGACACCAGTGACTTCCCACCTGCAGCTGTAGCAGGAGTTCGCTGGTGTGGCTGTAGCCGCCGTTTTGTTCCCTGTGAGGAGCCGCTTAGACACCCCTGACGTCTTACATTGAGGTCTGCTGTAAAATGTAAGAGAGCGTGGGCGACTGCTGCTTTTTGTTAATCTTACAAAATTAGTATTAAGGGGGATTCATGAGTTCACTCCAATAAAAACGGAGTGATAACTCTGCAGTTTTTATTTGCTGCCGTACATAGCTGTCTCACACAGAATAAAAGCGAGGTGGGAAGGGACAGCAAATATATTTGAGGCTTTTGATTTAAGAGAGAAAGTCGAGACTCGGTCTGAAACTGACACACGACACGAGGCAGAAAGCTTGCGGAATCCCGTTTGGTTCGTTTGTTCTTCCCGGGGAGCAGCTGTGATCTGAGTGGCCTGCGGGTGTGTTCCGTAGCCACTTTTCACGTGGAATGGTGTTGAAAAGTGAAAGGCCAGCAAGAGCCAGTGCTTGGGCTTGTCGAAGCCCAAGTGTGCAGACGCCCCAGGGTCTTAGCTACGGTGTCCCAACCGCCGGAAGGTCAGGGTGCCACTCTAGAGGAAAGCACGTTTTCTAGGTGTGATATAAAGTCTCAGAGAGTGTGTGTGTGGGGGGGGAGGGGGGCTTAGAGGAAAAAGTAGACTGACTACTTTTTAAAAAGTTTCAAGACAATAAAGCTAAGGTTCACACCTTTTGGCATTAGGCCTTATTTGAGGATTATTACAAAACATGCTCGTGACTGTCATCAAAATTGACCATTTTTAGTGAACGCATTTTAGTAAAAATTTCAAGTTAGCAACTGTGTATTTGTAAAAACTTCATTTTAGGAGGGAGGCATAGAGGATCACAG
Source organism: Cynopterus sphinx (assembly GCA_030015415.1). Classification (NCBI taxonomy): domain Eukaryota; kingdom Metazoa; phylum Chordata; class Mammalia; order Chiroptera; family Pteropodidae; genus Cynopterus; species Cynopterus sphinx. The sequence goes on along the minus strand of CM057387.1, from coordinate 126,439,809 downwards.
CCTGACACGTGTTCACGCTGTTCTGAAGTAGTTTCCGTAAAGAAACGCTAGTGCCCTCACGTCTCAGCCTTCTCCCGGGCCTCTCCTTCCGAGCGGGATGGTGCTCTGCTCGTTTTAATAAGTTTACCACCTGGTTTGCTGGGACGCATGGATGGATGGATGAGTGCTAATTTTTTTATTTTCAAGTAAAAAATAAAATTAGTCTCTAAAATAGCACTTTCTGGAAGTTCGGAGAGTGCCAGTTGTCTTGATTGTGTAACCGAAGTTTTCATTTGCTAAGTCAGGCCTCAGGGGTCTCCCCACTTCTGTGCCCCCAACACACGCTCTGCCTGTCCCTGGACTTGGGGCCACAGTCGGGTTGTCTGCAAGCTCCCTGTGACTCAGTGGTGTTGCCGTATTTTGATTTTGTATAATTTTGCCAAAAGTGCCCAGCAGCTGGCTCACTAGAAACATACTTTACCTCATACTAAGAAGTGTTTCATTTCAGAATCGGAAGTCTAATTTAGGTGCAGTTCTCCTGGTTTTGATAATACTTTTGCTGTTGCAGTTTTTAGCCCATGAGTTTTTCTGTATCTACACTTAAATCGATTTATTAATCTTTTCTTTTAGGTCCTACGGCTCTGTTGGCTCATGAAATAGGGTTTGGAAGCAAAGTTACAACACACCCACTTGCTAAAGACAAAATGATGAACGGAAGTAAGTACACGCTTGCGTGTTAACGCACAGTAGGCCTTTTCTAAAGGCTGTGACTTAGCTCGGTGTCCCGCTCCGCGTGACCGGATGCGTAGAGTCGGGCGGAGGTGCGGTGTGGTGTGTTGCCGCGCTCTCCGCACGCGTTTGAACTGGAGAGACGGAGTGAGCCGCGGGACAGGGGCCTGTCACCGGCTGCACCCTGGGGGGCTGGAGACTGAGCCGGAGGCCAGCCGAATCCTGATGGCACGGGTTGAAGAGATCATGACATGCCAGTTTAACTAGTATTTTTACTAAAAACTTGGCCAGAAACCTGAGGGTAAATGTTAAACCTCGACAGCAGTTTCAGAAAGCACCCTTTGCCCGTAGTCCGAGGTGAAATGACATTGCTCTGGCTCTTCAGAGAACTCCTGGGTGGCAGGCCCACTTGCCGTGGCGACTCGCTTCTCTCATAAATAGCAGCTAGACGTTTACCTTTTATCAGTTTGTTTTTGTAGAAACAGTTTCTTTTTCGTGGTAAGAAATGCAAACAGTAAGGGAGGGCGAAGGAGATGAACGCTCCTTTTCTGTCGAACACACGCCCCGTCCCGTGTTCAGAGGTGACCTGTCTCGGGTAGCTGTGGCGTTGTCTCTGCACGTGCTCGTTGTCTGTAGTTGAACGTGTTGACTCAGAGGAGAGCTACTGCGTACGTTATCCTGCAGCTTGCCTGCCTTTTAAACCTAGCACTGTCTCATGTCTTTTTTTGTAATGAATCAAATGTTTCTGTGATTTTCTGATGCTGCTGCTTATTTGGAGGTTATAAATATAAAAGAAGCACGACGTTATCTCTGTCCTCCAGGGGCTAACAGCTTGCAGAGACATAGACATCAGATTTTAAAACACAAGACTATGTAATTAACAGCAAACCCCCGGACCAAACCCCGAGTGGACAGCTCCGTGAGCGTTGGGGCTTTCTCAGTGACAGCTGCTGCTGCTCCGCTGGCGTTTGGATCAACCAGGTTGTGTCTTCTGTCAGACGGGACAGTGTCGTCCTCTTCCATATGTCCCCGGAGCACACGTAACAGAAGCAGAGACCCTGGAACTTACAGGGGGAAGGGAGCATCGCGCTCGCGTGGGCAGCTGCTGGAGACGCAGGAGTGTCCAGCCAGAGGCAGAGCAGCTCACCTGGCATTCAGCCGGCGAGGAAGCTGAGCCGAGCCCCTGGTTCAGTTTGGAACAGCAGCCCACCAAGAATCAGTGAACGAGCAGACAAAACCAAATAACAACCTCAGAGGCCGACACTGCAGCCAGTGCATTTTCTGTCCTGTCTCGGTCCTCCTCTGAGCTTAAAAAGTAGAGCAGCTAACGCTGGATCTTAGGTTTTCACATCAGAGAGAAGGGATGCATTTTTCCTGATGTTTCAGTGTTTTAAATTATTGACCTTATTTTTTAGAGTTTTAGCGTTACAGCAGAGTCGGGCCGAAAGTGCGGGGTCCCTAAGGCCCCCGCCTCACACGTGCAGCATTGCGCCGGGCGCTGCATTTGTACGGTCCGTGGACTGACACTGGCACGTCATCACCCAAAGCCCATGGTTTACATTGGGGTTCACGCTCGGTGTTGGACGTTCTGTATATTCTGAAGTTCGATCTAAAGTGGTATTTCCTTGAAAACCTGTGATTTAGTTGCTAGAAAGAGTCTAGGTTGTCAGAACATCTGTGTGGAAATGGATTGTAAAAAGGGCTCTTGCTCCTGGAGTTTTTGACGTAGGAATGTGACTCACTTTGAGCCGATGGGCCGTGCAGGGGCTCAGACCTGCTCTGCTTGGCGACTTCTCCTTAAAGGGCCGGATAGTAAGGGTGTCAGGTTCTCGGGACCTGAGGTCTCGGCAGCTGCCTGCCTGTGGGGGCTTCCTGCAGGTGCCAGGCCGCGGGAGTTGCTGAGCCCTGGCCTCCCCGGATGTTTTTTTTCTGATTTGGGGGGCGTTTGATTAAAGTTAAACAAAATGAACGCCCTATGCCAGAGGGAGGGAACGGGAGGCATCAGTTTGCCACGATCCCAGGTGGCCCCCGCTGGGGAGGGCACGAACATCCTTCTCCGTCACCGCCACGAGGTGGCTGTGGTTGCCAAGGGCGGACCGTTGCTCTTGTGGTTTAAAGGCCCGAGGGCCGTCTTTAACCAGCTTCGTGGGAATCTGTAGCATTTTACCCACAGGAGAAGGAGCCCCTTAGAGCTGTGCCTCACGCCGCCCCAGTCTGGGCAGCTGCTCTCACAGCTCCTCCCAGCCCGGCCGGGTTCCGGGTTCAGCTTTTACACTCACCTCGGCCCGTGGTCACTGTCGGTGAGCGACGGCTTTTCCCTCACACCCGGGCCGTTTCCTCCGCGGCAGGGCCGGGGGACTCTGGCTGCACCGCGTGCGGCTGTGTCCGTGGTGACTGGTTTTTAAGGAGGAGGGGGAGGCAGATGATACGGGCGGTGCTGATCCACCTCGAGGGGACGCGACCGTCACATGCGTCATGTGCGTGGTTCGTGGTTCGTAAAGCCCGTCGTAGCGGGAGCGTCACCTGTGCTTTAAGCAGAGTCGTCAGCTGCCTTTTCTGTGCCGATGGTTGAACCAGCGTCCCCTGAGCCCCTCCCCGGGCTCGGGGGCTTGCTTGTCCCAGCTGGTGGGGGACGGCGGCGCAGTGGTCGGCGGGCTCTCGAGGCCAGGGGAGGGTGGTCCGAAGTGTGTGTGCCTGGCTCTGCCTGCAGTGACCAGACAGGACGAGATGCCACTGGAGTCTCTTCGGCTGTAACCCCTCCCCTCAGTCTGTTTGTCCTTCGTGTCCCACGTCACTGTGTGGCACCATCGTCTGCCCAGTTACTGGGGACAGACAGCTGGGAGGCACCTTTGACGCCTCCGCACGTCCCATTCTTCACTAAGTTCTGGGCATTTTGTCTCCAAGACGCATCTCAAACCATCGTTCCCCCTGTCGCCACCGTCCTCAGCCAGGTCACCATTAGCTTCCACCTGGACGGCAGGTGCTTTTCTGTCCCCCTTCTGGTTACTTCCATTTCAGCCTCTGTGCAAGCCAGACACAGAGCGCTTGTGCAGCGTGACCTGGAGTTCAAGGTCAGCTCAGGGTGCTAGAGAAAGTGGGCAAAGGTTCTCCGTGGAGGAAAGAACTGGATGAGCTGCGAGCTGCACTTTGGACCGGCCTCCTGTCTGCTGGTGCTGAACGTGGAGTGTGGGGCAGGGGGGGCACCTCCTGGGGACCAGAACACACACCCCGTGTCGGCTGAACAAGAGCACGGGGCCCCGGGGCTGGCTGGCCTTCGCCTGGCCGTTCTCCTGGGCCTTAGACATCAGTGTTCTAGGCCAGCTGGAGGCAGGCGAAGGCCCGGCCTTTCGGAGAGGGGACAGTGAACGAGGAGACCGATGAGCTGCTGTGGGGAGGGCGCTGTGACCTGAGGGGCCTGGTTTGGACAGGGCGGGCCCAGGCAGCGCTGCCCAGGTGGGCCGCCAGGCGCCCAGTAGTTCCCGCCTTCCACACCGGTTCCCCCTCCCCCGCCAGGGCCCGGCTGAGAGTGCTGCAGTGGAGGACAGCTTAGGGAGGAGCACAGCTGTCGGCACGTCTGTCTCGTATTCGAGGGAGAGACCCAGCGAGAAAGAGCAACATGCGACGAGGCTGAGAATTCGACGAAGTACCTGCCTTCCCAGGGGAGGGGGGCAGCTGGGGAAGAGGAGGCGGCTTCGGGGAAGGCCCCTGCGCCCTAGAAGAGTCGGTGGGGTGTGGCAGCCTGGGGCAGCTTGTCTGTGGTGTCACTGCTGGTCTGCTCGGCTGACAGGCCACCTTGCTCTGGCGGGGATTTGTGACCTCTGAGGTCCTCCCAGAGGGTCTGTGTTGGGCGGATCGGGGGAGCTCAGGGAAAGCCTCTCCCCACATCATTGTTTTTCATGGACCTTCAGCTCAAGTGTGTCAGAGCGATGCCTTTGGGGTGGCGCGTCCTGCAGTCATGGGGGGGTGTGGCCTGGTTCCCTTCGGTTCACAGAACTGACACACGAGCTCTCAGTGTGCGGTGTAAGTGTGAGTGGTTAGCACTTCCCCGAGACCCCCCGCGGCACTCTCCGGTCTCACGCAGCCGCGCCTGACTCACGTGCGTTTGTGTCCTGTCCCCAGTGCGGGGTGTCTGTCGCCCTCGGCGGTACCGGCTCCTGTGCTCTCGTGCTCGCGTGGAAGAGGTGGGCGGCCTGACCGCGCTGAGCGGCGGCTGCGCGTCCTGTGATTTTGAATTGGATCGTCCGTCAGTCCGTAACCGTTTTTCACTTTTTTACACCCAAGGTCATTACAGCTACTCGGAGAGTCGCGTGGAGCGGGACGGCCAGATCCTCACGAGCCGGGGGCCTGGCACCAGCTTCGAGTTCGCTCTTGCTATAGTCGAGGCGCTGAGCGGCCAGGAGGTGTCTCAGCAGGTGAAGGCCCCGCTCGTCCTTAGAGACTAGGCCGAAGTGCCCGTGCAGGGCTGGAATCCGGCCGCCCGTCCCCCGTTCTCGTGTGCCCGCTCTCAGCAAGAACGGTGGCTTTGTGGAGACGCCCTCGTCACCGTCCTCGTGAAGCGTCCTCGTGAAGTGGCACCTGCACAGATCCTCTCCCTGCGGTCGTGTCCCCACATTTCAGGACCTCGATTGTGGAATAAACAGGATTCTTAGCAACTACCCGTTGTCCCTCCTGTTGTCTCGTTTCTTTTGTGAAACTGAATTCGTTACCAGCTTCACTTGCATCTCAACCGTTGATGAAGCTGAGGGGAGAGCAGTGAACGCTGACACCGGGTGTTCCCTGCACCTGACACTGAGTTCCCAGATCCTCGGACTTTCCCGAAGTGCTGAGTGATCACACTCTGCCTTGTCCCGTTAACCAGGTGGCTTTCGGATCCCCCCAAAGGGTGGGCCTGGTTAGAAGTTAGGCATCCAACCCGCGGTTAGAGGGTTGGGACTCCAGCTCCTCCCCCTGCCTTCTGGGGAGGCCAGAGGGGCCGGAGGCTGAGTCAGTAACAGTGACCCCATAAAAACCCAAATCCCCATAAAAACCCGAAAGGCCTGGTCATCGAAAGGCCTGGTCATCGGTCCACTTCTCGGGGTGGTTCCGTGTTGGGCCACCAGAACGCTTCCATGGGCCGGGCCCAGGCTGCACGGGGACCCGCCCCTTCCCTCGAGACCGGTCCCCGCGTGCCTCTCTGCGTGTGTCTCTCCATCTGCGCCCTGCACGCACCTGTCTCTCTCCGTCCAGGCCCCGCGCCTGTCCCCGTCTGGCTTTGAGTCGTGTCCATCAAGGCCCTGTGTGGTAGACCCGTCGTCATCTAGTGCGTGGACGGGTTTTCCTGAGTTCTCTGAGCCGTTCCAGCAAGGTCGTGGGACCCAGGGAGGGGGTCGTGGGACCCTCACGTCGCCCGTTGGTCGGAGCCCAGGTCACAGTGATGCGGGGAGCCCTGAGCTCCCCCGATCCGCCCAACACAGACCCTCTGGGAGGACCTCAGAGGTCACAAATCCCCGCCAGAGCAAGGTGGCCTGTCAGCCGAGCAGACCAGCAGTGACACCACAGACAAGCTGCCCCAGGCTGCCACACCCCACCGTGGACCGAGCTCGCACCCTGTGGAATCCGATTCTGTCCCGGGGGAAGTCCGAATCGGGTTGAACCCTCCGAAACCCTGCTGGCCACGGCTGGGATTTAGTGGGGGAAGCCCGCACACGCACGCACACACACGCACGCACACACTGACCTTGGGTCCAGAGACCAGCAAGGACCAAAAGCCAAGATTTAAGCGGTGGGTGGCTTCCCCCCGCCCGTTAACCGTGTTCCTTTAACAGTCGTCGGAAAACGCCCGTCGTGGCGGCGAGTTTGTGAAGCCGCAGACGGTCCTCACGTGCAGCGGACAGCTATGCGACGCTGCTCCAGCCTCTGCTTCCCTCCCTCCGGTCGCAGCCGCCAGCCCTGACCCACACGACCTGCCCAGCCCAGCCCGTCAGAGCCTTCTGTGCCCCTGACCACTGAGACCCCTCGGCCAGCCGGACCCCGTGTGGGCCCTCTGCCCTCCCTGGCGGGGTTCTTGCTGCTGGGTAGTCCAGGGGACAGGCAGCAAACCCGGAGTCGCCTTGTCACTGTGCGAGTGGCTCCAGCATGAGATGAGGAGGTGGGACATTACCTGACCCAAGATCCAGCTACCCCTGAGCAAGAACGACAGCCGGACGTGTGGACAGGAGCCAGCAAATTCCCTGGGCTTCTGTGTCTGTTTCCCTACGCGTAAGCGACCGATACGGTGACAGAGGAGCTCAGTGGTCAGGGCCCTGAAAAGAGCGGCTAAGTTTTAGCAGTGGCCTCCGCGTGCCACCTCTGCCACCTCGTCATCCGCTCTCCTTTCGGGCCTCCCTCCCCTCCTTCCCTCCACTCCGAGGGTGGTACAAACGTCAGCACGTTTCTTCTGAAAAGGCCGGTTGTAAACAGCCAAGCGGGCCATTAAGTCTGTTAACCACGGGTCTGTTCTTACAGCCCAAAGCGGCCCAAAGCAGCCCACGACAAGTGATTCGGGGATGCGCACGGCTGAGCCCCACAAAGCTTCGCTTACACAGCAGGGCCCCGCAGGGCTGTGGCCCTCGGGCTGCAGTGCCAACTCCAGGAGCAGGCAGTGAGGCGGGTGTTATGTTTAAAGCGGGGATGGACCTCTGTAATCGCACATTTTGATGGCCGCGAAGATACAAACTGCGGGGGTGGGGGCAGCGGGAGGGATTGCATGGGGGCGGGGGAGGTCTCCGAGGAAGTGACTCTGGAGCTGAGACCTGAGGCTGGGGAGGGACTGGATTACATGTCCTCAGCAGCTGTTTCGTACCCACTAGGTACCAAGCCCTGTTCCTGGTGCTGGGAATAAGCCCCCAGAGACGCACAGTCTGTCTCCGTGGAGCTTATGTGGTGGGTGAGGGACAGAGAGAGACACAAATTTAAGAGGCTTTAAGGTCAGTGAAGAAGAGTAGGGAAAGGGAGCGGCGCCTGCGGGGTGGTTCGGGAGGGCCTCTCTGAAAAGGGGCCTTGGAGAGAAGCCGAGAGATCTGGGTGTGCGGAGGCGGGTGTCTGGGACGCTTCTGAGCATCCCAGGCCACAGGCACAGGAAGTGCAAAGGCCCTGAGGCAGGCGTGTTGGGGGCCAGGCCCAGGAGGACTCACTCGGGGAGGGAGGTTGGAGGAGAGCTGGGGCCCAGACATGGGGCCTGATTCGGAGCCGGGGACCCCTGGAGGAGGGCCCCGATCCTGCCTGGTCCTCAGGCTCAGTCTGGAGGAGCCGGGGCGGGAACAGGGGTGCAGGCCCCAGATGGGGCCTCGGCGAGGACCGGGCGCCCACGTGGGCGGGAGGGGGCCAGTTCCCACAGTTCCAACGTGAACACAAGGTCAGACAGAGACTCCCGGGGGGGGGGGGGCGCTGGGGGCCCGAGGGTGGGTTTAGAAGGAAGAACAACCCAGACCTGTTCCTTTGACAGTCACAGGTCACGGACCCAGAAGTGAATCTGTCCTTGATGCGGATGGAACCTCCGGAAACTCTCCCAAGTGGGGTCGCAGGGCGTCTTGCCCACACCCCTGCCTCTGACCAAGGGTCCTGGAGTTTCAGGAGGGTCTGCAGGAAGGAGCTGTGGTTACCTCTCCAAAGGCTCATTTCCCCCGGGGCAGCCAGGAGAGAGGGTGGGACAGGATGGATCTCCACCCCACCCCACCCCTGTGTGCGGAGTGGTCAGGGTGTTGGGGGTGGGGCTCCAGGGCCCACCTTATCTGAAGCCCCGGCCCTTGCTGACCAGGTCAGGAATTGCTGGCTTCAGGCCTGTCGATAAGGTTTAAGATCCTCTCTGCCCCCTTTCCCTGCTAAAGGCACCTTAGCCGCCCTCCCGGGGATCGGGGCTGGGGTGGGGGGCAGGGCTGAGCAAACAAGGAGGGCAGAACGAGGTGGGAGGGAGGCATCAGCTTCTGAAAGGGACCTGGACTTGGAATTGGGGTGTGTGGCCCCTCAGGCTTGCCCGACCGGGCCTCCCGCGCCCGGTTGGCCCGCATCGAGGGAGGACGCGGCCATCACTCTGCTCACTGTCACTTTGGCGACAGCAGCCGCCGCTCCCGGAGCCCCAGCTTGGAGAGTCAGGGGGGAGATCAGTTGAGAAACCGAGTCCGGAGCCCAGCGCTCAGCTCCCCCGCCCCAGCGGGGAGCACTGCTGTCACAGGACGCGGCTCAGCCCCCGCCAGCCCTTGGCCGTGGCTTTCCCAGCGCAGGCAGGTGGCGTCCAGGCTCCCTCTGAAGGGAGAGCCGGCCACTGTGGACGTCGTGCGACATGGGACGGAATAACAGGGTGTAGAGCACCTCGTTTCCTGGGTGCCTATAGGGGGAGGGGACAGGGACGGGGCCACGGCTCACCACGCGCCTGCGTGTGCGAGTGGCCCCGCGAGGGCGCTGACTTCTCCACTCTGCAGGAAAGGGCTGACGTGTCGCCCTGCTCTGCCCCTTTGCCCTTTCACTCGGAGACCTTGTTCTCTCCCAGCACGTGGAGGTTTCCTTCCCAGCTGCGGCTCTCGATCCAGGCCCCCCAACGACCCTCCAAAGCGACCATTGTCATGTACCGTCAAACGGATGTTTGACAACCAGTGTCTCTAGAGGTCAAGAACCTGTCCGCCCCGTGCAGGGGACTGTCTCAAGACTCGAAGGCTCCCATCCAGGGGGCCGTCCGGTCCGTAAACCGAAAGGCTTCACTGAATGGGCAGGTGTGTTGGTGTGGCCGGCCGTGTCATCGAGCCTGGCGCGTGTTCCGGGTCCTCGCGGAATGAGGGGAACCTGGAGTTTTCCTGCAGAATCATCTCATAGTTCAAGTCCCTGCCTTTGCCCGTCCTGGGGGAGGACGGCAGGGAGTCCTGGCTGCGTCTGGGCTGGACACACCCTGCTCCCTCCTGGCCTGGGGTCCCTCTGGAGCCGGCCCCTCCCCCGGGACCCAGCTCCAGCCTCGCGGCTCCTGGGGCCTGGGCTGTTGTGGGAGGCCACACGCAGAGGAAGACCTCGCCATCGCCACCGTCACTATCGCCATCGCCATCACCATCGATGTAAAAACCGTCCAAACCCGTAGGGAACGTTTCAGGAGTAAATTTGAGCCGAACTGATGACATGCGCAGGGGAACTAGACCTCGAGTGCTCCTGAAACTACCGATCTCACACCTTTTAGGCCTTAGAAATTAAGGGGGGAACGGAGGGAAGATGCCTGGGAGGTGGGAGAGAGCCTGGTGGGTGGGGTTGCAGGCTGGGTTAGGGAGTGGTGCTCCCTGGGGGTGTTTATGGCTTATTTCCAAGGCCTGTTGACCCAGGCCCAGGGGAACAATGGCCAGGCAGGGCTGCTTAAGGCTCAGACAAACCTTTTCCTGTAGAGCTTTAGGCCTGGGGCGTGACTGCCCACCTGACCGGCCCAGTTAGGGATTTATCATCAGATCGCCCTGGGAGGCCGCTTTCCATAGAACCCCTTTTTCCGCCCTCATCACCGTGGCTGTTATCATCCTCATCCTCAAGGCTGTTATCATCCTCATCATCCTCATCCCCCTCGCTTCCTGTGGCCCCCAGGGGCTGTGCCGGCTCCCAGACAAGTCCCAGGCCAGCCAGATCTCCCCTGGCCTCACCACTCAACTGCTTCCTTCCTTCCTTTATTTATTTCTCTTCGTTTCTGTGTTTCTCTTATTTCTCTTCGCATCCTCAGGCTTTCTCTTTAAAAAAAAAATATATATATATATTTTAATTAGGCCTGAGCATGGAGATTTTTGCTTGGCTTAAAAATAACGTTAGAGTGACAAGTTCAACGTCTTCAAAATAAAAGGAGAAAAGAGAAGAGCGGTGGGTCACGGAGGACCATGGGCAGACAGGGACCTGGGGTTGGTGGCGACAGAGCCTGCGCGCTGGGCCTCGCCGCTGGGCCTCGTCACCGGCCACGTCTCGGCTTGAGGGGGTTTGTAAAAGCCGAGCAGAGGCGAGCACGCCTCAAGGAGTGTGCTCGCTCAGGTTTCTTTTTTCCAAGGGAGAATAATATTTCACGAAGTTTACTGAAGAGAAAGTCATGCTTTGTTTTCTAACCCAGATGGAAGAAGCGGGTGTCAACCCCGAATGCCCAAGTCCCCGGGGCTCGTCCGTCCCCAGGCCCCAGGCCCCAGCAAGGTGTGCAGGGACCCACCGAACTTAACAAACGCGTCACCGTCCACATCCGCACCCGCACGCATCACGCTGCACCTGCAGAGACGCACGTTATCATTTTAAATACGATTTTAAAGTCGACAGGATCCTGTCGTGTACGCTCTTTCGCAAACTGAGTTTTTCAGAATTTGCCCTGTCTTAGAGGCCTGCTCGTGTCAGGTGGACATGGACGGCCGTCTGACCGTCCTCTGCCACTGCGTTTGCCCTCGCTTTCATTCATCGTGGTGAAAAACACATTCACTTTATGGTTTTTAAGTGTGCGTCAGTGGCATAAGGACACTCACAGGGTTGTGCGGCCGTCACCACGTCCATCCCTCTCTGGAACGCTCTCCATCTTGCAAAACTGACACTCTGTCCCCATTCAACACTGTCACCTCCTCCCCCTCCCCCCGTTCCTGCCATTTGCCTTTCCACCTTCTGCCTCTGCGACTGTGGCCCCTCGAGGTGTCTCATCCGAGGGGGCTCGTCCAGCATCCGTGTTTCTGTGACCGGCTGATTTTATTCAGCATAATGTCCTGGCAGAAGGCCCTTCCTTTTTCAGGGCCGAGTAGTGTTCCACGGTGCGTATCCACCACGCCATGTGCCGGTGGACACTCAGGGCGCTCCCACGTGCAGGCCGTGAATGATGCTGTCGTGAGCGTTCTTGGGGGTACAGAGCCAGGCGGGGAATGGCCGGATTGTGCCATAATTCTGTTTTTCACTTTTGAGGAACCGCCGCATGGTTTCGCACAGCGGCTGTGCCATGCTACATTCCCACCGACAGCGCACGAGGTTCCAGTGTCTCTGCATCCTCCCCACACGCGTCCTTTTCTCTTTGGGCGGGTGTGAGGTGACACCTCGTTGTGCCTTTGCTTTGCGTTTCCCTAACGGTGAGAGACGCGGAGCATCTTTTCCCGTCCTTGTTGCCCATTTGTTTATTTATTTGGGAGAAACATCTTTTCAGAACTTTGGGTAAATTGGGTTTCGTTTTCTTGTTGATGCTAATGGATTTCAAGGTGTTTTTACAGTTATTCAATATTTTTTCACGTGAGCGTACCTTTCTGTGCAAGTGTGAAGTTTTGGATCGAGGGGCGGGCGCACCCATTTGATGGACGTGGCCTCCGATTTGCCTGCCTCCCCCGTAGGATCAGTAACACTGATTATCCTCCATCTTTTTCCTGAAAAATCTTTACCGTGAAATAATAGCTTCCATACAGAGCTCAGAGGTGGATGCGGGGGTGCGGTTTCACACGAATGCCCGTTTACCCACGTCAAGGAAGGAAACCTCGCCAGGCCTCGGGTGCCTGGCCTTCCCCAGTCCTCCCCCTCCCCCTCGTACCCTGGACTGACCCCTTTCATGACTTCACCCCCTGGACCACCCAGAACTCCCCCATCGAACCACCGGCGACCACGGGTCGTTTCCCACGCTGCAGCTGTATCTCCCGGGGTGGGTGCCTGGGTGCCGGCCCCTCGCATTCTGGGTAGCGGTGACGGTGATTCTTATTACCAGGGAGACCAATCGTAAGGAATGAAGTTTTCAAAATATTAAAAACCAACAAATTATGATAAAACAATATATGGTCTTCAATTAAGTGGTCCTGTGTAGCAGTCGGTCAGGTAACTGCCCTAGTGTGGAAGTTGTGCCGAGAGTACATGGCGTTCTGAGATCTCCCCAGCAAGCTGGACGTGAGGCGCATCCGCTCGGTGGATGTCCCGGGTCCTGCTACTCCTCCTGCCCTGGTTCGATCCTACTAGAGAGCGGTACCGATTGCCGCGAGAGATTAGTGAAGATGCAGAGGTTCCCCCCGTGTGAGTCCACAGGATTCTCCCCACGCGCCGCAGGTGAAGAAGCCCTGCCCCACGGGCCGTGAATCAGAGTGACTGCCCCGTGCCCTGACGCACGAGCTATGGCCCCGCGTTTTAACGACCGCGGATGTGCTGTGTGCGAGGCCTTCATTTGCGTTTCCCTGGCTGCTCACGGAGCATCATCGCGTTTCTGTGGTTCCTCCTTCTGCGCAATGACGCTCCTTTGCTCCTCATTCTGGTCTTTGGGGTTGTGTTTTTGTCTTTGTCCCTTTAATCTGTAGGAATTCTCCGCGTCGTCTGGACGTCAGCCACTTGTTTCTCTGGCTGGGACGTACCTTCTTCGGGATTGGGGCCTGCCTCTTCACTCTCTCTGCGGTATCTGTGATCCACAGAGATTCCTCATTTTAAGATGGTAGAATCTGCCTGTTTTTGCCTTTTTATAGTCCGTGCCAAATTCTCTCCTAGCTCAGGATCATGAAGGGGTTCACTTAGAGCGTTTACTGAATCATTTGCCCTTTTGCATTCCGCCTCCAAACTTGACGTGTGGCGTAGAAATCTGGTTTCCCTTTTCCCACGTGTGGCCCAGCAGGCGTCCCAGTGCCAGTGAGCGCTTGGCCCCCTTGCCCCCACTAACCTGCAGTTCTAGCCTGACCTGAACCGCCTCCATGAGAGCTCGTCCTCGTTTGCGGGCTCTGTTCGCTGCGTCCGCGCGGTCCGGTTGCTCCGCCTGGTGGGGGTGACTCTCCCCACTTCCTCCGGGGTCCCAGGCTGACCGCAGGCTGAACGTTTAGCAAGTCCCGGAAAGGAGACCGTCGGATTCCTACAGGGATGGCATTCGCTTCATAGAGCAGCGTGGGGAAGGCCGACATCTCGCCGATTTTGAATCTCCTTATCCGAGAACAAAGCGTCCTTTCCATCATTTCAGGCTTCTTTAGTGTCTGATGCCTTTCAGCCGTGTTTCGTGATTTATCCACCGAGGGCTAGCGCGTCTCATGTTAGATTTATTATTACGCCTGCCTGCCTGCCTGCCTGCCTGCCTTCCTTCCCTCCTTCCTTCCTTCCTTCCTTCCTTCCTTCCTTCCTTCCTTCCTTCCTTCCTTCCTTCCTTCCTTCCTTCCTGATTTTACAAATACCTGTAAAAATTGTTTTCTGATTGTTGCTGGTATATAGAAATGCAGACAAGTTTCTACATTGATCATGTATTCAGCCTTTGAAAACTCTCTTATTCTAATATAGATATAAATGATTTTGAATTTTTTTATGTAGACATTCATCTCATCAAAGACAATTTACTTCTCTCTTTCTAGTCCTTAAATGTTTAATCTATTTCTCTTGCTGGTTAGGGTCTCTCGTACATGATAAATTCAAGTGATTAAAGTGGGCATCTTATAAAGTATAAAGGGAGTTAAATATAACATTTGCTGGAGAATTTTACGTTTATTTTTTATGAAATCTTTGGTGTTTTGCAGTCTCACTGCAAATCCACGATTTGTGGATCTATTTCCTCCCTTCCTCCCTCCCTTCCTTCCTTCTTTTTGATCTGTAGGGACTTATTAGGATTTCTAGATTTAAGCCTTGATATATTTCAACCATTACCTTTTCAGACATTGCTGCTTCTTCGTTCCCTCTGGTCTCTCTCTCCAGATTAAATCATTTACACCTTTCCACTTATCTCTCATCTTCAACCTCTTTCACAGTTTCCATCCTTTGTCTTTTGGTTCTGCATTCCCCATCGCCTAGTTCATTAAATCTTCAGCTGTGTCCAGCATGGTGGCCGCACATGCACTGAACTGTTACACGTAATTATTACCTATACGTTTTATTTTAGAATGCTTTCATTCCTTTTCGAATCTGTTTGCATATGTCCATTTATCTGACTATCCCAAACACGTGGATTTCATGGTCACTGTCTGGTGACCCTAAAACCTGATGGTTTCACGTCTCTGTCTCTGCTCTGTGGTCCTGTCCTCCTTGTTTGTGGTGCCTCGTTTCCCTGTGGGACGTGTGGGTGTTGCTTGGGAAATGTTCATTTTCCTTTATTTTATTTTATTTTTTATTTTATTTTATTTTATTTATTTTTTATTTTATTTTATTTTATTTTTTCTTTTCTTTTCTTTTTTATTTATTTTATTTTATTTTATTTATTTTATTTATTTTATTTTATTTTATTTTATTTTTTATTTATTTTATTTATTTTATTTTATTTTATTATTTTATTCTGTAGGAATTCTTTGAGGTTTGGACTGAGGTCGAGTTCTTGCAGAGAGGGTTTGCATTTACTACTGACCCTTGAGAGCCCTGTCATTCCAAGACTGTGTGTGCATGTGTGCGTGTGTGTGCGTGCGTGTGTGTGCATGTGCACGTGTGAGCGCGTGTGTGTGTGCACGTGTGTGGTGTCAGTTTCAGAGCTCAGTGCAGGAAATATAAACCGTTCAGTGTGTGTTAAGCAGGAAGGGGTTTAAAATGGGGACTCAGGTGTTCATAACATCCGTGGGGAAACTGGGGGCCTCCCTGGACTGTCGCTGGAGACCACGTCGCCAGTTTTAACTCGGGCACAAGGAAGCCAGGCTCAGGAGGCCACCGCTGTCACTGCAGCTGTGACCATAACAACCATACCTACCCACGCAGCGGTGGCCAAAACCCTGCGATGCTGCGTCTGGACACGGCCGGACCGTCCCTCACACCCACCCCTGTGCCCTTGGTTGCCAGCAAGACAGCCTCTGCCTCACTCCCCCTTCCCAACCCTCCTGCAGCTCTGTGCGACGGGCAGAACCGAACTGGCATCCGGAATCCAGCTGCAAAGGAGCCTCAGGATGTCAGCTCTCAGCTCCCGGCCTCTGTTGCAGGAGCGGGAGACGGCGCAGAGTCCTGCTGATCACCCCCGGCCCAGCACCCCCGGGCCGCAGTGGGGAACTGAACAGCTTAAAACCCATGGTGAAGGGCAAATCGGATAAGACCACAGCCTGCGGTCAGCCTCTGCCTGCCGTACCCTGCTCCATCCCCTCACCTGACACCGTTCACTGCTACCGAACGCTCACTTCCAGTTCCCTTCCCTCTTGTCTGCTGTCACGGTGTGGTCCCGGGGTGACCCTCGTGTCTTGCCAGGCGACAACAGTTTTGACTCGTGAAACACAAGCAGACGTCTGCTGAGAGGTCTGGGAAGGTTTTCGCTTTTCCTGAAAAGGGAAGCCGTGGGACCACTGTTGCTTCTGACGCCTTCCTGCCTTCACGTGGATGCGTTGCCCGGAGCCTCGGCAGCCGTTCTGTGACCGTGAAGAACAGGACGAGAGAACTGCTGAGACGCCATCCCTACACTGCCAGGCTTTACCAGAAAAATAAACCCCTTCGTTAGCCGCGCTTAGTTGGTGTTTCTGTTATTTGCTCTCAGAGGTACTCCCAGCCGACATACGACCTTCTTTTTACATGTGTCTTCTATGAGTAACATAAATTTCATTGTTAATTTGATCTGAAGGCCTCTGTGTTTAAATGGGAATTTAATTAATCCCCCTTTTTTATGCGTGTTTACTGGTGTTCTGACTTATTCCTGCCATCTTATTCTATTTGCTCTTAACCGTGGGTTTTTTAAACTGTTAAATTCCCCCCTTTTCTTACCATTCATTACATTGATCATTTTTTCCTTTTCGTTTTCTTCAAGTGATTTAGAAGTCGTACATTCCATCTCTGCTATCCCAACTGAGACAACCTTCCACACGTTTTCCCCCTGGGCTATAGTTTGAGTACTTTCTATTGATCTGTCTTGATGTTCGTGTTATAATTCTTTTTGCAATATCCAATCTGCCACGAATTCTCTACAACAAATTTTTTTCAGAGATAGTGTTTTTCAGGTCTCCAATTTTCAGGTTCTTTTTTATGGTTTCCAGGTCACTCCTAAATATCCCCTATACGTTCACCCATTGTGGCCACCATTATCTGGAGCATCTTTCACGTATTCATAATCATCATTTCAGAGCGTTTGCTGATTCCAGGTCTTGGTTGTCTGGGGGTCTGCTTCTATTGACTGTTTTCCCTCTTGATCATGGGAGGCGTCCTCGCGCATCTTTCCGTGTCTTGTCAACGTTGGTCATTTTCCGATGGGGTTCCTGTCATCTTCCCCTGAGAAGCGATGGCTTTCATCCTAGAAGGCGGTCCAGTGACTGGCTGGTCACCCTGAACCTGCGGTGGCTTGTTTATGGGCTTGGCGGAGCGGGTTTATTTCAGTTTGGCCCTCCGTCTGGAATGCGGCCCTCACTTCTAAAACGTGGCCCTTCTGGGCATTTAGGAAAAAGCCCGAGAGGGTTAGCCGGCTTCTCCGACTTGGCTCGACTTGCGTGCCACACTCTGTGTCAGCAGCCGGGCAGCTGCTCCCACCTCCGCTCAGTCCTGGCCTTCCAGGCGTCACTTTCCACCGAGCCCCTTGCAGGTGGGGCCTACAATGCACAGCTGAAGGTTCGGCCAAGGATTTACGGGGGTTCGTACACGGACCTTAGGGCTTCCTCCCGCCTAGGATCTGCCCCCACCCCCTGCTCCAATTCCCAGCCACTCTGGCAGCCCTGAACCCTGACTTCTGTCTCCTCAGCCCAGTGGGATTGCTGCTTTCTGTTCGAATTCCCTCTGTGTGCTGGGAGAATCAGGGCGCATTCTTGGTTTCGAGAAAGCCACGTTTACACGTTCCATCTCCACTAATCTGCGTTCCCTGCTCTTCGGGGCACTGGTATCTCTCCAGAACCTTCACGTCACGTCGTTGCCCTTTCTATTTCATCCTTGGTGTGTAATTGCCGAGGGCAGGACGGTCAGCCTGACTCACGTTTCTGCCCTATGACCTGAAGTGCACCTTGTCCCCTAAACCTTTACTGTATAACCTAATAAACAGCATTCGATAGTGTCCAGAATTAACCAATTCCACCCTCTCGCCTTAAAGAGGAAAGCCTTCGTCTGCTTTCCCTTCCCTCCTCATTCTCCTTGGATTGATCGGGAAGCTTTGTTCTCTGTCGTTCACTTGTTGATGACGCAGAGCGATTATGCGGATGTCGCTGGCCACTGCCCCTCAGACCCCCTCGCCCTGGGTTCCCTTTGGCAGGCTGGGTGTCGGCCCCTGGGAAATCCAGGGCTCACCTGAGAGCGTCGGGCTTTCTGAGGTTTGTGTGCCTGAGTGTTTTATTCTAACCTTTCACTGGGACGCCCATTTGGCCGAGTTCAAAGTCAGTTTTTCCTTAGAACCTTGATTCTCCTGTTCCATTTTCTTCTGGTATCCCGTGCTGCGGGGCTCCGTGTAGTTCTTACTCCTTGGTGAAGTAGCTTTCTGCTTGTTTTTTCCCGTTGGAAGTTTGTTGTTTGTTTGTTTGTTTGTTTTTAAAAATCCTTGGTATTCTGAAGTTTTGGGAATGTGTCTGGCTTTGTCTTATTTTGAGTCCTTGGGCATCAGAGGGTCCTGCATCTTCAGATCTGGGAAATTTTCTTCTGTTGTGTTTTAATTTTATTTATTTTTTTTATGCCACGCTCTGTTCCTGTCTTTTAACTTTTCTTCACATTTCCTATCCCTTGGCTTTTTTTCCCCCCCATAATAGTTTATTTGTGTCTTGTAGATGTACTGTTCTGTCTAATATCTGAGGTATCTGAGGATTATTTCGACATTTGTGAAATATGTGCATGGGCGCTGGTCTCTGTTTATTGAGTTGTGCTTTTCCTCAGACGTTTGGTGATTGTTCACTTGATGCTATTTTCGTTTGACAATTCCCATTCTCTTGTCTGTGATTCCATGAGCTTGGAAGAGGAAGGACAACGTGTCTGGACACAGTGTGCAGTCAGGGCGGATGTTGGCCATGGGGGCGGGGGCGGGGGCACATTTTTTCAGAGTTCTTGCGACCTGGGGCCTTTCTGTGTGTCTGACCCGTGCTCTCGCCGGTAGGCATGCTCACTGATGCAGCTTAGCCGAAGGTGGGGGTGGGGCGGGGGAGGCTGGCCGGCCTCCACTCTGGAGTGATTCTCCAGATACCGCCCCCCACCTGCCCACCGCCCAGGCTCCATCCTGCTCCATCCCCATACACACCCCCTTCCCAGAACCGCTGGGGCTGCTGGCCACCTCAGAAGCCATCTCCTGTGACTTTTAGTTTATTTTTCCTCCGAGTCGATTTCTCCATCAAACCACACCTCCCTCTGCTCCGTATCCTTCATGGATCCCTGGACTGGTCCGGCGTGCCAATAGATATATTATATTTTGCTCATAGATTTAGTCTCAATTTCAGGAGATTTCAGGAGCCGTTTAGCAGGGAGGCAGGAGGCCTGCACGCATGCAGCTATGGACGGGCTCTCCGTAACTCTGTTTAATTCCGTTCCTGGCTCTCGAAGAACTACGAAATAGGAGCTCTCCCCCACTCTCATGATGTTGCTCGTCGCGGCTGAGGGTCAAACCTAAAGGAAAAAGACCTGCCAAGACCAGGATTTGTAACCAGAAAAGGAGTTGAAAACGTATCCTGAAAATCAGCCAATTTTAGGAGCAAACCTCTCGGTGAAATCGCCATGTGAAACGAGTTCTGGAGGAGTGAGGGGTAAACAAGTCCGGAGAAATAGAAATGGACTCCTGAGCCACCCTTGTGTCAGCAGACACCGAAGTATACATAAGGTGGCCAAGTTTTATGTGCAACACAGGGTGTGGCACGTACGTGTGATTCAGAAAGGACGCCGCGAGTCTGCATAGGTGGAAGCGGCTGTGGGGTGGAGTCAGGCGAGGACGGAGTCAGCCTGTGTGCTGGCTGGATGGTAGCACCTCTTTGGGCCCAGAAGAAGGCTCTTCAGAGACAACTCTGTACCCAGAAGCCTGTCTTTTGGGATCACCGAGTGCGTAGACTCCTCAGGAAGACGAATTTAAGGGAAAAGACGACGTGGATGGAAGCCACCTACAGGCTGACACCGCAGGCTTCGGAGGCAGACCCTTGACCAGGCCATTTCGGTTTGCTGAATCGATTTCTTTAGGAGATCCCAATCGGTGAGCCCATGGCACGTGGCCGTCTGCCTGTGACTGTCAAACCCTGTGGATTCCCGCCAAAGGGACAATCGACCTGATCCAGCATCCACTTGGCTCGGGAGGGAAAAAAAACGTGTAGCTTCGAAAACAACACCACAAACGGATTTCTGGCTGCCGGCCTCGGACTCCTCCTACACAGCTGGTTGCGGACAGGACGAGCGGCTGCGGCTCCTTCCCACACCGCAGCTTTCGTCCCGAGGCCTCTGACCGGCATGTGCCAGCTCAGGTTTGGTCCCAGTGACAGTGACTTTCTCTGCGGGCGCTGGACACGTGTTGGCCCCCTGGTTCTCAGGCTGCTCCTGGTGACATCACACGACAGTATGTCTTTCCTTGTGTCCAGCACCGCGCCTGGCACACAGCGAGTTTCGGATCCCGGTGGCTGTTGGTAATGGTTATGGACGCCCGCAAGCAAGTTCACCCTCCCAAAGTTCCATCGCACGAGACACCCCGCAGGCCACGGCCACCCTGCGAGGACGAAAGCACCCGGGTGGCTCGGGGCCCCATCGTCGTGCTTTTTTTGGACACCAGCTGCGGCGCCCAGCAGTGCTGAGTTGGGCGCAGGTGGAAAGTCGAGATGGGAAACCCAAAGAGGCAGGGCCGGGCCGTTGGTGGGAGATAAAATCGTGGCCGTGCTGTGGGACGGAAGAACCGCCCGGTTCGGCGGACGCCCGGGCCTCTGGAATGCGGTCACTGAGACGTGTGGGGACTGACGCAAGGCGCTGGGCGCCACCCCCACCCCGTGCGCGGGCAGTGAGAACTGGGCCCCGCGCTATCTTCACAGTTCTGCGATCATGTGACCGGCCACCTGGGCTCCGGCAAGCCCCAGACGTGTAATTAGAGGCTCCGGGCCGGGGTGATGCGCAGACAAGTCTTATCATGTGTCTGGGCCGCGGCGGTCGCCTCGGCAGCTCCGTGAGCCGGGCCGGCCGCCGGGCTGAGGCTTGGGGCCCGTCCCCCATCGTGGCCATTGCTCACGAGCACACCGGGCACGGGGGCGGACACCAGGGCAGCCGGGGCCCGGGCACAGACGAAATGCTCAGGGCCCAGGCCAGAAAGACAGACTCGTTAGCCTTGCACAAGAAGGGAGTGTCCCTCCCGGGCCGGCGCTGCGCCGGCCCCGCCCCCTGCACGATGAAGAAACACGCACGAAGCATGTGATTAAGATGTTTATTTGACGTGGATCCAGAGTTATTTGCGAGGAATGAAGGTGGTGCCTTTCTCCAGCAGGACAGAGTCAGGTGGCTGATGCGCCTTCCCGCGGGCCGGGCCCTCCCGCGGCCTGCTCACTGGGGCGGTGGGGGCCGGGGGAGCCGCAGGGGCTGGGACTGTTCCAGGGGGCTCTACAGGTGGCCTTGCTTGGGGTTCCTGGCAGCTTTCCAGAACCAGGGCGCGGGATGCTGGAGATCGGGAGCAGGCTCTCCACGGGCCGGGGAACGCCAGCACCCGGAGAGCCCTCCCCCTTGTCCCCGGCCCCCTCTCCACCCCCAGCCCCATCTGTTGTCCTGCCAGGCGGCAGCAGGCCTAGAGGAGCAGAGGGTCACGACCGGGTGGAACAGTTTTCTCCGGGGCAGAAGCACGTCCTCGCCGAGTGTGTTGGCCTCTGACTTCTGATCACGTCCCTGCTCCTCAGTGGCCCAGGCGGGAGCGTCTTCACGCGTGATTGATGCTTCCGAGTGAAGAGCAAGCGCGAAAGTTCACACCCGCACACGCGTGAGACACGCCGAGGGGCGAGGGATAAAGGCGGGCGAGGCTGCCCACGCCTGGACACACCGGAACCTTCTCCCCAAGTCTCTCCCCTCTCTCCTTTGCCCAAAGAAAATCCCTAAACCCCCAAAGTTGTGATTCCCGTGTGCAGAGGAAAAGGGCCGAAACCTTTGTCGGAGGGACCAGGCCACGAAGAAAAGCCGCCTCGGAGTGTATTTCAGGTTGAACCCTGGGACGAGGAGACCTCGGAGCTCTAGCGCTGGTTTAGACGTTCGCTTTGCCTCCTGATTAGTCGACACGTGTCAGATCCAGAGACGTGACTGTCTGGGGACCTTAAAGGACACAGCGTTCAGGACCCCAGAGTCTGGACGCACATGCATCTCGCAGAAAAGTCTTGGCAGATCGCAGTTCACCTGCAGTTTACCCGGCAACATACTTTTACAGCTTTCTTAGCTTTTCACAAAAACGCCTAACAGAATGCCAGAATCACTCTGTAAATTAATTGTAAAAAGTAGGACCTCAGTCCCCTCCGGTAGTAACTCTTCCTGGATAAAATACTACATGAGAGTCGTGCGAGGCTGATTTTCCGGTTTCGATAACAGACGATGCTTACATAAGATGTTATTCTTGGGGGAGTCTGGGCAGTGGGTACAGGGACCTCTGTCCTGTTTTTGAAACTTCTTGGGAGTCTAGAATTGTTCAAAATAAGAAGTAAAAAAAAAAAACCTATACGCCGTCTCCCTGCTAGGAGATCATTTTCAAGGAAAAGGCTCCATCTCCCCTGCAACTACAATTTATGTCATGACATTAAGAACTGGACTAAGAACAACTTATGTACGTTTTAGTGCTTGAGCTCGAAGACGGACGGACGTGCGGATGCAGCTCTTTCCTCCGTCCGTGTAACACTCCAGAGGGATGAGGCCTCTGGTGCGGAATGGGGCCCCGAGCGGGGCAGAAACATCCTCTCGAAGATGGCTCTTTCCCTAACGCAGTTCGGGCCTCACCAAGACCCAGAAATAGTCCACATGGACACGAGACTGAACTCCCGGGGGCGAGCGTGTGGAGCTCAGTGGAAAGGTCGGCCGCGCGTGCTGGGTGCTGCTGCCTGGGCCGGCTTACCCTTCGCGTGATCCAGGTTTGGAGTCGACGTACACACGGGTGCTCCCGCTTTGCGCCATGAAGCAGTCCCTGAGGGCACGTCCCTCGGGGCTGTTGGCACTGAGCTGTGCCCCGGCCCCACCCCCACCGATGGGAAAGCGAGGCCCAGGGAAGCTTCCGGAAGCCTTCGCTGGGGATGTGAGAGGTTAAGCCTGGAGTCTGCGCGTCCTGCCCTTGGGACAGGGCCTTGTTACTGGGGAACACCTGCCTAAGGGAGGACTCGACGTGGACGGGTGGCGGCTAGCAGCCGGCCGGCCGTGTCCTCGCTGGCACTGGGCTCGGCGGCAGCTAAGCGAGCGGCACGGGGCCGGCCCGGGCTTTGGAACTCCGTTTGCTCAGGGATCTGGCTGGCAGATGGGGCTGTGGACAGGGTCCCAGGCACGTGGCATTAGCAAAAGTCAGCGTGGCCGGGGAAAAGTGAGAAAATGTATTTTCTCCCCAAATCGAAGGACCACCGGGGGTAAGAGGGAAGCAAATGTGGATCTCGTTAGTCTCGACTGCAGTGCAGAGACAGGGCCGTGGAGGGGACACAAAAAGGCAGAAGGGACGCGAGATGCGGGCGCGGAGGCCCCGCACCCGGCTCCGCTGCTGCTCGGGGCCCGCTGGGCTGCGTCCCGCCTGAGCTCCCGAACCATTCCTGCCTCCAAGACCCTTCCAAAGCCCGTTTCCCCGTCCCCACCACCCAGCGCTCATCCCCGTCAGCACGGCCTCTGTCCTCCAGTCTCCCCGACGCCCCAGCTCCTCCACGCGACAGCCACTGTCGACTTTTTAAAACAAATCGGGCCGTGTCACTCCCCACGGAGACCTCTGAGGAGCCACCGCTGCCTCTTTGCACGGCCCATCCCCGCCACGGCAGCTCCCCGCTGACGGGGAGGCCCAGCCTCCTCTCTGCCCCGGGCTCCCACCGCGCTTCCTCCGCTAGCCCTCGCCCTCGCCCTCGCCGCGTGCCTCCTTCTGCTCGGATGCCAGCCCTTCAGGTCGCACCTCCTCAGAGCTGTCATGCTGCCCCCCCCGCCGTTCACGGCACGTACCATGAATTGGAATCACGTTCTGCTTTAAATCCCACTAGGGCCAGGGGTGGGAGGGTTGGGTGGGGGGTGTTTCCCCGGGTCTGGCACGAATGGACACACCGGGCCTGTCGGAGGCCAGGAACGACGCCCAGCTTTCGGGGTGACGGCGAGTTGGCCGTTCATGGGCAGGGCCCTCGCTGTGCACCAAGGCTGGGGCTCGTAGGCACTTGTCAGAGACAATTCCCAATCCTAGGTGCCACCCCCCCCCCTTCACCCACGAGAACACTGAGGTCTGGGGACGTTTAAGAACCTGCCCCACACACAATCGGAGAGAGGTGGAGTTGGATCCTGAGCCCAGATCCCCGATTGGACTCTGGAGGGTACCGAGGACACGCAGGTGCGTGGTTAAGGTCACGGAGAGCATCTCCATCCCCCAGAGGGGGTGGGCAGCTTGACTTTAGCCACAGGGCAGAGGACAGTGGAGGTGACCCTGGCGAGCATCCTCGCAAACAGCTCCCTGGGGGACTCGCCCCCCCCGCGAGAGGCTGGGGCAGGCTGGGGGTCCTCGGGTGACCTCCCATCAGGAAGAGGCGGAGCCCCCCAGGGGCCCAGAGTCCGGACCTGGTCCTAAAACTCCACGAGTCACGTGACAAGTGTACCGGATCCCGCGGGTGGGCCACCCCTCCCCGAGGACAGCTGTTTTGATAGGAACAAACCAGCACTGAGTTCGCTTTCATTACAGGTAAAAAGCAACAGCTCATTTCACGCTGCGTTCGTGTATGTAAACGTGAATCGCCCAAGTTACCTGTCATTTTGGGGAACGACAGTGCATTTCGAGTGTGGACTAAACTGCGAAAAAAATCCGCCTGGGGCTTACGCAGGGTGCTGTCGCCCAACGACTTAAGGCATGAAATTCGGTCCGCGTCGGCAAGAAACGGCCGCAGTGCTGCAAATAAGTGTCACTTTATTAAAATGCAGAGGCAACATTCAACACAACGCGACAGAACTGGGGATCCTTTGTCCAACACTGTACACACGGTGCGGGAATCAGTGCATTTCCCTAGCGCGCTTCAACCTTCATTTAGTTCACACTCGCACACGAGCTTTGAATCGCTCAGACAGATCACTCAGCAGTTTCAACTGTAAACAGCTCGTTTCCCCGTGGAGGCCGTCGCAGTGAGGTGCGGTGCGTGGGCACCCGCTCGCCCGGGCCCCGGCGCGCTGAGGTGCGGCGAAGCGGCCAGCTGCGAGGGTTCTCGGGGCAGGGCGAGGCTGGTGTGACCTCTGGTGTGGGGACGTACTGCGTGCTCGGTCAGAAGGGTTTTACTTAAAAAAAGCAAACAGTCCCCGGAAATACTGAGTAGCAACCAGCAACACAAGGCCAGCTTGTGCCGTACGTGATTTATTTAGTCTAAAAAACAGAAAACAAAAACAAAAACCGCCACACGCAGCCGCACACGAAGCGCTCGGCTGCAGCGCCGGTTCACTATTGCTCAGAGTGGACACTGGACCTGGGGACGGTCTGCCTCCCGCCGCTTCGGGAACAGAGGAGGAGCTGGCTGCGTGGAGGAGGTGCTAACTGTCGGCTTCTCACTTTTCAAGATGCGAGCCGTGCGGGTGGCAGCCAAATGCGCCCCCGTCGGGGCAACCGAGCGAGGCGGGGTCTGGTGCGGGCCTGGGGTCGGAGCGCACACCCTGCCCGCCACAAAGACAACTTTCAGAAAATAAACAAAACAGAACCGAACCGAACAGAACAAGGCCAGAGACAGAAATCTTCAAACTCACTAAAAAAATTTTTTTTTGTTTTTTTTTTTTTGCTTCTGATCTAAATACTGCGTTTTCTTCCGTTTGCTCGATTTGCCGCCTACCCATCAGGAATCATTCTGCAGCGGGGGTCCCGCTACTCGACGACAGCCGCGAAGACGGGTCAGCCTGCAGCGACGGGCGCGTGCGAGCCCCCACCCTGCCCTCCCGCCAGCGTGTCCTCGTCGCCTCGGACAGGCTCCTCGCCAGCGGTGACAGGACCAGGGACCCCCAGCACGAAGCACCTCGCGGCCACTCCCAGAGTCCAGTCGTCGTCTTCTGCAGCTAAGTCGTCCCCCGTGAAACAGCTCGAGAGCCGCCTGCCCCGTGGCCCCCCGCTGCCCGCGACCCGGAGTCTAAGGGGACACCACGTAGGACGAGTGCTTGCGCTTCCCGGGGCCGCCGGGGTCCGCCCTCGCTTTCGGGCCGGGCTTGTCGCCGGCGGGGGGCCCGAGGCCGGCGGGGGCGGGCAGGGCCTGCACGAGGGTGCCCACGTCCGCTTCCTCGGCTTCCTGAAAGAACTTCTCGTACCTGTCCAGGTACGGCGGCCTCTCGGGCAGGAGGTAATAGTGTGTCGAGCTGACCTTCTTCCCATTTTCGATGATGGGCAGGATGCAGGGCGCCTTGTTGGCGGACCCTTCGCTGTTCTGTCTCTGCAGAGCTTTGGGGCTGGTGTACTTGGGGTCGGGGGCGAAGCTCTGCGTGGGGGGCATGACCCCGTTGAGGTAAGACGGAAGGCTTTTGGGGCTCGGGGTGCGGGAGTTGCTGCGGGACAGCGGCTCCCTGGGCGGCACTTTGGGAGGCCGGTCTTCGTCGCTGTAGGTGCTGGACGCCACCTCCGCCGACCACCGTCGGTAGTCTGGCTTCACTGGCCTAGGAGGTATGGGGACCCGGGGGGGCACCTCGGGTTTCTCGTCGTCGTCGGAGTTGGGGGCGGCTCTGTGCGGGTGGCCGGCGCCCCTGGCGTTGGCCTTGTTGAGGGACCCGGCCGGGCCCGAGTGGGACCTGCGCAGCCTGCGGTGGGCCTGGGACAGGGAGGGGTCGGGGTCCGGGTCGGGGTCGTGGCCGTCGCCGTTGGGGCCGGACGCCTGGTGCAGGTCGAGCAGGGACGGGGCCGGGCTCTCCAGGTAGGCGTAGTTGACCTGGCCGCAGCCGCGGAAGCTGCGACGGCCGGGCTGCAGGTGGCAGAGCGCGCGGCCGCCCAGCAGCAGGGCCGTGTCGGAGCAGGTGAACAGCTCCACCTCGCAGTCGCAGTCCGCGGGGTCCGGGGTGCGGGGCTGCGACACGGGCGGCGGCGGCAGCGGCCGGGCCCGGCGCTCGCACAGGGTGGCGCAGGAACAAGGGGACGCGCAGGCCCTGCCGGGCGTGAGCGGGGGGCTGGTGGCGCAGCCCCCCGACACCGAGAGCTTCTTAAAGCCGCCCACGACGCGGTGCTCGTCGTGCGCGCCGCTCTCGCCCGCGGGGATGATGAGAGGGGGCAGGCTGGGCTTGCGACGGGGGCCGCGCTCGGCACAGCGGTGGCCGTTCATCGGAGCGGGGGTCGCCGTTTTGCGCCCTGGAATGGACGAGAAGGGTCAGGAGGAGGCCAGCCCCGCCACCCGTGCCCATCCAGGACAGAGGGCGACCCGGCCGCGGCTGCAGACCTAATGAGGGGGCAGGAGATGGTGAGCGCGCCCGGGCCGTGTGCGTGGCGCACGCCCACACCGCTCGGCCGCTTCGGTGACATGTGCGGAGTGCGCGGCTGAGCGGCGTGTACTTTACGCCAATGCCACAGAGCAGCGGCCTCGTCGTCCCCGGGAGGCGACCGCACGGCTACCCGCGGG
The DNA here is from genome assembly GCA_030015415.1 of Cynopterus sphinx. Taxonomy (NCBI): domain Eukaryota; kingdom Metazoa; phylum Chordata; class Mammalia; order Chiroptera; family Pteropodidae; genus Cynopterus; species Cynopterus sphinx. The sequence goes on along the minus strand of CM057387.1, from coordinate 126,412,612 downwards.
CCCAGGCGGCGAGACAAGGCCCTGGCCGGCGTCGCAGCACTGCCCTGAGTGGACCCGCCCGTCACGTGAGAAGCAGCCGGTGACAAAAATCTGAGGGACACGGCGTTCGCGGGAACAGTACCACGCGGTCCACCGCCCACTGCCGAGCTGTCGACGTTTGCACAGCCCTTCACTTTCGGACGGGCACGCCATACGAACCCGGGAGGCCTGGCCACTTCCTAAAGTCACGTACGTGTCGCAGCCGGATCAGAGCTCATGTCCTAATCTGAAAAGGGCACCGTGCCCCGGGTCCAGCGGGTCAGGGATCAGACTGGGGGGCGGGGGGCAGGCCCGGGCCGTGTGGGAAGCCGGTGACCTTCGGGCCCTGCTGCCACTAGGGGTCAGACTGCTACTGGAGACGGCTCAGGTCGTGTCCTCCTTTAGAAGGACAAGCTAAGAGCCCGCCCGCCGCCCGCCCCTCCCAGGCCGACCTCCCGGATTTGCAGAACGCTTACCAAGCGGGGCGAGGTGCGCCTGGCCAGGAGGGTTCAGACTGTAGCCCGTGCTGATGGGGTGCATGTTTAGCAAGTTTCTGAAAGGAAAGGAAAGGAAAGACACCTTGGTCACGAGCAGCGATCACACTCTCCATCTCGTCTGAATTCCACACGCGCAAGGGATTCCGGTGGCGTGAAGGCCCCCGCGTACCTCTCAAACTCCCGGCGACTGCCCCAGCAAGCCTTCACGCTCTCCAGGGCCTGGCTATCGTGCAGAAAGCCGGATTTGAGCGGGACCCGCATCTCCTGAGCAGCAACTCCTGCGGATGACATCGTGCCGCCTTCTGGGATGTCACCGCACCTGGGGGGCTTTTGTTCTCTAGAGGGAGAGAGAAGAGCCGAGATTCAGAAACACCCGTGAACTGCTAATGTTAGAGAATTCCGGGGGACGCTGAAAAGTTCAGCTATAGACTGTCCCGTCATTTTGACATTTTTACCCTCGTTCATACTTCCTGTGAGAGCACTTACTGGGAGACAAGAAAAATAATTTTTTTAGGTTTGAAACGTTTCCGGCAAAGCGAGAAACCACCACCAGCAAACGGGGGCCTAACGCGGAGCCTGACAGCTGCAGGACAAGCCCTGCTGCCCTCCCACTGCGACCTTCCAGGGTGTGTGCTCGCTCGCCCTGGGCACCAGCTCATCTTCCCCCGAGCCAGGGAAGTTCGGAAATCACGGCGGGTCACAGTCAGGTGAGAGATTCCACAGTTGGCACCTGCCTATCCCACAGCCCGCATTTCCTCGGATTCTCTGTATCAGGCCTGGCCCCGGGACAGACGGATTCCCCAGTTATTACTTCTCCATAAAGAAATGTGAAGACACCAATTTCCATTATCCCGTAAAAATCAAGTTCTGCGAGATGACTGGCCTCTGCAGAGGCCCTGGACGGCTCCCTCCTCCCTTCAGAGGCAGACTGCAAGGTACATTCTCCACATTCTCCTCCCCGAGGTGCCTGGCTGCAAGGCACGGATGCCAGAGGCTAAGGAAGTACAATTTCCCTCCATCTAGTCCTTCCTCGGCTTCACACCACCCTTCCTTGTCAGATGTTACCTGTCTACAGTCCCCAGAGCCTCTGTTTAATTTTCCTTTTATTACTCATTATAGCATCAATCTCGGCTCTGTCTTCAGATAACCCGTGTTTGCTTAGAGTGCGGTGAGGACATCATCCGTCAACTCCCTGTGTCACACTGACCCCTTTATGGACTTTATAAGGCTCCTGCTCACCAAACGTCTGTGCTGAGGACTGAGGGCTGAGGCGGGGGGAGGGGTCACAGGTTCTTTTTGTTTTATGGACAAATCCGTCACCTGCTAGCCTGCGAGCGAGCGCAGATAAAAGGCTGTGCTCCGATCGTGAGTCATCACTGCCTCGAACACCAGCAGGAGCTCATGGGGATGTTTGTTGAATGAATGTTTGCAGATACCACTTATCATCGGGGTCAATCAAATGCATACAATGTGTAAGGCTGAGTTTTTCAGCTACGAATCTAAAACAATAGGTGGCAAGGGTTTAGTATGTTTCCCCCACACGAAAAGAAAGGAAGAGAGAGTAATGGTTTGATGACAAAGTAAGAATGGGTCCCAAGCACTGGGCCTCAGCCTTTTGCTCCCACAATCAGCTGCTCTGACACTCTAGGCAGAGGCTGAAATCAGTGTGAAATGTTATTTCAAAGAGTCAGGCGTTATTTTCCTTTCCTCAGTCTCTCAGACATGTGATCGAGAGGGGGGGAAGCCATCATTTAAGAAATCTAAGTGACTGGGAAGTCTTTTTGTTTTCTGGAGGTTGGTTTCTAGATCATTGAAGCAAAAGCAAATGCGTTTTTCCTTTATCTGAACCAAATACAGCTATAAAAAACACTGAAGACCAGCGTTTAGAAAAACTTGCTCTGCGCTGTGTGCTGAGCAGGTGGGTTTATGGTGCTTTCTCAGCAGACTGTGGGCGCTGGCAAGACGACCGGGAAGACATCTGTGGTGATACAAAAATGAAAGGCCAGATAGGAAGAAGAATATGGTGTTTAAGTCGTTGGAAAGCACACGTTTGGAGATTGTGCGTCCAGATTACAGGAAAACGCTGCGGGGGAATGTGGAGGCCCAGCCCCCACCTGTCTGCAGGCCAGCGAGCACTACTGGTAATTACTGTGTGTCAGCCTCCTAATGCCATCTAAATCTTAGCTTTCAACAGCACGATTGTGTAACGAGCGCCTCTGCAGAAATTGCCTCAGAATGCTAAACTTACATTTCAATGGGCCTTTAAAATCATTTATATGTTCTAGAAAAAGTTATTTTTTATTCATTGTTTCCATCACCTACTTGTTAGCTTTCTTAAGAAAAAAATTTTTTTTAGTAGAAAAAGAATTGTGTTCACTAAGCCAGCTCACTTCTGACCACAATAGTGTCTTTGTGTATTCATGGAAGGTGACCTGCCTCTAAATTTCAATGGGGAATTGTGAGCGGGCCGCGTTATGAAACTGTCGGAACTTCCTACTGGCCTGCATGGGAGCAGCCAGGACGGCGATCTCATTGCATGTGCTCTTCTTTTGGAAAATAACCCCAAACCGTAGACTCGGAGAGGGCAACCTGCCACAGGTCTGCAAGCCGTGGGTCTGCGAGCTGTGGGTCTGAAAGCACCTGAAGCTCTTTCACACCTCTCCCAGGCTCTGAGCGCTCACTATACCTGCGTGCTCCCTGGGTGGGGGAAAACGAATCCGTTCGGTCAAGCTCAAGTTAAAGAGAAACGAGGTGCTCAAGGGAAGTTTCACGAACGCTGCGGTGTTCCAAATAGTTTCCTTGCAAGTTTAAAACTAGCTCTGCCTTTCGGTTCATTTGAAAAACAATTGCAAAATATACCCATGAGGAAAAAAAATCAGAATTTCTAAATACAAGATGGATTCGGATGCGAAATGCAACCAGGAACGCTAACGCTAGTCCAGGCGGCGCGGGGCAGACCTTTTCCACAGTGAGAACCAGTTAAATCCCGGGTGTGAACTACCTTTTCCTGTTAAACATCACTGGATTTTTCTCTTTCAAATCAAGGGAGGGGGAACCCTAAAACCACGCTTCTGGAGGCGGACCCTTTCTTTCTCTTCTGGAGTGTGGACCCACTTTTCCGGCTGACCCTTCAGTCTCGACGCCAGCCCGGCTCCCGCTCCCACTTAGCCCTCCCTGTTGTCTGGTGATCTCCCTTCCACCTGGGTGCCCCCTGGCACCCCCAATTCCACAAACCCCACTCCTGTCCCTTACCGGCGCCCCACCCCCCTCCCGCACCAGTTCCCAGAGACACCTTTTAGAACCTGAGTCACAACCCGTGTGCGATCCATCAGCAGGCCCGGGGCCTTCTACACGGCTTCCCAAGTCTAGCTTCCCTCCGTCGGCTGGCTCTGCTCTCCCTGGGGTCCGAAAGCAGCCCACCCGTCCCACGTGCCAGTCCCGGCCCTACCTTCCTTGACCACAGCGGCTACTGAGTCCTTCCATGGCTAACATCGGCTAAATAAAAGCACCCCCGTCTGGTGGGACGGCCTCCAAGCCAGGCCCCAACCCGCCCGTCAAGGTCCTGCTTCTCGTTCCCCCCCTTAGACTCAGCTCATCCTTCGGGGTCGCCTCTCAGACCACCTTCCCCACCGACCCATCCTCCACACCGTCTAGGACGGGACCTGTTTTCTCCCCTGGAGATCCTGGCATCCTTCCTTTCCGATAAACATTTACTGAACGGACAGTGAGAAAATACTCATCTCATTTTAAAAAGCCCCGACGTGAAAGAGTCACGGGGACTGGAAGTCAGTGAAGAACTGAGGGAAAAGAGCAAAGGACCAGCAAGAAACGTAACGGGTGCCGTCAGCAGTGGAGGGTATTTAACAGGCGAGGGATTTCGTGAAATTCATTTCCAGAATCCGAAGGGGACAGTTTGCAGCCTGGGCAGGAATTATAAGCTTAAATGGTTAATGATGTAACTTTCTAAACTGGTTTCTGTTACTGTGTGTTTACTCAAGGCAATCCCGAAAACCCTGAACTGCACCTTCTCTTACACAGCACGCCTGGAGGATGCACCCACGGCGCCCTGCTGCTAAAAACAAGCAGAAAAGCGACACCAGAAAGCACACTGCGCGTGCCTCCTCGAGGCGAAGTCACATGCCCTTCCTTGAGGACCGTCTCTCTGAAAACTGTTTAAAAAAAAAACAAAACTAGGCTCCCTCAAGACATAACCTAGATCTGCTCACCTAGCCACCAGGTCTCATTAATAAAATCTCAGAAGCAATCCACGAGAGGAGGAGGGGCACATTTTTGTCACACAACTCATCCAGTTCTGCCCGGCGCTTCCTTATTTAAAAATGTGATGTAATTTCCTTCTTTCAATCTGGTTTTAGAACCTGATTTCTGTTTATTCAGGGTGATCAATGGTCTCTCCAGCTGCGTTTAACCATCACCTACAGGACGACTCCCCTCCCCAGGGAGACATAAAGTAACTATACGTACAGCCAAAGTTTGTAAAAAGAAAACTGATCTAGGGACGAGGCAAATCCCATGACTTTAACTTTAGCTCCTCCCAAATAAACCGGCACCTGCATGCTTATCTTCATTTTGAAAATGTCAAAAATAATCGCCTTTTGAAAAAACAAAACCCCACCATTCTTACAGCCATTCCCGTCTAAGGCATCAGTAGCCCAGCCATCGGACACACTGAATGTTCAGTTGGGCTGTTACGGAATTTTAATTTTTATTCATAAGAAAACCTGATTGATATTCATCTACACATTCAGCGTTTACGACAGTTACAGTGTCATGCGACCTGAGTTAATTTACTGAAAGCAAAAGACTTCAAAATCCACGGCCGCAATCGGGGTTTCCCAGGGTTTTCAGCGGGCCCAGATGCGGGGGAGGGAAGAGCGGCCTGTGATTTGGGGACACGAGTCGGGGACACGCTGCGTCCTTCACTGTGCCCTGCTACAGCGGGAAGTGCGAACGGCCTTCGCGTTAAAAGCACAGGCGACTTAAAACATTTTTATTTTATGGTAATAAAATGTAATTAAAACAGTCTTGCATGAATTCAGGCTAACTTCGATGGTATCAGGGAAGACGGAAGCGCGGCGCCGCGGTATCCTCCCCCGCCCCCCGTGCTGTCCCCACGCTGTCACCCATGCTGCCCACCCTCCGGCAGTGCCACCCCTGGCCCCGCAACGTGCTCCGTACGTGACAGCCCATCTGCACGTGGCAGAAACTGAGGCAGCACGGAAGAGAGTTTCTCTTCTGATTGTCCAGATCAAAGCTGGACTGCCACACTTGTGTCGTGATTCACTTTTGTCCTACACGATTTCAGTGCGACGGCAGAGGCAGTGTGTCCTGTGCGCTTTTCCCACAAAGCGCTACCACCGGCGGCCACACACACACGGGGTGGAAAATATTCCTTTTACACGCACGTAATAGGTTCCTAATTGTGAGAGAGAGGTGACTTCTCTCCTAACTTTAACGACAGCAAAGACAATGGCCTAATGATGGGAAGCGAGTCTTTAAAACGCCGAATTTACTTAACGAGCGCTTAAGTCACCCAATGGGTAACTCTTCAGATGGCCGCAATGAACATAAAACCGGGAAGAAGAATAACTAATTCATCAGACTCCTCTCTGACAGGCATTGTTCTAAGCGCTTTCCGTGTATTAACTCATTTAATGCTCCCCACGGCCCCATGAACGGGCTGTCACCCCCGTTCACGGATGAGGAGCTGGAGGCTCCTCAGTTAAGCAACTCGGTCGAGACCCAGCGGTGGGGCCGCGACTCCAACCAGGGAGACCGCTTGTCACAGCCCCTCAGGCAGTTAAGCCGGGGTAAGATATGACCCACTGCAATGCTCAGATTTTAGGGGGGCCCAGGCGGCTTTCTGGAGGTTCCTGTTTTTCTTCAACTCCCTCAGATTCTCCTATAAAAGTAACTGCGGATCTGGCCTTTGTAGCCTCTCAAAAGGGTGGGTGAAAGCACGACTTTTACACCCATGACCACTCCGAACACTTGCTGTGAAGCCGTCAACCTCCGAGGCCACACCGACGCCCCCCGCCGTGCGCCCACCGCGAAACCGAATCTGCTCTAACGCGGGTCTGTCTGCACCAGTAAGGGGGTCACTCCGCCACCCGGCAGGCCCCCCTTAACACTCTCGCAGCACGGACCCCAGTGAGGGCATCACCAACATCTCCGCGAAGCACTTCCTAACACATGCTCTCTCACTCGATCCCCGTGACGTCCCCGCAAGAGGCCGCGGGGACTATAACCGCCGTTTGGCCGATGAGAAAACGAAGTGAGGCTGAACCTCCCGTTCAAGGCCATCCCTGCTCTTCTGCCCCATACGCCAGCGTTCCCCCCACCACTCACTCACTACCCTCCCTCCTTCGGGTCTCCATTTTAGACCAACACCTCATTCCTCCTCCTAACACTCCTGTTTACAAATAAATGGTGAAACGGATGCTTTCTGGATGGCTAAGTGAGATAAATGCTCAAGACCTAAGCATTAATCGACGGCAGAGAAAAACAGGAACTCACCTCAGTGTCGATCGCCCAGACTCTTGGAAGGACCGGTCACCTCCGCAGCTACCGAGTGCTTATTCTGGACTAGATACCATGCTCGGCGGCAGAGACGTGGCTGCAAACAGTTCCGGACTGTGGCTTAACTTCGAGGGAAACGAGCAGGCAACTGAGGAGAGAAGGAGAACGTCTTTACACAGGAGGTAAGGGAAGGCCTCTCTGAGGTGACTGTTCAAGGGGTGGAAAAGACGCGGCCGGGGGAAGAGTCAGGGGAACGCGCTCCATGCGCAGGGAGTGGCATTTTTAAGACAATCTGCAACTCGCTGAGTTTCCTATTCCGCGGGCTTTTCACACGAGCCGAAGGACAGTCTTCGAACCCTTCTTTCCTACCGTTTCCTCTGTTACTCTATGATGTCAGGCCGAATCCCGGAATAGAGAAGGCCTCGCTCATTCATGTAGCCAGAGCCCCGTATTTTAAAAATACACTCACCGAGGCCTGGAGGATTGGCCTTCTAGTGACACTGCTCAATTTCACGGTACAAGGAGCTGGATTAAAGCAACCACAACGCCTGACTCGCCGAATCTTTTGTCTCCCTTCTGAAGTCTGAACCCCACACTAACTCTTCTCTGCCTTAAAACTGAGGTCTCTGTTAAACTTACACTCAGAGCCCTGAGACTCCCCGGTTTTATCTCCCCTCACAAAGCATGTGTTTATACTGTGCTAACAATGCCAGAACACCACAATTGGATTTTGTTTATCTACGGAGTTATTCATTAGCTCCTCCAGAGCAAGGCCAAACACCAGCACCAAAGGATGCTACGGGAATCCTGATGATGAAGCACCCATTCAAATTTACCAAGATTAAGAGCAGAGTTGTTTCTCTGGTAGAGGGAGCCTGTGACATTCAAATTCCTGGAATTACCTTTGGCACCACCTCCTCCCTCCTCTGCTCACCTTTCTAAAGCAACCTGATGGTATGTAGACATTCAGGTCAGTTTCCAGCACGATACATTGTACCTGTAATTTAGCAACTTGCTTTTAAAAGCTACCATTCAGTATTAGCAGAAGGGAAGCATTATCTGGTTCACATTCTGAGAAGCAGCAGTTAAGAGTTATTTTCACAAAAAAACTCAAGTCCACAGTCTAATTTCTAAGTCTCTAAGAAAGGGTGACCAGTTACCTTCTGTGACCTGAACGTGGAAAAAACAATTTATTCAAACAGTGATTCTACCTGTGTCAAAATATGAATAATTCTGACATTTCCTGACAGTCGTAAGAAAACAGATTTGACCGATGCAATCCTGCTGAGCTTTAAAATGTAAAATGCTCTCCCGTAATTATCAACCATCGACTCTGTGCAAAGGGTGCGGAAGACAGAAGCTCTACGAGGCACACTTTCTACCCTTAGGAGTTCACGATCTAACACGTATTAGGTTATCGATTGTTGGTCCGAGACCTCGACCCCCTATTAGCCAGGAGCCGCTGGAACACAGCTGGAAACAGACCTGTGTGACGGGGAGTGAAAAGCAGTGTCTGAAGCCCACACTAAAGCCCACACGTACTTCTCTTCCGATTTCCTAGGATCTGGAAAAGAGCTTGGTTGATAGCGTGACATGCTGGTAACCCTCAGAGTCAGCGCCTTAACAAGAGACCAACTTTAATTCTGGTCTCAGGGAAACCCGGTCCTGTCCTGAAATGGGTACCGAGTGCGTCTTGGGCCTGTTTAAGTACAACCTCACTTACAACTGGAGTAACGACCGACACACAAAGAAAGACAAGCAGCTTGATTTAAAAAAATAAAAATAAAAAAGCAAGGCCAGGTGTGGTGAACCTAATGCGTCTCGGCCTCAACGACCGGCTGCCTCTGCGTGCTTACAGGTCTATAAAAAGCCTAAAACTCTGCAGAACACTTGTTCTCGGGGAGAAAATAAAAGCGTTTCAACCTCACCTTTCCTCACCCCTGACAGTTGCCTGGAAACCAGTCCTGCCCTACCTGTGTTGCAGGTGTACCTCCAGTCAGCGACACATCTCTTTTAAAGCTACATACAGCCTCTCTCCGGCCGGCCCCCGAGCTCATGGCTGACGAGCTGTCCGTCCACACACGCGCACACACGCATCCGTGCACACATGTGTGGGTATGTATGTTCTAAAAAATCGGGTGAGAGACTCGCTTCTCTCCGGCAGAGGCGAGACCCTGACGACGACTCGGCGGCCGCCCCGCGGGCACCCACGGGGGGCGCCCAGGGCGCTCACGCCGGGGCTGGGTCCCGCGGGTCCGTGCTCCGGGGGCTGCTTGTGGGGCGCCGGGAGCGGAGTCGCGTCCCTGGGGTGCGGGGGGGGAGGGGGAGGAGGAGGAGGAGGAGGAGGAGGCGGAGGAGGCGGCGGCGGAGGAGGAGGCGGCGAGCTGCCGGATGAATTAGAGGACCGGGCAGAGCGCAGCGGGGTCCGGCCCGGGCCGGGGCCGGGACTGACCGCGGGCCGGCGACCCCCCGCGGCGCTCGGGGTCGCGCCCCCGCAGCGGGGACAGGGACCCCGGGGCCGGCCGCCCGCGCGCCCCGGCGGCTCTCTCCCCCCGTCCGTCCCCCTCCCTCCGTCGGAGCCGGGGCGCGCGGGCGGCCGGGGACCCCTCCGCGCCCCGGGGCGCCCCGCCCCGCCCCCGCCCGCGCCCCGCCGCCCGCAGGCCGCTCACCCCGCCAGCCGCGGCCGCGCCGGCGCGCTCCCGCGCATGTCCGTCCCGGCTGGCTCCGCGCCGCGGGCTCGACCCGACCCCGCGCAGGCGCCGCGCCCCGCCGCGCCGCGCCTCGCCCCGCAGCCGCCGCCGCCGCCGCCGCCGCCGCCGCCGCCCGCGCTCGCCCTGGGCCGCCGTGGCCCGGCCGCCGCCGCGCGGCCTTATAAGGCGGCCGCGGCCCGTGACGTCACGCCCGCGCCCCGCCCCGCCCCCGCCGCGCGGCCAATCCGCGCCGCGCGCCGCTTCAAGCGGCGATGCGCCCCGGCGCGCGCGCGGTGGGCCCCGCCGGCCTCGCACCGCCCCGCGCGCCCGGGGCCCGCCCCGGGGGGCGCCCCGCGCGGGCCTCTCCGGGGGGCTCCCCTGGGCGCGGGCACGCGTCCCCGACCCCCGTGCGTGGGCCGCGGGGCGGGGATGGGGGTCGCGTCCGGCCACCCCCCCCCGCACGCCCCGCGCTGCTCGGCGCGAGGGTCGCGGCCGCCGGCCGGCGCCCCGGGGGGAGCACCTGCGCCCCGCCCCGGGGGGAGCACCTGAGTCCTGGGGGGGAGCACCTGCACCCCGCCCCGGGGGGAGCACCTGTACCCCGGGGGGCAGCACCTGCACCCCGCCCCGGGGGGAGCACCTGCGCCCCGCCCCCGGGGGGAGCACCTGCACCCCGCCCCGGGGGGAGCACCTGAGTCCTGGGGGGAGCACCTGCGCCCCGGGGGGAGCACCTGCGCCCCGCCCCGGCCCCCCCTCGGCTCCCAGCGCCGGGCCGACCCCTCGCGGGGCGCCAGCCTCCCGGGGCCCCGCAGGACAACGCCGGCGAGCCCTGGGAGGTGTCCGGGCGCCAGTGATGCAACCCGGGCTTACAGTTTAACCGTAGAATAAATAACACACGTGATAACGAGCCACGAGTCCCTAAAGTGAGGAAGGAAGCAAACAGACAGAAGCCCTCCAGGGCCACGAGGACAGGTGCCCTGAGTGGGCGGGCCTCCCCGCCCACCGCCCCGGCTCCCGCAGTGCCTTCCCGCGTCCGGCCCACGACGCCCCGTCCGCCTGCGTTCGGGCGCCCCGGCCCCTTGACACCCCGAATGGGAGATTCCGACCTCGTTGTCAAGCTAATTATTAACTTGGCGCTCCGCGACAGGATTGGCCTTCTCCCTCCTATTATTTACCTACATTCTTTTACACTTAATTCAAAGGCCTGATTCTGAATTCGAGTCCTTAACCCAAAACTCTGAAGTATCCCTTTGCCCTCTTTCAGCTGCAAGATAAACGCCTGTTGAGCTGAGATAACGTTCTCCTTTCGGACCAGCGGGCTCCTTCTGGATGGACGGAGGGGCTTTGGGCCATTTTCATGCCGAGGCTACTTATCGACAATCCAGTGATTCCATCTTTGTGTGAACTTATCTTCTTAGCGCTATTCATTCGGTATTATTTTAGGATGATGGAAATTAGTTTCAACTAATTGGTGGTTTTCTTACCAAATTAACTGGGTTTTTTGATTCACAGAAGACCCAGATTGTCCCCCCACCCCATCCCTTTCGGTGTCATTTAGGTTGACGGCTCACCCCTATGCTCTTATCAGTGTAAAGAAAGGATCGGACGGAAAACTCGCCAGAGCACATCTTTTCAGACCTCACAGTGCAGCCTTTACTGAATGGGGACCTGGATGAGCTCAAGTTTCCTCCAAAAGGAACACTACTTACGCTGCTCCGAGTTGCGACAATACGGTGGTAATTTGCGCTGGCCTCGTTGGCCTGCTTTTGCATCTCCCTATTCATAAAATAGCGATAGTCACCAGAGCAACCATCAAACACACCCCTTCTTTAGAGAAAGAAGGTCAGCAGGATACTCACTCTACGGTCATGAGCTCTATGAGGTGCTAATGTTTTGGTAAATTATCAAAAATCCTGAAATCACACGAGTAATATATGATTAATTTGATTTTTTTCTTCTGCTCTGTTTTAAACTTGCAAACTAAACATCATGATTTATTCATTTGGGGAGAAAAGCTGATAGCTTACTGAATTTTGCTTGTAATTATGTTCATGTCATCTGGTTCTCTCAGCTGTGAATGAATGACACGAGGAGGCTTACACCCTACAAATCTTTTATCTAATAGCTTACTACGGATATTTTGTAATATAATTGACGTGACGATAATAGAATATTTCGGGAAGAGTTTCAAAGGAAAATGTTGAGCGATTTGAAATAAATTAATGTATTGCGTTTATCAAGTAATCACACATTGACTTTTAACATTAGAATACTAGTCTAGAGGTTTGGGGAAAAAAAATATTTTTTCTGTACTGCACCTAACTTGTTTTAAATTGTTTCCAGTGAGAAGGAAATTTAAGATCAGACAATTTTTTGTTTTACGTGTAGTCCATCTCATTTTGAGGCCACTTCCCAAGGAATTTACATCAGCCGATTGTTTTTAATATAAAAAAATCCTCAACATCGAAGATGTTAGACTTACATCACATTGACCCAAATTGTCACTTTGCAGTTGTCCTTTCAGTGTAAGAAGAAGCTGTTCTTGGAGTGAGAACAAGGGGTGGTTCTGGCTCAGAAACCTCAGCAGCACAGACTCTGTTTTCCCGAGGACATTGCTCCTTTTTCTCCTCTCCAGTCCCCACCCCGCAAGTCGTGAGGAGGCACAAATATGCTGGACGGGCCCTGTCAATCCTTCTGAATTTGTGTTTTGGTATTATTTAAATTCCACAGGAGTGTGTACATTTTGGTGTTTCTTCTTCTTGAATGTAAATGTTTTTGTGTTCCTCCTTGTACACAAGGAAATATTTTAAAGCGGGACACTTTCTGCTTTGTCCCTAGTCCTAGGGCCTTTGTTTTTTGTTCATTCCTTCCATAAATGCAACTCTGTGCTTTTATGTCACTAAGTTATAAATCAGTGTGCAGGAAGAAAATCGTGACAGTGGAAGAGTTACATTTCTTACAGGTCGATTTGTTTAGTGTGCCGCTTTATATTTTGGAAACATCTAGGCACAGATAGTATCTTGAAACCTCCAGTAAACTTTGTGATTACTTTAAGACACACAGGCTGATAAGAGCGAGATTCTTCCAGGAGGAGTGCCTCATCCCTCTAGAAGTCTCCATCGAGCTTTCAACTTCAGCAGCCATTTGAAAAAATGCACAAAAAAAGATTCCTTTACAATTTCCATTTTTTCCTGTGTAGTTAGGGCTATTGCTCCTCCTTCCTAGCTTTTCCCCTAAAAAAAAAAAAGAAAGAAGAAGGAAAGAAAAGCATGTACAATGTGCTCAGCCTCAGGAGACTGAGCGGGCTGGTTTTGACTTATCGGCCTCCTATTTTCAGTGTTAGCTTAACTACTTCTTCTTCGTGTGAGTTTTAGAGAGGCTGTTTGTGGAGTTGTTTATTTTTAATTGAGCCACTTTTCAGTTACCTAAGGCTCTCTTAAAGCGCATCTGCTCCTCTTGGTGGTTATTGTATTTCTGATTCTATCCCGTTTCCAGGACTTATAACCATTCGAATTATTATCAGTATTCTACAGACACTTTAATTTAAGACCATTTTTTTCCCCCAAATCTCTTTTAAACGTTAATCTGATTTTACCTTCCAAAGTTAACATCACGTTTTCTCCCTAGCAAACGCTGTATTTCCTATGAGCTGGCCAGTAGGGTGTGCTCTAGTCCCTTGCCATGTGAATTAATAAATAAATAATATTAACGTAGCCCATTAAGAGGTTTCAGAAACATATTTCCCTCTTTCACTGCCCCCAAGACAGATGAGGTGTGTTAGTATAGACACAAGCAAATGGCTCAGCATATGTCACGTGTATGGAGAGTAAAATTGTTATATTAAAAAAAAGGAAGCTTTGAATTTCGCTCTTAAATAGCTTGGTATTATTTTGCCAAATTGATCCCTTGGTAACAGATATTTTCTTTCATTCTGGACAAAAGAAGAAGACAAGGAGTATAGAAATGAGAGCTTAGGTTCCGGAATTGGAGGTTTGGGGTGAATCCCACCGCACTGGCAGTGTGACTTGGAGAAAAAAAATAGCTGTTGCCTAAATTAGAAGTCCCTGTAGAGCCTTTAAATATGAACAGCTTTACCGTATCCTCTGAAGTGCCAAGACGGTGGGATCTACCCGGTGACCAGACACAGCAGCATTGAAAAGAACTGAGTGAATGCCCGCACTCCTCACTATTTCTAACTTCATTCATTCATTCATTCATTCATCAACGACTACTTACTGAACTACTTCTATGTGCCAGTCCACGCCAGGGGCCCAGCAGTGAGCCAGAGAGACACAGTCACCCTCCTTGGAGAGCACCCAGTTGTAGGGGCGTGGACCAGCCCACGGGAGGTTGGGTGCCACGCTGTGGTGGGAGGCAGCCTGCTGCGGGCATGCTCACAGAGGCGCCCACCCAGACTTATCCTTTCCAGCTGGGCCCTTCTCACTCTGGGTAGAGACTCACCTCGATCCTTGGCAGTAATTGGGAAGCAGATAGGAAACGAGAAGGGAGATAGAGAAGCAAATGTAGGTTTGGTCAGCCCCTTGGTCTCTCCCCACTTAGGGTGATGGGATGGCGTCTGTGGCTTGTTTGGGGAAGTGCAGGCTGACACTCGTGGGCATCTAAGTTAGTCCTTCGGTGTCTACAAAGTTTCACACGTCCAGGGCAGGCACCATGGCAACCGAGGCTTTCGCTTTAATATTTCTTTTATAAGGGAGGGTCTGAACTCAAATCTGTTGTAAAGGGTGGATGGCCGCTGGCTGATACTTCAGTTAAATTTCTCCAGTACATTCGTCACCACAATTTCTTTTTTGAGTTGTTTCTGGCCACTTCCCCAGTCCATCCAAGACTATGGAATTAAAGTTCCGGATTACACTTTTCTTAAAATAATGACTGTGAATGACCGATATTTGAAAGATGGAAGGTTATTTTTTTCCCCATAAAAAGGCATGTTCGACTTTGTAATGAAGACGAGTGACCATTCCTCTGCTTGTGTCGTGAAACACGTGTGATTATATCATTCGTCTTAGGATGTTGTGATTAAGGAAAGCTGTTTCGGGAAAAAATGAGCCAAATACGTAGTTTTCACTGAAAAAGAAACATCATAAAATCTACTCCCTGTTAATGAATACTGTCACGGTGCATCAGAGGACACTTCAGGACAACCAGGATTAGCATTATATTTATTCAACACATTTTTACCGAGTATCTACTACGTATAATTCTGACGGTTTCTACTTTTCCAAAGTAAAATTCAGAAACAGTTCCACTCACTGGCGTTTTCTGGTTCCTTCTATGTTAAACGATAAACACTTTGTGAGCATTTGCCCCATCTCAGAGTATACGATCCTAGTAGAGACCATTATTTATTAATAATAAGAGGGAAGGTGGCTACAGCCAAACCCCAGGGTCATCCAATTAAAAAGAGAAAGTTCCAGGGCCCGATTTTCACCGAAGGTGGCGGAATGCAGCGCTGGGGTTGGCCAGCCTTGCTTAGCCCGGGCCCTCGGCACCACGGGTAGGATCGACCTGCCCCACCTGAGACTCCAGAGGAGCAGGTCGTTTCCTACAGTAAAACCAGAGAATGGACCAGGAGGAGAGAGGAATGATGTTTTCAGTATCCACCTCCAGCGTCCACAACAGCAGTTTCTTCTTCTTCCTCCTTCTTTTCATCCGTAAGGTAAGCGTCTGAAACTGTGAACTGACACATTTCTTGACGTTTCCTGTTTTCCGAGCTCAACACCACCGCGCGGCCACAGCTTTCTGATGCCTCCTCAGTCCTCTTCCATTTTCTAGCCTTCCCCTTCTCGGATGCTTAGCTCTAGGGAGCCTCTGAGGTTCTGGGCCTAGCCCTCTCATTCACTTCCCGAACTTTTCGTCGTCCCTCTGCATGGGTCGCACCAAAGCCTCGTGGGGGCCCTGCCTCCTCCCCGACCTTGAATGGCACATTGCTCCGTCCTCCCCAGTGCTTCTCCGTGGGAAGTTTGTGGCAGGTGGGCTTCCTCGGGAAGCAGGCTTGGAGACGGGGGTGTAATTAGCGTGTGCGCGTGGCATCTGTTGAGGGGACTCCATGTGGAAGGGGGGACGTGGGCAGCAGTGGAAGGAGTGAGCCGGGACGCGGGTTTCCTTCTGCAGGGGTCATCTAGACGTCGCGAAATCCACACTTAACATACAGAGTCCACAACTAATGCCTTCACCCTCCTGAAAAAGCACAAAGAACAATTTAAGAGCATGTTGACTCACATCACTGCCTCCCGGTTTTCATGTTTTTGTCTAGAATTTTAATCTTTCCTTTTTTCGCACGTTTATACAGTCAATATTTATTTAGATTTCACCATATATCTTTTTTGTTCATTCCTTCTTATCCCTTAGACATTATTTTAGGGTTAGTTTTCTTTCTTTTCATTTCTTTTGAATGTTCCTTTAGAAATGATTGGTTGGTCGAAAACTCTAAAACTGTGCGTTTTAAAAAATAAATCCATTTCTTCATTCATACGTATTTAATGTCTAAATGATTGGCTTGCATTGGCAAAAACTTTTTAAAATTTTATTCTGTATATTTTTTGCGTGAGGAAACCCTTGGTTGACCTCACAGATTGCGAGCACCTTTGTAGCTTACAATCCCTTCTTTTTTCTTTTTTACGCCGACAGCACCTGGTCTTCCCAGGTGGTCTCCCATCCGAGTACTAACCAGGCCTGACCCTGTGGCAAAAATATTATGTAGCGTAAGCTACATAAGTCCTTTAACATAAAAAAAAAAACCTGTATTTTTCCCTGTTTCAGCTGGACTTAAGAAGGTGTGTTTTATTTCGTTTTGATGTGATTACAGCTACAGCAAAATGAGATTGTAACAATAATGTTTCTGGAGTTAGTTGTGTGTGTGAAACGTTTTTGTTTGCCTGAAAGTGTCTTTTTTTACCCTCCTTAAAAGATAACTTTGTGTATAAACAACTCGAAGTTGACACATTTTTCCTCAGAATTTTGAAAGTATTTCACTGTCTTGTAATATTATTATTACTGATGAAAAACTAGTTTTCAGTCTAATTGTCCTTTTTTCAAAAATTGTCCTTTCTCGTAGATACTATCTTTTCTCTGTCTTTGAAGCCTTTTTGTTTTTTATTGGTACATTGTAGTTTATTTATAAAGAACTCACGGAATTATTTCATTTATATCTGAGGATTATTATGTCGGTTCTGGAAAATTATCAGGCATCATTTCTCTTGTCTGCTCCCCATTCTTCCCCCCCGCTCTGTATCTTTGATTAGATGAGGAATAGGCCATCTTATTGTCCTTCGTTTCTCTTAACTTTTTTTATTTTCTATTTCTGGACTTTATGTAATTTCTTCAAACTTATTTCCCAATTTATTATTGCTCTCTTCAACCATATCTCCTACTTAATGGACTTTTTAATATCGATTATTATATTTGTCGTGTTTAGGTGTTGTATTTGGTTTTATTTCAAGTATGCTCTGTCATTTTTGATGATCTCTTTTTCTCTAAACTTCTGTTAATTATAGTAAGCGTAATATTTTATATCTGGTATCTAATAATTCCAGTTTCTGTGGTCTTTGTGGGTCTGCTGCTGCTGCTAGTTTTTTCTGCTTGGTCTTACTCTTAGTAACTTGTTTACTTGTGCCTTGTGTGCTTTTTTGGTTCGAAGCTTATGTTCTCTGGAACTTTATCTGTGGCAATTCAAAGGTTGGTGTGTGTTTGCGCTGGACACCCGGAAGCGTGACTGAGCCAGGGTCACTTGAATAAACTGACTCTTTCGGCGAAGAGTTTTCGGGCCACTCCACAGAGAATGTGGGTTCTGACCTGCAGGAGAAAGGGCCTGGGACTTTCAGCGGAAAGGTTTTCCTTCCGCCACAGCCAAGACAGGGACAAGCAAGTGCAGCAAGGTGCCACTGACCGACGGGAACGCCTTCTGAGAACAGCGTGGCGAGGCGATCCCAGCCAGCATTGGGCAAACTCCCCAGCGTGCACTTAGACACGCCTAGGTGGTGGCCGCCTGCCCGCCTCGGCCCCACGGTGTAGCCTGCTGCTCCCGGGCCCCAAGCCTGCATTGCACGTCCGTGTACAAAGCAACACGAGGTTCAGTCAAGCACAGGAGAAACCAAAGCCGTCGAGAGACGTGAGAAATGTGGGACGCACAAGGATGGTGCCAGCGTAACAGGGCACACTCTTTCACGGCAGGCTTTATGGCTGGAGTAGAAAGGGTACGCCCTGTCCATGACCGTCCCCTTCATCTCTCTCTTTAGAACAAACATTTTCCTAATTTACCTACTAAAAGTGTTACCTACCGGGGGTCCCCACTTTACGCGATCTTTCCTGTGGCATCTCACTCTACACGGGCACCTGGCTTGGTCCCGCAAATCCCATAAACCCCACCCACAAAACGCAAGGCCAAGAGTCAGCAAACTTTTTTTTTTTTTTATAAAGGGCCAGATAATAAATATTCTAGGCTCTGCGGGACACTGGGTCCCCCTTGCGAGTGCTCAGCAGGGCCATCGCAGTGTGAAAGCGGACACAGACGACACGCGGATGAAGGGGTGGGGCTGTGTTCCAATAAAAGTTTGTTTATAAAAACAGGTGGCAAGCGATGCGTGGCCTCTGGGCTGCAGTTTGCTGGCCCCTGCTCTTGGCCACCAGGAGCTGGCAAATGCCCTCAGGGCACATGCCCATTTCATGGTTTTCTTACCTATTTGGAGTCACGCATTATTCCCCTGTCTGGTCTCTGACTTCGCCAGTCCCATCGCGCACTTAGAAAGATGTTGTTCTGAGCCAGATGGGGTTCCTCTGGCTGTTCGGTCCCCGCCATGGCCAGCAGTGGAAGTCAGATCCGTCTCATCGGAACAGATTTCTCAAACTTTAACCACGCTTGCCTAATGGTTGAGTTAAAGACCCTCAGGTGGACATGTAAGGCTTTTTGTTCTCTCTCTTCGGCCTGTCTTTCCCATTCTCACCTAACCCTACTCCTTTAAGGTCACCATGTTTTCAGCCAAAGTAGAACACTCACACTCACGCTTTCTTGAGTGCACCTCCCCGCCCACCTCTCCCTCATCACTTTCACATCTCTCCCTGGACCAGCCTTACGCGGCCCATTCTCGGCGTTTCCCATGGCAACAGCAGCCGGCTACAAGCTGGCTCTATCTTCAGCTCTCCGCCCGGATACCATCTCCTTTATTTCCATCTCAGTCGGATGTTCCTTCTCCCTCCTCAGTGCTCTGCCTCCTGTTGGGAGGATTTGTGGAGTTGTTTTGCCCACCCCTGCTAGATGGTAAGCTCGTTGCGGACAAAGAACAGCCCCCACCCAGCTTTGTAGTCCTCTCTTCTCCCCCCATAACACAGTATTTTGAAAATAGCAGGGACTTAAATATTTGCAGAATGAAGGAAAACATGACATGATTGTTTTTTTTTAAGTTGGGACCACTCTGTATTGACTGTAAGGCCCATGTCGTTTTTCAAAGGGGAGACCTTCGGCGCTTCCTAAGGCTTACCAGCTGCTCGTTATGGCCATCGCATTCCTTCGGAGGGAGAATGAGCCGAGCTTATGTCCTACAAGCCACGTACGATCTCTCTTCATGGTTTCCGAAGTTATTGCCGGCAACATAACGGCACCCCCCTGGAGAACCACTGCAGCGGCGTACACACTGTTAACGTTTCCCAGCGTCCATGGGAGCTTTCACAGCGTGATTTATTTTCATTACTGCTTAGTGGTCCATCCTACGGGTACGGCATGACTCATGTCTGGCCAGTTCCCACGAGAGACTTTCCACATCACGTCACAAATACTGTTATCACGAACAGCCTGGTGTACAGTTTCCACCTCACTGCTGACTCCCTCAGAATGAATTCTCTCGCATGAAGGGGATGCGGAACCAGAGGGGCTGACCATTTTACAAAGCTCTTTCCGATGCCAGATTGCATCCCGACGGTCGGACCACCCGGGACACCCCCCTGCAAACGGTGCCCACTTAATGATATTCTCTTCCGCTTTGGATTTTGGGGTTCGTCTCCGATGTTTTCTTTGTTTATTTCTTTTTGAGGGTCAGTTTGTCAGTAAAATTTGATCACAGTTTTAAGAAAATGTACATTTCCCTTGCTGATACTGCGGTTGTTACATATGCGTATGTGAGCGCACACGCGCGTGGGTTAGCCCTTGTGCTTTTTTTGTCACTTGTTCATTTATCCTTTCTATCGGGCATTTGTCTTTTTGAGATTGACAGGTTAAGGAATCGATTCATTGCCTGTCACATACGTTACGGATATTTTCCCCTCGTAGCATGTGTTCCTTTACAGCCATTTTTTACCTTACACGTGTTTCTGACAAACTTTCGGACTTACAGAAAAGTTGCACGATTAGAACAAAGAATCCTCAGATGCCTTCCTCCAGAGTCCTCCAACGTTAATACGTTTTCCTGATTCTTTCCCGTCTCCGTGTTTATCCATCAGTATAATTTTCATTTGAACCATTTACAAATGAGCTGTAGACATGAAACTGTGCCATTTTAAAAAAATAACTGTAAAGATGTTCTAAACCAGACTTTATTTTTTAGGACAGTTTTAGATTTACGGAAAAATTGAGAGGATGATGCGGAGTTCCCGTATAGCCCATGCTATCTCCCCTATGCTGTACCTCATGCGGCCAGTCCCTGAACTGATGCTGACCCAGTACAGCCAGCGAGAGTCCATCGTTTATTCCGACTTCCTTAGCTTTGACCCAACGTCTTTTGTTCGCTGGTGTCCTAGGAGCCCCTCCAGGACACCATATAACGTTTACTTGTCATGTCCCCGTACGCGCCTCTTGCTTGTGACTGTTTCTCAGACTTTTTCTGTTGTTGACGACCTTGACAGTTTTGAGAACTGGTCAGGGATTTTGCTGAATGTCCCTCCCTTGGCATTTATGGAGCATCTTTCTCATGATGCTATCGGTTCGGGGAGGAAGACCGCTGAGGTGAAGGGTCATTTTCATCCCACGTTTTCATTACATTAAGGGTGTGTGCTACTAACGTGATTGGTCACTGTCGATGTGGACCTTGACCTGGGGAGTGCGGAGCCTTGTAAGGCCCATATACACAGAATCAGCAGTATTCAGGTCAGGCCAGCTCTTCCGGACACAATCTGGAGGTTTGAGTTATCTTTGAATCTTCACGGAAACGACCCAGTCGCTGGAAAACGGTTGATTTCACTGCACTTCGTGGACCTGAAGAATTCGCTGATGAGAAGTCCCTGACTGTAAGGTTAAATTTACACAGTGAGCGTTTGGTGATGCCACAAACTGGGAATCGGCGTGAGAGGGGGAAGTCTTAACATCGGTCCCTGAAAACACTCAGCGTATTATGTGAGCTGCAGACATTTTTGTGCTCATCCGCGTGTTTGTCTGCCTCCCCGATGGGGCCTTGGATTTTCCAAGATGGATCTGCAAAGGCCCACATCTTATCTAGAAGCGATGTAGCTGTCTCATTTCGACTCTCCTTGTTTCCATCCCGTGAATAAACCTTTTGAATGTTTGAGCAGTTAAACTCCCCACATCCTCCATTTGATCATTTCCAGGAGCCAATGAGACAGTTAAGCAGAGAGAATCTGAATGATTTATTTGTGCAGAAAGAAGGAATTTCCTCTTAGTCGTACATCCGACACCCACACGATACCTCATCTGTGGTGCTGGGAAGGGACATTTTCAGGAGAAATTCGATGCCCAATTAGTGTGTTTTAATTTAGTCAGTGGAATTTCCATCTGGCTCTAATGTGTGTTCTGGAGGGTTAGACCAGCTCAGAGTCAAACAGTTTACGAGGTTGTGAGATGGGGGCAGCGGGCTCGGAGAACATTTCACACAGGCGAGACTTTATAAATTCGGAGTTTTTCCCTTTTATGACAGGATGAGTGGGGACGGGGAAGGCACCCGCTACTTATTGTGTGATTAAACACCTTACGCTAAACAGTTTGAGGAAGAACTTCATAAAAATAGATGGCAGGAGTCTTCTCTGCCAGAGAAACCAGAAACTTCACAGGCCCCGAATGCCCGGCAGAGAGGTAAATGTTTTCTTGTTCGAGAACACAAGGCACAAAGCTTTATCTGCTGCAGATAAGAGCATTTTGCATAAGTAACAAGGATGAGTTTGGAGCTGTTTTATTTTGTATATGAGGGGGGAGGGGAAGGGAGGGAACTCGTCTGCTTTTTAAAACTTCCCTGGGTACATTCACACACTAACATGGAAATCAATAACACTTTAAACTCAGCCATCACCGAACCATCCGAGATAAAAGAAGCCGATTATAAAAGCGAACTTTTCGCTGAATGTTTTGCATCCTGTTATATATACTTAAAAACAGAGGCGGTTCTGGAAGTAGAGGATTCTGGGCCCCCGAGTCCTGATTCCCACGTTGTACCTGTCCAGTCCATTCCGAGCAGGCGTGTAGCGTTTTCTGGGCCTCAGCGGTCCTGGTTCATCCCCTTGACCGTGATCCTGGCCAGCACCGTCCTAAGGAGCACACTTCCCGGGCTCCCTCGCCTCTGGGGGTTTTCTCACGCCATTCAGTCACGTCCGCACTCGGTCATCTCCAACAGTTCTCCCTTCTGTCCTTAGACAACAGCTTCACACTCCGGACTTGGATTTTCTGTTTCCCGTGAAGGCGTGATAAGCCACTGCAGGTGGTCGTGGCTCGTTTCGTTTGAATCGGGGAGTCTAAATGTGTCCTTCTTCATTCAGGTGGTTACAAGTGCTTTCTTGGTAAGGGAGGAAGGTGGCCGGATACCTGCACCACGTTCACAGGTGGCCTTTGCTGACGTGTAAGGCCGATTGTGCTTAATCATGACGACGGAGGCAGAAGTGAGCAAGCCCCAGGCAGACACGTTTCTGAAGAGGAGAACATTCAGGCCTTCCAGGAACAGACCAGAGATTTCTCCACATGTCTGTAGACTGAACCTCAGGATGTCTGCGAGGAGAGCACTGTTTCCCAGCCTTGGAAAAGGCCCATGAGAAGGAGTTGTGCAACCACTCACTCTTAGTCACTTTATGGTTCCTGAATATTCCGTATTGCATTTCCCTGGTAGCTGGCAATAGCATCCAGGGTTTAAGTAGCTGAAGGGAATTCGGGAAAACCCACATAAATGTCTAAGATGAGGTCTGGCAAGCTCTGCCTCTTGGTGACATAACAATGTCATAACGAGAGATTTCATCAAGCAGGGGAGGCAGGAAATCCCCACCGCTGCCAGACACCCACTTCGGCTCACTGGAGCCTGAGCACCGTCGCCTGCGAAAACATGGATTCCGCCCAGTTTTAAGTGTGATCGTCAGGCTCCGGGAATAAGACCTGGGACCTGGAGGTTAGGTGCGGCGAGGTGGCTTTAGAAATGGGCATCGGCATGCAGTTTTTAGACAAAGGAAAGAAGGCTTGGGAAAGTCCCTGTAAGGGAAGCGGCAGCTTTGACCTGCAAACACCCAGCTCAGCTGCTGGTGGACGGAGCCGCAGCTCCCAGAGGGGCTCACGGGCCTGGGGACCAGCTGGCCAAGCCAACCACGCGACAGACACGGGATGAGGGAGTCCAGGCAGACTTTTCTCGTGGGCATGGTTACTAATTTTTCTTAAGTGATCATTTCATATATTCGAAAAATTAAAGGTATTGGGGTGACCTTGGTTAATGACATGATGTGATTTTTACGTGTACGAGATTAGAGTCTGACATCCGTGTGCTCTAGCGCGCGGTCCTTGTCCGAAGCCTCCTTTCTTTCCCTACCCGAAATAGCTAAGACCTCACACAACCCCAGAACAAAAAAAACACCCAAACCACCCGATGACTTTTCATTTAAGACAGAATCCTCTAAGTTGAGGTATTAAATTTACCTTTTTCGCTGTAAAAATGATCTGACGTGTTCCGCATTTTGCCCATCTTCAACGTTTTATCGTTTGTAACTTTTAATCGTTTCAAGGTAACTGTTCTTCTTGTTCATTTGTCCGTTTTCATTGTGGTTTGGATCTAAAACTATGCCCAGATCCATCCTAGAATTTGACAGCCTTTTATGAGAGAGGCCTGGGTACTTGAGAAGGAAGTTTGTTGTTCGACTCTTTATTTCTCTCCCTTCTATCCTAGCTAATTCTGTCCTACCTGCTGTTTCCCCGTGGGCTGCTTCCTTTGTCTAATCCTTTGATATTCCATGACAGTGCTTTGCTTAGTGCTGAGGTCACCGGTTACTATTATCTGTGTCTCTGAGCTGTCTCTCCTCCATTTAAGACCCTTGGATTATTTGGGTTATGAATCGAGCGTGACGTTTTTGTTGTTTTTGTTGTGATTTCATCCGCCGACGCGTCTGGTCGTGGCACGGATTTAATCCGGTACGATGGTGACCCGCTCTGCTTTTCCTCACCTCGGGCAGGTGTCTGAGGACGTGGACCAGACTGTTCCTGCCAAGGCCGCCATCTGTCCGCGTTCCCTGTGGACAGCCGAGCGTTGGATTTTGCTGAACAGTCAAGTCCAATCTATTTGCGTACGGCATTGTCCTTGTATCTCCAGATTGACATCCTCAGCCCTACACGCCCCCCTCGACTCCAGCTTTGAATGTCCAATAGGCACCTGTAGCTGTTTCCTGGGGCTGGCGTGACAATAGGCCACAACTGGGTGGCTTAAAACAACAGAGACTTACTGTCAGCCAGCTCTGGAGGCTGGAAGTCCAAAACCGAGGTGTCAGCAGGGCCGTGCTCCCTAAGACTCGGGTAGAATCCTTCCCTGCCTTTTCCAGCCTCTGCCCCTGGCTGTCAGGTCTTGGTGTTCCTGGACCTGCGGCTGCTGTCACTCTAATCTCTGCTCCCTCTGCAAATGCACGATCTCCTGAAGACAGCAGTCCTGCCGGATTAAGGGCCCTCCCTCCTCCCGCCTGGCCTCGGCTTCAGCCGTTGCGTCTGTGATCCCCCTTTTTAAAGTGAGATCACATTTGAAGGCTCTGGGTGCCGGGGGAGGGGACAGCCCACATCGTAAGGTAGTTTTCATAGAAAATTTTATGAAACGTTTACATAGTCTTTAACAGCTTTGCGGAGAGCGCCGCCTGTGGTTTTTGGAGAGATGGCTTTGGTCGCAGGACCTTTGTGTTTGCTGAGTCTCCGCCTCAGTCCCCTTCCCCAGGCCGCCGTCTCCTGGTTTCCGTGCATGACTGCGCTCTCTGCTCGAAACCGGGCCTCCTCTGACCACCTTCTCGAAACTAGAAGCCCTCACCACCCACTCACACGTTCTTACACGTGTCGCCCTCGGACATTGTGTTGGTTTCCTCTTCGTTTCCCCGAGGGGTGGTTGGCACGTTCACGGAGCCGTGGGCTTGCCCAGCGAGTGACGTGAGTGGTGGGAGACGTAATCGGACGAGGGGACCCTGTCCAGCCGCTCTCCCCTCGCCTAGTGTTTCGCCCTGGCCTTTGGGACGACTGTCTCCTCGTTCCCAGGTGGGGGTGTCAGCGTGACCTCCCTCCGTTACGCTGTGTCGCCGCACTTGATCGCGTTCGTCACCAGCAGCAAATCTGTTTACTTCCTTATTTCCCACCCCCAGTGCCCCAACCAGCACTTAGTGCCACGCGGGGCAAGGCCATGTGTGCCTGGCAGCTGTCGGGCTCCCAGAACCCAGCACGGTGCGTGTTCCCACACGCGTCAGTTGAGGGAGTAAACAGAGAGAATCTGCGGGTGAACAAGCACTTTAATTCAGTTTATAAACTGGGAGGAGAGAGAGAGAAGAAAGCAGAAGAGCGGCCCTCTCTAAATATGTCCCTGTCTTCCACATTTATTACCCAATAATGCAGTCATGTCCCTCGCATTCTCCGAGGTGACATTGCTCGATTCCCATGACCCTGCAGCATATCCCTGATGAATACGAAGGCCCTGTTTTTCTCTTACCACATGTATCAAGTTTTCACCCCAAATATTTTCCCAGTGCTTCTTCGTTTTCTTTTCACGTGTTCATCACAACATTAACCTTATAAGGCATAAATAAGATTTCCAGTCTGGGCTTAAAGAAGCGAAGAGTGGAGTTCATGACTACAGTGAATAAGCATGTCTATAAGCTCTTATTAAATGTCTTTTTTATTTTATCAATTTTCATCCATTTATTGTGCGTTTATGATATATGAGGCTTGGGGCTCGGCCCTGGGATGAGCCGAGCTGGAGAGACACGGGTTCTGCCTGCCCAAAGCTTACGTTGCCTTGTGAGAGGGATTACAAGTGATTTCCTCAGGACATTATCCAACGACAGTCTCCACGACACACAGAGGGGTACGCGATGCTGTGGAAGAGTCTTAGAGGGGGACCTGAGCTAGCCTTAGGGTCAGCGAAATCCTCTTTGCTAGTTGCCTCCCCAGTGATCGTGCTTTCCTCTTTTGTTACCAACAGAACCGCGGTCTCGTCTGCATCAGCAGAGGATCCAGCCCCAAAAGGCCGTGTTTCCCCCTCCCGGGCAATGGAGGTGCCTGCGCCGCCACCGCCTTAACCGACGGGATGGCGAACGCGCCTGGCGAGTGCTGGGTGAGTGTCGCTTTCCTGTGACAGGTGCCACCTCTTTGTCCTCGCTCTTCCTTCCTCCGCCTGCCTGATCGACGTCCCCGAAGCGACGTGAGGGTTGGAGTCACAGGCTAAGGATGGTGGAGCCAGGACCATCGATGATCTCCAGGACCAGCCTGGGTTTTCTGTGCCTTGGCTTCTCGTCAGGTGGGGACAACGAGCCCTTATTTGG
This sequence comes from Cynopterus sphinx, assembly GCA_030015415.1. Lineage (NCBI taxonomy): Eukaryota > Metazoa > Chordata > Mammalia > Chiroptera > Pteropodidae > Cynopterus > Cynopterus sphinx. Next base: position 126,386,169 of record CM057387.1, on the reverse strand, counting down.
TTCAGCTGCGGGAGATGCGTTTCTCCGACATGCGGTTGGACCAATTCCTAATTAATGCAGCTTCCTCGCAGATGTGGCATTTGAACTGGGCTTCGAGGGGGATGAGTAGCAACTAACGGGGGGAAGGGGGCCAAGGAAAGAGCAATTCTCAGGGATTTGCTTGGACCGTGGGGGGGGGGCGGTGTTCATCGTCTGGCCTTGGGGATGAACCTGCTGGAGGAGAAAAGTCCTAGTAGCAGCAGCAGCTGTGGTAGTACTGAAGGATTCACACGTGTGACCTCATCCGGTCCTCAGGGCAGCCCTTCGGGGAGGGAGCTCTGCTCCCTCTTCACGGTTTAGGAACCTGAAGCAAAGGGAGATGAAGCCACTTGCCCCCCACTGCATGGCTCGTGAACGGGGGAGTCAGGATTCGAACTCGGGTGGCGTGGCCTGAGAGCCTGAGCTAATTCCTGGCGGGCAGAGCTCGACCCAGACCTTGCACTCGCTCCCGTGTCCTTCCCCTGGAAGGCCAGCGGGATCCCGGGACGGGTGCCCACACCTGGATTCTGTGTGTCACCGGCCGACGAGCCAGCCTGGCGGCCGTGCTGGAAGCTTCACGTGCATCTTCTCCTTTGTATTGTTCGGGATCCCTGCTGGACGAATTGTTCCCTCGCACACAGAAAAGCAGAGAGATCGCTCTCTGGCCCGATAGTCACATCTCTGCCCCGCTCCAGATTCTGCCCCTCGGTCCAGCTATGATGAAAAAACAGCTCTCCCAGCAGAGCGGGGCTTAGTGCAGCTCCGGGACCTCGCTCGGGCCACCCTCCACGGCTCCTGGGGGTATCCGCCCCTCGAACCGTCGAGATCCACCCCTTCAGGGCCAGCTCAGGCTGACTCAGGGCCACCCACTGATTCCTCGTTCGAAGCTGGTCCGCGACACGATGAGTAGAGACACGGAGAGTAAGCGTTTGGAGACTGGGGCAATGCCGCGTTACCTGGACGTCCAGGCGTGTGACCCACGAGCTGGCCCTGTGGACAGGGTGTGGCCGCTCCGGTCGCAGTCGACCTGACATGACGAGGTGGATGTAGCGTGAGTATGCGCCGTCGTGGGCACTAGGACCCCTTGCTGGTTCCCGAGGAGATGGAAATTGAAACCAACGTGTGCGGGACTCCCTGCCCGAACGCGCGTCCATCCTTCCCGTTTGCACTCACCTTGGCAGTTTGGTCTGGTCACGCTGGACCTTCTGTATCGTTCAGCTTTGTTCTAGTTGTTTCTTCTGCGGAGGCCTCGCCTCCTTGCTTGGATTGTGATGGCAGAGGCTGTCCCTTCTCTTGTACCTACCGTAGCACTCAGCACGATGCCGGCTGCATAGGCCCCTGTGGTGTTTTTTTCCATTTTATTTTGCTCTGATTCAGATTACATGATGAGGTGGAGTTGGACAGGTAGGCAGAAGGAGAAGAACCTACTTCGCCTCTCTTGGTGCTCCGAGAGAACTAAAACCTCTATTAACTCGGGTTTGAGAAACGCGAGGGCCATGAGGGACCTTCGGGAAAACCGTGGTGACGCCCACGGGTGAGAGTCGACGGTGTGCCAGGCGCTGTGCTAGGCGTCTTATTTACTCATGCGTAACTTTGCCTTCATTGAGTCTTTATGCTTCTCTTCAAAGTAAGCACCGTGACTCCCGTTTTGCAGGCGAAGGTGGCGCGACTCGCCCAGGATCACACAGAGGCGGCCTGTCTGGTTCGAAGCCCCTTTCCTGACTCCCGTTAGCCCTCCCTGACAGCAGTTCCCGGACCGGGAGGCAGCACAGACTCGAGACCGACCCTGTCCTTGTTTCTTTGTCTTCGCTCTGACGTCTCCTCACCTTTTCACGAAAGCCTTTCCTTTCCACACTTAGCGTGTGCCCGAGAGGATGGTGCGAAAGCTGTGCTGGGCCGCGGCCTTCCCGCAAACGACAATTCCAGCTTCACCTTGGCCTTCTGGAGAGGAGAGAGAGAGAGACAAAGCCTTCTTCTCCGGGTTGTAATGAGGCTGGAGCTCAGCCCCCTCGCCAGGGCGGCTGGAACATGCCGCTTTGGCAGAGGCCTGTGTCCTGTCTTTGCGAGCAGCCGATGGGTCACATGCTGCTCTGGTGTGTCATCGGAGCCGCTTCTGGGATGGGGTTTTCAGATGCGCCTTCGGGGTTCTTTGGGGATGATTGTTTTTTAGTGTTTTCAGTCGTTTCCGTGGCTTTGGATATTTAATTTACACACATATATAAATTATAGATATATATATCTACGTATTAGTTCATAACACAGTGTCTTTGAAAGTTATTTGAGAATCGGCTATCCCGAGTTAGAACCCAGTGGCAGTTTAGACAAGACAAAGGCACATTTACTCTCGACGAAGATGCTCAGCCTGGTTGTTTGATTATCCTCCAGGACTTCCGTCTATAATCGGATACCTTTAGACGTAGTTTAGAAATGATCCCTTAACGTTCGACAGAGGTAAAATGGAGATTTTTATTTTTTTTTTACTGGTGTTTGAATCTCTAAGTCAGAAGCAGATCTAGCCGGCACACGCGGGTTTTATGTTTTCCAAAACAAGGTTACGAGGTGTTGCCTTCATTCATTCGACGTGACTTCTTCTTCGGTCCTGAACCAACCCAGAGGAAGTTTGACTGTGGAAAGGCGGTTGAGAAACGAATTCCGTGTTTCCCGTTTGCCTTATTTTGAGGGGATCTAGCGATGAAAAGAGCAAACAGAATTACTGAGACTCAGGATGTTATTGTAATTAGGGAGGGGAAACAGAGGGAAGGAAAAAGGCGAATTTCCCTCCTTGGACTGTCAGAGGTCTGTCTGCTGAGCACCGGTTTACTTGGCGAGGCACCTCTCATACAACAAATGTCTAAAAAAAAAAACTAAGTCATTTTCTTTGGCCAATTATCTGTTACCTCACTGTCCCTTTAATCCCGGCATCTAATTGGCAATCACAGTCTTCATTCTATCTGCTAAACGAAGCTTTTAATCTGTCCCTTCCTCCAGTTTGACTTCCCAGCAGCTATTCTCTCTCTCAACCTTTTATCTCCTTCACCCCTGGAGCCACCTTCTCTATCCACCTTTCACACGCTCCCAGGATGACGGCCTTTCCCCGAGACCTACCTGGTCGCTTCCCTCTGCCACTGAACGTCCTCGCCCTCTTATTCCTCGCAGGAGGAATCCAAAGAGACAAGATAAAACAGAGACAGAAAATAAGGGTAGAGGACAAGATAAAACAGGGAGCCCTCGCCTTTCAGTTCTTGCCCACCCCTTCCTTCTTCATTATCTCTGGTATTCTAGCCGCAGGGACAAGCCAATTACTCCTCGGCCTGACCTTTCCCTGCACTGTGTGCTTGGTCTGGAATGTTCTTCACCAGCCTGCCTTCCCTCCCCGAGGCTCAGGGAAGGTTTGGCGTCTTCGCCTCCTTGGCGATCTCCTCCCTCCTTCCTCTGTTTAGGTTGAACCAAACTCCCAAAGCATTTTCAATATTAATCTGGGTTACTTAAACGTTCATTATTGCCTTGGCACATCTGAGGATTGTGTTTTCATAGCTGTGTGGCATTGTGGTCGAGGCCTTGGGCTCTGAATGCTGATGCCTGGGTTGCAGCTGGACTCTGCCAGCGCCTGGCCAGATTGCCTGGGCAAATGCCTTAAGCGACCTGGAGGTCAGGGTGCTCCTGTGTCACGTGGCCATCACAAGGGCACCCGCTGGGGTGGAGATTCGGTGAGGCCTCTCGGAACACGGGCTGTGACCGCCGGCACTTACGGGGCAATTTGTTCCATCCGTGAAGAAGCCGTCCTGGGAATTCCACTGATCTGGTTTGAGGAAAAGCTTGGGCACGCTTTGTGTTGGCGATCGCCTAATTCGTCTGGAAGATCATGGGGCGACGTTAAAAATGAGCTGCGGCGAAGTGCCCTTCCTCGGGAAAATGGGACGCTTTCAGAAATAGAGGAATTTCATACTCTGGGGCCGAAGGGTTTCCTGCAGTTCTTGAATTTTAGTGATTTTAGTCATTGGGAGATTATCTTAGTTTATTAGACTCGTTTACGCGGTTTCTGAAAAAAGCTTCAGGGCTCAGGTTGAGTGCCCGGCGTGGAATGGTGTCCCGTCCACAGCAGACCCAGAGTGGGGACCACCCTGGGGCCTGGCTCCTCGACTGTTGTCATCATGGGACGGCGTTTTAGTTTTATAGTTTTCCACGCTTGATTCCAGTTTTCACCATTAAAAACGGGGCCGAAATGAACATTCTTGCCCCCAAACTTCGGTGCCTCTTTTAATGACTTCCTTGGACTGTACCCATCAAAGCAGAATTATCAGATTAGAGGAAATAACTGATGAAATCATCAGGTACTAATTGCTACTTTTACCTTCCAACTAGGTCGCGTGTGTTTGTACTCATCCGCGGCGTTTGGCAGGTGAAGGAGGAAAAGGGAGAAGTGGAGGTGTCTCTCGCCCTCCTTAGGGAGGGAAGCCTTCTGTCGCATCTGCGTTTCTAAATTAGTCGTTCATGCAGATTATGATATTATATTTATTGTATTTCACTGTTTTTCAGACCGCAGGAATTTTAATCACCGAAACATTTCCTATCTGATGATTTTTTTAAAAATCTACATAGATTAAGCCCAAGAGAAAACGAGAGCCTGTTAGACGTTAAGCGTGTATTAAGTGTGATTAAGAAGAATCACGAGGCTCCAGAATCTAAACAGGACAACGTTGGAAATCAGAGACACTCGGTCTGGAACTTAATGTTCTCCTTTAGCGGGGTGGTGGCGGGGGGGGGGGAGTGCGTAAAGGTTACTTACTAATAGGCTTTCGGTGAGGGAAGAGCCATCTGACACATATTGTTTGGGGCCCAAATGTCATGGTGCCGTCGTTTCCAGAAAGCAGCAGACCTGTCAGTTTCACTCCCCTTTGTCCCCAAAAAGAATGGGAACTGGAAAGGGTGGCGTGCAACTCCGTGATGACTGACAGGGCTGCTTGTCACCTCCCTCACTTCTCCTCTTGGGCGCTCCGTGTGGGGGGACTGTGATGTGGAAAGGGCTGGTTTGGTACTTCTACCTAAAAAGGAGCCAGGCGTGAGGATTTTCGGCAGAGATAACGTGTTTTTAACGCTCGGAGGTTGCAGGCGACATTCTGGGGCCCGGGCCGTGGGGAGGCAGGGGTTAACCGCGGGGAGAGGGGGCGGGGCCAAGCCTCTGGCTGACTCCTCGCTGGGAAATCTGGTATTTCAGGTTAGCCTGGCCTTGGGGATGGCTGCTCCTTTGTTAAAGAGAAAAAGTGCTTCAGATCGGGCTGTGCTCTCAGACGGGACTTGTAGGCAGTGGATTCTAGACCTTTCTAGCATCAGAAAGTAAGGTGGGGCCCGGCAGTGCCTGGAACAGACTCCACGCCACGGGCCCAGGACAGCTCTGCCTTCCCAAGGTCACACGTGGTCGCAGCCCGGCCCCACAGGGCACCCAGCACCCTGGGAATAGGTCTGAGACGTGGTGACACGGTCACCACCACGAGTGTCCGTCTCTCCTTCCTGGGAGCTGTTTACTCCCCTCACACTTACTGTGAGGTTAACTTGTTTGGTAAAAGTCGGATTGAAGTTGCCATTTTTATTCTCAGATGATTCTATTTCGCTGCTTTTCATATTTCGGGATGCGCTTATTTATGTTTATTTCTCTGACGGCCAGCATCTGCGTGTGGATTCCCTCCCGGGGAATTTTGATTTTCCCTCGGTTGCTTCGTTTAACCTGTGACTAATGGGTTAACTAAAAATCACGCGTCCTCCTAAATCCTTGTTCAAGTCCTGATAAAGAGGAATAAATCATCGCAGGCAGTTCATTCCTGTCATTCTTTCCCCCGCCCCATCCTCCATCCTTCACGTTGGAAATTTCTTATCTCTAAGGAGCCCAGGTTTATTTTGAATCAAATTGGTTGGCTCCTTTAGGAATGTGCCTCCGAAGCACTGTGGGACCGAAAAGAAAAACAAAACCTTTTCCTCCCACCTCCTCAGTTCTTCTCGTTGGGCTCGTAATCAGATCTGCAGAGACAGATCCACGGGACAAAACCAAATTTTAATGCCTGCGCACGGGGAGTGCACGTAGGCGCGACCATTCCAAAGACAGGGCGGCAGCATCGGGTACATGTGACATTTTGGACAAAGGAGTATAAGGGAGCACATAAAAGGGTGTCTGTAACACGGAGTGGGGACGGGATCAGGTTTCAAAAGTGAAAATGGGTGATTTGCGGAGATTTGAGGAAGAGTTGAACTTAGGAGGCGGGTAAATTTTTGCTGGGCCACCAGCTCAACAAGTCAGACGCGGGATCACCCGCACACAGGCCCCATCCGACACCCTTGCGTTTACCAGGCTCAGTTCAAATTCGGCTGTTACGGCAAGCACCCCAAGGCCCCTTCGTGGAGGACGTCTCTCCCCCTGAATCGCTTAGGCACAAAGCGGGGGGGATGTCAAAGTTTCCTTCTGAGTCTCCCGTTTCTTGATACAACTTTAAATAAAGATCACTGTCCCAAAAGGCAGCTTCAGGGTGGCACAGCTTCGGTCCCCCTCAGCGCTAGCTTGTCAGTTGTCCGCTTGCGTATCATCCTGTAGATGTTCTCACGGCGGCTCACGGGCCTTTTCCGTCCTCCAGGCCATACGCAGTGTCTGAGCAGAAGAGAGAGAGGAGGAGTGGTCAGAAGGGTGGGGAAGCCCAGTGGGGCTGACACCCCAGAATGTGAAATGCAGTAGAGACTGGCGGTGCCGTGGCGAGCAGCAGACCAGGAGCCTGAGAACTGGGGTTCTGAGCTCGTTGTGGGAACCTGCACCTTTTCATTTCGCCTCTTGCGTCCCCGTTTCCCTCACTCGTGAAATGGGAGCTGTGACAGCCGTGTGGCCCGTTCCCCTAGGGTGGCTGTGAGAACCCCCTGGAGCTCTGCCTGCAGAACCACTTGGTGAGCTCGCCAGCTCTTTCCAAGAGTAATATGTGTGACTATCATCTTGGAAAGAACACATAGGAGGCGGGCAGGAAAGTGCCTCCAAATCGGAGATTCATTCTGGAGTGAGGTTTTAGTGGTCACGGTGGACAGGGCTCGCTCCTTGGGGGGTGAGCTGGAGGGATGTGTGAGGAAGAACATTCCAGACTGGACAGCAGTGTGGAGCGGGGGCCTCCAAGGACCAGAAGGGAGGCTGGGAGGCCGGATGGAGCAGAGTGAGCTGGGGGGGGGGGCAGGAAGTGAGGCCTGCGGGAGGATGGGGCCGGGGCGGGGCGGGGTGGGGGCTCTGAGCAGAGGAGGGACGGGTCCCTCTGACCTGGATGGAGGCGGGGAGACAGCTGGGGGGCCGGCTGAGAAGCTTCGAGTCAGTCCAGACGGAAGATGGTGACTTGGACCGCAGCAGCCCTGGTCGTGGGGGTGCTGAGGCACGGATTGGAAGGAAGGGCCACGAGGACATGCCACGTGAGAGAAAGCGGTGATTCCCACGGTTGGCCGGGGTGACCAGGAAGAGGGGGTGCCCGTGAGGAGACATAGCAAGCTCATGGGAAAAAGTTGCAGTGTGTTACAGTGTCTACTTCTTGCCAGATCTAAAGTGACATGGAATACAATTTGTCTAATTCCTGAGGCCTTGGGTGTCCTTTGGACCAGCAGTTGGCCACCAGCCATCGACGAATGCATGCTGAGGGCCTACTGTGTGCTGGTGGCTTTTCTGTCCTGCTGGGGACAAGGACTCTTGAGACCCTTAGAGCTTTTGGCCTCCGAACCGGCTCGTTCCACACCAGTCACTTTCCTTCCGAGGCGGTGGCACCGACTGTGTTCCTCGCGTTCGCTCCTCCGCGCGTGTGCTCTTCGGTGCGTTTGCTCTGTCACTTCTCTGTTGCCTGTCGTAACGCCTGTTTGTTTTCCCTCTGCCTTCTCAGCAGAGCTGCAGTTAGCTGAGGTGGTCGCGCGGATGGTTCTTGGACAGGTTTTGCGCTTTCCCCTCTGTGTTACTCTTGGCTTCGCGTAGCTTCCCGGTCTTCGTTCCTTTAAGCTCACGTGCAGGCCAGGAAAGGTCCAGGGCTGGGATGGTGCTACAAAGCTGCAAATCGATCAGATCCGACTGGACAAAAATAGTCAAAACAGCACATTCATCATGTACATTGTGCATAGCCAGAGCAGGGCACCAGCGTGCGTTATCCCAAAGCCGCCTTTTCGGGGTATTGATTTTAAGCTGTTTATTAAGAAGCGAGACTCGGAAAGAACTGTCGGTCCCCCCGGCTGTCCCACCCGAGAGATTCAGGGGGAGCGACCTGCTTCGTAGGATGGTCACCCTTAGCCTCACCTGAATTAAGTGGGGCTTTGGGCAGGTGCCCGGGCACCCGATGCCCCCTGCGTCCCGTGGTGTCTGAGTTGCCCGGCAGGAATTAGCCTGCCAGGTGTGTTCTGCTCTTGCTCAAATACCCACTCTCACCTCTAACACCCCATGCGACCCCTTTTCTCCTTTGTCCAAAATGTCACACATCCCCGATGTCGCCTCCCTGTCTCTGGAATCTTCATGCCTTCGTGAATCCCCCACGTGCGTGCTTTAAAATTTGATTTTTTCCTGTTAATCTGTCTCTGCTAATTTGATTATTAGTTCTGCCGGAAGAATTTAGAAGGGGGGAGGAAAATTATTATATATTTTTTACCCCCCACACTAGTCTGTATACTTTTCCTCCCCTGGAATATGCATTTTGCTTCTATTTCTGTAAGAAAGGTGTTTTTTACATAGGAATGGCCCAGCGGACGCTGGTGATAACTGATGCCTCCTGGGAAGACCAGGCCGGGGGAAGTGCCACAGAAATTAATGTCGATAAACGACAATATGTTGCTGGATATTTGTACCCGGAAAACTGGATTTATCACGGAGCCGTCTTAAAAAAAAAAACTATTGCCTGGTCAAACAATTATTTTTAATTCTAAGCATTGAACGCTAAACCGTAGTTCTCCAAATGCACGCCTTCTCCCGGCAGCTGGTCCTTCAGGGCTGTTGCTGGAATCCCAGAGGTTTTCCAGGGAAACTGGCAGCTTGTGATGAAGCTGCTCCAGCGCTCTGGACGTCACGGAAGGTGTTGAGTGTTAATTCGTATTCTCTTAGGCTGAATGCGTTCTCGCTCAGCCTAGCGGCGTTCGGTGCCGTTCGGATTTCCATCTCGGTCACCCGGACGACAAGACCGTGACGCCATGGGATTGTCCTCGCGGAACGAGGTGCTGCCTTGCCACCGCGCCAGCCAGCAGTCTGCATCCAGAGTCCCAGAATCGCTGAACGTGCAGTTTTGGAAAAATAAAAGGAGTCCCCTCACAGGAAAGCTCTTGGGCGGCGTGTGTGTCCAGTGGCATGTTGTGGTCTCGCTTCCTCCGTGTTGTGAGTGGCAGCTTAGTATCCTTTGCAGGGGGGGCGTAAAGTGGCAAGTGAGGCAAGAGAAACGAGTCTGAAGGACACAAAAGCCACGCGCTCGGGGACCTCCCCGGCCCCGAGGATGGACGTTTGGCCGGAGCACGCCTGTGCGGTCCGGAGGGAGCGATGGCCCAGCGGTTCTGCTGCATTTTCCTTGTTAGTCTCTGCTCCCAGGGTCGAAAACAAACACCGGATCCCGGCCTACGGGGCTGGTCAGCTTCTCAAGGGGTGACTCACAGGCCCCAGCAAACCACCTACTGTACGGCCTGGCCGCGGACCGCGAGCACAGCTGGCGCGGCTCGGCAGCCTCTGCGCCTGACCTCGTCCCTGGGCTGCTGGCCGTTGCCGTCGCCTTCACGGGACCCTCAGGGTGGCGTTTAGACTTAGGTCCTGCTCTTCATTTTGCCGAAACTGCATCTCTCAATTGCTACGAGAAGGTCAGGAAGGACGTGTTTAATCTTTGCTTCCAATTTACGCGTTTCGGAGCCGACACAGTCGTTCAGTCCCAGAGCGTTTCTCCTCTGGTGTGCAGATGATCGATTCCACGAAGAACAAAAGTTTTGGTCCGTTCGAGGCTGGGTGATGATCGGCTGCTATTCCGGCACGAGCGAGAGCTGAGCCGCCTGTCGAGTCACCCGTTTCCGAAGCCGGACGACCCCTTGCTGCTTCTGCTCTCCGCCAGGCCTCGCCTCCGCTCCAAGGCCCGGCGGCTGCACTAGAGACAGGTAACATGTCGTCCCTGCCCACGGAGGCTTCCCCACCTGTCGTGGGTTCGGACAGGAGCCACAGAACCACACCCAGAACCACGGAGGGGTACAAACGGGGTGCAGTTGTCGAGTCAGAAAATCGTTTTTGCCTCGGCTTGGACCCGAATGCCCGTGTCTGTGTTTTAATCTGGCGTCTGACTTCGTGTTATCTTTAAAAAACGGTTTACTGGACCGACTGTGGTCACATGAAGTCAGAGGACACGCTGTTTCCATCTCCTCCCCGTTTCCAGAACATTCCCTGCCACGTGGGGCACCGCACCGCACGCCTCGCCGGGGCCCGTTTGCTGACACGCCTGGGTTGGAGAAGGCGGCTTGGAAAGGCGCAGCTCGGGCTCTGCTCTGAGATCGAGGGGTAACAACCGCCCTCACACGAGTCATTTGTTCTGAGCCTTGGGGAAGCCTCGGGAAAGCCACAGCAGAGTGGGGACGCATGCCGGCCCGCTGGGTGACTCGGGCAGAGCCGAGGGGCAGGGGTCAGGGAGGAGGCCAGCCGAGACGTTCTGGAGAAGAATTGGGACGTGAGGGCGGCGGCTAGGAGCAGGGCATGGCGGACGGGCCGTGGTTCGGATGGATGCCGGCTTCATGGCACGTCCCCCCTCCCGATTTCACGCCGAAGACGCTGTCTTCGTTTGTCTCGTGTCACGTTTGTCACACTCGTGGTGGTGTCGGGGGTGGGGGGCGTCTGCTGACGTGACTCCATCGTCCGTCCCTTTGAGGTGTATCGGCTTCACCTGCTCGTTGGTTCAGGAAACCGGCTGAGTGCCGACGGCTCGAAAACTGGAGGGTGAAACTTGTTGTTTTGTTTTGTTTTTCTCGGAAGGAACCTGGGTGACTTTTACAGAGATGCCATAGACGAACCGTAGCTTTAAAATTTTTAAAATCTGAGAGATACCGAGCTTGGGGGGTCAGGGGTGGGGACTGCTTGAGATAGAGGAAGCAGGGAAAAATTAGCAGGTTTGGGGGAAAAAGTGAGTTTCTTGGTGAGAACGCTGGCGGGACATCTAGGAAGGATAGAAATAGCTGTTTGACATCGGGACTTGAATTTAAGAGAGGTTGGGACTGGGGAGGGATTCGGCAGACAACGGTCGTGTTTGCCAGTGGGAGACAGTCCCTCGGGGAAGCGGGGGGTGCGGGCTCCTTAGCCGGGATCCACGGTGGCTCAGATGACGGGTTCAGGGCCCTATAGCCACCGGACATTATGAGCAACATTTCCTGCGAGTTTCCGCCTGGCATGCTGAGTGGAGTGTGTCCATGACCTTGACCGATTCTTCGAGGTGGCCAAAGGTGAAGAAATCGGCGGTGTAGACCGGGAAGGGCAAGGTCAGAACTCTGAGGGGAATTTGGCCCTTAAGGAGCGAGCAGATTGATGATGAGGACGGAAATCTCTCCCAGGAGTCGGGAGGACAGGCGGGCAGTGGACAGCAAGGCCAGCGGGCCTAAATGGCACCTCGAGGTCGAGCAGGATTAAAAGGACACAGGGGTGGACTGTGAGGAAGTCATCGGTGACCGCCATCGGTGACTTTTAGGGGAGCCGAGTGAGCGGGAGCCACGTCGTGACGAGCTGGGGATGGGAGCCGGGGCAGGGACAGCCAGGTCAGCCGTCTTTTCCTGGGATGTTAACATTTGACGAGAGTGGACATTGACTGAGTTCCTGAGAAGGACAGGAGCTCGGAACACAGGTGTGAACGTGGGCACGGTGGCAGGCCTTGCTCGCACGGATGCGAGGGTCCCGCGGGCGAGGTAGGCACTGATCAAGTGACGATGACACGAAGCGAGTGCGTCATCACACCCTGGGTCAGCGCTTCGGCAGGAAGAAACAGCGCCCGGCACGGACCCGTGACCTCACCTGGGCTCAAAAACAGGGTCCCCAAGGATGCGACATTGGAGCGCAGACGCCTGAAGGGTGAATAGAGCGAAACAGTTGGGGTGTGGGCAGAGCAGAATATTCCAGGCAATGGGGGGAGCGAGGCAAAGCCTAGTGAGTGTGGAGAGAGCTAAGGGGACAGTGAGCGACAGGGGTCCCTGCTGAGTCTTCTGAATGACAACAAGGATTCGAGTGGAAGAACAATGAGGAAACTGATCTCCTTCATTACCATCTACCATCTTTCTGCATTTTGAACTAAAGGAGGAGAATCTGGGGGAGAAATGGTAATAGCTGGGGCCAGCATCCTGGCGATGGGAAAGAGATGCAGGGGGTTTAAGAATGATGTGGCCCCGGAATTAGCGCCAGCAGATGGGGAGGAACACGGGGTTGAGGGGCCTCCTGCCAGAGGTGAGGTGTTTTTTTGGGTGCTGGATGCCTGAGCTTCTTTGTAAACAAAGGGAAAGAGCTGGAAGAAACGCCTAACAGCGGGGACCTGCGGGGACTAGCATCAGAAACGGGGACCTGCGGGGACTGGCATCAGAAACACTGGTTCTCTGAGGCGCGTACAGGGTTCATTTGCAGGTCGAGAGGCGGCCCGCTGAGGCTTGCAGCCTTGATCCACAAAGGGGGCCTAGGATGCGTTTGGGGGTGAGACTGTGGCCCCCAAATCGTAGAGCGGCACCAGGCTCTGGAGGAGGAGAGGCAAGGAGGTCTGAGATGGCTCAGAGATTGCCGGGTCCTCGTCGCGCCTCGCGAAGTCCACATTTCAACTTTGTCACTGGAAACAGAGTCAGGAAGGTGGCATGTCCGAAGGCCGAGTGGGCGTCTGGACATCTTTTTCCTGAGTTCGCAAGAGGCCTGCTCGGCTGCTGACGCCGGGGTGGGCTGGGTGCTGGGGTCGCGTTGGGAACAAGCCGGCTCTGCTCCTAGACTGGCTTCGCGACGTGGGAGAACTGGCCCGTGGCTTTGCCACGCGGTGGGTTTCATTCCGTGCCAACAGCTTCGTCCTGCCCTTGAAGTGCCCAGTGAAATCAATGAGTCTTTAAAAACTGGCATTTCTATTTTTTTTTAAGTTTCGCGTGAAGGACAGTGAGAAACTGCGTGTCCGGCCTATCAGGACAAACGTGCTTATTTAGTGTCCTCCCGCAGGAAAAAATGAGAAAAAATGGGCCTTTCAGGAAATTATCTGAAGTGATCGATGCCCATCTCCCCCTCTTTCGTTCAAACATAGTCCCCGGCATCTGCTACCGTGGAGCAGGCTCTGGCACTGTGACTGCTTTTACGACACCATCAGACCCTCCTTGCAGGGCCTCGGAGAGAGTTTACACATTCGTGGCATCTCGAATTTTCCAGGCCTGGGACCAGGTTGTCACAAGAGGACATTTCTCTACGCGTTGCCTGTTTTTCGAAGGTCAGAGACGCGTGGCGTGTGTGCCCGGGTGCATTAAAAACGAACGGCGTCGTGCCGGGTGGAGGACGAGCCCCGTTCGGCAGCTTGGAAACACATGCAGCTGGAATAGTTTTCGATGCAACCATCAGTGCGTCCAAAAAAAAAAAAAAAAGAAATAAAAAGAAAAAAAAACTGTGGAGGAGGCTCAGAGCAGTCATCATTGTATCTCTTAGAATTTCCAGTAAATGGCAGGTCAGCTCTGCGTCTTGCTGAGGTTCAGCTAGCACTCTGGAAGGAAATTTATTATTAAATTAATTATTATTATCATTAAATTTATTATTATAAATTTATTATTATTATTATTATTATTATTATTATTATTATTATTATTATTATTGCGTTTATCTAATGACTGAGCATGAGGCCCGGTACACTGAAATAGTTAAGGAATATTAGCTATTACCAGCTTTTTTTTTTTTTTGAAATTACTATTATTTAAAATTATTAACTTCCCAGGATTCAATTTGTACCTGAAAGGGTCGTGATTATGGACCAAACTTCCTTCTCTCCACCTGTGGCCACGCGGTTCTAGACCGAGATTTCCAAGTTTTATACTGAACGCATTCCAAGGAGGCCATCCATCCTTGGGAAAGTGTTTCTTTTTTTCTTTTTTCTTTGTTTTTTTCCCAATTCTTCAGCTTTGAAACGGATTTCCACGTTACAGTCGTCCAGTCCTCACAACTCACGTGGCAGAACCAGACAAGCTCAGCCGCTGATGAAGCCTCCACCTTCTGGGTCTGATTCCTTTCTGCATCCCCAGGAGGACGAAATCTTGGCATTTTCCCCTAAATGTTTGTCCTTCTAGGGCTGAGTCGGCCCCTCGGCGCTTCCTGGCCCACGGCGGGGGCCAGAAGCTTTCTGAATCACCTCATAGGCTGTTTCCTGATCTGTGACTCTGTATGTGGGGGACACTGTGCACCCTCACCCGGGATGCTAAGGTTACCCGCGCAGATGCCCCGCTCCTTACTTCACCTGACTGTGGGGCCGAGTCCCTAAATCGTTTATTTAGCAATTAAATAACATTGAATCAGGCAGCTGTACCACCTGGCACCAGCCCTGGCTCAGCCGACTCCGCCATCCCCGCCCTCCAATGAGAAGCCTGGAAGGCCGATCTGCACCCAGGGAACAGGCCCCGAGCGGGGGACACGGCGCGACACTCTAATTAGAGAGAGATTAGGCCATGTGGAGGTGACTCAGCTCGTCCATTCTCTATTTTTTTTCTGCCTTTTGTATCTTTGCGTTTTATTAGATACAGTTTCCACTGCTTTGTCACCAAAGTTACTAACTTCTTATTCTGCCATACTTAGTTGGCGTTTAAGCCAATCCAGTTTATTTTTTATGTCAGACGTTTTTGTTCATCTCTACAAGTTTGACCTTTTAAATTACGTATTTTTATCTCGATTTAAACTTTTTCGTCTTTCCACTAGCTTACTGAAGATAGAGAACAGAGTTCTAACAGCTATTTTACCGTCTTTGTCTACTGTATTCAACATCGGTATCATTTTTAATTCACTTTCAATTGATTGATTATTCTCCTCGTTAGGGTCGTATTTTCTTCTTTGCATGCCTGTATTTTTTATTATTATTATTATTTTTTTGGATACCAGATATAATGAATTTTGCCTTGTTCGGTTTCTTATAAATATTCTGGAGCTTTGGAAGCAATTCGATCCTTTAGGATAATATTGTTTTAAGTGCTGTCAAGCAGAATAAAGCGGCACTTAGTCTAGTGCTCATTTTACTCCGTAATTGAGGCAAAATCCTTCTGAGTACTCTACACGATATACCATGAATTACGGAACTTTCCACTTGGTCTTAGGCCTTCATAAGCTACTGGGATTGCTCCCTTTAATCCTTTCGGGTGGTTCCTTTTCTGGCTTCCTGTGGTTTCATCACTGCATCTACTAATCAGCACTCAGTAGAAGGCTCGGGCCTCTGCAGACATCTGGCTTTCCCTTAATGGGACCGTGGCTCTACCGAGAGACATCAAGCACCAAGGGAGTTCGAGGCACCTAAAAACGTGACAGTCCTCTCCCACTGATAATTACATTTTTTGACTTCTAAGATCTTGAGTGCGCTTCCCTCACGGTTTGCTGGGTCTCTGCTGGATGAGATTAGATGGCTCTGATTCTTTCGCTCCCGAATGGGTCCCCCTTCCCTCTGTCACCTCGAGCAGCAAACATCGATCATTTTATTGCACTTTGCATGTGTCAAATTACTGGTTCCATTAGCTCTTTACGTTCGATTAGGGATAAATAAGTTACCACCAGAATCGAAGTTTAATTTAGTTTATTCATTGGGTGTTTCCAACATCGCATTTTTAAAGGTTTCACACATACAGAGAGGCAGAAAGCAGGGGACAGTGAACATCCGTTACCTCGAATCTACGATTACCACTTTAATGTATGTGTTTATTATAGCCATCTGCCCATCCATCAGCCCGTCTTGCTTTTTTTAACTTTTCATTTTGAAATAATTTTAGATACAGAAAAGTTGCAGGAGGGGTTACGTGGTGTCACCCTGTGTAATTACGACCGGTGCTGTCTTTTGTCATTGGTTAAGGGGTTATCTGCCAGGTTTCTCCACCATAAACTTACTGTTTTTCACTTTGTAAAGAACACGTGTTTTGGAGGAGATACTCTGAGACCGAGCAAATATTCTGCTTCTCCTGAAACTGTCGCCTACTAATTTTAGTATTGGAAGGGTTCGACGGCAGCAGTTATTTCTAATTCTCCAATGGCACTGTGCTACCTGCTTCTTTCCTTCTATAATTCTTAGCTGAGATTCAACTGCAAGGGAGAGGTGCCCCTCTCTCTCCTTTGTTTATTCACACCAGGATGGAGTCAGGAACACTGATTCTCTGGGGCATGACCCGGTATAATCACTATTTATGTTGTCACTCAAATTGTCTCAGTCTCATCATCGGGAGCTTTCTTCAGATTGGCTCAGCCCATCGCTTTTTGGGGTACTTTCTGGCACTGTGAGGTGTTGCAGGCTCCTCTAATATTTTCTCTAAGGAGCCCAGCTATTTATTTATTTTTTGTTTGTGTGTTCGTTTTTGTTTTTTTGGACGTGGTGTTTAGAAACCAAGGTCTGGATGCTAAGTGTGCTCGTTGCGATGGGGGTGTCATCGCTTTTAGGTCCTCTTAGAGATGGAGCTGGAAATATCAGTATGTTTACTGAGGCTGAGACACACGTCTGAATTTCTGCACTCACCACCTCTGTGTCTGGTGAGCACATCTGCGCTGCAGGTACTCAGAGCTACATGGACTCATGATTGACAGTGACAACTTTGAGTCTAGCTCCACTTCGCAGGTCCGTTCTGGGCTTCTTCCCCTTTATCGTGACTTCTCACCCCAGCAGGGAAACACAGAGCTCCCGTTATCCACGACAGATTTACTCATGTGTCCAGTCCTGGTCTAGACACAGAGCAGCTTCAGAATCACTAACCCATACCCCTGCGAGAATCCGGTTTGCTAATTGGCGTACGTTTGTGCGCAGTCCTTTTTGTGTTTTTTGGAATTATTGTCTATAGCCAAGATGCTGTTTTCCAGGGTAACTTAGCTTCTTTTCTCCCCACCCTCGTCAGGGAGGTCGGGTTATTCATTTCGAATACGGTTTGGTTCCTCTGTTGCGGCTCATATTCCTTAGGTTTCCCGTACATCTCGGTTGATTTTAACTATTTATCTTTCTTTTTTTTCTTCTGTGGTGGTGGGTTGTGATTCTTAAGCCAGAGCTTCGCAGAAATGTACACTCAGAGAGGTGTTGCTTCCCCCATGTTCCCAGCTGCTCCCTGCAGCTAACCCGTCTCGTTGGTTTCTGGTTTATCTTCTCATATTTCTTTCACACAAATGGGCAGATCCACGAACCTTCCCATGCCTCCCGTTCTTCCTTACGTGAACCCATCTTATTTTTGCTGCATCTCACACCAAGTTGCAGCTGTCGGTGCACTTCGCCCCTAAACGCGCAAGCCTGCCTGTCATTAACTAGAGTTTGACTTTTGCGTGTGATTTTTTTTCTTTTTATTCCTTTCAAGGTCAAATGCATGCGCGATACAACGCGTGAATCTGAAGGGTGCCTTGGGACAAGTGCTGGCAAATGTATAAACCTGAGTAATGCAAACCCCTGGCAGAGTCCAGAGCACTGCCATGACTTGATAGCACCCCCCACCCCCCTTTCCAGCTGCTTCCTGTCCAGCCCCGGAGGCAACTCGTGCTCTAATTTTTTTTCCTAACATCTGTTGGCTTCGCCTGTTCTAGAGCTTCATGTGCTCAGAACCACACAGCGTGTGGTCTCCTGGGTAAAGCCTCTTTCACTCAGGCTAACGGTTTTTGGAAAGCGTCTAAGCTGTGGCATGAATCACTCATTTATTCCCTTTGTTGTCCGTAGCATTTCACTGTGTGAACCATAGAATCGGTTTTTGAAATGTGAGGTGACAAGTGAAGATTTTCTGTTTATGTGTAATTAGCCTTTTTTTTTGGTCTGATGCTTCAGATGCTTCTGGTGTTACGATGGCCACGCTACATGCATTTTAAATTACTTAAAATCGTTCGGCTTGGAACATATTTGCGGGTGAGTCTGTGGGTAGCGTTCTTTTCCAAAAAGCTCAGTGTTGAAACACAGCTAAACTCTTGCTGTACAGACGAGTAAATGTCGTTTAAGATACCTAATGTTGAAAAAGTCATCCCACAAAAACCTTAATTCGGTAATTATTTCTTGGAAACGTATTATAGGCAAGTTACTGCATTAGCCATTTGAGAATAGAGACAGGAAGAAGACAAAGGCCTGGTGAAGTGGATGTTTTCGTGCATTCGAGATACATTAGGATGTCAGAGCGAGAATTTCCTGGAAAGAAGCTCAACCATCATTTCATTTCGTTTCCCGCAAGTCTTGTGAGAAACATCGTGAGCTTTAAAACCGGTCGTTCTAATGAAACTGGACCACCTTCTGACACCGTCTACAAGAATAAACTCAAAATGGATTAAAGACTTAAAAATGTAAGACTCGAAACCATAAAAGTCCTAGAAAAAAAACCATAGGCAGTCAACTCTCTGACATTGCTCTTAGCAATATATATATATTAATAAATATAATAAATCAATATAATAAATCAATATGATTATATATATATTTATATTTATTTATCTCCTTGGACAAGAGAAACAAAAGAAAAGCAAATGGGACTACATCAGACTCGAAGGTTCTTGCACAGTGAAGGAGCCATCAACGAAACGAAAAGACAACCTCCCGAATGGGGGAAGATATTTGCCAATGATGCAGCCAATCAGGGGTTCCTATCCACAATTTATAAAGAACTCGTATAACTTAACACCAAGAAAACCAAAGGATCCAATTAAAAAACGGGCAGAGGACCTGAATAAACGTGACTCCACAGAGGACACACGGATGGCCAGTAGACACATGGAAAGATGCTCAACGTCACTAATCCTCAGAGGAATGCACATCAGAAACACAATGAGATGTCACCTCACCCCTGTCAGAAGGGACCTCATCAATAAGTCAGCAACGAGTATCAGGGGAGGATGCGGAGGAAAGGGGGCCCTCGTGCGTCGATGGTGGGATTGCCAATGGGTGCAGCCGCTATGGAAACAGGGTGGAGGCTCCTCAAAACTTAAAGTTAGAACCAACTTGTGACCCAGACATTTGATTTCTGGGTATGTACCCAAAGAAATCCGAAACACTCATTCGGAAAGGTATTTGCAACCTTGTATTCACTGCAGCATCATGTACAGTAACCAGGAAATGGAAGCAGCTGAAGCGTCCGTCAGTAGACAACTGGATAAAGAAATAGGACAGAATGGAAGGTGACATGGGACAGAGCGCTCCTGCCACATGGACGATGGTGGCAGGAGGCGTTCCCAGCCGATCAGGGCCAGTTCTCATCTTGGGGGGCAGTTGCAGCCGTGCGGGTGGGCACAGAGGGGTGCTGAGCCAGCTGCCTGGCCCCGCGTAGCTGCCCGCCGACCCGCAGCCATCGTGATGTCACGTGGACAAGGTGGGACATACGCAGCCGGAGTCTGTCCCCGGCTTCTTCCCCTCTCCATGTGCACAAAACGAGGCAAAGGACACTGACCCCCATATGGGTCCAGGCTCACACCGTGGGAAGCTCCGAAGGATGCAGAATTTAGTTCACTAGGCGTGTTTGTTTTAAACCCCTCCGTCTCGCTTTGTAAAACCTCATTGAGCCACTTGGAAGACGCTGTTTGGTACGATACAGTAACCGCTACACTTGGAAGTGACAGATGCTTTAGAAAAAGCAAAAGTAGAAAAAAAACGAACTGGAATGGAAACGAGTTTCTTCCAAAACACTTGAAAGAAGCATATTATCGTGTGGAAGCTCATTTTAAATGAATCAGAGTACAGTAAATCTCAAAATATCCCCTGAGCCGTCTGCTGTGGTTTGCAAAACAGGAAAATGACTTCAGCAGGATGCTCGCTCCCCCTCGCTCCGCAGCAGGCCGCTCTCTGTGCTGTTCTGAAAACATCTTAATTCTTCCCCAAGTACCGTGTTTCTTGGAATTACTCACCGGAAATTAATAGTATCCCGAGTTTTAAAGTAATTCAAACCACAAGTGACTCTGTAACGGTGCTGAGCGGCGGAGTAGAGAGCGGTCGAGCACAGTTTGGGGTGGCCTCAGTCACAGCTGCTCATAGCCCCCAACCCCCCCCATAAAAAAGGTGTGTGCGTGGGTGTGTGTGCGCGTGTGCGCGTGTGCGCGTGTGTGCGCGTGTGTGTGCATGTGTGCGCGCGTGTGTGCGCGTGTGTGTGCGTGTGTGTGCGCGTGTGTGCGCGTGTGTGCGCGTGTGCGTTCCACGCTGTTCACTGGGCTGCGGAGCTGGGTGGTGACAATCAACAAGATAAATACGCAGCATATGTCGGATGATGTCAAGTGCTGGGGGAAGTGGGCAAGTCGAGATCCTGAACACGCGGGGAAGGTTGAAACGATAGCTCGGTGGGCCGGGGGTGGTCCCCAAAGGGGTGACGTTCGAGTAAAGACCACAAAAGTATATGAGTCCCGTGGGCACCTGGGGAAGAACATTCCAGAAAAGGACACATACGAAGGCCCGGAGATGGGACTGTGCCTGAGGAGCACAGAGCATAGTGGGAATGTAGCAAGTTGGGGGACAGGAGTTGGGGACGAGGCTGCGGGCTGGGGACAGGGGCCACACCGTGAAAGGCCTCACGGCCGGGACTTTGGCTTTGACTCCGAGTGGCGGGGGCAGCCATCGGAGGGCTGCGAGCTGAGAAGCGACACGACCTGAATCCCATCCAGGCCCCGGAAGCAGAGACAGGTCAGACCTCCCGGGCACGGGAAAACAGGGACGCAGCCACGGTGCAGGCAGCCGAGCAGGTGGGGGTTACACGGGCGATGCGACTTTTAGAAAAATCCCATTTTTTTGATGCCCTGCTGCTGGTTTCTTACTCTATCTCCTTTTTAGAGCACGCCACAGGGAAAGATAGGGAAGCACGGCCTTCCCGGCGCGGCGCTGACGTCGAAGGCCTTGTTGTTTCCACTTTTGGTCTTGATTTTGACCTTGGGATCTCCCAGGGCTGGTTACTTCATGTTTCTGAGCTTCAGTTTTCTCCGTGGAGAGCGTAATTGCTAATTACGTGATGGAATTATTATGTCAATTAATGACACGCTAATAATCCGATGGTCGTAAAGCGCTCCGAGGGCCTTTGAAATGGGCATGACAGAGAACTGTGCTGGCGACCCATTAGTGTCACTATTATGAGGAACACGTCACTTTAGCTCTGAAAAGGTCCACGGGCAGGAAAACTGTGGGCGAGCGGGAGGAGACGGGTCTGGACTTGGCAAGAATCGAGTGGTGAGGAGGAGGACGTCTAATTCTGGGACATTTTGATGTGTGTGACAGCGATGACGCTTCTAATGAGGGAAAAACAGAGCGCGCGGGCCAGGGCAAACCACTTCCTGGACCCAGCGCTGACACTTCGTGCCCGTGTCCCCTTCCTACCTGATCAAACTCAGGTGGCTTTCTTGAATTTGTTCCAAAGGCTGGCGAAGCTGACGGGGATAACGGTAGGCACGATGAAATAGGTGACATTTGTCAAGCAAAACCGTGACATCTCATGTGATGTGCTACAACCTTGGCTGAACCCACGTGGCTCTCGAAGATGCGGGCTGATGGGTACGGTGTGGAGGGAGGGGAGGACCCCGGAAGGCCTTGGCGCCCGGTCGAGATGGGCGTCCCTCCAACAGGGCCCTGAGCTGCTCTGTCTATTCATTCGACAGGCATTTTTTGATAACAGACTGTGCTGGGAGCTGCAGGGCATAAAAAGGTGAGTAAGACGCTCTCCCTATCGCCAAGCAGCTTATAATCTAATAGGGAAGTAGCCGGAAACCCAGGCGGTTTGGGACGTGTGTCAGGCGCAGTCGTGAGGCAGGGTGGGGTGGGGAGGACCGTGGCCCCGAGGGGGGATGCGAGGCTTTGTGGGGCCAGCAGTGCATTCACGTCGAGGGGGGGAAACGGGGCGATGGTTGGGGATGGCTTCTCGGAGGGGCACACCTGCCAGGTGGGACCTCATAGACACAGAGGAGACGGGAGGACATCGCCGGCCCGGAGCCAGGCCTGAAGCCTGGTGGGTGTTCCAGTGCGGGGGACACATCAGAGAGACTGGAGCAAGCGCGTCCTGGGAGAAGCGCCTGGCAAAGCGGAGTGGGCCAGATCTCAGGCGCGAAGGTCAGGCCGAGGCGTTTGCAGGCAGTGGGGGGCGAAGTGAAGACCTCCGAGCTGAGCCGTGACATCGCAAAGGGCGTTTTAGGGACCCAGTCTGGCCGGGTCCACAGGGTACACTGACGGGGGAAAGAAGGGAGAAACGAGGCGGGTATCCAAATAGCGTCGAGGGGAGGGGAGAGGGGCAATGGACACACAACACAACGACAGAGACGAGCAAGGATGAGTTTTAAGGACGAAAATGAACACGACCTGGGGACCACGCGCCGTGAAAAGCGACCCGAACGTCAGGGACTATGGAGGGAAGAGAGAGGCGTGTATTTCCCTCCTAAAGGGTCAACTCAGTGAGAAGCCGGAAAATGGTGACACAGAAAAGGGACGTCCAGGGGTGTCACCCCCATCTGGCGAGTTCTTGTCACCTTTGGCCGTGGACACCACGGCCTCGCGCAGGCGGGGTGCCTGGAGCTCGCGAGGCGTGTGGTCCAGGCGAGCGAGGGGCGTCTCTCAGCATCTCAGCTCAGAGCCCCCCGACCTCCAGGGGCGCGATCAGAGGTCTGGCCCCGCAGTTTGGGCTTACCCCCCGGCTGTCTGTGCCAGCGTGGGCGCCCACGTCCCGCGGCTCCGGGGGAGAGTAAAGGTCAGGCGCATACGTGCTCCTCCGAAATGAGCTGTAATTAGATTCACGGCTCAGGACTCCATGACTCACCTCTGCCCTCATCAACTCCACCCCGTGAAACTGCCTCTTTCCTTCGACTGTGAAGTCACTTCGTCCACTTCACTTTTCAAATCCTGGCAGACATCTAGGGATGGCTTTTTTCCCTTTTATTTTGAAAGGCGTCCAGAAGGCTGGACGCTGCGCTCTCCCGGGAGCCACCCAGCGCTCTCGGAGGGAGAACATCCGCTCCCCAAACGTGGACTGTGTTCCTCCTCCACATCCTCGCTGGAGGCGACAAGGGCAAAGGGTCTGCAGGTGGCGAGCGTTTGGCACGTTGAACTTCAACCTGAGATCAAAAGGCCCAGTGGAGATTTGGTTTCTTCTGACCTCGGTTGATTTAAATGCCTGGCGAGAGGGGGAAGGAAAACAACTACGAGTGTAACATCCTGCTTTCAGCCATGAGCGAGGCGGCTCACAGGAAAAGGCCATAAATCCGGGGAGGCGGGCAGCTCCCCCTGTCATCGGGACCAGGACATTTTCCACAGGGGAGTGGGCTGACCTGGAGAAGGCAGGAAAACATGGAATCCCGTAGAATCCCTTCTTGTAAACACCCGTCTCTGCGAGGGTTTTTATTTATTTTGAGCATTTACGGTGGTCAGGAGGTTGTTTTCAGGACTAAGGAGACAGAGTTTCTGCTCTTTACGCGTAATAAATTTATTTATTTACGGGCGACAGTTTCGAGGGTCATCGGAAAGGTCTGCCGGCGACTATTCAGGGTCGCTTGTTGATGTGCGATGCAGTCTTCGCAAATACAACCTTCGGAGTCAGAATCCTTGGTAATGGCACCGAATGTATTCTTTTTCTCTGAATAATTGCAGATTTTCAAATACTTTTAGCCGTGACACAGTTCACACGTAAAAGGAAGGTTCCCGTCAGCTGTAAGGTTCACACTGGAAAAATCCAGGTGGTGTCTGCGTCTCATCAGCAGGACTTATCTTGCCTTATTCGGTGCCACAGCAGCCTGGTGGGGTCGTTTGATCACCCCCTTTTAGAGATGAGGAGACCGAGGCTCAGAGAGGTGGACTTACTCCCTCAGCCTCGTAGTGGTAAGTGGCAGAATAAGGACTGAAACCCGGTCTTCGTGTTGTCACTTCTCTGCTCTTCACTCTACCAAAGCCGCCCCACGAGAACACGAACCTCGAACAGACTCATCTGGAGGCCTGTGGGGGAAAGAAAATAAATTAACTTCTGCCCTGAAGGGAATGTAAGGGAATTTAAAATCCTCTCGACAAGACTGATGATGCAGGATGCCTTCTCACCCACCCCTCATGTTTTGGGGTTTCATGCTCAACGAGGCTAAGCTGTGGAAGCCCAGCAAGTAAACCTCAGAAGATCTGCAGGCTAAAGTGTCAAACCCATCATGTTTACACGTCTAGATACGTTTTTATTGTTGGTTTATATTTCAATTTCCTGCAGCAGAACTGCCCCTGTATAAACATAAAAAAATAAAAAAAAATCCCCGGCCCCCAGTATCACGTTGCATCCCCCTCCGCTGTCTGTCTCCAGCCTTGCCAGTCAGTTCAAGGACGTGTGGTCTTTGTCATCACTTTCTCCCTTCCCTTCTTCCCTTGTCCCTGAAACTGGGCATAAGTCGATGCTTGTTCCAGAGTCAATGATTGAAATCCTGGAGTGGACATTATTCGTCATTTCTGGGGAATATTCTTGGGTCTCATCCATTCGCTTCCGGTTCCTCAATAGCATAATGAGATTCCGAACCCCAGAGAATTCCGCCTGTTGTGAGTGGTTTTCACATCATGAGACGCCTGGGAGGTCTCTACTTTCACAATTTGCCCCCCTTAAGTGGTGGACGCTTGTCAAGGACACCTCTTCCTTTGTCAGGTTGGCATCCAACTAGGGTCTTCTCTCAGGAGAACGACCTTCTGAAAAAGGACTCAGAAATGCAGATTTCTCCTAAAAGAGATTTCTGTGTTTTTATCCGGTGCCTGTGCCTTGTACCTTTTTCTAAGGATAATTATTTATATCGTCCAGACTCATGATTCATTCATTGAAAAAAGAAAAAAAAAACCCAAACAAACAAACAAACAGACACATCTCGAGCTAAATCAGGATTTTAAGTAAATATTTGTAAATAGTGTTTTATGGAAGTCGACCTATTTTAGTGTCACCGAAAGGTTACTTCGGGTCAGTGAAAAAGAAGAGGTTAATGAATAGCAGAGGCTACGTTTGGGGATGCCTGAAAGAGAACTCAGGTTTTGTGAGGTTTTTAGTTTTTCTTCAGTGATTCATCATCAGTTTTATAATGTGAAAGTCGAGTGTGAGTCATTCGGTTTATGAATCTGCTGTCACTTCCTCCAAAAAGGACTCCCCTTCCTTATGACTCTTCAAAGTGTAATTCAGTTATCTGAAAGCTGTCATTCTAACCACAGTTTTCCTCCTCCTCGAAGAAAGAGGATATTGTACACCAATTTCACCTTTAAGGGCCTCGCGATGTAAATTATTCGAGGCAGCACGATTCTGGGTCACAAGTTGCAGTGGATTTGATAGTTCTGTTAAAAAAAGAAAAAAAACTTTATAAAAATGCCAGTCCTCGTTTTCCAAGATTGAGGTAGGAATTCCCTGTTTTCAGTCATCTTGTTTCTGCTTCCCACTGCAATAAAGGCTCACCGCCTGTGGGACCGTGGGTGGGACTGTGGGTGTCCTGGCCTCTCACTGGGATGAAAGAGCAGCCTACACTGGAAGTTCTTCAAAACAACACAAAACAAAACAAAATGAAACAAAATGAAACGAAATGCAATGCCCTGTGCTAGCCACGGAGTGAGCTCAGGAGCACTTACCTTGACAAGGCCTCCGAGGAAGGAGGCCCCTTCAGGCCCAGACAGTCCCCTCACGGGGCTTGTAAGGTTCCCTTTGGGATCAGGAAATCAGATCGACATCCTTGCAGAGAAAGGTGCCTTTGGGTCACAGGTGGGGCGCTTCAGTTAAAGCGTCTACTCCATAGTCCATATTAGGCAACAGGAACTGCCTGAAACGCATTTCTTTTTCATTCTGTGTCATTCAACCATAAATGACTCAGTTCTGATATTATTTACCAAGCTCTGCGGAGCTCCCAGGAGAGGCAGCTGTCACATGTACTGCGAACCTCATCCTCCCAGCAGGGCAGGCAGTGAGTGACAAGCAAATGGGTGCTTTTTCTCGAAGATCGTGTTCACGGAGCAGCTGACTCACGTCTCAGAGACTTGACAGAGTCCTCAAAATGCTTCATTTCTGAAATAATACAGGCTTAATCTGAGTAATTTTATTGTCACCTGGTAAAGCTTATTAAAGTTTAAGGAGGATTTGAAAGAGTCACACTTGAAACCATGCGGGATTAGAGAAACTTAAGTGACTTCGTAGCAGCAACAAATGTGAAAATATTATTAAACATTAATCTAGCATTCGGTATGTCATGAGCTCTTACGAGGGTTACGCCGTAAAAATAGACTTTATTTTTATCTTAGAACGGTTTTAGGTTCACAGTAAAGCGGAGCAGAAAGTGCAGAGTTCCCGAATGCTCCCTGCTCCCACATAAGCATAGCTCCCCTGCTGTCAGCGCCACTAGAGTGGTACGGAGTACGATGGGCAAGCCGGCCCCGACACAGCATCATCACCCAAAGTCCACGGTTTGCATCAGGGTTCACTCTTGGCATTGTCTGTTCTGTGGGTTTTGACAAACCTATAAAGACATGAATCCCTCATGATGGCATCATTCAAAGTAGCTTTGCTGCTCTTAAAACCTCTGTGCTCTTCCTATTCAGAGGTCTTTTTTTTTTAGTTTCCAATGAAATAATCTAAATATGAATTAAAATCCAAACGTTTAAAAAAGCGCAAAGACCCCAGTGTTTAGCTTAAAATTAAAGGTAGTTTAAAATTACTAATATTCTTGCTTAAAGTGTGCAATATTGAATATTAAATGTCAACGCTAGTATGACATTTTTATTCAGAACACGTGTCTGAAATTTGCTT